>OX411548.1:27003229-28203229 GCA_948146395.1 Fragum whitleyi | reverse complement strand
ATTCAATTTCATCAAAAACTCTGGTTTCCATGGTAATGGAAATGTTGACAAATGGACAAAAATGGCTGAAAACCTTAGAAAAAATTCTTTTCCTCCTAAACCACAAGGCCAATCAAGCTGAAACTTGGCAGAGATGTTTCTTGGCTGAAGTTCTTCAAAAGTTGTTAAAAGAATTTAATTTCATCAAAAACTCAGGATTCCATGGTAACTGAAAGGTTGAAAAATGGCCAAAATGGCTGAAAATCTTAGAAAAAATTCTTCTCCTCCTAAACCAAAGGGCCAATCAAGCTGAAACTTGGCAGAATATTTCTTGGCTGAAGTTCTTCAAAAGCTGTTAAAAGAATTTAATTTCATCAAAAACTCAGGATTCCATGGTAACGGAAAGGTTGAAAAAATGGCCAAAAATGGCTGAAAATCTTAGAAAAAATTCTTCTTCTCCTAAACCAAAAGGCCAATCAAGCTGAATCTTGGCAGAGACGTTTCTTGATTGAAGCTCTTCAAAAATTGTTAAAAGAATTTAATTTTATCAAAAACTCTGGTTTCCATTGTTAACGAAAGGTTGAAAAAATGGCCGAAAATGGCTGAAAATCTTAGAAAAATTCTTCTTCTTCTAAACCACTAGGCCAATCAAGCTGAAACTTGGCAGGGATCTTTCTTCCGTGAAGTACTCAATAGTTGGTGAAAAAATTTAATTTCATCAAAAACTCTGGTTTGCATGATAACAGGAAGGCTGAAAAATAGAAGAAAATTGCTGAAAATCTTAGAAAAACTTCTTCTCTTCCTAAACCACTGGGCTAATTAAGCTGAAGCATGGTAGGGATGTTCTTTGGGTAAAGCTCTACCAAAATTGTAAAAATAATTTTATTCAATCAAAATCTCTGGTTTACATGGTATTGGAAATGTCAAAATATTGCCAAAAATATCAGAGAAGGTTAATCTTCGCCTTAACTATTTGGCATATCTTAAACACGGCAGGGATATTCTTAAGGTTTAGGTCTACTAAACTTGAATTCAATTCCATCAATAACTTTGTTTGCAATTAAAAAGAAAATCAAATTGCAGTAGGAGGAAATTAAAGTCTGTTTCTTTTAAATCCACCCTAAATGTACATCAGACAATTAATGGTATTTATAACATTGTTGACAAGTTATGAGTTGACTTACTCAAGTGAGCGATATAGGACCATTATGGTCCTCTTGTATATCATAGTATTTCAGATAATAAAGTAAAAGTCACTAGAAGTATATTGTTATGTAAGGGACACTATTCTTCCTTGATTAAGTTTTTGCTGTAGTTAAAGGTCAAGGTCAACTTTTAATTAAAAAAATCAGGCTTGGCATGTTGTCCCTGAACAACCATTCCTTTTTAGCTCACCTGAGCACGAAGTGCTCAAGGTGAGCTCTTGTGGTCGAGTGATGTCCGTCATGTGGCGTGTGTTGTCAACATTTACCTTGAAGACACTCTAGAGGCCACATTTTTTGCCTGATCAACCTGAAATTTGGTCAGAATGATTGTCTTTATGAAGCTCGGACAAGTTCGAGATTGGGCCAAGAGGGGTCAAAAATGAGGTCACAGGGTCAAATCTAAGAAAGACCTTGTAGACACTCTAGAGGACACATTTTTTGCCCGATCAACCTGAAATTTGGTCAGAATGATTGTCTTGATAAAATCTCAGACAACTTTAAAATTGGGTCAAGTGGAGTCAAAAATTAGGTCTCGGGGTCAAATCTAAGAAAAAACTTGTAGACACTCTAGAAGCCATATTTTTTGCCCAATTAACCTAAAATTTGGTCAGAAAGATTATCTTGATGAAATCTTGGACAAGTTCAAAATTGGGTCAAGTGGGGTCAAAAATAAGGTCTTGGGGTCAAATCTTAGAAAATCCTTGTAGACACTCTAGAAGCCATATTGTTTGCCCAATCAATCTGAAATTTGGTCAGAATGATTGTCTTAATGAAATCTCGGACTAGTTTGACTTTTGGTCAAGTGGGGTCAAAAATGAGATCACGGGGTCAAATCTTAGAAAAACCTTGAAGACACTCTAGAAGCCATATTTTTCGCTCAATCAACCTGAAAATTGATCAGAATGATTTTCTTGATCTAATCTCGGACAAGTTTGAAATTGGGTCAAGTGGGTTCAAAAATGAGGTCACATGGTCAAATCTTTGAAAAACTTTGTAAGCATTGTAGAGACATCATTTTTTGCCCAATCGACCTGAAATTTGGTCAGAATTCTCCATCCTTCCTAAATCTACATTAAACAATTTTTGACAGTTCATTCAGGTGAGGGATTTAGGGCCACTATGGCCCTCTTGTATTATATCGGGTATTATAATTTTCATTACAGAGTTAAGGATAGAGGGGGTATTTTGATTTTCAAATTAATATAATTCATAATTCCATAAAACCATATGTTGTTGGTACTCATTTGAAACGTGTCAAGATGATTCAAATGAGAACTGTTACAATCGAACTGTCCGCTAAGCATAGCTAAAAAATTCTGACATAAGCTGGTGTTGGACCCATGCAGACAAGTAATATTTAAATCAATGGTTTACAAGTCAGTTGCGTCACCAGTAACTACTGAGCCAATGAAGATCTCCTCTGGTGCAGGTGTCAGACATTGTATTTAAACCAAAGAAGCTATGCTGGACTGTGGTAAGAGTGGTCTTCAATTACACACTCCCCCTTAATAGTCATCATATATTGATGACAATAAGCCTATCTAGGCAGTAATGTGCTTCATGTACTAACAAAGTCGGTGCAATGCCGACATAAATAGCTCAATGGCCTAATCTCAAACAAGCCCCCTTATTACAAACCAACTATCCACAACTTAAGCATTTTTAGCTCAAATGGCTGAAAACCACTGGGGCTATTGTCATGGCGTTGTGTCGGTCGTGCGTCCGTCCGTAAGTGCGTCCGTGTGTCCGGTCGTAAACTTTTTTCTTGAAAAGTCTTCTCCTCCGAAACTACTGGATGGATTTCAACCAAACTTCACAGGAATAATCCTTGGGTAACCCTCTTTCAAAGTTGTTCAAGAAATTTTGATCCAATGAAAAACATGGATTAAATAGGCGTGGCTAATTTCCAAATATGGTAAAAAGTGAGTTTTCTCAGATTCTAATAGATGGATACCAATTGAAATTTACATGAATGATGCTTGGGTGACCCTTTATCAGTCTACCAAAAATTATTCTGATTCGATGAAAAATATGTATTTTATGGGCGGCGGTCATTTCTCTATATGTTATATAGTGAAAACTTTGAAAATCATTTTCTCAGAATCTACTAGATGGATATCAACCAAATTTCACTGGAATGATACTTGAGTGACCCTCTATCAGTCTACCAAAAATTATAGTGATCTGATGAAAAATATGTATTTTATGGGCGGAGGTCATTTCTCTTTATGTGATATAGTGGAAACTTTCAAAATCATTTTCTCAGAATGTAAATGATGGATATCATCCAAATTTCACTGCAATGATCCTTGGGTGACCCTTTATCAGTCTACCGAAAATTATAGTGATCTGATGATAAATATGTATTTTAATGGGCGGAGGTCATTTCTCTATATGTTATATAGTGAAAACTTTGAAAATCATTTTCTCAGAATGTAATAGATGGATATCAACCAAATTTTACTGGATTGATACTTGGGTGACCCATTATCATGCAGCCAAAGATTACTGTCATTGGATGAAAGATAAGTATTTTATGGGCGGAGGTCATTTCTATAAATGTTATATAGCAGAAACTTTGAAAACCATTTCAACATCAGTAGACCCAATATATCTAAAAATCTAGTCAAAACTAAGATTTGCTATTACAAGAATTTCAAGCCTGTGGAGCGACTCAAGCCATTCATGGCTTTCTAGTTAAAAATTTCTGATGAAAGTCGATGTAAAAGCCATGGGGACAAGTAATATGAAAATCATTGCTTTACAGGTCCAATGCACTAACTACTGAGCCAAAGAAGGTCTTCCCTGACACAGGTGTCAGACATTGTATTTAAACCAGGGAAGCTATGCAGGACATAGCACACTCCTCCTTAAGAGTCATGATTTATTGATGATGAAAAGCCCATCTAGGCAGTAATGTGCTTCAAGTACTTAAAAAGAGGTACAATGCCAACATAAGTAGCTCAATGGCCTAATCTCGAACGAACCCCCATATTACAAACCAACTGTTCACAACTTAAGCATAGCTGAAAATTTCTGAAGAAAGCTTGTGTTGAACCCATGAGGACAAGTTATATTTAAATATTTGGTTTACAAGTACAATTGGCTAACTACTGAGCCAATGAAGATCTTTCTTGACGCATGTGTCAACCAAAGAAAATATGCAGGACAGTGGTGAGAGTGGTCTCCCAGAACAGTACCCACAATATAGGATTTCATTACAAAATGAAAATTTTAGACTGGCTTTACCATCTCTTATCTGGACCCCTGCATAAATTTGAAGCTTGCTATGTATGAATCTTGAGTTGACCTATGAACAGTTATCTTACAAATTTATACATATGACTAGAGCTATACAGATAGAGGATATAAAGAAAACTTTATATAGAATTATTTGGAAAAAAACACAACTCTTTGTTGAGGGAACTATTCCAATGATAAAGTACCCATAACACAGGGTTGTGTTGAAAAATGATTTTAGATGGTGGAGAAATTTTGAGTTTGACACTTTTAAAAGGTCTTTGTATATATTAGCCTGTGTGTGACATTTCCAACAATTTGACAAGTGCCTGAGGTACAAACATTGACCAGCATACACAGCCACATAGTTCAATATGAAAAATGACTGACTACCTAAAAATACTTTGAAACCTTAATTAGCTACTAAGCACATTGTAAAGACTCTGGTCTGACTGTGCAAATGCACAGGCTGGCAAGAGTTTTTGCTAAGCGCCAATATGAAATTGTTGGGAATGTCACACACAGGCTCATAAATATCTTAATTTGATTTTGCAGGATGACCAAGTGACCTTATGGTTCTACTAGAGAACTGCATTGTGGGAAGCCCACCTGACAGTATGAATGACGGCATGAGACTGGACGGAAAACGGACAGCGTCACCCGAGGATGATCACAATGATCCAGGGGTATGTACTGTTTGTAAATCTCATATATCGTCAATGTTCTGCTAACATCTTGTAACTACTTAAACTGCTTGTTTAAAGCTTTAGTTACGAGGTTTTGTTAGAAAATCGACGAAATGCTGGATACAAATTTGTTGTTAGATTATGAATGATGGTGTGAGACTGGATGGAAAAAAGAGACAGATAGCATCACCCGGCAATGATCAAGATAATCCAAGAGTATGAACTTATTTGCTCAGCTGTTTTTTTAGCTCACCTGAGCACGAAGTGCTCAAGGGAGCTATTGTGATCGATCGTTGTCCGGCGTCCGTCTGTCCGTCACAGCGTCAACTTTTTCTTTAAACGACATCTCCTCCTAAACTTATGGGTCAAAATCAACCAAACTTGGCAGAAATATTCCTTGGGTGGTCCCTTATGAAAATTGCTCAAATGGAAGGATCCGTGCCATATCACGGGAAAAGGGGCCTTAATGACAAATTTCTTGTTTTCACTCTAGAAGCCACAAATATGGTCCAATTTTCATGAAACTTGGTCAGAATGTTTGTTAGGTCATGAGGATGAAGTCTATTGAAAATGGGAAGGATCCGTGCCATTTCACAGAAAAAGCCGCCTTAATGACAATTTTGTCAACTTTTTCTTTAAACGACATCTCCTCCTAAACTTATGGGTTAAAATCAACCAAACTTGGCAAAAATATTCCTTGGGTGGTCCCTTATGAAAATTGCTCAAATGGAAAGGATCTGTGCCATATCATGGGATAAGGGGCCTTAATGACAAATTTCTTGTTTAGACTCTAGAAGCCACAAATACGGTCCAATCTTCATGAAACTTGGTCAGAATGTTTGTTAGGTCATGAGGATGAAGTCTATTGAAAATGGGAAGGATCCGTGCCATTTCACACAAAAAGCGGCCTTAATGACAATTTTGTCAACTTTTTCTTTAAACGACATCTCCTCCTAAACTTATGGGTTAAAAGCAACCAAACTTGGCAGAAATATTCCTTGGTTGGTCCCTTATGAAAATTGCTCGAATGGAAAATATCCGTGCCATATCATGGGAAAAGGGGCCTTAATGACAAATTTCTTGTTTTCACTCTAGAAGCCACAAATACGGTCCAATCTTCATGAAACTTGGTCAGAATGTTTGTTAGGTCATGAGGATGGAGTCTATTGAAAATGGGAAGGATCCATGCCATATCATGGAAAAAGGCGCCTTAATGACAATTTTGTCAACAATATCTTTAAACGACATCTCCTCCTAAACTTATGGGTCAAAATCAACCAAACTTGGCAGAAATATTCCTTGGTTGGTCCCTTATGAAAATTGCTCAAATGGAAAGGATCCGTGCCATATCATGGGAAAAGGGGCCTTAATGACAAATTTCTTGTTTACACTCTAGAAGCCACAAATATGGTCCAATCTTCATGAAACTTGGTCAGAATATTTGTTAGGTCATGAGGATGAAGTCTATTGAAAATGGGAAGGATGGGTGCCATATCACAGAAAAAGGCGCCTTAATGACAATTTTGTCAACAATATCTTTAAACGACATCTCCTCCTAAACTTATGGGTTGAAATCAACCAAACTTGGCAGAAATATTCCTTGGGTGGTCCCTTATGAAAATTGCTCAAATGGAAAGGATCTGTGCCATATCATGGGAAAAGGGGCCTTAATGACAAATTTCTTGTTTTCACTCTAGAAGCCACAAATATGGTCCAATCTTCATGAAACTTGGTCAGAATGTTTGTTAGGTCATGAGGATGGAGTCTATTGAAAATGGGAAGGATCCATGCCATATCATGGAAAAAGGCGCCTTAATGACAATTTTGTCAACAATATCTTTAAACGACATCTCCTCCTAAACTTATGGGTCAAAATCAACCAAACTTGGCAGAAATATTCCTTGGTTGGTCCCTTATGAAAATTGCTCAAATGGAAAGGATCCGTGCCATATCATGGGAAAAGGGGCCTTAATGACAAATTTCTTGTTTACACTCTAGAAGCCACAAATATGGTCCAATCTTCATGAAACTTGGTCAGAATATTTGTTAGGTCATGAGGATGAAGTCTATTGAAAATGGGAAGGATCCGTGCCATTTCACAGAAAAAGGCGCCTTAATGACAATTTTGTCAACAATATCTTTAAACTACATCTCCTCCTAAACTTATAGGTCAAAATCAACCAAACTTGGCAGAAATATTCCTTGGGAGGTCCCTTATGAAAATTGCTCAAATGAAAAGGATCTGTGCCATATTACGGGAAAAGGGGCCTTAATGACAAATTTCTTGTTAAGACTCTAGAAGCCACAAATATGGTCCAATTTTCATGAAACTTGGTCAGAATGTTTGTTAGGTCATGAGGATGAAGTCTATTGAAAATGGGAAGGATCGGTGCCATATCATAGGAATAGGCATCTTAATGACAATTTTTTTGTTTACTCTCTAGAAGCCACAAATATGGTCCAATCATCATGAAACTTTGTCTGAATGTTTGTTATGTCATGAGGATGAACTCATTTGAAAATGGGAAGTATACGTGCCATATCACGGGAAAAGGGGCCTTAATCACAATTTTCTCGTAAGAGCTCCAAACGCCACAAATATAGTCCAATCTTCATGAAACTTGATCAAATGTTTGCCAGGTCACAAGAATGAACTCTGTTGAAAATGGGAAGGTTCATGCCATATTATAGGAAATGGAGTCTTAATGATAATTTACTTGAAATATCAGGTGAGCGATTTAGGGCCCTCAGGGTCCTCTTGTATAAAAGAACCAAGGTATTGTCATCACCTCGATGTCGTTGGCATTGTTGTTGGCATTGACATAAGTGTTGACGAGACAAATTTTAACCTTGGTCATATCTTTGTTGATATTGGGTACATCTTCAAGATATTTGGCATGTGTGTTCTTCATCACAAGAGCTATCATGACTATTAAGGGAGATAAAAATAAAAGCAATTTCGTAAGAGTTATGACCTTTTTTGAGTAATCATGAACGGTGCTCCTACGGTGCTCCTATGAAGCTTAACAGTACTGAATATAATATGTTATAAGATTATGAATGACGGCATAAGGCTGGACTGATGAACAACATTGACTGATTATAATAATCCAGGGGTAGATGTACTTTTGTAACTATCAGTTTCTGTCTAACATTATCTAGCAAGAAGAGCAATGGCATTACCTGATCATGACTGGAGGCTAAGTATGCCAATTTTAAATCTTTAGTTCTCAACGAAATCCAACGTTGTGGGTACTCTGTGATACAATATTTATGAATATTGCCAGTGTAACATTTCCCCCTGGGTAACCTGTTATTTGTGAATAAGTATGGGTAAATAAAGATTTTTATAAGGGGGAAAATGTTACCCAGGAGAGACTCGTTACCCCAACTGATCTCTAGGGTAGCCTGTCCCCTAAGACATGTTACTCAAGGGTAACTTGTCCCAGGGGACATGTTACCAAGAGGACTGGGACACCAGTCTTGCTCTTATCTGAAAGGATAAGACAGATCCTTGTTAATGTAATTTCAATACCCTACTGATTGTATTTTGTATTTGTTCTTAATACAAAAGTTTTTATCCATTTATTGTGTTCAATGAACATTACCTTTGACCTTGCATTGTATGAAAAGGAATGATATAGATTATAATTCTAGAAGAATTGTTTCCTCAAAATGGTCAAGTGACTGAATATTTAAAAATGAGTGAGACAGAAATTTACAGTGTTACTGTAATGACAGCCTAATTATGTCCATGCAAGACTTTCTATAATCTAAGGGATATAATTGTTTTGATAAACAGGAATGAGTTCAGATTTACTTATTTCCCTTAGTCCTGAAAATTCAAGCTATATGTTGAACAACATCTTTTAAGGAAATAAATATATTTCAGGATACTAACTTTGAAGACCGATCTAGATTTATCATATGGTACCTGCAAGAATATTATTGAAAGAAATAGATTGAGAAAAAAATACTGTAGCAATTCTAAGTGGGCTGAGAGAATATAACATAAAACCTCAATGACATCTTCTCTTAGAAAGAAATAAAAAATTCCAGTAGATGAAAGCAATTTGAAATCCGGTGTTTTCTAACACATTGGTTGTTTGATATACCAGGTTGACAGGATGTCAAATAAATAAAGAGAATTATTACACAACTGCCACAATCCTGCTTTTCAAGTGGTAAAACTTATCCTATCAGAAAGTCAGATTTTCTTTTACCTCATTGCTGGAATGGAAAACAGACATTATGCAGAGCTATATATTGGTGGAATATTTTTCAATTAAGATCAAAGTATTTTGATAATTCTAGCACAAACCCTATGTTGTTAGTACTCATTGGAAGCGTCTGGCCAAGTTGATTAATATGAGTACCAACAAAATTGGGTTTAATTGAGAAAAAACAACCTTGCTTTACCCCCTCTTATCTGTACCTCTGATTACAGATATGTGACCTGTCATGCAAAAAGGGACTATCTGGGAACTCCGCAAAATAGATATTTGAAAAAAGAGATTGGTTCCAGTACATGTCAATTAGAAGACGCATTTCAAAAATTCCTTCACATGAAGGTAGATTTATCATTCTAGATTCAGAAAAAAAAGCATATTTTGTAAAATTCCAACCCTAGTCAGACTGTGCAATCTGCGCAGTCTGACTAGGGTCGAAACTTTTGGCACTATCCAGATGGTCCCTTTTTGCATGATGGTCACATATATAAAGTGTGGAGGGGTAGGTGCTTCCCAATTGTAAGTGCCTTTAAATATACTGACAATGAAATTTTGCACTTTTCCCTACATTCGCAAATTTTGCAAAGTCTTTCTAGGAACAGGTTTACAATAAGGTGAGAGAGAAGTTGTTTGAAGTAAAAGACATTACAGTAAAACATGTATCAAGCGACCACTTACAGGACCACCAAAAAGCAGTCGTTGAAGTGAATGGTAGCTCAGTACATGTTTTTGTTTCAAATTAGAAACATAATTTTGTTTTAATATTCAATTATTGCGAATTTCTCAATAATTCTAAGTCGTCAAAACTCAATAGAATTGTCTTATTCAGACAATTCTAATGAGCTTTAACAACATAGGATTTGTTTATGATAACCTTAAGAATATTTTTAAGATATTTTTATCTAAAGAAGGGAATTTTGAAAATGGTTGCTTAATAAAAATGGTCGCTTAATACATGTGGTCGCCGGATCAAGATGGACTGTACTTATGTAACATGTTTTCTCTTCTTTTCTCAGATACAGGGTAGATCAATAGAACTAATTTGTATTATTGTTTTGCATAACTATTCCCAGTTTTGTTTTAGATTTACTGATTCTAAAGGTAAAGAGCAAGTAAATTAGAAGGCAAGGGAAGTTCTTGTAATGAAAATTGTATGTCTGGAAGAATATAGGTGATAAAATGCTTTTATAAAGTAAGAGATTAAAAAAAGGAAGCAGTTAAATTTCCCATATTTACCATAATCATGAAGTTATTAAGTATATAATACACATATCAGATTTCTAATAAAGACAAATATGAAGATGCTTACTTGTCCATTCTTTTACTAAAATGAACACTTACCTGTGTGACCATTCATAGAATTTTAGGTTTCTACGATTTTACACTTTAGAAATATTGTAGAAAAGATGAAATTTCAACGATTGCTTCTTTTACCAAAATATTTTGTACCACAATATGTAATTTTATTTGAAATTGAACCAACTTTTTAGTGTTGACTCCATCCTCGTTTAATTTGACAAAGAACTGGCTCTTGAATGTCCTAGAATGTGAAAAAGTTCAAGAACTAGTTTTTCTATGTTCTAGAACATTAAATAGCAGTTCAATAACTTTAAGGACTAGTTCTTGAAGTTCTAGAACCTGTTTTTGAACATCTAGAACCAGTTCTAGAAGTTCAAGAACTACCATTTAAAGATCTAGAACATCCAAGAACCAGTTCTTGAACGTTTTCACATTCTAGAATGTTCAAGAACCAGTTCTTGGTTTTTGCAAGGGCTGTAAACAAAATCTTGTTATGTAGAAGGGGGGAGGGATATGTGGAATTTAATATAAAATAGCTGTTTCTGAAAGCTTAAATGAATGTTTCGGTCATTTTAGAAAAAATTTCTACAAATCGTAATGAATTAAAAAAGAACAAGATTTTTTCACTCTAATCTAGTTTGATGTTATAATTTAAACAATTTTCTTTGTTGGAATTATATGAATTTTGTTGTGCACAACAATAGTAGACTCTTTTTCTGTTGGTCCAAATAAAATGACATTGTTGCAGTAGCCATTAAAAAGGTTAAAATCAAATTTATATCTTTTTTAGCTGCTGTATTTTGAAATTTAAACCCAGAAGGTCCATGGTTATCTACGCAATAAACAGCCATTATAGAGCATTTCCACCGTTTGATGTTCTATATCATGTAATATGATAGTAAAATTTCAACTGCTTATCTTCGAAACAGTGAAAAAACCTTCTCTTTTTACCTTTTATGTAGATTTCAATGTGTCTTTATGAATCTTTAGATTTAATTCAAAGATAATTTATTGTTAAAATGGACTTTTAATTTCCAATGATGGCGATTTAATCATTTTTACCCGTTTCAAAATTAAGCTATGGACTACATTCAAAGAAATATTACAGAT
The DNA here is from genome assembly GCA_948146395.1 of Fragum whitleyi. Taxonomy (NCBI): domain Eukaryota; kingdom Metazoa; phylum Mollusca; class Bivalvia; order Cardiida; family Cardiidae; genus Fragum; species Fragum whitleyi. Next base: position 28,191,481 of record OX411548.1, on the reverse strand, counting down.
ATGTTGACATTACTTTTTAATCTATCGTCAACCGCATTACAAGCCAGTACTGATGCATTCTCTATGAAGCAGAATGGAGAGAGATAAATCTAAGTTGTTAGAATTTTCCCTGTTACTTTTACTCTAGAGTGAGGTAAAATCATAAGACAACTCTTTATTGACCATGAGTGGAGCATCAGCATTTTGATACAATATATCATGTAGGTACAATGTAATATGTAAATGCGTAAAACAAAACGGGAAAAAATGTTGCGGTTTTGGCCATGTTTTAAGTCAGATGCATTCTTTTATTGGGTTTTCTGGGAATCTGTCTTCACTTACAATTTCTTATTTTGACACTTCTCTCGGCATTGTTTGAGATGGATGTTTTACCCATCATGCATAGTGAGAGGCAATTATAAAAAATAGACGAGAAAAGGTGTTTATTGAAGAAGCAGAAATCTTCCCAAATCATGCACAAGCTTTGATAAATCTACCAAGGATTGAAATGTTACTTCTGCTCTTGACCCTACAGGTATTCTGTAGGTCTAGCGGAGGCTCATCTTTTACAATAAATGAGTTTAAGCTCAAATCAAGGAATCTCAATTTTTAGGACAGAGCCTCTTGTGAAAATATAGATTTTGTTGTTCACTCATTGAAAGATGAGGCAAAAAGATTGACAATTTTGGCTGAGGAATCAAGATTGCCAAAATGCTGGGGTTTTTAACATTGAAGTTACAGGCATTTTCTCCAAAAAAATTAGTGCCCAGTCCAAAAATTATGGCCATGGGTTACTGGAGCCCTGCTAGACTTTTAAATGCATCTTACACTGAAATAAACAATTATGCTCTATATCTCATTCAACATTATAATGTTTTAACCATGTTGTGAGAGCTAGCTTATAGTATTTGCCAGTACATATTAAGCAGTATATTGATAATGAAATTGACAATAATAATTAATAAATTCTCAATTCAATCCATACATGATTATTAATAATGTCAATCTCGTAGATCTACATTATTAATGAACATGGATGGGCAATACTGAAGATTGATCAATACATTTTGAAATTATGGAAAATCTTATACCTCGCTTTTTTTCATTTCACCCTATCTGACGTCATCTATGCGTAGCCAAATAAGTTATGTCACTATGAGAGTTGCATGACAGTTGTCCCAAAACATTCACTTTTTGTCTCATTTTTGCACTTAAGAAATAGATTTAATCATTTGTTTTACATGGAAGATAGATTGATATTTTAGTTAGTGAACAACAAAAGCTATATTTTCACTTGTGCCCCCCCCCCCCCTCCCTACAACTCATGAAAATATAACTTTTGTTGTTCTCCAATGAAATAGCAATTGATCTTAAACTGAAACAAACAATTATCGTCTATATGATTGTCAATGATATTGATCCTTTATGAGCTGCTTATCTCAATACTAGCCTGCTGGTATATTAAACTGATTTTCTGAAGAATGCTATTCTGTAGGTAAAGGTGGATAATTAGAATACCAGAGATGGTAAGAATGAGGCAACTGTGGAAAACATTTGTAAAATCATTTTTAGAATTTGAGCGAGGAATGTTTTTTCTCTTGAAGAGCCCATCAAGGAGAAAATGTTGTGCTGCGTCTGAGATTGTTTTATTGTAGTTGTTTGCAGGTGTTGTAATTGGGCCATTGTTTTGCCTTGTTTTGATAGTTTATGGGTAAACACTGTTCCTTTCATGTATTTAGACAATTACCCAAGTAATTTATTGGACTTTTTTTCATGGTTTGTGAAGTCTGTGACATTTCTTTTACTTGCTACTCATTATTTGCTATTATTTTTCATGTAGATTTAAAAAATGGAAGGGTTAGTGTAATACTATTGTAAGTGCCTATTTATTTATAGGCACTTACAATAGTATTGTGCTGACCCCTTGAGATAGACTCTAGCATTTAATACTGATAATTGTGTGAGCTCATAAGGTAGGACTTTGATTGGGAAAAGCATTGAAAGGCCTCATGAGAAATTCTTCTAATATTACAGCCTATAGATTAAGGACACTTTAGTTATGATGAACTGAGTAGCTGAACACTTTAGTTATGATGAACTGTGTAGCTGAACATTTTAGTTACGATGAACTGAGTAGCTGAACACTTTAGTTTTGATGAACTGAGTAGCTGAACACTTTAGTTCTGATAAACTGAGTAATTGAACACTTAAGTTATGATGAACTGAGTAGATGAACACTAGTTATGATGAGCTGAGTAGCTGAACACTTTAGTTATGAAAACTGAGTAGCTGAACACTTTAGTTATGATGAACCTAGTAACTGAACACTTTAGTTCTGATGAACTTAGTAGCTGAACACTTTAGTTTTGATGAACTGAGTAGCTGAACACTTAAGTTTTGATGAACTGAGTAGCTGAACACTAGTTATGATGAACTGAGTAGCTGAACACTTTAGTTATGATGAACTGAGTAGCTGAACACTTTAGTTATGATGAACTGAGTAGCTGAACGCTTTAGTTATGATGAACTGAGTAGTTGTCCAGACTCTTCATTATGTCCACACTTATACAAACACAAAAATTTGGAATTGTTTAACATTTCAGAGACATGAAGTTAATCAAAGCACTGAAAGTACTGATGATGGACGTTTCTGTTGGCATACTAGAGTGATTCTTCCATTTCTTGCGAAAAGAGAAATTTTACATTTAGAATTACGATAAAAGGAAAATGACCTGGCCCAAGCTCGTATCTTGCTTCAGATATACATTTCTCAACATATATCGTAGATCGTCAACCAAAGTCCTGTAATTTCAAGGTTTCGATAACTTTCGGCATTATGCCGGGTGTAGTTTTAAGAGTGATTGTCTGTTCCATTGGGTATAAAAGGAAAGAAATGACAATAAGAAGATCTAGGTTATTATTCTTATTTTGTAATGCTAATCGATTCTCCGTAATCTCATAATTGAAATTATGGTGTTATCTGCTTAAAAAATTCTATAAAAGGATAATAATTGATAATTGTTCCGCGATTTTCATTCTCAAATAAAGAAAGAAAGGGTTATTGTTTATATAAACACGTAGGAAAATGCAGACACTCGTCTCGACATTGGCTGTCGCGTGTTGAAAAGTAAAGTATAACCCCTTTGCATAAACCTTTATCGCACGACCTGAATGCTTGACTTTTTCTGCTCGGGCTGTATCGGTATTTGTGTTTTTCGGTATTTCCGTTAATTGGCCATTGTTTTATATACATTAGTAGTGTTCGGGGAGGTTACCATTCCAGTAATTCCATTCATCAAGTTTTCATGAGTGATCTCCCAAAGACCATTGGGAAACAATGGGGCAAATTACTCACTCTGCCTGAAAAGTAGTTCTACGCAAGCAAAAAGTTCACCCGATCTCAGAATTGCATATGATTTCGCAATTATAAAATGTCTTTAGGGTTGCAACAAGTTATGTAGAATCCTTGTTTCACTCCATGTTTAAAATGCATAGTTGTCAGACGGATACAATACTTGAAAAAGAGTAAATTGAATTTTAATGAGCACTACAGTTTTGAAAACCTATTAACATCTGACAGGATTGTTCTAACGCGGTATTAACACTGGTGAACGTAAACGTCCACCAAAAAACAGTTAATGAAAAGTCACACTGAAATCTGGCGCAAATTTTGGATGTAAAAACTATATCTATGTAAGTTGCCTCCTTGTACCCACATAAACTTGTTAAGGTTGTAGGTGAGTAAGCTGTTGCTGCAAACTGATCCCTATTATGTCATAGCTTTTCAGAGCTACAGATAGGAAGGGTATTTTGTTTTTCAAATTAAGTAATCACAAATCCTTTATTGTATATAACCATTGGAATCGTCTCAATGAGATGATTCAAATGAGTACCCACAACATATATGGTTTCAATGAGAAATAAAGATATAAAATAGCAATACCTTCTCTTATACTAAATCTGCATTTTTATTATGTTTGCATAATTTCAACTAGAAACTCAAACCTTCACTTTTAAATGCTAGCATGAGGGGTCCCTAACAAAAGAGATGAGCTATATTTTGTCATTTAATTTATTTTGATATTTTTTTCCAGGAAAAACTTTTCTTCTCCCAAAAACAGCATGTTGTCATATTTTGAGCTATAAAACTAGAGTATGGTAATGGATTTAATGTCGAGTTGGTTTTAATTTTATTGTAATGTTTCCAGCATTACGACAAAACATTTCTAGATAATTTCCATTTCTGGGTAAAATTTCATAGCTGTAAAGTGGGTAGTCAAACAAAATGGTAATAATTTACAGCGTAATCCTTTTAAATTTCTTTTTAACTTGACAGAATGTAGATTCAAATTGATGTCTTAGTTGATTATTTTTTTATTGAACATTAAGTATTAGGGCCTAAACATTGATTAAAGGTAAGTGCTGTTTGCATTCCGATAGCTCAGCGTGAAACAGTTGTAACTCCCTATAAACATATAGGGAGTTACAACTGTTTTGAGCTGAAACAACAATTTAGGCTGTCATTGGACATGGGTGTTGCCATGGGCATTAGAACTCAGAGAAGCATTATATTACTATTTTGTTACCGCATATGCTTTTTAGGTTAAAGTTCAAAGTACATTTAACATTATAATTGTCTTATGATGAATCTTAAGGGGGAGTGTGTTATGGGAGACCACTCTCACCACTGTCCTGCATAACTTCGTTGGTTTAAATACAATGTCTGACACCTGTGTCAGGGAAGATCTTCTTCGGCTCAGTGGTTAGCGCATTGGACTTGTAAACCAATTCTTTGAATTTTGTTGTCCACAGGGGTTCACATCAGATATTTTCAGCTATCTCTGGTTGAGAACGGTTCGTACGTAACACCCATCAATGCATTTAGAGCACTATTTTGAGAGTTTCTTATGCATTTGTCAGGTGTAATAATGCTGTGTTCCTTTTCCAAGTTCAAGGTCATTCTGTTAAGGTGCAACATTTACATAACTGTTTGAAATAATGCTTAGAATAATTTGATAACAGGCTTTCACCCAATATAATAATGTGTTTGCTCTATACAATGTCAAGGCCATCTGAAGGTCAAAATGAATGCTTGTGGGATATGTTTTTTTGAAAAAACATATACCATACATGTTTTATAGATAATTTGAATTCAAAAGGCCATAGTCTAAAATCAGTCAAAATGACTTGAAAAAAAAAAAACCACATTAGTTGTGTATGAAGGAAAATGGAATATCCATTTTAGATTTTGCAGCACATTGTAGAGAAAAGTTCTTTTTCTCTGTTGTCTACTAATTTATTCCCAGGTAGAATAGATAGACATCTAATGCAACGAACAAAGGGATAATTGTGCAATACTGTCCTAGAATAATAGTTTTTCCCATCTCGGCCATTTATATTTGATTAAGAGATGAAATTGCTATCAAGTAACAATTAGTGTGCGATTACACCGGTTTCATGGTTACATCCAACTAGATAAATATCGGGGAACTATTTGAGTAAAATAAAACTATGCATATGTGCATGCGACTGCTATCGTCCCATGATGCACCTGGTACCCTTACAGAATAGGTAGTCAACAACAAGTTCTTAGAATTTTTAGCCAAACATTAAGATACGTTGACCAATACTTTACTGAAGCTGAAATTACAATATTTTGCCCAGTACTACAATACAGCAGGAAATTAAATTTCAAGGGCTGAAAATCAAATAGATGTCATTTTTTTTTTAGATATTATGAAGAGGCTGGGGAGCAGTAGCCCAAATTACATTGTATGTGATAATATTTTGATGGTTCAGTACGAAACAGTTGAAACTGCCTTTAATCAGGCAGTTTCAACTGTTTTGTGCAGAGCCATTGATATCTGATCACATTTATAATAGTTTTAAGCACTAATTACTACTAATAATTGAAGAATTGCATCAGTAACTGTCTGGAGACTCCCCCTATGAAAAAAGTCTAAGAACTGTTTCTTTAATGAGAAAAAATTAAAGAACTTGTTCTTGACTATTCTTGAACATTAAATGGAAGTTCTAAAACTAGTTCTTATATTTCAAGAATTAGTTCTTGAGGCTCTTGAAATAACATTCAATGTTTTAGAACATTCAAGAATCAGTCCTTCCCATTTTTAGCTCACCTGAGCACAACGTGCTCAAGTGAGCTATTGTGATCACCTTTTGTCCGTCGTCTGTCCGTCGTCCGTCAACAATTTCTTTAAATGACATCTCCTACTAAACTACTTGGCCAATTTTAACCAAACTTGGCAGAAATGTTCCTTAGGTGATCACCTTTAAGAATTGCTAAAAGAATTGAAATCGGTGAAAAACTCTGGTTGCTATGGCAACCAAAGTAAAAAATTAAAGAAAATCTTTAAAATTTTTCTTCTTCTGAACAAGCAGCCCTACAGCCTTGAAATTTGGCATGGATGATCAGCTCATAGACCTTAATAAAAATAGCTAAAATCATATCTGTTGGGCCACCAGGTGCGGAGCACCAGGGGGGAGGGGGTAGTACTTTGGGTAAATTTTGTAGTCTTTAACCTTTTTCTTCTTCTGAACGTGAAGCCCTACAGCCTTGAAATTTGGCATGGATGATCAGCTCATAGACCTTAATAAAAATAGCTAAAATCTTATCTGTAGGGCCACCAGGTGCGGAGCACCAGGGGGGGTGGGGGTATTACTTTGGGTAAATTTTGTAATCTTTAACCTTTTTCTTCTTCTGAACGTGAAGCCCTACAGCCTTGAAATTTGGCATGGATGATCAGCTCATAGACCTTAATAAAAGTAGCTAAAATCTTATCAGTAGGGCCACCAGGTGCGGAGCACCAGGGGGGAGGGGGAGGTACTTTTGTGAAAATTTTGTAATCTTTAACCTTCTTCTTCTTCTGAACCAGGAGCATGACAAATTTGAATATTGGCATGGATGATCAGCATATGGACCTTTATAAAAATAGCTAAAATCATGACTGTAGTTTCACCAGTTGCGGAGCACCAGGGGGGAGAGGGTAGTACTTTTGTGAAAATTTTGTAATCTTTAACCTCCTTCTTCTTCTGAACCACAAGCCCTACAGACTTGAAATTGGGCATGGAGGATCAGCTCATAGACCTTAATAAAAATAGCTAAAATCATGACTGTAAGGCCACCAGGTGCGGAGCACCAGGGGGGGGGGGGGAAGGGGTAGTACTTTTGTGAACAACCTTCATCTTCTAATGAACCAGGAGCCCTACAGACTTCAATATTGGCATGGATGATAAGCATATGGATCTAAAATAAAATAGCTAAAATCATGAATGTAGGGCCACCAGATGCGGAGCATTAGGGGGGAGGGGGTAGTACTTTGGATCAATTTTGAAATCTTGAACCTTATTCTTCTCCTGGATCAGGTACCCTATAGACTTGAAAATTGTCATTGATGATTAATATATTGACATAAAAAGAAATAGCTAAAACCATGACTGTAGGGTTTCCAGGTGCTGAGTGTCTTGGGGAGGGGGTAGTACTTTGGATCATTTTTGAAATCTTTAAACAACTTCTAATGGTCCAGGAGTCCTACCGACTTGAAAATTGGTATGGATGATCAGCATATGGACATTAATTGAATTAGCTAAAATCATGACTGTAGATTCACCAGGTGCAGAGCATCTTGGGGGAGGGGGGAGTGCTTTGTTGAGAATTTTGAATCCCTACAGCCTTTATATTTGACATGGATTGATCAACTCATTAAAGAAAGTCTCGGACTCAGCCTGTATATCTGGCATAGATTAGCTGATCACAGACCTTTTATGAAAAAAGCTTAAATAAATAATGACCAGGGGAGGAGCAGAGGGGGGGAGGATTGTTTCAAATGTTATCTGATTGAATAAGTGAAAATCTCTTTTTCTGTGGTTGCATGGAAATACCTATGTAATGAAGCTTTTTTCTCAGGTGAGCGGACCCAGGGCCAACGGCCCTCTTGTTCATGTTCTAGGTGGTTCAAAAGCCAGTTCTGTAACTTTTTCACAGATATATGAGACTGTGCATGAGATTTCCAACAATTTCAAATAAGCGCAAAGCAAAGACTCTGACCAGCCTAAGCATCTGCACAGTCTGGCAAGTGTCTTCACTATGCATGTAGTAGATAGATAAGGTCTCAAAGTATCAGTAGACAAACAGGTAACTTTATATATACAGTATGTGGCTGTCAACGTTACTCAATGTTTACACCTCATGAACATTTCAAATGGTTGGAAATGTCACACACAGGCTTGTATTTTCTTTTTTGCAAATTTTTCTTAAAAAAACACTTATCTCTGTTATATCAAATGAAGATGTGCATTTGTCACCTTATAAGCAGATAATTGCCCTTTTTTATATAAAAACAACAAAGTCATCATAACACCAATGGGCAGCTACAGCCTGTAAGCTAGTTTGCATAAATTTGTGTTGCGTCATGATTTTGTTGCACACACATCCAGCACAACTGTGTTATTATCCCCCCCCCCTAACAAAGACAAAAAACAACAACAACAACAAAACATACTATGTTTGGGAGGTATATAGGAGTCAGCTTGTCAGTTGGTCTGTCCGTCCATCAGCCAGTCGGTCAGTCTGAAGCTTTTTCATGTCGGCTTAATTTCTCAGCAACTAAGAGGCTGATTTCATTCAAACTTTACAGATGTGATCAGTATCAAGCAGAGATGTGCGAGTTAAATTTGGTTACTATCCAAAGACTTTTGACAGAGTTATGGCCCTTTGATGGAAAATGGCTTTTCATTATTGACAAGCACTTGTAGGGGGATATTAGTTGGCTTTGCGACAGTCTAGTTCGATTTTGTTGAGATAAATGATTACTTTAATAGCAAGAAAATGACAGTAGCCAATAGTTCATGCCAAATCTGAATAAAGATGGATTATGGGAAAATTATCAATGACCTATTTGATTAAGGTAGTGAAGAGCAAGTTTTTGTCAAATATTTACCAAGTTCTTATCTGGGAAGAAAATATGAATATTCGTGTTGCCTGCACTTGGCTATACTTCATTTCCATTTGAAATTTGTTGAAGAGCTAAGGAACTGCAAACACAGAAGCTTTTAACCCTGTAATGGTTGTTTCGACTACAGAGAGTAATTTTTCAGTTACCTCGGTGATGGTTTTATGGAAAAGTGCACATATACTTTATGAAACTTTGTCTTAGCATTAACTTTTGATGAACATTTGGAAAAATTGTATAACACTAATTTTGGCTTAGATATGTGTACCCAATGTCAAACTTATCACCAGCAAATTGATCCAAAAAATTATTTTGTTATAAAATGACCAGTTGCTAGATTAAAAATAAAGTAAATAAAAAAGCATGAGACTAGTCCATAGCATGATTGTGTGTTTGGCATTTGCATAGTCCTTTAATGCATTCCCACACAGTGCCAATTTTTGATGTTCCTGGTGAAAAATGTTTTGCAATGCATTTTAGAAATTTCAAGATAAATCTTATTAAAACCTAATAAAAAAGTTTTGATTTAATCATCGTTCCTGCCATGGTTGCAATTTATTCAGTATATTTGATAAAGGTTTGACAATGTTTGTTTGTAATATTTGAAATCGACCATCTTCTCTGGCCTTCCTGTGGGGTATAATTTAAAGGGTTTGAGGTTTTTTGCCCAGATTATTTGTTCAAAATATCATAGGATCTGTCTGTTTATATTTGTTCTTCTGTTGATTTCACTCCAAAATAGGCTTGAAATGTAAAATTCATGAACATTTGAGTTTCTTTAGCTAGAATTCAAAATATATTTTGTTGCTTGTATAATGAACATTGTTATACCCCTCAAAACTTTGTTTGGGGGGGTATATAGGAGTCATCTTGTTGGTCTGTCGGTTCATCAGTGTGTCTATATTTTTTTTTATGTCAGCTCAATTTCTTAGCAACTAATGGGTGGATTTCATTCAAACTTTACACATGTGATCAGTATTAAGCAGCGATGTACTAGTGATAATATGGTTTTGAGCCATTGATTTTTGACAGAGTTATGGCTCTTTGATGAGAAATGGCTTTTCATTATTGTCAAGCACTTGAAGGTGAGTATCAGTCCGCTTTGTGACAGCCTAGTTTTATTTTCATTGCTTCATAAGAATGATGTGGCCAAGGAAATGAAATGCTGTGTATCAGGCAACAAAGTAACATCAATAAAGTACCACATAACAATGGATTAGTGCAAAACATTTTTGACTGCATATAAACATAGGCAGCTACAACTTTTTTGGGCTGAGCCATCTATGTCAGGTTAATCACGCTGAGTGCAAGTGGTATGATGTTCATTCTAAAAATGTAACAAGTAAGACATCAAAATCAAAGAGCTGAAGGTACTTGAAGCAAAAGTTATGACAATAAAACTCACTATGTATTTGAAAAGAAAAATCCTGTATCAACTCTGGCTTGAAATGACAAAAAAACAGTATAGACTAACATCTGGGCCTGAGGTTATTAAACTTTTCTCGGACTCAATTCAAAATTTTCTCAAATTTCAATTTGAGATAAAGCCATAATTTTGTTTTATTACTCATTTGAATGTATAAACATAAAAGATGATATTAATAAGTTGTTATATATAACAACTTATTAATATTATCATTTATTTTCATACATTTAAATTGAGAAAATTGAGCCTGAGCCTGAGGAAATTTTTATAACCTCAGGCCCAGACCGCATTTATGTGCAAGCTGATCTTTGTCAACACTTTCTGTATAAACAGGAATATTCCAGGTTCAGCACCACAATGAATTAGTTTTGTTGTTGATTTATAGAATTTATGTTAAATTCTGTTGTTAAAGGCTTAAAAACTTCAGTTATGTTTCATATAGTATATGTATTTATAGGCACTTACAGTAGTGTTGCACTGACCCCTTGATACATTTTTGGTAGGAAAAATAAAAAAAAAAGATACACATAGAATATAAATGTTTGAACTAGTTGTGCCAATAAAGTTTATTTTCTTTTTTAACAATTTATTAACATGTCAAATACGCTCTTTGACCTGTTTAATTATGAATTATAGAAGGATTGAGTTATTATTGAATTAAGAATTCAAATATTGGTAAATCTTTCAAAGTAAATTGGATACTGATATCTGTAAAAAACTCCTTCCTTGAGTATGTAAAACTGCTTAATATATGTTTCTATAAATAGTAACATTTGTTACCATAAATAACATACTATCAATTTGGTACTTATTAGCCTATATTGCCTTTTTAGCGAGCATATATCGATATCCTGCCCATCGACAAGAAAATGCTCCAAAATAATGGCATTAAAACATCCTCTCAATAAAATGTTATACAAAACGAAACACAATACTGCAATAAATTACCTCAGAGTGGTGCTGCATGTTTTGCACACTTTTTCGGATCAGAAAAGTACTGTAACAACAATAACAAAAAATACATATTTGGGCCAATTATACCACATAATTTATCTTGAATGTCATAAACAGGTTATTATAAGTTTTATGAGGGCAAGAAAGAGATATCAGCCCTTACCATAGAATCTACCCTCAGGTTAAAACACTCGCAGCATTTAGCAAGGTGGCAGGCCGATATCACTCTCTGGCTTTCATCAGTCATAAAATAACCTCTGTCTATTCTGAGCCCAACCAGAGAAAGACTTTTTCCAAAGACAGAAGGAAAAAAAACAATGTTACATGTGTCCATTAACTTTAAAGATTCTATATTTATCATTCTTTTCTTCCTTTTTTATAGAACGATTGACAGAAAGATTTTACAGCTTGTTAAACAAGGAGGGCATGCATTAGGCTAAAATCTAAAGACTTGACTGTATTCACGATAGAAAGTAATGCATGCTAAGAACAAATGCAAAGCCCAAAAAATGAAATACAAAGCTGTAGTAGTTATGACTTCTGGGCAGAGTACATTGTTAGTATATTAACAATTCATTACTGATTATTGTTAAGTTTTGAAGATTGTTCATCTGTTTTACACATTGATCTATCTTCTTACCAGATTTGCAGCCTGGGTAAACTGATAAACATGTAGAAATGGTAAAGTCATTGATAATTTACCTTCTTTTTACTTGAATATATAGCCTGCTTCTTTTTCACTGACAAATTAAGCTTGGAAAAATTTATTCTTGTAATTACTGCACTGATATTGTCTTGCGTTTCGAGGGTTCAGCGCAAGACTACTAAGTGTATATACATTGTATATACACTTAGTACAGTCTTGCGCTGATTTTACCGTCTATTTGCTTATCCTGGCTAAACTGATGGTAGACAATGGTTGAGAACAACATATTTCCAGAACAATTGGCTATACCTGGCTAGCTGGGTTGGTTATAAATTAGGCTCTCAATCCTTAGGTCCCTGCTATCCCAACATTTGACAAAAGTTATCATGACACAATGCATTTGTCTCTCAATGATGGGCAAATGATAAGTAGCACAGAATCTCTGCATACCACTAAGGTGTACTACTTATCATATGCCTGTCTGTTGTCACAACATTTTATAACATAATCTGATTATGTTATGAAATGTTGTGGTTGAAATCAGGTGTGGGAAACAACAGGAAACCATGGATAGGTACACCAGCAGCCCTGATATAACTGCGCAACTGTTTAAAGTGGCTTTAAATCCCATACAAAGAATTAAAGCAAATCAAGAACAATGGTAAGCACGAGAACAACACTGCCCCCAGTTTTTACATGGCCCAGCTTTATTAGTTTCATGCTGTTATTCAACCAGCATATAACTGGCAGCCATCTCATGCCTAATGATGTGTAACATGGCCTCTGTCAGCGAGCTGGCCTGGGTTATAGACAGTTACTTCATGCTGGAATAATCAACAACAAACTGATAAGTCAACCAAAACATTGACTTGGACAATGATAGGAATTGTTTGTGATGAAACTGCAGCTTGTGCTGAAAAGCCTTTTTGTTGTTTATGTATGAGGATTTCACTTGGTCACCTTCTCTGCACAATTATCTTACAAACAAGAATCATTCAATTTTGACAGCTGAAGTGTGATATAGACTATAGAATTAATTTAGTATGGGTTGCTTATACCTTGTTTGTATTTTTGTTTATTAAGGAAGTGGACCTGTAAGAGTTCTGCAATTTTTCGGAGGTAATGAACTTAAACAGTGTTAACTGAGGTTTCCTAATGATTTTCATAAGGAAAATTTTGTCATCATTGTGAAAGGTAATGAGGTCCGAAATTTTGTGGAACTATTACGGGTCCAATACCTTAATAATGTTCATATATGGTATAGGTGATTGATTAATGACAGTCATGCCATTGGCTCAATAGCTTAGGTGCTTGACTAATGACATGAAGGTCTGTTTCAGTACACACATCATTGTAATATGTGTTTATGGGCAAAACCCTCAATAGCGCCAGTCAACCCGGCTGTAAAATTGAGTAGCATTGGGTTTAAACCACTGCCTCTTTCTTATGGACAAGAGATTATTAGATAGAATCAATGTTTGAGAGCTGTTCTCTTTATGCTTTAACTTATGTTGCAATCATATAAAAATTAATAGAGCTTGTTGATGATATTTCAAACAACTTGAAATTTGCGTGAGGGGCAAACATTGAGTAGCGTAGACAATTACATACTGTAATAATACATTTACCTGATGGTCTACAGAAACTTTTGAGACCTTATCTATCTACGAAACGCATAAGTAAAAACTCTGCTCAAACTGTGCAGATGCACAGGCTGGGCAGAGTATTTCTTTGTAGTTTCTGAAATTGTTGGAAATCTCACACACTGGCTCTTTTAGTAGAATCTATAATAAAAATATGGAGTATGTCTATCAATTCTGGCTTTGTTGTCAATTACCTGGCTTTTCAATTGGAACTATAACAAGGGAAGTTTTTCTACTTTATTTTTTTATATTGAATGATAAATATCAGTAGGATCCAACACAGTATCAATCCAGAAAGCAGACGGAAGTCTCATTATAGAGAAATAAAACTATTTTTCTCTCGCTTAATCTGTCAGCCATGATTTTTCCTGACTAATGGGCTTCTGAATTCTAGGTTTTCTCATGTCTTAGCCGGAGAACTCTAACAACCAAACATGCTGTTTTATTCATTCAACAGTTGATGTGAACCTGTCTCTTGACAACCCAACAATGATCCACAGTGTTCATATGTCCCTTTGGTACAGCAATTTTACCATGAGTTTATGTTTGTGAAAACATGATAAGAAAAGAAAAAGATGCATGATATTAGAAAAGAAAAAGAGGCAGAATAACATCTGTCAAAACTTGTGTACTGATTTTTTTTAAAATCTATCTGCTTAACCCTTTGCTGTTTAATCCCTGTTTTTTATGTACATGTGATTTTATAATTGAGAAAACATTGTGAAAAAAGAAGAAATTGCTTCTGACAAGCAATTTCTTCTTTTTCCGCACTATTTTCTACCCTTCAGAATAGTTATTTTTCAAATTTAATCCACTTTAGATTTTCTTCTGCAAAACCTTTGAATTTGGACAGGTCCAACATTTTGTAAAACGGGAAAGTGTCAAACCATAATCTATAGTATATCAAAATATGGAAGTCATTTAGCCCTTTGTGGATTTCTTGTGTAAATCTGAGAATCCTCATGGTCTATGAAATTTGGTTAAAAACTGCTGAGTAGTTTCACGAAAAAAAAATATGAATTAATACAAAGGGGGACAACAGGCTTAATAATTAAAATAGCTTGAGTGGACGTAGTATAAAGTGCAGATGCAGCTAAAAAAAATTAACTGGTTCTACTTATCAAAACAGAAATTATACCGTGAAAGCTCTAATAGAACCCAGAGTTCTATAAGAATCATCCCATTTCCATTGGAAAGGGATAGGCTTTTATTAGAGCTTAACCCTTACCTGTTTTACAAAATTTTGGACCTGTCCAAATTCAAAGGTTTTGCAGACGAATATTAAAAGTGGATTTGATTTGAAAAATAACCATTCAGTAGGGTAAAAAATAGTGTGGATAAGGAAGAAATTTCTTGTCAGAAGCAATTTCTTCTTTTTTCACAATGTTTTTTCAATCATTAAATCACAGGAATGTTAAAAGCAGGGATTAAGGGTTAATAAAGCTTTATATTGATGGCTCAGTGCGAAACTGTTCTAACTGTATAAACCTTTTGTAAGTTACAACTGTTTTGCACTGAGCCATCAATATTTGTTTAGACATTGATAAAATGACCAAAAAAAATAAATATGATCCTTGCAAATTATCAACATTTGATTGGGCAAATGTTACATAAAGGCACATAAAACCTCAGTTGAATTCCCAGCAACCTTGATATTGTGGGTATGGGCCTTTATAATATGACCTACCTCGCCGGAGTGAAATAACCCCGTTGAATATTTTTGATATTACACGGGTGTTATTACACTAGTGTAATAACTATGCAAATTAGCTCAGAGCAAATAGCAACATTATTTTGTAACCGCCAAAATGACGTCATAATCTATGTTTTGTGACGTCATTTTTAGACGGCGTTATAAGTTTCGCGGAAAATTGAAACATTGAATTTCAAGAATTTTGACAATTTTTCGCTAAAATTCAGGTCATATTATAAACAGAATATAAAATTTGTGCTCATAAAATACAGAATTTATTAAACTTGTCATCTAAAACAGATAAAAACTTGGCGTAGCCTCGTTTATATCTGTTTATAGATGACTCGTTTAATAAATTCCGTATTCGATGACCACTCATTCAATATCCTCTATTTATTAGAGGCCTCAAAATTTTGTAAAATCACATCAAAAATGGTTGATTTCAACCTCCGAATAGGGGGATTGGGTTCTATTAGACAATGGAGCTCTTTTTGAATTTTTACAGTAGTTTAATGTTGTGAGAGTGTAATTACAGAAGTTTTCTTCTAGTAAATTTTGGATTTGGGTAAGTGGAAAATATGCCCAAACTATGTAGACAATATTGTAAAAGCATTAGAGAAGGACTGAAAAACTTTTGTATAATGGAGCTATGATTCCAAGCATGATCAAAATAATGAATAAACCATTCATACCTTTGGAATAAGCAAGAAAGTAATTTTGACAGGATTTTTTGAATATTGCTTATGTTGATCTCAAAAGTTATTGCTATCTCAAACTCTAAATTTGTACAGAAAAATCAAGTCCTTAAAAAAATGAGATAATTTGCATCTAGAGTTTATTTGTGTAATTGCTTAATAGGTGGTAGTTGGTAACGTTGTCTCTATATATAAGTTTGAAGAAGTGCGACAGCAAAGAAATCAATTTGACATTAAAAATTTTGACTAGCAAAACAATATGTCTTGGATATTTTTATGCGCTGGTCGAAAGTTTGCAAGTTTTTAAGTGATAACCCATGGTGTCCAGGGGTCGACACTTACGGCTGAGGTTAAGGAGTCCAAATTTTCCAAATGGGAGAACATTGTGGAAAAGAAGAAATTGCTTGTTACAAGCAATTTCTTCTTTTTCGCAAAATTCTACCAAAGAAGAGGTGTTTTTTTCTCACAATACTACAGGGTGCAAGCAAATGATTTCTTCAACATCTTTTGTAGTGAAAATATATAAAGTTTTGGCAAATGTTAGAAAGGACACTGCTCTGTGCATTTGTTTTTCAAAATGTTGTTATATGATCCTTGGAGTCCATTGGACTCCTTACTTGCAAAAGGAAGGAGTCCAACCGGTAAACAAGGAGTCTCGGACTCCCAGACTCCCTTTAGTGTCGAACCCTGGGTGTCCATGGTTGACTTGAGTCCTGCTGGAGGTTGGCGGCCAATTCTGGCTCTCGAGCATAACTCTGTCACCTAAAGTCTGATGGACCTGAAACTTAGCAGTTATATTCCTCTTATGACTTCAGAGTGCAGTGCAAAAAAAACAAAAAAACATGTTAACTCTGTCTTATTATTTAGATATTGCCCTTTGTTGATTTTTAAACTTCAGTTAAAACCCCTCCAAAAGGTGATATCAAGCATTGTGGGAGCGTATCAATTATACATTAATTTTGTTAAACTTTAAAGAAAACACACACACAAAAAAAAAAACAATAAGGCTCTTTATAACAAAACTCCTGATAAAATTTAGAGTTATAATTAGCCAGATATTTCACATTTCTAGAATATTGTGCTTTATTTCTGGAATATCTTACAGTTTGCATGACAGAGTTAAAGCAGATGTTAAAGATTTTGAATAGATGCTGTTTTCTAGAATATTTACCAAGGCACTTGCCCCTGAATCAAAGACGCTCAATCCTTTCAATATTTTATTTACTTTTTTGACTTTCAACTATTTTGTTTTTAAAAAATATCAAGTTCTTGATTTGGTAATTTGGATATTTCAAATTTCCTATAGGACATTTTGATGGAATAAGGCAAAACACTTTGATGGGTGGTCTTAAATTTTATTTGTATACATCATAGCTGAGACAACTTGTTAGAAATTATCTAGTGGATTTCAAAGAAATTTACATGAGTGTTACCATGAGGACTTTTATAATGTAATAGTTGCAATCTAATTAAATAAAGAATTCTGATTGGTTAAAATGGCATTACGTGGGGAAATCCATTGCACTTTATTTCTGTATAAAATGCAATAGGTAAATCGGGAAACCCCCGACCTTCGATATGCAAGGACTGTGTTGTAGGAACCCATTTTAACCTCGTTCCCGATCATCAACACAACATTGCTATTCAAACCATTATAAATTAGGATATTTTCGAAAGAATTTATGATAACAAGCATGTAGTTCTGATTCTGAGCGGACATAAACTTTGCTAACAGCGACTCGACGAAGACCATCAAGCAACCCTCTCAATTAAGAACGATTACACTGTTTTCATATAAAAAATACAAACTGACTTGGCAGAAACAAGTTTTTTTGTCATAATTACCTCTACGAATTTCAAAGTTGTCCTTTATATGTGTATCATTTGTATATCTTTATGCCCCTTTCACTTTGACAGCGAGATAAAAAAAACCAACATAATCTAAAAATAGATCGTGTAATCTATACGCACAGAAATTAGACTTGAAGCTTTTATGTTTTGACTAGTATTTTAATAGTTTCTTCGATCTAAAGGATTGCAATTATAAGGGTTGAGTGTCTTTTTCACTTCATTTATTGGAGTATAAAGTGCAATTGCCTTAGCACATGGCTTAACATAACGCTCTGCAGTGAAAAAGACACTCATCCCTATACTAAATAATGTATATACAAATGGCATTATCAAAATTTTCTTGACCAAAAATTTACTTCAAGTGAGCTATATCCCTTTCATATAAAAAGCTTTTATCTCCATAAGTTTAGGCTTTTTGTATTCCTGCATGAGCTTCAATTAAGGCTTTTGTATTCCTATGTGAGCTTAAATGCGATAATGGATATACAGTCAAACTTCGGTCTCTCGAACAGAGGTAATCTCGAACACTAGGGAAAATTCGAACAAGGATCCCAGTCCCGGCAGATTTCGCTCATAATCCACAGTCTTTGACCTTGGAAAACTCGTACAGCAGGACGGTTGAACTCTCAACCTCATTCTTCAGTCCAGAAGTTAAAAATGCTTTAATATTTCACCTGGAATAATTCGAACAAAGGGTCTATCGCTAATAACAAGATGTCATATTTCGGCGATTTCACACTTTTCAACTTGTAATCCTTTTTTTGACACCTTATTGTCAATTACGCACCGTGTGTCATAATTATACAACACGTGAAAAATACACTGTTTTATTTATTGAATTAAGTTGTTGTGTGGCCATCTGCTGTTTAACATTCATTACTATATATTGTTAAGCGATGTCAAAAAGCATACAGATACGTAACGTCTGTTTGAAAGTATGACAAGAAGAATCACAACAAGTGACTAGTGAAGAAATAAGGGTTTTAAATTTAGATGGATCTACATTTTCTCAAAGACTGGCATAACTTTATATACTCTACAAATGTTTAAAGTTCAACATTTGAACGGTGTTTGAATTTGGCTTTAATTAATTCTTCGCTTGCAATTTGAGGCCGCATACGTAACAGTAATAATAATACGGTAGCCTTTTTTGTAAACAAAGTGAATGCAATAATACGACTCTGTTGTCGAAAGTTTTTTCATCTTTTTTTTGTCTTTATTTATTTTCAAACACAAATCCTGTGGACCAATCGATAGAAACCAAAAACTAGTGAATTAACAAGTGAAATTGAAGAACCCAATAAGTATACGTTTATTCGGATACGATGTATTACCGGATGTTGTGCATTTCCATCTTCTGGTACCTTTATAGTTTTTGGATTTCTCGAACAACAGATCTCTGGAACAAATTATCAGGTCCCAAAGGTGTTGGGGCTACCGAAGTTTAACTGTATGTAAGCACTATATTATGACATGATCAAGGTCACTCATCAAGGTGAAACTTCCAAAATATTGTACTGTCATGGTGGTTTGTAGTGCAGTATTGATAATTTGTTCCCTTTCAAAACTTACATTTTTAGGAAGGACAAATTATTATCAAGTTGTTTAAAACCATTTTTCCCTAGGATTTTATTTAGAAAACTCAATAATAAAAATCAAGGACCTGTACTAAAAAGGGTGTGGATTTGGACTAGTGATGATACTCTGGTCTCTTGTGAGGCAGGGGTTCGGGATTCAGTCTGTCATTTTTCCAGCCTTTCAGATGAGACAGTGAACAGAGGCTCCATCTACATATGACCAATAAGACCTGTACAGATGAAAGATAGGAGGAGTGATTTTGGGATAATTTTCAACAGTCCAATTTTGCTTCTTCAAGTCTGGTACTAATGGGCGAGTTCTGATTTTAGCAGGCCGCCGTCATAGCGCAGTTGGTAGCGCATGGGACTGTCAATTTAGAGGTCCCGGGCTTGCTCCCCAACTGCTGCACTCATTCTTTTCGACTATTTGTCTCTCACCAATGGGTTGATAATCGTAGACCTATGTTAGATAGCAGCTGGAGGCTTGGAAAGGATGTGGTGGTTGTACTGGTGAGAGAAATACCAGGAAACCATTGTTAGGGGGCTCCAGCCGCCGCAATATAACTAAAAAACTTTGAAAGCGGCGTAAAACTCCATTCAATCAATCAATCTTATTTTAGCAAGAGTAACAATATGATGTCCCAGTACAAAAAGTTCATAAGAGCATTAACAGGCACTTCCGACATATGAGCACAGGCACATCAATTCCTTCTTTATCATGCAATAATTGAGCTATAAATTTTAGATTTTAATTGCAAATATTAGAAAAAAAATAAAGCTCTATTATAAAAACCGATTGGCATAAATACAGTGATAAAACCCTGTGTTGTGAAAACTCATTGTAATCATCTCTGCAAAATGTTTCACATATTAGTACCCATAACGTCAAAACATTGTTTTTTTTTAAAAGTAATTAAAGATTTTTAACAGACTTGCTTCACCCCCTCTTCTCTTGACCAATATGACCATAGTGATGTTAACCCTTTTCATGCTGAATAAATTTTAGCTACAAAATTTTCATCAAAATCAAAGGGCAAAAAGCACTGAAAGTCCAAACTGTAGGTCAATTTTTATTTGAAAAACTTAATCTATTGACAATTCTGGTCCTAAAGTGAGAAACAGGTGGTGTAGCCTAACATCAGGCTCATCAGGCTGCACATATGTGCAGGCTGATGTTTGTCTATAGCTCCTGCCAAAGCAGGAATATTCCGGGTTCAGCATGACAAGGGTTAAGCAGTGCGTAATACTCAATACAACCAAGCTTTACCAAAAAAAGATTAAGATTTAGCACAAAGTTGTAAGAGATTGAGATAATATATTGGGACTTGATGTGACAATATTCTAACGAATTCTAAATGAGTAAGCGAAGATTGATGATGTGTATGCTAATTAGTTTCCAGCCCTGAAATTGAATTATCCTACAAAATCCATTGAAGACACGCAGATAATGTGTTTTTGCCGAGTTTTGGTGGGCCCTATGAGCTTCATACATGCAATTAGAAGATTAATTTAATTTCTAGAAAATATTATTGGTAGGGGGAAAATTTATCAAACTTAGTTCGAAAAAATTCTACAGATTAGAAAAATAATTGATAAATGAAGTGTCTTATTTTGAAAGGAAATGTTAAATTCAAATCCATAAAATCTTCACATCAATAGTTTAACGTTATATATTCCCTTAAGTAAGTTGATAGTTATTGTATGCAGTTTTGTATTGTAGATTTACTATTCTTTTTGTCAAGCTTGCTTGCAGTGAGTAAGCCATAGTTGTCACAATAACAATTTGTTGGTAGTGTGTCTGTCTGTCTGCCAATCTGTCCAATTTTGTCCAAGCAATCACTCCTACATCTAGAGATATATTTTGATAAACTTAAATGGCATGTTTGTTCTCCATCCGGAGACGAGCATCTAGTTTAGTCAAAGCAGAACATTATTGTAGTTCTATTTACCCTTTGCTGTTTAATCCCTGCTTTTTACTTGTCTGTGATTTTATGATTGAGAAAAAAATTGTGAATATAAAGAAGAAATTGCTTCTGACAAGCAATTTCTTCTTTTTCCACACTATTTTCTACCCTACTGAATGGTTATTTTTCAAATTAAATCCACTTTAAATTTTCGTCTGCAAAACCTTTGAATTTGGACAGGTCCAAAATTTTGTAAAACAGGAAAGTGTTTATGAAACTGATCTAAGGTATAGACAAAATGAGACTTAAATGTTCATTAGAGTTTGTACATCATAGATTTTGCTTCTTGACATCTCATTTGTATAAATTTATTGTCCACTCTTCTTACATTGAACAAGACATTTTTGTCACTATTACAAATCGGTGTGTGTGTGTGTAGTGTGTCCATCCTGAGTTGCTCCTAGTTTTAATATAACTTGGCATAATTGTTCTACACCAAGATAAGATGTACCATTTTGAAGAAATTTTCAGATCCCTCCAAATTCAAGGTTGCAGCTCAAGGTCAAATGTTTATATTGAACTTGTTAGTTTCATAGCTCTTACAACTATGTAGTCATAATGATATGGATCTATAGTAATGATGCTTTGAAGTCAGAGTGCTGCTTTATAATACTTTATAGTTAGTTGTATTGGGAGTATTACTGATTTGTAGTCATAATTATGGCTTATTTCAATTAAACTTGGCATAAATGTTCCTTGTGTGACTCTTAACTGACTTGTTCCAGAAACTTAATGACCCCAAACTAATGGCTTTGCAGTACGGGGCTTATTAAACTTTAATTACTTTAGGCCAGCACTATAGGCTCAGTTGGTAGAGCACCTGACTGCAAAACAACTAAAGTTAATAAAGATATTACAGGTTTGATTCTTAAGCTGGCAAACTAGTAAACTAATTCTCTTTCAGATGAGACCTCAAAACCAAGCCCCCCTGTGTGACGGTGTTTCAAGCAATTTCATTTCTTAATAAAGAGTTTGCAAGTGTATTGTTATACAGTCTATATTGATAAGATTTTTTTCTCAATAACAAAGCTGTAAACCATAATTGAAGAAGACTTTGTTTAAAGCCTACAAAAAGAAAATGATGCATCATAAAAAGAAGTAGTGTTAGACTGGGATCTAGAGACAGAAAATTATTGATGGACAGGATGCCAGGCTAATTAGACAGATTTGTTACAATTGAAGGAGCCTAATTGAATGTTAATTGGCTGGAGAATGGAACACTGATATGATAGAGAGATAAATGGGCTCCTTATGACAGATTATTTGTCTTTGTCACTTTGTCTGCTGTCCTATGATCAACTGTTCTTATTTTCCTGAAGATCAAAGAAGTCCTATGCCATGTAGGAGACTCAGCTCTTATCAAGCCCTGTGTTCAGGATGACAAAGCTGTTTGCAAATTATACCCCCTTTGCACACAAGTGCACATGCAAAGTAGGGTATAATTTGCAAACAATTAGCACTGTTTTGTTATTCTTAATGCAGGGATGAACAACTGGACAAATTGGTGTATAGGTCAAAGGCAGTTTAATGAACAAAAGTAAAGACAAGGTGTGTAGGAAAAGCTTTTATAAGTGGGAACATCTAATATAGACTTTTCCAATCATAATTTTACGCCGACCCCTGCAAAATAAATTTGTTGCTCAACTGAGTACAAAGTGCTAATGGCCAGCTATTGTAATCTAGTTTTGTCCAGTTTCGATTTTCCACTGTTGTTTGTCAACATTTTGTGTGCACATTTTGTTTGTACTGTAGAGGTTTCCTTATGGCCCCAATGTCTTTGAACTTGGTCAGAATATTTGTTTCTATCAGCCCTCAGACATATCAGAAATTTGGTCAAATGGGATCACAAACTAAGCCCCAAGGTCAAATCTTAGAAAAAAGCTTATGTACACTCTAGAGGCCAAATTTTTTACTCAAATATCTTGTAACTTGGTCAGAATGTTTGTCTATGTGATATCTTTGATGAGTATAAAATTGGTAAATAGGGTCAAAAAGTGGGTCACATGGTCAAATCTTAGAAAAAAAAGAATGTTTTATTTACATGATATATCTAATGAGATTGAAATTCGATCAAGTGGGGTCAAAAACTTTATGAAACATTGTGTGCACTCTAGAGGCCATTTTTTCCCCAAATGTCTCCAAACTTCAGAATATTTGACTACATGATATCTGGGATGAGTTTGAAATTATGTTAAGTTCATTCAAAATCTAGATCCCAAGGTTAGATTTTGAAAAAAGACTTCTGTGCACTCTAGAGGCAACATATGATGCTCAAACATCTTTGTCAGAATGTTTGTTTAAGTTAATCTGAAGCAAACTTCGAAACTGGTTCTAGTTGGATCAAAAGATAGGCCTTTTGGTCATTAACCTTTGTAAATCTCTATTAGTAGATTTTCATTTTGAAGCCATTTAAAAAAAAAACTTCAGGTGAGTGCTTTAGGGCCATTGGCCCTCTTGGTATCATAAAATTTCAGCCAAATTAGCATTATATCAACTTATCCTTATCCTAATCTAAAGAGAAATACAGGTTGGAAAGCTTGTTTTACATGAATTCTACTCGTACTGGTAAGTAAACTTCTGATAAGCCTACTTCAGGTGAGCAAGACATATATGTCGCATTATGATAGCTCAATGGAGCTGTATGTGTATCTGTCTATTTGTCTGTCCGTCCATCTGATTTTGTCCAATAAATCAAAATTCCCCCTCTATTGGTACATATACATATATGGATGGCTCAGCGTGAAGCAGTTGAAACTGCCTATATATTTATAGGCAGTTACAACTGTTTCACACTGAGCCATCAATATATGGATGGAATACAATCTAATTTGGCACGTTCATTTTTATCTTTAGTAAATGTGCTATTTGATAGAAATTTTTTGATAGCTCCAAGGTCACTAGTCAAGGTCAAACATTACAGTTGTTATCAGAAAAGTTCAAGAAAAGGTCTAAAACTCCATCAGAATTTCTGAATCTTTTTTGTGGGGGTACAGGCTCAGGAGGTTTGTAGTGATAGTAACATTACTCTAAGGAATCCATATTAAGCTATGTAGTATATCTAGCAAAAATTGGTGGGACTGTAATTCTGTTCAAAGTGGCATTAAAGCTCATTCAAATAAACCAAGAAAGGAATTAAGAAGCTCTTTTCAGATTCATATTACTCATTAAATGATCTTTCAAATTCAGTGTCTAGACACCATATTTTACTGTCAAAATTTAACAGTTTCTTATTTCATAAAATATGACCAAAATTTCATAAGTAAATGATTGTTTGTCTCGAAATATTTAATAGATCAGGGATTTAATAAAAGTCACATAATGTATAATCTCCATGAAGATCATTAAAACTGTTGGATTGGGCGATTAAATGTTACGTTGTTGGACATGTCATGCTCTTAGGCTATAATCTTAATTTTGGACAATACTATGGTAGAAGCAGTGTAATGCACTGTTTTGAAATCAGTCAGACATTGGGATTCCTCCAGTTTACATTATATCATTCACCCCCTAATCCTTTGATTTTCTTTTAGAAACAACATTTTTAAGATATAATGAATTCTTCATAGCAAGTAATACCTAAAAAGGTTTTCTTGGGTAATCCTAAAGCATAATGACGCTTGCGTAATTCCATATTGTGGCAATTCTAGAATATACTCAACACCAAAAATAACTCTTCACTATAATTTTTTAGATATAATATTTCTCTGAAGTTTGGAAGAATGATAATGTCAATGTAAATATTAACAGATTATTGATTTTGTGACAAAAAGGATGAAACTGTATAGTGGCATACGAATTGAAGAGTGACAAGTGCACAGAGTCTGCAACCTCAAAAATCAAAACTTCAGATAAGGAGATAACTTTCATCACGCAGTTTAGGTAATAGCGCATGCGTTCGTATTCGCTATTGCTCTCAAGGAATGGGAGACACATTGATTTCAAAATTTTTCAAAGAGTAACTCCAAAAATGGCTATCTATTCACTCTGTTTGCTGTCTCATTCTGGCACAAAACCTTGAGTTTTCATGCTTTTTTTAGGACTCTCATTGAAAGCTGCTTTCTGATATGCTTTGTTTGAAATTGGTCTTGTTGGTGAAAAGGATGGCCGAAGCATATCCTTAAAATGCTGTGTTCAAAGAAAATCTATAATGACTTATGATGTGAAGGCCACAACATTGACTTGCTTGGAGGGGGTTACCCAATGGCTATTACTAATTGGGGTTGGAAACTCGGCTGAGATTCTTCATCTTTGTTGTTCACTGTCATCACTAGTCAAAAAAAACCTAAAAAACTGTGACCTAGAATGTAAAGAATTACAATTTGGCCTCCCCATTCTGTCAGCCTCAAAAATATAACACCAAGAGTTGTTATAATCGACGTTTGAACCTTACATTGGTGGAGTTATAACCCCTTATAGTGGAAGTGTCCTTGATTTTAATCACATGGATCGGTTCAATATGATCATGGCACAACAACACACCTCAATCCAATCGAACACTACAGTCAAACTTGAAAACTTTGCTTAATCTGATAAACGTCTTCATGTTTTTTGGTTTACCACCTTCATATGAGCTTTAACTAGACCAACTTTAATTTCCTATCATGCATTCAATCTGTTGCACAGGCGAAAACATGCTGATCATCTTCCAGAGTCTTTGCTCCAGAGATTGTGAGTTCAGGAATGAATTCTACCATAATTGTTTAACCAGTCCATATGGAATTATGACATACCAGCAAGTCAGCCCATTAAAGGGATTAATTATTTATCACTGAAAGGTGATGTGTTATTTTTGTCTTTCAGTATAGTACATTTTCAATTTCTACCTTAAACTTTGTCTTCATGGGGTAGTGAGTGGAAGTGAAATAAATGTTTATAATGCAAGCAGCCTGTCTCCATCAAAGACTCATTTTCTTTACAAACTTTCTTACTTGGGGAAATTATGTGAAGTTGAGCGAATAATCAGTCATTAACCTTACAAAGGATTGTCATTATAGATAAAGCATTCCTTTGAATAGGAATGTTCGTTTAAGTCGTTATTTCACTAAATTAAATTTGAAATTGTCAATTTGGGTTAGAGGTAAATTGTAAAGATATTTTATTCAGTTTTTTCAATTGTCGCACAATGAAGAAAAACTTTTTGCCATGTAGGAGACTCAGCTCTTATCAAGCCCTGTGTTCAGGATGACAAAGCTGTTTGCAAATTATACCCCCTTTGCACACAAGTGCACATGCAAAGTAGGGTATAATTTGCAAACAATTAGCACTGTTTTGTTATTCTTAATGCAGGGATGAACAACTGGACAAATTGGTGTATAGGTCAAAGGCAGTTTAATGAACAAAAGTAAAGACAAGGTGTGTAGGAAAAGCTTTTATAAGTGGGAACATCTAATATAGACTTTTCCAATCATAATTTTACGCCGACCCCTGCAAAATAAATTTGTTGCTCAACTGAGTACAAAGTGCTAATGGCCAGCTATTGTAATCTAGTTTTGTCCAGTTTCGATTTTCCACTGTTGTTTGTCAACATTTTGTGTGCACATTTTGTTTGTACTGTAGAGGTTTCCTTATGGCCCCAATGTCTTTGAACTTGGTCAGAATATTTGTTTCTATCAGCCCTCAGACATATCAGAAATTTGGTCAAATGGGATCACAAACTAAGCCCCAAGGTCAAATCTTAGAAAAAAGCTTATGTACACTCTAGAGGCCAAATTTTTTACTCAAATATCTTGTAACTTGGTCAGAATGTTTGTCTATGTGATATCTTTGATGAGTATAAAATTGGTAAATAGGGTCAAAAAGTGGGTCACATGGTCAAATCTTAGAAAAAAAAGAATGTTTTATTTACATGATATATCTAATGAGATTGAAATTCGATCAAGTGGGGTCAAAAACTTTATGAAACATTGTGTGCACTCTAGAGGCCATTTTTTCCCCAAATGTCTCCAAACTTCAGAATATTTGACTACATGATATCTGGGATGAGTTTGAAATTATGTTAAGTTCATTCAAAATCTAGATCCCAAGGTTAGATTTTGAAAAAAGACTTCTGTGCACTCTAGAGGCAACATATGATGCTCAAACATCTTTGTCAGAATGTTTGTTTAAGTTAATCTGAAGCAAACTTCGAAACTGGTTCTAGTTGGATCAAAAGATAGGCCTTTTGGTCATTAACCTTTGTAAATCTCTATTAGTAGATTTTCATTTTGAAGCCATTTAAAAAAAAACTTCAGGTGAGTGCTTTAGGGCCATTGGCCCTCTTGGTATCATAAAATTTCAGCCAAATTAGCATTATATCAACTTATCCTTATCCTAATCTAAAGAGAAATACAGGTTGGAAAGCTTGTTTTACATGAATTCTACTCGTACTGGTAAGTAAACTTCTGATAAGCCTACTTCAGGTGAGCAAGACATATATGTCGCATTATGATAGCTCAATGGAGCTGTATGTGTATCTGTCTATTTGTCTGTCCGTCCATCTGATTTTGTCCAATAAATCAAAATTCCCCCTCTATTGGTACATATACATATATGGATGGCTCAGCGTGAAGCAGTTGAAACTGCCTATATATTTATAGGCAGTTACAACTGTTTCACACTGAGCCATCAATATATGGATGGAATACAATCTAATTTGGCACGTTCATTTTTATCTTTAGTAAATGTGCTATTTGATAGAAATTTTTTGATAGCTCCAAGGTCACTAGTCAAGGTCAAACATTACAGTTGTTATCAGAAAAGTTCAAGAAAAGGTCTAAAACTCCATCAGAATTTCTGAATCTTTTTTGTGGGGGTACAGGCTCAGGAGGTTTGTAGTGATAGTAACATTACTCTAAGGAATCCATATTAAGCTATGTAGTATATCTAGCAAAAATTGGTGGGACTGTAATTCTGTTCAAAGTGGCATTAAAGCTCATTCAAATAAACCAAGAAAGGAATTAAGAAGCTCTTTTCAGATTCATATTACTCATTAAATGATCTTTCAAATTCAGTGTCTAGACACCATATTTTACTGTCAAAATTTAACAGTTTCTTATTTCATAAAATATGACCAAAATTTCATAAGTAAATGATTGTTTGTCTCGAAATATTTAATAGATCAGGGATTTAATAAAAGTCACATAATGTATAATCTCCATGAAGATCATTAAAACTGTTGGATTGGGCGATTAAATGTTACGTTGTTGGACATGTCATGCTCTTAGGCTATAATCTTAATTTTGGACAATACTATGGTAGAAGCAGTGTAATGCACTGTTTTGAAATCAGTCAGACATTGGGATTCCTCCAGTTTACATTATATCATTCACCCCCTAATCCTTTGATTTTCTTTTAGAAACAACATTTTTAAGATATAATGAATTCTTCATAGCAAGTAATACCTAAAAAGGTTTTCTTGGGTAATCCTAAAGCATAATGACGCTTGCGTAATTCCATATTGTGGCAATTCTAGAATATACTCAACACCAAAAATAACTCTTCACTATAATTTTTTAGATATAATATTTCTCTGAAGTTTGGAAGAATGATAATGTCAATGTAAATATTAACAGATTATTGATTTGTGACAAAAAGGATGAAACTGTATAGTGGCATACGAATTGAAGAGTGACAAGTGCACAGAGTCTGCAACCTCAAAAATCAAAACTTCAGATAAGGAGATAACTTTCATCACGCAGTTTAGGTAATAGCGCATGCGTTCGTATTCGCTATTGCTCTCAAGGAATGGGAGACACATTGATTTCAAAATTTTTCAAAGAGTAACTCCAAAAATGGCTATCTATTCACTCTGTTTGCTGTCTCATTCTGGCACAAAACCTTGAGTTTTCATGCTTTTTTTAGGACTCTCATTGAAAGCTGCTTTCTGATATGCTTTGTTTGAAATTGGTCTTGTTGGTGAAAAGGATGGCCGAAGCATATCCTTAAAATGCTGTGTTCAAAGAAAATCTATAATGACTTATGATGTGAAGGCCACAACATTGACTTGCTTGGAGGGGGTTACCCAATGGCTATTACTAATTGGGGTTGGAAACTCGGCTGAGATTCTTCATCTTTGTTGTTCACTGTCATCACTAGTCAAAAAAAACCTAAAAAACTGTGACCTAGAATGTAAAGAATTACAATTTGGCCTCCCCATTCTGTCAGCCTCAAAAATATAACACCAAGAGTTGTTATAATCGACGTTTGAACCTTACATTGGTGGAGTTATAACCCCTTATAGTGGAAGTGTCCTTGATTTTAATCACATGGATCGGTTCAATATGATCATGGCACAACAACACACCTCAATCCAATCGAACACTACAGTCAAACTTGAAAACTTTGCTTAATCTGATAAACGTCTTCATGTTTTTTGGTTTACCACCTTCATATGAGCTTTAACTAGACCAACTTTAATTTCCTATCATGCATTCAATCTGTTGCACAGGCGAAAACATGCTGATCATCTTCCAGAGTCTTTGCTCCAGAGATTGTGAGTTCAGGAATGAATTCTACCATAATTGTTTAACCAGTCCATATGGAATTATGACATACCAGCAAGTCAGCCCATTAAAGGGATTAATTATTTATCACTGAAAGGTGATGTGTTATTTTTGTCTTTCAGTATAGTACATTTTCAATTTCTACCTTAAACTTTGTCTTCATGGGGTAGTGAGTGGAAGTGAAATAAATGTTTATAATGCAAGCAGCCTGTCTCCATCAAAGACTCATTTTCTTTACAAACTTTCTTACTTGGGGAAATTATGTGAAGTTGAGCGAATAATCAGTCATTAACCTTACAAAGGATTGTCATTATAGATAAAGCATTCCTTTGAATAGGAATGTTCGTTTAAGTCGTTATTTCACTAAATTAAATTTGAAATTGTCAATTTGGGTTAGAGGTAAATTGTAAAGATATTTTATTCAGTTTTTTCAATTGTCGCACAATGAAGAAAAACTTTTTGCCATGTAGGAGACTCAGCTCTTATCAAGCCCTGTGTTCAGGATGACAAAGCTGTTTGCAAATTATACCCCCTTTGCACACAAGTGCACATGCAAAGTAGGGTATAATTTGCAAACAATTAGCACTGTTTTGTTATTCTTAATGCAGGGATGAACAACTGGACAAATTGGTGTATAGGTCAAAGGCAGTTTAATGAACAAAAGTAAAGACAAGGTGTGTAGGAAAAGCTTTTATAAGTGGGAACATCTAATATAGACTTTTCCAATCATAATTTTACGCCGACCCCTGCAAAATAAATTTGTTGCTCAACTGAGTACAAAGTGCTAATGGCCAGCTATTGTAATCTAGTTTTGTCCAGTTTCGATTTTCCACTGTTGTTTGTCAACATTTTGTGTGCACATTTTGTTTGTACTGTAGAGGTTTCCTTATGGCCCCAATGTCTTTGAACTTGGTCAGAATATTTGTTTCTATCAGCCCTCAGACATATCAGAAATTTGGTCAAATGGGATCACAAACTAAGCCCCAAGGTCAAATCTTAGAAAAAAGCTTATGTACACTCTAGAGGCCAAATTTTTTACTCAAATATCTTGTAACTTGGTCAGAATGTTTGTCTATGTGATATCTTTGATGAGTATAAAATTGGTAAATAGGGTCAAAAAGTGGGTCACATGGTCAAATCTTAGAAAAAACAGAATGTTTTATTTACATGATATATCTAATGAGATTGAAATTCGATCAAGTGGGGTCAAAAACTTTATGAAACATTGTGTGCACTCTAGAGGCCATTTTTTCCCCAAATGTCTCCAAACTTCAGAATATTTGACTACATGATATCTGGGATGAGTTTGAAATTATGTTAAGTTCATTCAAAATCTAGATCCCAAGGTTAGATTTTGAAAAAAGACTTCTGTGCACTTTAGAGGCAACATATGATGCTCAAACATCTTTGTCAGAATGTTTGTTTAAGTTAATCTGAAGCAAACTTCGAAACTGGTTCTAGTTGGATCAAAAGATAGGCCTTTTGGTCATTAACCTTTGTAAATCTCTATTAGTAGATTTTCATTTTGAAGCCATTTAAAAAAAAACTTCAGGTGAGTGCTTTAGGGCCATTGGCCCTCTTGGTATCATAAAATTTCAGCCAAATTAGCATTATATCAACTTATCCTTATCCTAATCTAAAGAGAAATACAGGTTGGAAAGCTTGTTTTACATGAATTCTACTCGTACTGGTAAGTAAACTTCTGATAAGCCTACTTCAGGTGAGCAAGACATATATGTCGCATTATGATAGCTCAATGGAGCTGTATGTGTATCTGTCTATTTGTCTGTCCGTCCATCTGATTTTGTCCAATAAATCAAAATTCCCCCTCTATTGGTACATATACATATATGGATGGCTCAGCGTGAAGCAGTTGAAACTGCCTATATATTTATAGGCAGTTACAACTGTTTCACACTGAGCCATCAATATATGGATGGAATACAATCTAATTTGGCACGTTCATTTTTATCTTTAGTAAATGTGCTATTTGATAGAAATTTTTTGATAGCTCCAAGGTCACTAGTCAAGGTCAAACATTACAGTTGTTATCAGAAAAGTTCAAGAAAAGGTCTAAAACTCCATCAGAATTTCTGAATCTTTTTTGTGGGGGTACAGGCTCAGGAGGTTTGTAGTGATAGTAACATTACTCTAAGGAATCCATATTAAGCTATGTAGTATATCTAGCAAAAATTGGTGGGACTGTAATTCTGTTCAAAGTGGCATTAAAGCTCATTCAAATAAACCAAGAAAGGAATTAAGAAGCTCTTTTCAGATTCATATTACTCATTAAATGATCTTTCAAATTCAGTGTCTAGACACCATATTTTACTGTCAAAATTTAACAGTTTCTTATTTCATAAAATATGACCAAAATTTCATAAGTAAATGAT
The DNA here is from genome assembly GCA_948146395.1 of Fragum whitleyi. Classification (NCBI taxonomy): domain Eukaryota; kingdom Metazoa; phylum Mollusca; class Bivalvia; order Cardiida; family Cardiidae; genus Fragum; species Fragum whitleyi. The sequence goes on along the minus strand of OX411548.1, from coordinate 28,159,211 downwards.
TGTTTGTCTCGAAATATTTAATAGATCAGGGATTTAATAAAAGTCACATAATGTATAATCTCCATGAAGATCATTAAAACTGTTGGATTGGGCGATTAAATGTTACGTTGTTGGACATGTCATGCTCTTAGGCTATAATCTTAATTTTGGACAATACTATGGTAGAAGCAGTGTAATGCACTGTTTTGAAATCAGTCAGACATTGGGATTCCTCCAGTTTACATTATATCATTCACCCCCTAATCCTTTGATTTTCTTTTAGAAACAACATTTTTAAGATATAATGAATTCTTCATAGCAAGTAATACCTAAAAAGGTTTTCTTGGGTAATCCTAAAGCATAATGACGTTTGCGTAATTCCATATTGTGGCAATTCTAAAATATACTCAACACCAAAAATAACTCTTCACTATAATTTTTTAGATATAATATTTCTCTGAAGTTTGGAAGAATGATAATGTCAATGTAAATATTAACAGATTATTGATTTGTGACAAAAAGGATGAAACTGTATAGTGGCATACGAATTGAAGAGTGACAAGTGCACAGAGTCTGCAACCTCAAAAATCAAAACTTCAGATAAGGAGATAACTTTCATCACGCAGTTTAGGTAATAGCGCATGCGTTCGTATTCGCTATTGCTCTCAAGGAATGGGAGACACATTGATTTCAAAATTTTTCAAAGAGTAACTCCAAAAATGGCTATCTATTCACTCTGTTTGCTGTCTCATTCTGGCACAAAACCTTGAGTTTTCATGCTTTTTTAAGGACTCTCATTGAAAGCTGCTTTCTGATATGCTTTGTTTGAAATTGGTCTTGTTGGTGAAAAGGATGGCCGAAGCATATCCTTAAAATGCTGTGTTCAAAGAAAATCTATAATGACTTATGATGTGAAGGCCACAACATTGACTTGCTTGGAGGGGGTTACCCAATGGCTATTACTAATTGGGGTTGGAAACTCGGCTGAGATTCTTCATCTTTGTTGTTCACTGTCATCACTAGTCAAAAAAAACCTAAAAAACTGTGACCTAGAATGTAAAGAATTACAATTTGGCCTCCCCATTCTGTCAGCCTCAAAAATATAACACCAAGAGTTGTTATAATCGACGTTTGAACCTTACATTGGTGGAGTTATAACCCCTTATAGTGGAAGTGTCCTTGATTTTAATCACATGGATCGGTTCAATATGATCATGGCACAACAACACACCTCAATCCAATCGAACACTACAGTCAAACTTGAAAACTTTGCTTAATCTGATAAACGTCTTCATGTTTTTTGGTTTACCACCTTCATATGAGCTTTAACTAGACCAACTTTAATTTCCTATCATGCATTCAATCTGTTGCACAGGCGAAAACATACTGATCATCTTCCAGAGTCTTTGCTCCAGAGATTGTGAGTTCAGGAATGAATTCTACCATAATTGTTTAACCAGTCCATATGGAATTATGACATACCAGCAAGTCAGCCCATTAAAGGGATTAATTATTTATCACTGAAAGGTGATGTGTTATTTTTGTCTTTCAGTATAGTACATTTTCAATTTCTACCTTAAACTTTGTCTTCATGGGGTAGTGAGTGGAAGTGAAATAAATGTTTATAATGCAAGCAGCCTGTCTCCATCAAAGACTCATTTTCTTTACAAACTTTCTTACTTGGGGAAATTATGTGAAGTTGAGCGAATAATCAGTCATTAACCTTACAAAGGATTGTCATTATAGATAAAGCATTCCTTTGAATAGGAATGTTCGTTTAAGTCGTTATTTCACTAAATTAAATTTGAAATTGTCAATTTGGGTTAGAGGTAAATTGTAAAGATATTTTATTCAGTTTTTTCAATTGTCGCACAATGAAGAAAAACTTTTTGCCATGTAGGAGACTCAGCTCTTATCAAGCCCTGTGTTCAGGATGACAAAGCTGTTTGCAAATTATACCCCCTTTGCACACAAGTGCACATGCAAAGTAGGGTATAATTTGCAAACAATTAGCACTGTTTTGTTATTCTTAATGCAGGGATGAACAACTGGACAAATTGGTGTATAGGTCAAAGGCAGTTTAATGAACAAAAGTAAAGACAAGGTGTGTAGGAAAAGCTTTTATAAGTGGGAACATCTAATATAGACTTTTCCAATCATAATTTTACGCCGACCCCTGCAAAATAAATTTGTTGCTCAACTGAGTACAAAGTGCTAATGGCCAGCTATTGTAATCTAGTTTTGTCCAGTTTCGATTTTCCACTGTTGTTTGTCAACATTTTGTGTGCACATTTTGTTTGTACTGTAGAGGTTTCCTTATGGCCCCAATGTCTTTGAACTTGGTCAGAATATTTGTTTCTATCAGCCCTCAGACATATCAGAAATTTGGTCAAATGGGATCACAAACTAAGCCCCAAGGTCAAATCTTAGAAAAAAGCTTATGTACACTCTAGAGGCCAAATTTTTTACTCAAATATCTTGTAACTTGGTCAGAATGTTTGTCTATGTGATATCTTTGATGAGTATAAAATTGGTAAATAGGGTCAAAAAGTGGGTCACATGGTCAAATCTTAGAAAAAACAGAATGTTTTATTTACATGATATATCTAATGAGATTGAAATTCGATCAAGTGGGGTCAAAAACTTTATGAAACATTGTGTGCACTCTAGAGGCCATTTTTTCCCCAAATGTCTCCAAACTTCAGAATATTTGACTACATGATATCTGGGATGAGTTTGAAATTATGTTAAGTTCATTCAAAATCTAGATCCCAAGGTTAGATTTTGAAAAAAGACTTCTGTGCACTTTAGAGGCAACATATGATGCTCAAACATCTTTGTCAGAATGTTTGTTTAAGTTAATCTGAAGCAAACTTCGAAACTGGTTCTAGTTGGATCAAAAGATAGGCCTTTTGGTCATTAACCTTTGTAAATCTCTATTAGTAGATTTTCATTTTGAAGCCATTTAAAAAAAAACTTCAGGTGAGTGCTTTAGGGCCATTGGCCCTCTTGGTATCATAAAATTTCAGCCAAATTAGCATTATATCAACTTATCCTTATCCTAATCTAAAGAGAAATACAGGTTGGAAAGCTTGTTTTACATGAATTCTACTCGTACTGGTAAGTAAACTTCTGATAAGCCTACTTCAGGTGAGCAAGACATATATGTCGCATTATGATAGCTCAATGGAGCTGTATGTGTATCTGTCTATTTGTCTGTCCGTCCATCTGATTTTGTCCAATAAATCAAAATTCCCCCTCTATTGGTACATATACATATATGGATGGCTCAGCGTGAAGCAGTTGAAACTGCCTATATATTTATAGGCAGTTACAACTGTTTCACACTGAGCCATCAATATATGGATGGAATACAATCTAATTTGGCACGTTCATTTTTATCTTTAGTAAATGTGCTATTTGATAGAAATTTTTTGATAGCTCCAAGGTCACTAGTCAAGGTCAAACATTACAGTTGTTATCAGAAAAGTTCAAGAAAAGGTCTAAAACTCCATCAGAATTTCTGAATCTTTTTTGTGGGGGTACAGGCTCAGGAGGTTTGTAGTGATAGTAACATTACTCTAAGGAATCCATATTAAGCTATGTAGTATATCTAGCAAAAATTGGTGGGACTGTAATTCTGTTCAAAGTGGCATTAAAGCTCATTCAAATAAACCAAGAAAGGAATTAAGAAGCTCTTTTCAGATTCATATTACTCATTAAATGATCTTTCAAATTCAGTGTCTAGACACCATATTTTACTGTCAAAATTTAACAGTTTCTTATTTCATAAATAATGACCAAAATTTCATAAGTAAATGATTGTTTGTCTCGAAATATTTAATAGATCAGGGATTTAATAAAAGACACATAATGTATAATCTCCATGAAGATCATTAAAACTGTTGGATTGGGCGATTAAATGTTACGTTGTTGGACATGTCATGCTCTTAGGCTATAATCTTAATTTTGGACAATACTATGGTAGAAGCAGTGTAATGCACTGTTTTGAAATCAGTCAGACATTGGGATTCCTCCAGTTTACATTATATCATTCACCCCCTAATCCTTTGATTTTCTTTTAGAAACAACATTTTTAAGATATAATGAATTCTTCATAGCAAGTAATACCTAAAAAGGTTTTCTTGGGTAATCCTAAAGCATAATGACGTTTGCGTAATTCCATATTGTGGCAATTCTAAAATATACTCAACACCAAAAATAACTCTTCACTATAATTTTTTAGATATAATATTTCTCTGAAGTTTGGAAGAATGATAATGTCAATGTAAATATTAACAGATTATTGATTTGTGACAAAAAGGATGAAACTGTATAGTGGCATACGAATTGAAGAGTGACAAGTGCACAGAGTCTGCAACCTCAAAAATCAAAACTTCAGATAAGGAGATAACTTTCATCACGCAGTTTAGGTAATAGCGCATGCGTTCGTATTCGCTATTGCTCTCAAGGAATGGGAGACACATTGATTTCAAAATTTTTCAAAGAGTAACTCCAAAAATGGCTATCTATTCACTCTGTTTGCTGTCTCATTCTGGCACAAAACCTTGAGTTTTCATGCTTTTTTTAGGACTCTCATTGAAAGCTGCTTTCTGATATGCTTTGTTTGAAATTGGTCTTGTTGGTGAAAAGGATGGCCGAAGCATATCCTTAAAATGCTGTGTTCAAAGAAAATCTATAATGACTTATGATGTGAAGGCCACAACATTGACTTGCTTGGAGGGGGTTACCCAATGGCTATTACTAATTGGGGTTGGAAACTCGGCTGAGATTCTTCATCTTTGTTGTTCACTGTCATCACTAGTCAAAAAAAACCTAAAAAACTGTGACCTAGAATGTAAAGAATTACAATTTGGCCTCCCCATTCTGTCAGCCTCAAAAATATAACACCAAGAGTTGTTATAATCGACGTTTGAACCTTACATTGGTGGAGTTATAACCCCTTATAGTGGAAGTGTCCTTGATTTTAATCACATGGATCGGTTCAATATGATCATGGCACAACAACACACCTCAATCCAATCGAACACTACAGTCAAACTTGAAAACTTTGCTTAATCTGATAAACGTCTTCATGTTTTTTGGTTTACCACCTTCATATGAGCTTTAACTAGACCAACTTTAATTTCCTATCATGCATTCAATCTGTTGCACAGGCGAAAACATGCTGATCATCTTCCAGAGTCTTTGCTCCAGAGATTGTGAGTTCAGGAATGAATTCTACCATAATTGTTTAACCAGTCCATATGGAATTATGACATACCAGCAAGTCAGCCCATTAAAGGGATTAATTATTTATCACTGAAAGGTGATGTGTTATTTTTGTCTTTCAGTATAGTACATTTTCAATTTCTACCTTAAACTTTGTCTTCATGGGGTAGTGAGTGGAAGTGAAATAAATGTTTATAATGCAAGCAGCCTGTCTCCATCAAAGACTCATTTTCTTTACAAACTTTCTTACTTGGGGAAATTATGTGAAGTTGAGCGAATAATCAGTCATTAACCTTACAAAGGATTGTCATTATAGATAAAGCATTCCTTTGAATAGGAATGTTCGTTTAAGTCGTTATTTCACTAAATTAAATTTGAAATTGTCAATTTGGGTTAGAGGTAAATTGTAAAGATATTTTATTCAGTTTTTTCAATTGTCGCACAATGAAGAAAAACTTTTTGCCATGTAGGAGACTCAGCTCTTATCAAGCCCTGTGTTCAGGATGACAAAGCTGTTTGCAAATTATACCCCCTTTGCACACAAGTGCACATGCAAAGTAGGGTATAATTTGCAAACAATTAGCACTGTTTTGTTATTCTTAATGCAGGGATGAACAACTGGACAAATTGGTGTATAGGTCAAAGGCAGTTTAATGAACAAAAGTAAAGACAAGGTGTGTAGGAAAAGCTTTTATAAGTGGGAACATCTAATATAGACTTTTCCAATCATAATTTTACGCCGACCCCTGCAAAATAAATTTGTTGCTCAACTGAGTACAAAGTGCTAATGGCCAGCTATTGTAATCTAGTTTTGTCCAGTTTCGATTTTCCACTGTTGTTTGTCAACATTTTGTGTGCACATTTTGTTTGTACTGTAGAGGTTTCCTTATGGCCCCAATGTCTTTGAACTTGGTCAGAATATTTGTTTCTATCAGCCCTCAGACATATCAGAAATTTGGTCAAATGGGATCACAAACTAAGCCCCAAGGTCAAATCTTAGAAAAAAGCTTATGTACACTCTAGAGGCCAAATTTTTTACTCAAATATCTTGTAACTTGGTCAGAATGTTTGTCTATGTGATATCTTTGATGAGTATAAAATTGGTAAATGGGGTCAAAAAGTGGGTCACATGGTCAAATCTTAGAAAAAACAGAATGTTTTATTTACATGATATATCTAATGAGATTGAAATTCGATCAAGTGGGGTCAAAAACTTTATGAAACATTGTGTGCACTCTAGAGGCCATTTTTTCCCCAAATGTCTCCAAACTTCAGAATATTTGACTACATGATATCTGGGATGAGTTTGAAATTATGTTAAGTTCATTCAAAATCTAGATCCCAAGGTTAGATTTTGAAAAAAGACTTCTGTGCACTTTAGAGGCAACATATGATGCTCAAACATCTTTGTCAGAATGTTTGTTTAAGTTAATCTGAAGCAAACTTCGAAACTGGTTCTAGTTGGATCAAAAGATAGGCCTTTTGGTCATTAACCTTTGTAAATCTCTATTAGTAGATTTTCATTTTGAAGCCATTTAAAAAAAAACTTCAGGTGAGTGCTTTAGGGCCATTGGCCCTCTTGGTATCATAAAATTTCAGCCAAATTAGCATTATATCAACTTATCCTTATCCTAATCTAAAGAGAAATACAGGTTGGAAAGCTTGTTTTACATGAATTCTACTCGTACTGGTAAGTAAACTTCTGATAAGCCTACTTCAGGTGAGCAAGACATATATGTCGCATTATGATAGCTCAATGGAGCTGTATGTGTATCTGTCTATTTGTCTGTCCGTCCATCTGATTTTGTCCAATAAATCAAAATTCCCCCTCTATTGGTACATATACATATATGGATGGCTCAGCGTGAAGCAATTGAAACTGCCTATATATTTATAGGCAGTTACAAGTATTTCACACTGAGCCATCAATATATGGATGGAATACAATCTAATTTGGAACGTTCATTTTTATCTTTAGTAAATGTGCTATTTGATAGAAATTTTTTGATAGCTCCAAGGTCACTAGTCAAGGTCAAACATTACAGTTGTTATCAGAAAAGTTCAAGAAAAGGTCTAAAACTCCATCAGAATTTCTGAATCTTTTTTGTGGGGGTACAGGCTCAGGAGGTTTGTAGTGATAGTAACATTACTCTAAGGAATCCATATTAAGCTATGTAGTATATCTAGCAAAAATTGGTGGGACTGTAATTCTGTTCAAAGTGGCATTAAAGCTCATTCAAATAAACCAAGAAAGGAATTAAGAAGCTCTTTTCAGATTCATATTACTCATTAAATGATCTTTCAAATTCAGTGTCTAGACACCATATTTTACTGTCAAAATTTAACAGTTTCTTATTTCATAAAATATGACCAAAATTTCATAAGTAAATGATTGTTTGTCTCGAAATATTTAATAGATCAGGGATTTAATAAAAGTCACATAATGTATAATCTCCATGAAGATCATTAAAACTGTTGGATTGGGCGATTAAATGTTACGTTGTTGGACATGTCATGCTCTTAGGCTATAATCTTAATTTTGGACAATACTATGGTAGAAGCAGTGTAATGCACTGTTTTGAAATCAGTCAGACATTGGGATTCCTCCAGTTTACATTATATCATTCACCCCCTAATCCTTTGATTTTCTTTTAGAAACAACATTTTTAAGATATAATGAATTCTTCATAGCAAGTAATACCTAAAAAGGTTTTCTTGGGTAATCCTAAAGCATAATGACGTTTGCGTAATTCCATATTGTGGCAATTCTAAAATATACTCAACACCAAAAATAACTCTTCACTATAATTTTTTAGATATAATATTTCTCTGAAGTTTGGAAGAATGATAATGTCAATGTAAATATTAACAGATTATTGATTTGTGACAAAAAGGATGAAACTGTATAGTGGCATACGAATTGAAGAGTGACAAGTGCACAGAGTCTGCAACCTCAAAAATCAAAACTTCAGATAAGGAGATAACTTTCATCACGCAGTTTAGGTAATAGCGCATGCGTTCGTATTCGCTATTGCTCTCAAGGAATGGGAGACACATTGATTTCAAAATTTTTCAAAGAGTAACTCCAAAAATGGCTATCTATTCACTCTGTTTGCTGTCTCATTCTGGCACAAAACCTTGAGTTTTCATGCTTTTTTTAGGACTCTCATTGAAAGCTGCTTTCTGATATGCTTTGTTTGAAATTGGTCTTGTTGGTGAAAAGGATGGCCGAAGCATATCCTTAAAATGCTGTGTTCAAAGAAAATCTATAATGACTTATGATGTGAAGGCCACAACATTGACTTGCTTGGAGGGGGTTACCCAATGGCTATTACTAATTGGGGTTGGAAACTCGGCTGAGATTCTTCATCTTTGTTGTTCACTGTCATCACTAGTCAAAAAAAACCTAAAAAACTGTGACCTAGAATGTAAAGAATTACAATTTGGCCTCCCCATTCTGTCAGCCTCAAAAATATAACACCAAGAGTTGTTATAATCGACGTTTGAACCTTACATTGGTGGAGTTATAACCCCTTATAGTGGAAGTGTCCTTGATTTTAATCACATGGATCGGTTCAATATGATCATGGCACAACAACACACCTCAATCCAATCGAACACTACAGTCAAACTTGAAAACTTTGCTTAATCTGATAAACGTCTTCATGTTTTTTGGTTTACCACCTTCATATGAGCTTTAACTAGACCAACTTTAATTTCCTATCATGCATTCAATCTGTTGCACAGGCGAAAACATGCTGATCATCTTCCAGAGTCTTTGCTCCAGAGATTGTGAGTTCAGGAATGAATTCTACCATAATTGTTTAACCAGTCCATATGGAATTATGACATACCAGCAAGTCAGCCCATTAAAGGGATTAATTATTTATCACTGAAAGGTGATGTGTTATTTTTGTCTTTCAGTATAGTACATTTTCAATTTCTACCTTAAACTTTGTCTTCATGGGGTAGTGAGTGGAAGTGAAATAAATGTTTATAATGCAAGCAGCCTGTCTCCATCAAAGACTCATTTTCTTTACAAACTTTCTTACTTGGGGAAATTATGTGAAGTTGAGCGAATAATCAGTCATTAACCTTACAAAGGATTGTCATTATAGATAAAGCATTCCTTTGAATAGGAATGTTCGTTTAAGTCGTTATTTCACTAAATTAAATTTGAAATTGTCAATTTGGGTTAGAGGTAAATTGTAAAGATATTTTATTCAGTTTTTTCAATTGTCGCACAATGAAGAAAAACTTTTAACCCTGCAAATTTATGTTCATGTTTTATTCAAGCTCACATGAGGAAAAGGCTTGAGGTGTACTGATGGGCCCATTGTCTGTTGTCCATCTTATAATCCAGCTAATTTCTTTAAAATTATTCTGCTCTGAAACCTACAATCCATTTCATCAAGCTGAAACTTAGCAGGTTTTGTTCCTTGTTTCAAGGTATTCTAAGTCTAAGAACTATTTATTCTCTCAAAATATGATGCTGCCAAATGGTATCTGAAAAGTTTACACTATTTAACTTAGGAAAAAAAAATACAGAAAATTCACAAAAAATAGGCCTTGTTCAATGTTCCTAAATTTCTAGATGCATGAATTATTATGAATAAGTTTACAGATAAGGCCTCGGTACATTTTCATTCTAAGCTGTTTGTAAAAAGTATAATTATTGCAGTCTATAGTTTTCCAAAAAAAAAAAAAGCAATATTTCCAGCATTTAGAAAAGGTTCAAAAGGATCTAAATTGGGAGACTGTCCTTTTCTCAAGGGGCCAATATGACATTATAGTGGCTCTGCCACATAACTCCAGAATTTTTTTCCCTTGCATATCAGTTTACAGCTGTTGCCTGGTAACTGCTTAGTTCTTCCTATTACATTAATGGATATACTTTAGTGAAATCAAATTTGGACAAAAATTATTCTTCATGCATCAAAACATCAGGGGGACCTTCTTTTAACCCTTCTCGTGATGTTTACGACATTTTGCTGTTGTAAATCAAGCTTAGGCAGAGAGTATAGCCTAAAATGTTTGAATCTCTGTGTTGATTGATTGATTTGGGTTTACACCACTTTAAACATTATTGGAGTAACACTGCCCCATCTGTGCACCTACCCTTGGCTTCTTTTGTTTCTCACACCAGTACAACCTCAATATATCATCTGAGCCATTAGCTGCCCATAAAACTCAGTCATACTACTTATCATTGCCCCATTGGTGAGAGACGAAAGATGCTTGTTACAGTAACTTTTGTCAAATGTCGGATGAAAGTTGGCTGAGCTGAGATTCAAGCACTCAATCCCAGAATTGACAACCCAACACATTATTGATTGAGCAAGCCACCCTCGCTCGGCAGAATTTCTTTGTATCTTTTTAGCTGCTATCAAAACCTCATCACAAGGCCTCGTGTTATAACTTAACCCTTGTCATGCTGAATAAAGTTTTGCTGAAAATTTTCATCAAAATCAAAGGTCAAAAAGCACTGAAAGTACCAACTGTAGGCCAGTTTTTATGTCCCCGTATTGAGAGATCGGGGGCATATTGTTTTACTCATGTCCGTCTGTCTGTCCGTCCGTCAATCTGTCCGAAAACTTAACCAAACTTAAACTTTGCCTTTTCTCCAAAAGTATTTGACATACAAAGCTGTACACCAAAGTCAAGGTCATGTGACAAGGTCAAGGTAATCTGTCAAGGTCAAACTTTAAAAAAATATTCTGTTACGGGGCCATTTGTGTTTCACAAACACATCTTGTTTTTTGAAAAACTTATCTTTTGACAATTCTGGTTTGAAAGTGAGAAACAGGTGGTGAAGACTAACATCAGACTGCACATATGATGTTTGTCTATAGCTCCTGCCAAAGCAGGAATATTACGGGTTCAGTATGACAAGGGTTAAGGGGTCAAATAGGTCAATATTATTAACACTATCAATGATTGAATATAATATTTCTACAAAAAGAACCATCTGGGAACTCAAGACACACAATATAGACTAAGATCAGCCTGCAAAGATGTGTAATCTGATTTTAATCATAACAGCCTATACTTTCTGTTGAAGTCCTGAAAAAAACTCAGCGAAATCTATTTTTTTTTAAATGATACTTTTTTCGCCTGTATTGTAGTGATGGGATGCAGTATGATACATCTATCCCATAATTCAATTGCTAAGCTATCAATCAGACGAGTTCAGGACAAAATTCATACATAAAAACAGCCTTTAATGAATTCTCTACAAATTTTGAAATTCCATATTTGTAATAAATTTTGACAGAAATACAAATGTACCAGAAATCAATCCATCAGCAGACGTATTCTTACAAGCTATCACATCCTCATATGTTTTTCTCAAATTATTCCATATTTGTCAAACTGTCATAATGATCATGAAAGAAAATGGAAAACCTCTCGTTCTAGACAAAAAATGATGAGTTTGCCTGCAAAATGTGGCATGTAACAGTTGGTTACGAGTCTAGTTGAATCAGGGCCCAGATTTTCTTGGGCTCGACTGGGAATTTTCTCAAATTTTAAATTTAGATAAATGTATAAAAATAAAAAATGATACTAACCCTTGTCATGCTGAATAAATTTTTTTGCCAAAATTTTTCATCAAAATCAGAGGGCAAAAAGCACTGACAGTATCAACTGTAGGTCAATTTATTAATTGAAAAACTAAATCTATTGACAATTCTGGTTTGAAAGTGAGAAACAGGTAGTGTAGACTAACATCAGACTGCACATATGTGCAGGCTGATGCTGGTCTGTAGCTCCTGCCAAAGCAGTAATATTCCGGGTTCAGTATGACAAGAGTTAATAAGCTGTTATTAATAACAACTTATTAATATTATATTGATACATTAAATGATAATTGAAACAGAATAGCGGCTTACTTTAATCTCAAATTGAAATTTGAGACAATTTTGAAGTGAGAATGAGAAAAGTTTGATAACCTGTGGCTCTGAATTAAAGTCATTTCTTGTATGCTTTTTGTGGAATTCAAGAAACAGCTGTAGATTCTCACTTGTTTATCTTAGTGCCAAAACAGCGAAATTGTCCAAAGTTGTACCCTTGTTCTTGTTCATTCCAACTTACTTGACATTATCGGAGTAAGAATTAAAGAAATAGAATAATTGTTTGTTTTCATGTAAGATTGATAAATCAATCATTTTGGGAACAACAAATTAAGCAATATTTTACAAATGGTTTGGAGACTTATTAAAATATAGCTTTTGTTGTTCACTCAATGAAAGATAAACCAATCTTACACTAAAACAATTAATTATCCTCTATATCTGCAGATTTTGAAGTTCTCTTAGCCAAGCATTGAATCTTCATTAACCCATTTCTAAAAGGTAAAATTTTAGCCTGCTCCAAATTTATTTTAAAAGTAAGTGCAATTAATAAGTCACATATTTTAAGTTTGTAAAATATTTTACTGATTGTGACTTTTTGCTAAAATTTCAAAATGGGTGATCACTTTAGTAGCTTTGATTACTATAGTGACAAAATAGTATGCCAGGTTTTAAGTTTGAATGCTTTTTACAGGAGCATAATTATACAGAACCCCTAGAAAGACTACATAAAAGCTTTCAATGCTTTTAAACTTTTTTTTTTTTTTTAAAAAATACAAACACCATTATAAAAGGTCAGAATTTGATGATAATTTCAGTTAGCAAGATTTTAATCTGTTAATTTAATTTTGCAAATGCCAACGAAATATAGGTAAGTGATAGATCCTCATCTTAATGGCCCGTTTTACCAACAATCTTAGGAAAAATTTAATCGTAAGACTAAAATGCAAATCATACCGGGTGTTTTCTTTCATTGTTCAATTCTGCCTTGCAATATCTCATTGGAAGAGTTTTTAGAAGATGACTCCAATGAAATAATGTTGGCATAATTCCATATTTAGCTACTAGTCTGTAGAAGCAACTTAAAATTTTGACTTGTGCAAACAAATGGTCAAAAGATGCTTAGTAAAACAGGCCCCAGGTATATAAATGAATTTTTAGGCAATTCAAATTATTCAATAATTCCATCATAGTGAAACTTTGAATATCAAGCATTTAGGGACTTGCTGTTTTGCAAATTAATTTTCTCAAAAGTAACTAATATTAATCTAGATTTTTTCAATCTTATTGCATTAATGTCATGTCAAATTCGTGGCCATTTTTCTCGATGATGCGGCTCTAACACTGACATTCTTTACTGTTACAGCTTGATGGTTTCCATCATTTATGCAAAAATCTGTAATTCTATCTTTGTGTTTTCAGCTTGCAGCTTTATCACATATAATGCCGTTGTATTGCAATTTGTTGTCAAAACACTATATCATCAATTTTCTACCAAAATCTCGTAACTACAGCTTTAAACAAGCTGTTGTTATGAGATTTTAGCAGAACACTGAAGAGATAATAGAATGACTATGGGAGGCTTAAAGTCACAGAACTAACTAGAAATCAGGTGAACAGAACATTGGGACACATATAGGGCATTTGGCTGGAAAATATTGAACAAGAGCATCCCTTTACTGTTGCAACACTTGGCTGCAGGTGCTGGATATTGAAAAAATTCGAAGTCTAAAAAGAGGCATAACTCTTACAAAAATGCTTCCAGAATTATCTCCATTGATAGTCTGGGTAGCTCTTGTGATGGTGAACACACATGCTAAGTTTCATGACCATATCTTCAATAACAACAGAGAAATGACCAAGGTTAAAGTTTGTCATGCCAAAACCAACACCAGCACAAACGACACCAAGTTGAACATAATACCTCGGTTTTTGCTGAATTCAGCCGAGCTAAAAATAATTTAACAAGTTTTCTGTTTCCTCATTGTTTCTACATTTTCTTCCATAAGGCCATAAAAAGATAATTTAATTGGCATCCAGATAATAACTATTAGATATCCAAGATACCGGTAGTCTTGTGCCAAACTTAGTATGGAAGGCTTTTACAATCAGTACGTAATTGTTGAATTCTTATTGTAGAAAGCAACTTGTTCAAACAGGCAATAGTGTGGGTAATTTATTGCAGTATAGGTTACAAGGATGCCGGATGGAATACTTAATGCCTAAAACAGTGGAAATGGGTGGCACACAAGGATTAATGCACAGGAAAACCACTTCTAGAATAGCATGAATATGAGACAAAATGCAGGAAAGGAAGATCTCAAAAGAGCACTGTATGAATTTTCATATTGTCAGCAGATTTTTCATCCTTCATTTCCAGTTGTTGATACATTGAACTCATAGACTTGCTAGTGATTACAACATTGGCAGCCCTTAATTGACATATCAAGGGATCAGTGCAATAGTTTTTAGCTCCACTGGCTGAAAGCCACTGGGGCTATTGTCATGGCGTTGTGTCCGTCGTGCGTCCGTCCGTGCGTCCGTGCGTCCGTGCGTGCGGTCGTAAACTTTTTCTTTAAAAATCTTCTTCTCAGAAACTACTGGATGGATTTCAACCAAACTTCACAGGAATGATCCTTGGGTGACCCTCTTTCAAAGTTGTTCAAGAAATTTTGATCCAATGAAAAACATGGATTTAATGGGCGTGGCTAATTTCCAAATATGGTAAAAAGTGACTTTTCTCAGGTTCTTACGGATGGATATCAACCAAATTTTACATGAATGATCCTTGGGTGACCCTTTATCAGTCTACCAAAAATTATTTTGATTGGATGAAAAATATGTATTTTATGGGCAGAGGTCATTTCTCTATATGTTATATAGTGGAAACTTTGAAAATCATTTTCTCAGAATCTAAGTGATAGATATCAACCAAATTTTACATGAAGGATTCTTGGGTGCCCCTTTATCAGTCTACCAAAAATTATTGTGATCAGTTGAAAATTATGTATTTTATGGGCGGAGGTCATTTCTCTATATGTTATATAGTGGAAACTTTGAAAATCATTTTCTCAGAATGTTAGTGATTGATATCAACCAAATTTCACCAGAATGATTCTTGGGTGATTCTTTATCAGTCTACCAAAAATTATTGTGATCAGTTGAAAATTATGTATTTTATGGGCGGAGGTCATTTCTCTATATGTTATATAGTGGAAACTTTGAAAATCATTTTCTCAGAATGTTAGTGATGGATATCAACCAAATTTCACCAGAATGATTCTTGAGTGATTCTTTATCAGTCTTCCAAAAATTATTGTCATTGGATGAAAAATATGTCTTTTATGGGCGGGGGTCATTTCTCTATATGTTATAATAGTGGAAACTTTGAAAATCATTCAACATCAGTAGAACCAAAAATATCTAAAAATCTAATTGAAACTTAGATTTGCTATTACAAGAAATTCAGGCCTGTGGAGCGACACAAGCCATTCATGGCTTTCTAGTTGTATTGACCTCTCAATATTCAATTCCAATCTGAGAAATCAACTGAACATAATTATTGATGTATACTGTATATTTATAAAAATTTCTTGTCCAAAGTTAGTTACATAATAAACATTGTTTGAAAATATTGAATTCTTCTCATTTGTTACTTTTAAAGATGGAATGTTTTATGATTAAGATCATGAATTTTGAAAATGTAATATCAATGACCAATAAGGAATACTAAGGATTGATTAAAAACGAAATAACCAGTGTACTTAAAGTCTCTTTTAATGATGTATTTATTAATGAAAAAAAATACAAGCTTTCCATAAAAATGCTAGGTTTTGATGATTGTATGTTTAGTTGGTTGTAAGAATCAGGGTGTATCATGATTCACCAATGATTAGAACTCCTCCCCAGAACCCCTGTAGGGTTTATTGGCATGATCAGCGGTCCCCAGTGGTCCCTAATTGACATTAACAAGCCCCTTGCTTGGATAATATCCATTCTATATCATTATAACAGATGAAAATTGCAGCAAAAGATTTACTTCTGCAGGTTCTCAACACATTGTTTTCAGCACTTTTTGAGGCACAGTGGATTTTTAAATCGTACTGCGAAGCAGTAGATTTATATCTACCGTTTTCCAGAAATCCAGTCTGTTTGACCCACTACATTTTTACCATTATCTTCTGAGCAATGTGTTCAAACCAAATTATGTGTTTTCAAACACCGAAGAAACGGCCTTTTCAGTCACAATCTACAAACTTTGTTTATACCTTATTTACTTTTCGACAAATAGAGAAGAGGCTAATACAAAATTTGATGTAATTTTCACTTTTAGTAATTACCAGTTAGTATTTTCAGTGTTTATAACAAGATTTTCGGTTGAGTAAAGGAGTTGAAACGTACAATAGGTTAACTGTATAATTAATTTGTAGCACTTACAATATTACTGCTCTGAACTTTCTCGAACGGTCATTTACCAGTTGTTGGGCTGACAACCAATCAAATTCTGTTATGATTATCACTCGGTCAAAACCCACGCGTAAATTCAGACCACGTGGTATAGATGCAAATGGACATCGTCTGCTCGAAATGTGTCAATTAACTTGTTTATCATTAGTCAATAGTCGTCTGCACTCAAACAGGGAGCGTGGGAAGTTTACTTTTCTTTCGCATGTGTTAACAAATAGAAATAATTTTGTAATTTTGAAATATTTGATTTCAGTGAGCACTCTGATCACGCTCCAATCCTATATTCATTAAATTCAAATTTGAGTATGAAGAAAAATTATTCAACAACAAATAAACCGACAAAAACATACGATAAACTGATATAGGGGTAAGTTCATATCGGACTCGGTTTCGACCCGAGTTAACCTGGTTTCCATCAGAACGGCCTCGGTTTCAACACTAGTGATGTCATTGTAACCTTTCAACCTCGACGCTTCTGATCCTGGGTCAGGCCGTTGTTACTTGGGTTCCAAAATGGCGTCGAGAATAGTGCACAACAATTCGATTACAAAAAAATAAATATTCTCTATTACTTTAAATAACAAATACTTTTTTTGGCGAACGAACGTCGTTCACCAGTGTTATACTATGTCAGGAAAATCCTGTTGGATGTTAATACATTTGAAATAAAGTAGCGCCTCTTAAAATTCAATTTAGTATCTTTCAATATTTTTCTCCGAAAAATCACTGTTTATTTCTTTAATGGCGAGTTACTAGTATTCTTCATCAAGTGAAGATAATGAAAATTCGCCTTCAAAAACACAAAATGATCTTGCAATGTTTATCAAGGGAATTTTTGATCGGCGTAAGCTTGTCGAGAGTTTAAAGCAAAAACAAAGTTTGTGTCTAAACACCGTAGAGACAGATACTATGTTTTTGACCCAAGCCTTCGCTGGTGCAACTTGTAGTAATTAGCCGGAAATACGTGTTTATCTAGGTCATGTCCTCTTGAACTTACATTCGGCAATACTCGGGCGATCTCCGACGGCTCCGAGTTAAATGTAGGTTACAGGAATCGGCCGAGTTGAGACGAATGACACATCAAGACACCTTGTGTCATTAGAAACGGTAACGCGGTTTTACATAACTTTTCAACTAGCGACAGTCAGTCTCGAGACGGGTTCTAAGAATGATTCGACATGTGTTTTAAATGTACAACCTTTCTTGTACCTTTAATTTGAATAGGGATGGACGCCGCTATTAAGTTTTTTTCTGTAAAATTGCGTTGGCTGAAGTAGGGCTGTAAGGATACACCCGAATATTCGGTGAACTTATTCCCAGCGAAAACGTTTCGTATTCGTCTGTCTCAGAAGCTTATATTGCCGAATACCAAATGCGACAGGCACGGAAGATATTTCATTGGGGCCATTCTACTTTGAATTTGTTCAATCTGTAAAACCATATCAATTCAAAATTCTATTTGAAAATTAAATAAATGATAGCTAAATATTCAACCCTAGATACCACTCCAATTGACGAGTAGATATTGCCTTGGTCAAGGGGGGACAAGATCCGTCATGCACTTGTTTACAATTCGACATGTGGGTTTATTTGTTAAATTATGCTGGAAAAGTCATTGCGTTTTTACAGAAACCATAAAAATCTTAATCGATGAATAAAAAATGGCTCCACGCGTGTATCTGTGCTTTACACTGGGCACAATAAAGAACCAAGGAGGTCTTTTCGTAGAAGAGCTAGGGGCGTATGAACCCGGATCTTGTAAACGCTTCTTTCTCTCTCATGGTCCATACCATATATGCCTAGAGCACAGAGGGACCTAAATCCTACAAATACACACACACACTTTAACCTATACGACCAGCCCGATTAGCTCAGTTGGTAGAGCACCGGACTTCAAAACCATTGAAGTTCGACCGCGTGGGTTGATTCCCGGGCTGGTAGACTAACAAAAACTAATTGTCTTTCGGATGAGACGTTAAACCGAGGCTCCGTGAGACGGTGCTTACACCGAGCACGTTAAAGAACCATGGCGGATCTCAGCAGTAGTTTCGTCATGTATCCTTGCACTATCCCCCGTAACAACTAACCGGGGGCGTTGCTCATATGGGCATATGCTACGGTAGCGACGATAAATAAACGGAAATACACATTTTAACCTATACCTAAATATTTCTCATCCTGCAGTGTTATAAAATTGAATAACGACATAAGTGTCAACCACGGAAGTATTCAACTCATATTCTAACAAATATTTTTCTAACAGGATTTTTCCCATCTTTCCCTTTCTTTGAATTTGCAGTGAAATTTCCGAATAACGGAAATTTTGTCAAGACAATTCCTCCCACCTTTTTTTTTAGCTCACCTGAGCACATCGTGCTCAAGGTGAGCTTTTGTGATCATTGAATGTCCGTCGTGCGGTGTGCGTCGTCCGTCGTCAGGCGTCAACAATTTAAGTGTTTACACTCTAGAGGCCACAAATATGATCCAATCTTCATGAAACTTGGTCAGAATGTTGGTCAGGTCGCAAGGATGAACCCTATTGAAAATGGGAAGGATCCATGCCAAATCACGGGAAAAGGGGCCTTATGACCAATTTTCTTGTTTACACTCTAGAGACAAGAAATATGGTCCAATCTTCATGAAACTTGGTCAGAATGTTGGTCAGGTCACAAGGATTAACCCTATCGAAAATGGGAAGGATCCATGCCAAATCACGGGAAAAGGGGCCTTATGACCAATTTTCTTGTTTACACTCTAGTGACCACAAATATGGCCCAATCTTCATGAAACTTGGTCTGAATGTTGGCCAGGTCACAAGGATGAACCCTATCGAAAATGGGAAGGATCCTTGCCATATCACGGGAAAAGGAGCCTTATGACCAATTTTCTTGTTTACACTCTAGAGACCACAAATATGGCCCAATCTTCATGAAACTTGGTCTGAATGTTGGCCAGGTCACAAGAATGAACCCTATCGAAAATGGGAAGGATCCATGCCATATCACGGGAAAAGGAGCCTTAATGACAATTTTCTTGTTTACACACTAAAGGCCAAAAATATGGCCCAATCTTCATGAAACTTGGTCAGAATGTTGGCCAAGTCACAAGGATGAAGCCTATCGATAATGGGAAGGATCTATGCCATATCACAGGAAAAGGAGCCTTGTGACCAATTTTCTTGTTAACACTCTAGAGACCACAAATATGGCCCAATCTTCATGAAACTTGGTCTGAATGTTGGCCAGGTCACAAGGATAAAACCTATTGAAAATGGGAAGGATCCATGCCATATCACGGGAAAAGGGGCCTTAATGACAATTTTATTGTTTACTTGCTAGAGGCCACAAATATGGCCCAATCTTCATGAAACATTGTCAGAATTTTGGCCAGATCATAAGGATGAACCCTATTGAAAATGGGAAATATCCATGTTATATCACAGGAAAAGGGGTCTTTATGATAATTTTCTTGTTGTAACTCTAGAGGCTACAAATTTGGTCTTAACTTCATGAAACTTGGTTTTTTGTAGAAATTATCTCCTTTATGACATCTGCCTATTTAATTGATGAGATGTCGGTCAAAGAGACTCAGGGGAGCGATCTAGGACCATCTTGGTCCTCTTGTTTATTATTTTTACATTCAAAGTTTCTCTTTTCTAATTGAATTCAATATATCACTCTAGGATGCCATCAGGTTCGTTCACCATCAGTACTTTCAGTGCTTTGATTCTTATTTTATATAGTATTTTGCACGAGTTTATCACATTTCTTAATGGGATAACGATATTTCATGGTAAATTAATTATTGTAGCGGTAAATGAGAAGTTTGTTTACTACCACCAGTGGGTAACTCCGTTCACGTGAATGTCTTTTCTGCACATGCATATTACAGTCAATTTTAGATTATTACATCATCTCACGCGTCTCTCCATATTTCATTGTAAATTAATTATTGTAGCGGTAAATGAGAAGTTTGTTTACTACCACCAGTGGGTAACTCCGTTCACGTGAATGTCTTTTCTGCACATGCATATTACAGTCAATTTTAGATTATTACATCATCTCACGCGTCTCTCCATATTTCATTGTAAATTAATTATTGTAGCGGTAAATGAGAAGTTTGTTTACTACCACCAGTGGGTAACTCCGTTCACATGAATGTCTTTTCTGCACATGCATATAACAGTCAATTTTAGATTATTACATCATCTCACGCGTCTCTCGGGCTGCCATTTGAATTTCCCCTAAGATAGCAGCAAGAGTGATCTATTTTTAGAACAACTCATGAATAATCATAGAGTGCTGCTAGATTTAATCGATTTGTCAGAAACCAAAGATATAAATAGCATAGTTGGCGATTTCACGTGTTTCTTGAGGGAAAATGCATTTACAGTATTCGGGAAAACCCAATGCTTGAAATACAAACATGTTGGTAATCAAAATTGTAAATAGTTTAATGAAAAATGTTTGTTGCTAAACAGGCTTTTAAACTCTATAGAGAGAGGAATAATATTAACAGACAAGCTTTTAGCTTGGCGCGTGCTCATTATAACAACGTAAAAATCTGCTAAGAAATAATTGAGACTAGCAGAGGGCTATCGAATCAGCAAACTTTCAAAATCGGACCCACGAGGTTGGATGAGCTGGCGATGTCCTCGAAAAGATGGAGTGTTAAGACAAAAAACTCACAAATTTAAAGATTTTACCAACTTTTATTGTCCAAATTTGAGCCATTTTGATTTGTGAACTATTGCACTATCCCAGCCTCTCAATGATGTATGATTTACAGTGCTGACAGCACTTTGATTATTAGTAACAAAGCAAACTCCTTAGTGTACTAGATGACTGAATACAGACTTTAACCCAAGTCAATCATGCTGCTTTGGCAGGAGGGAAAACCAAGATCAGCCTGCACATATGTGCAGTCTGATCTTTGTATTTACCAACTGATTTTCCTTTTTAGATAAGAACAGTTTTTAATATATATTCAAAGTAAACACAGACTCACAATTTGACTAATGCAGTTCGTTTAGCACTTGTCTACAATGTTTCCTTCCTTAACCCTTTGCTGTTTAATCCCTGCTTTTTACGTGTCTGTGATTTTATGATTGAGAAAACATTGTGAAAAGAGAAGAAATTGCTTCTGACAAGCAATTTCTTCTTTTTCCACACTATTTTCTACCCTACTGAATTTATATTTTCAAATTAAATCCACTTTAAATTTTCGTCTGCAAAACCTTTGAATTTGGACAGGTCCAAAATTTTGTAAAACAGGAAAGGGTTAAAAGACAAATATTTTTATCAATGCTGCTTGTGGGGAGAAGACATTATTGTCACAATGACAGCTAGATGTATTAGGGTGTTCATCTGTATGTCAGTCTATCAGTCTGTCCAATTTTGTCAGAACAGTTACTCTTATATTTATGAATGGATTTCAAATAACTTAGGCAAATGTTCTCCATCATGAGTTAGAATAAACTGATTTGCAGAAGAGTTTTCGAATGGCTCCAAGGGGATGGCCGAATGAAGGTCAAATGTTTAGATGCAGTCAACTTTGGACAATTACCAACATATAATTTTATCAATTAGAAAATGTTGCTGGCGATTCTTTGAATTTTGAAAAGACTAAAATCCATCTGGAAATATACATGCATTGTAGATAGAGTTCATTAATCAAACTATATTAAATATTGTGTCTTTTCTTTCAACCATGAGTTCAAGCAAAAAAAAAAAAGAAAACAGTAACATTATGAAAATTTAGCTTAAATATTAATCATTTTGATATCAGTTAATCTTTTCAAATATGTGGTAATTTTCATTATTTCAAGTGGTTAAAAGCAAAACATGAAAAGGGAATGAAAGAATCAGTCCAAGTATCTATATTCATCCAGAGGGCATGTTTCAAGATGCCAGTATAATTATGTACATGACACTTTGGATGACCAATTATTACATGATGTTTGTACAAGATGGTTACAGAGCATGCCTGGAAGGGGATTTCCCAGGAAAATATTTGTACAGAGCATGTGGTGGGAAATCTGGCATGTAATATCTTGTATCTTCATTAACAAACATGTACATGTGTCAATTGATTGCCCTGAAAATAATTACCAATTATATATTTTGCTCTGTTTGTTTTTAAATGAATTAATTTATTTACAAAACTTGGATAGTAAGCTTTTATTATTGAAGACAGGTTTACCTGTCTTTCAATATAGGGATCGTCGCCATCGGATTCTGATAACAAACCTACATGTGTCATTACGCTCAAAAAAGTAGACCCATTCATAAAAATAAACGCGGCAAAAATAATCAATAGTGTAGCAGTATACCGTAAAATTTTGGTGCTGACCTAAATTCTGGCCGGGACCTCAGGGGAGTGAACACGTGATCTATGCAGAAGTTGCCTGCAGAAACGTGTTTTACATTCGTAAATGGTGCTGTTTTAGGGCGTTTTCGGCTGCAATCTTTTGCATTTGCTCAAAATTTTCAATTGCATCCTACAACTGTTTTTATACATAACATTGGCAAGCTATTTTCAGTTCCCCATTTTAGACTCCATATTTCTCGTAAAATTGTGTGTTTGTGTGTCCTTAAGGTTGCTTTATTTATCCGTCTCCCGGGCCTGTCGTAGTGTAAATGGATAAAAACTAAAATAGCACAAGGCTATTTGAATAAACTCGTAAACCCTTGGAATTTCCTAGGTTTGAATTTTTTACTTGGATTTACGGAGAAATTTCGATGGCTTATCAAATTACTTTATTATTAGGCTTGTTTTGTCTATCAATATTGTACAGCATTTGGAACATCACTCGGTCATATCCGTAAACGGTAACAGATCGTTATCGTGATATTCACTCGGCAATCATCGGGCGATCTCCGAAGTCTCAGAAAAATGTAGGTTACGGAATCGGCCGAGTTGTGACGAATGCGTTAGATTGGACGAGTGGTGTTCCGAATGGCCTATACAGTAGTACCACGCATGCGCGATCTCGGTTTTGAGTTTCCGCTTTTATTTTCGACAATTTTCTGACAATAACAGAAACTGTTTTGGAAACTGGAATGGATTTATTTGTAACATTCTGGAGTGGACTTTGAAAGAATTCTACTCAAGGTGATAAATACTGTAGCTCGGGATTTCATTTAACGATCTATCATTTTGGCAGTTTTGTCATAATTGATAGGTCACCGGATAGTTCAATCCGAATCTTGATCTAGAAAAGCAGTCCCGTGGAAAAGGCCTGAAAGGTTGGTTGTCTTAACAGGTTTATATATTATTTTGTACAAAAAATAATTTTCTACTAAGTAAGACCATATGCAAGGAGAATAACCTGAAATGGAGATCGAAATATCTCAATGGAAAAATAGAAATAGAATGTTTCACTCCTGGAATAAACTTAAACGGTATTCATAAAAAAAAGCCACAGCTATTGTACGGGAAAATACTTCTTCTTAGTATTGACTTTGACTAGTAAAAGTATAAGAATATTGGTATTATTTTCATTGCTTCTTCTATGTTCAGCTCTTCATCAAGGGGTAAGCAATGTGTGTCATGTGAATTAACATTTTATTCAAGATTTTTACACATCCACTTAATAAGTTTGACTGGAAAAAAAATCGGATTTAGATCATATTGGATTGCTGGGGATAATCTATACAAATTTATAAAATGGGGTTGCAATAATTCACATGAGTTTTTAGAATACAGGAATTGCCACCATATTTCTGTTGGTTAAATGAATATTTTTAGTCCCCTACCGGCGAAAGCCGAAGGGGACTATAGGTTTGCGCTCCGTCCATCTGTCTGTCTGTCCGTCTGTCCTTCCGTCTGTCTGTCAGTCCGGATTTCAGTTTTCCGGACTTTTTTTCTTAACCCTTGGAGATATTGAGCTGATGTTTGGTATGTGAGTTCGCATCAATGAGTTACAGAACAAGTTTGAGTTTGGTTGCGGTCCATTGATTTTTGTGGAAGATACGGATGCTGGACTTAGAAATTACCAGGAAATTTCAGGTTTCCGGACTTTTTTTCTTAACCCTTTGAGATATTGAGCTGATTTTTGGTATGTGCTTCCTCATTAATGATTTACAGAACGAGTTCGAGTTTGGTTCCGGTCCATTGATTTTTGTGGAAGATACTGATGCTGGACTTAGAAAATTACCAGGAAATTTCAGTTTTCTGGACTTTTTTTCTTAACCCTTGAGGATATTGAGCTGATTTTTGGTATGTTAGTTCGCATAAGTGAGTTACAGAACGAGTTCGAGTATGGTTCCGGTCCATTGATTTTTGTGGAAGATACGGATGCTGGACTTAGAAAATCATCAGGAAATTTCAGTTTTCTGAACTTTTTTTCTTAACCCTTGGAGATATTTAGCTGATTTTTAGCTCCACTGGCTGAAAGCCACTGGGGCTATTGTCATGGCGTTGTGTCTGTCGTGCGTCCGTCCGTACGTGCTTCCGTGCGTCCGGTCGTAAACTTTTTCTTTAAAAATCTTCTCCTCAGAAACTACTGGATGGATTTCAACCAAACTTCACAGGAATGATCCTTGGGTGACCCTCTTTCAAAGTTGTTCAAGAAAATTTGATCCAAAGAAAAACATGGATTTAATGGGCGTGGCTAATTTCCAAATATGGTAAAAAGTGATTTTTCTCTGGTTCTATTTGATAGATACCAATAAAATTTTACATGAATGATTCTTGGGTGCCCCTTTATCAGTCTACCGAAAATTATTGTGATCAGATGAAAAATATGTATTTTATGGGCGGAGGTTATTTCTCTAGATGTTATATAGTGGAAACTTTGCAAATCATTTTCTCAGAATCTAACAGATAGATATCAATCAAATTTTACATGAATGATCCTTGGGTGACCCTTTATCAGTCTACCAAAAATTATTGTGATCGGATGAAAAATATGTAGTTTTTGGGCAGAGGTCATTTCTCTATATGTTATATAGTGGAAACTTTGAAAATCATTTTCTCAGAATGTAACCAATCGATATCAATTAAACTTCATTAGTATGATCCTTTGGTGACCCTGTATCAGTCTATCAAAAATTATTGTGATTTGAAGAAAAATATGTCTTTTATGGGCGGAGGTCATTTCTCTATATGTTATAATAGTGGAAACTTTGAAAATCATTTCAACATCAGTAGAAGCCAAAATATCTAAAAATCTAGTCAAAACTTAGATTTGCTATTACAAGAAATTCAAGCCTGTGGAGCGACACAAGCCATTCATGGCTTTCTAGTTGGTATGTGAGTCCGCATCAATGAGTTACAGATCAAGTTTGAATTTGGTTTCTGGTCCATTGATTTTGTGGACTTAGAAAATTACCAGGAAATTCCCGGACTTTTTTTATCCTCAGAGATATTAAGCTGATACATAATATCTGATACAGCTAATATTTTGGATAGGTAGTTATACCTTTACCACCAAAAAAGATACTGCTCTAGGGATATATTTATAAATCCGGTATCCATGCAATACTTCTAAATGCTTGTTCATTTAGGATATTGAAAACTTACACTTGGGGATGAATAGCGATTATGAAGGCAGTTACCCTCTTGTTAAGCTTGAATTGGCTAGAGGGATAGGTTTATCTGGAAGTGATGAGTCTTCAAAGTAAAGCATATTCATTTGTTAGGAAGGTGCAGTTTCCATATGTAACCATCAATGATTGTTTTAAATTTTTGATTCCCACTCAAGAGATCTTCTCAAAACGCCACAATTTTCATTCCAATTGTTAATATTCAGTCCTGTCTTCAATTCAGGCCTTTCAGGCCTTTGATTGGGTACCCAAAACTTCTGATGCAGAATCTATCAACTGGTGCCTTTTTGCTTCCCCCCCCCCCCTTTAATTTGAGGTTAATTTCCTATACTGAACAAACATTCAAATGCATGGTTGTTTATGGGAAGTTGATATCAAATTAGAGAAAAAGATACACAAAACTGTTAAAATTTAGGTAATCTCAATTAACTGAAATGGAGTTTTCTTGGTAAAGAATATAGGGATCACAGAGTTACTTTAAGGGAGGGTGCTCTTGTAAGAAAATATACTCCCCAGTGAAAAAGTTCAAAAGCTGGCTCCTGAGTGCTCTAGAATGTTAACTGTATTTCATATGGGCATAATGATTGTGAGTTTTGTTCAATAAATTTGTTATTTTTTTTTTTATTTGAAAAAAAAAGAAGAAAAGCATTCGAAGCTCATGAAATCATTGCCTAAGAATGAAAAGACAGCATCCTTCATGAACAAATTATTATATAAGGCTTTGCATGATATTTCCAAAAATTTGAAATTTTCGTGAGGAGAAAACACTGAGCAGTGTAGACAGCCACATACTGTAAATGCAAGATTACCAGATTGTCTTCAGATACTTTTAGACCCTATGTATCTATGAAATGCACAGTGAAGACTCTGGTCAGACTGTGCGGATGCCCAGGCTGGTCAGAGTCTTAAGTTTGCACATACAATGTATTTGAAATTGTTGGAAATGTCTCGCACAAGCTAATATAATAGTTTTACAATTGCTCTGACGTTGAAGTGAAGCAAATCATCAATCTAATGTTTGAGTGATTAAAAGTTGGTGAGAATTCCACCTAAACAAGCAAAAGGGGAAGGAAGATTGATACTGTAGCTAGAGGGAAAGTTGACCAAATTTGTGTTTCATTAACCTCCAATTTCCTACGGTCCATCAATGTCCAGTTTGACTGGTCACTCAGCCACATCTTTTTCCTTTTGTTAATTTATGGTCTGTTGTTTTCGTTATAAAAACTTTTCCAATCAATTTAATGTACTTGCAGTATTTTAATCTGAAGCAATTTGTTTCTCTTGAATCAGGTCCCTGTTGCTCTTCTCATTAAAGTAAATTGTTAATATATTTGAATTTTTATATCTCCTTATATTAACCCTTGTCATGCTGAACCTGGAATATTCCTGCTTTGGCAGGAACTTTAGACAAACATCAGCCTGCACATATGTGCAATCTGATGTTAGTCTACACGACCTGTTTCTCACTTTCAAACCAGAATTGTCAATAGATTTAGTTTTTTCAAATAAAAATTGATCTACAGTTTTGACTTTCAGTGCTTTTTACCCTTTGGTTTTGATGAAAATTTTTAGCCAAAATTTATTCAGCATGACAAGGGTTAATATATTTGAATTTTTATATCTCCTTATATTATACAATTTTGTTGCCATGATAGTCTGAATCATAAGCCATCAAGCAGCTAACTTTGTAGTTATAATTTTGGAGTGAAGTTATGTACTTGGGTATTTCTATTGTGATACTTACTTTGGTTCATGTATATAGTTATAGAACTGATTTTAAGAAAATAATTTCTGTATGATATGTCTTAAATTCATGAGGTATTCTGTGAGTATTACAAGCTGTTATCCATTAACGACCTGTAATATAAATGTAAAAAAAAAATGTATTATTTTCTCATTGACAATAATTTAGGAATATATCAAAATGAAACCAAAATATAATTAAATTTATAAAATGTATGCATAGTTTTCTCAATTGAATATTTGTTTTCAAAGTTTGTAGAAAATATAATACCAAGCCTGCATGGCATGAGGAGTAAAGTTTTTAACTTGACTCATAAAGCACATAACTTTATGTTTAAAGCTCTTCAAAATCGGGCATGCATTATTATTTCTGGGACCCTACTGTGATAAAACGCATATCTGTTTCATTATTTGTAAAATGAAATTTTCTGCACACAAAAGAACCATTTCTTTTTTATACACATCTTTAAAGCAAAGTCTTTGATCCATGTTTTCAAGTGTTTGCTTCTTGTCGCCGATCTTGTCATTATAAAAACCCGTACTTTTTATGACAGTTTTCTTGTTGACCTTTCATGACAAACTCAATGATTGGTCATTGAAACAGAGTGCTTTATTGACTTTCAACTGTCCCCTGAACAGTAGGGTCAAGATGGAGAAAAATAGTCAGAGATTTGTTCATGTCCCAAGCACACAGAAACAGTCTGAATTATCAGGGAAACTTAGAATTAAGTTCATGTATTTCTCTTTTTTAAACTCTACTGAATAAAGTATGTACAAATGTATAGCCTAACTGCAGTTCATTAAATATGATGCTGATTCCAAATATTTTGAAGGATACATAGTCAAAATTTCAGGGAGGAATTACCCACCATTAAACTATTCTTGAAAAGAAAAGATACTGATATGGGCCTAGATTTATCAAAGTGCTGTCAGCACTGTAAATCGGACATCAATGAGAGGCTGGGATAGTGCAATAGTTCGCCAATCAAAAGGGCTCAAATTTGGACAATAAAAGTTGGTAAAATATTTGCCCAATTTGTGAGTTTTTTGTCTTAACACTTCATCTTTTCGAGGATATCGCCAGCTCATCCAACCTCGTGGGTCCGATTTTGAAAGTTTGCTGATTCGATAGCCCTCTGCTAGTCTAAATTATTTCTCAGCAGGTTTTTTTTACGTTGTTATAATGAGCACACGCCAAGCTAAAAGCTTGTCTGTTAATATTATTCCTCTCTCTAGAGTTTAAAAGCCTGTTTAGGAACAAAACATTTTTCATTAAAGTATTTATGATTTTGATTACCAACATGTTTGTTTTTCAAGCATTGGGTTTTCCCAAATACTATAAATGCATTTTCCCTCAAGAAACACGTGAAATCGGCAACTATGCTATTTATATCTTTGCTTTCTGACCAATCGATTAAATCTAGCAGCACTCTATGATTATTCATGAGTTATTCTAAAAATAGATCGCTCTTACTACTATCCTATATCAGTTTATCGTATGTTTTTGTCGGTTTATTTGTTGTTGAATAATTTTTCTTCATACTCAAATTTGAATTTATTGTAAATAGGATTGGAGCGTGATCAGAGTGCTCATTAAAATCAAATATTTCAAAATTACAAAATTATTTCTATTTGTTAACACATAGTCAACAGTACTCATTCCACCAGTAGACTTCCCACGCTCCCTGTCAGAGTGCAGACGACCATTGACCAATGACAAACAACTTAATTGACACGTTTCGAGCAGACGATGTCCATTGCATCTACAACGTGGTGTGAATTTACGCGTGGGTTTTGACCGAGTGATAATCATAACAGAATTTGATTGGTTGTCAGCCCTACAACTGGTAAATGACCGTTCGAGAAAAAATCAGAGTAGTAATATTGTAAGTGCTACAAATTTATTTTACAGTTAACCTATTGTACGTTTCAACTCCTTTACTCAACCGAAAATCTTGTTATAAACACTGAAAATATTAACTGGTAATTACTAAAAGCGAAAATTACATCAAATTTTGTATTAGCATCTTCTCTATTTGTCGAAAAGTAAATAAGATAAAAACAAAGTTTGTAGATTGTGACTGAAAAGGCCGTTTCTTCGGTGTTTGAAAACACATTATTTGGTTTGAACACATTGCTCAGAAGATAAAGGTAAAAATGTACTGGGTCAAACAGACTGGAGTTCTGGAAACCGGTGTCCCAGGGTAACCTGTCCCCTGGGTAACGTGTCCCCGGGGACAGGTTACCCCGGGGTAACCTGTCCCCGGGGACACGTTACCCTAGAAATCAGCCGGGGTAACCTGTCCCCCCCTGGGGTAACCTGTCCCCCCTACAGATATTGTAAACCAATAGTTAGTCACATTTCTTTTACCAAGATATTTTTATTCTATGCGTTATAAGTCTCTTTCTTTGATCTGTATGTAATTTTAATCTGTTTTGCAAACTGTTTCAGTTCGGAAGGATTTTTATATTTTTCATGATAAGTATTATAACAATTAAGCTTTTTTTTTTTAAAAAAAAATAATTGTTTAATGTCATCATGACTATGGACATATCTAAGAATGATCTTGTCTTTAGAAAAATTAGTCATAGCATGATATTTTTCTTTGTGTATATTGGTGGGGGGGGGGGACACGTTACCCAAGCTGGGGTAACCTGTCCCTGGGGACACGTTACCCAGGCCTGGGTAACCTGTCCCACCCCCAAAACTGCTGTCAGCAATGATATATGCAAAAATAAACCCATATGTTTTCAATTATTTAGTAATATTTCAAATTGTTTGGGGGTAAGGTTTCCAAAGCTGTGGTCACTTGTCTCTGAAACATGTTAAATTTACCCAAGCCCGTTAACCCAGTGAAAACACAAAAAAAAGGTTGTTAATGAGGATTTATTAAAAAAAACTTTTGATTACATTTTTCTGTATTTGTAAACTGCGCGTCTCATTTATATCAAAACTGTTTTACAAATAAGTTATTCACTTATTAGAAAATTTATTGTATGTCTTGGGGGGGGGGGGGGCAGGTTACCCAAGCTTGGGTAACCTGTCCCACCTCTAAAAAGGTTGTCAACAATGATCTGTGCACAAATTTACCAAAATATTTTCTTTTTCTTATTTATTCTAAATTGTTTTGGGTACATGTAAGATTTTCCGATCTGTGGTCACTTGTCTCTAAAAAATGTTACCCAAGCTTGGGAAAACATTGCTAACATGTTAACCAGGAATTTTCACAAAAGTTTACAAAAAAAATTCTTTTCTTTGAAAGTTATTTTATATACTTAATTATATCACAACTGTTCTTACTACAAAAATTATTCTCTTATTAGAAAATTCATTGAGAGTGTATGTGTACCTTTTTAGAGGTGGGACAGGTTACCCAGGCCTGGGTAACGTGTCCCTGGGGACAGGTTACCCCAGCTTGGGTAACCTGTCTCCCCCCCAAGACATACAATAAATTTTCTAATAAGTGAATAACTGTCCCCCTTTCAAGAGAAAAAAGTTTTGAATTACTTGTCATGTTGCCATATTAATATTATATGTTCATAAAGCTTTACATCATTCAAACCATGGACTTGGAAAAAATTGAAATGATGTAAATAATAAGAAAATTGCACTGACTAAGAATACTCTTGAAAGGGAACACTTTTCAAAATATATTTTAACATACATATTCTTTGAGGGAATGTTCAAAGTATATCATACCATACATTCTTAAAAAAGAACGAATGGAAGGTGATATCTTAAATGAAAAATATCAATTGGAAGAGGGGAACAGGTTACCCCAGGGTAACATGTCCCCCTTGGACAAGTTACCCAGGCTTGGGTAACCTGTCCCCCTTTCCAAAATATGAGTATTAAACAAATTGTCAATTGACATGTTGTTTTCTTATCAAAACTGCAATACTGACATGATAATTGTGTTTTTAAAAGCTATTATTCAATCTAATAATGGACTCTGAAAAAATTGAAATGATGCCATAATAAAAAATATTCAAGTGCTAAGATTTTTCTTTAAAAAGATACCAAAAAAGAAATATAAATATACATATCTATTGAGGAAATTTCCAAGAATATCTTTCTTAGTAAAAAAGAATGACTGGAAGGTGATATCTTTAATGAAAAAAGTATTTGGAATAGGGGGACAGGTTACCCCGGGGTAACCTGTCCCCCGGGGACATGTTACCCTGGCTTGGGTAACCTGTCCCCCTTTCAAAAGAAGAAGTATTGAATGAATTTGTCATGTTGCTTTCTTATGAAAACTGCAATATGAACATGATATATTAATAAATGCTATTATCAATCTAAATATGGACTTGGAAAAAAATTAGATATTGCAAAAGTAATATTGCAAAAAATTAAAACATGCAAGTGCTAAGATTTTTCTTTAAAAAAGCATCAATTTTTAAAAAAAATGAATGAAATATTTTTCAATGAATATCATATGATAATTTCTTAAGAACTAGAAAGCCATGAATGGCTTGAGTCGCTCCACAGGCTTGAAATTCTTGTAATAGCAAATCTAAGTTTTGACTAGATATTTTTGGTTCTACTGATCTTGAAATGATTTTCAAAGTTTACACTGTACAACATATAGAGAAATGACCTCTGCCCATAAAAGACATATTTTTCATCCAATGACAATAATTTTGGGCTGCATGATAATGGGTCACCCAAGGATCATACTTAAAAAGTTTGATTGATATCCATTAGTTTCATTCTGAGAAAATGATTTTCAAAGTTTCCACAATATAACATATAGAGAAATGACCTCCGCCCATAAAATACATATTTTTCATCTGATCACAATAATTTTTGGTAGACTGATAAAGGGTCACTCAAGAATCATTCAAGTAAAATTTGGTTAATATCCATCGATTACATTCTTAGAAAATGATTTTCAAAGTTTCCACAATATAACATATAGAGAAATGACCTCCGCCCATAAAATACATATTTTCATCTGATCACAATAATTTTTGGTAGACTGATAAAGGGTCACTCAAGAATCATTCAAGTAAAATTTAGTTGATATCTATTTGTTAGATTCTGAAAAAACGATTTTCAAAGTTTCCACTATATAACATATAGAGAAATGACCTCTGCCCATAAAATACATATTTTTCATCCGATCACAAAAATTTTTGGTAGACTGATAAAGGGTCACCCAAGGATTATTCATGTAAAATTTAATTGGTATCCATCAATTAGACCCTGATTAATGCCACTTTTTACCATATTTGGAAATTAGCCACGCCCATTAAATCCATGTTTTTCATTGGATCAAAATTTCTTGAACAACTTTGAAAGAGGGTCACCTAAGGATCATTTCTGTGAAGTTTGGTTGAAATTCATCCAGTAGTTTCTGAGGAGAAGATTTATAAAGAAAAAGTTTACGACCGCACGGACGGACGGACGCACGACGGACACAACGCCATGACAATAGCCCCAGTGGCTTTCAGCCAGTGGAGCTAAAAAAGAATGACTGGAAGGTGAAATCAAATGAATAAAAGCATTTTGAATAGGGGGACAGGTTACCCCGGGGAAATGTGTCCCCCCCCCCCCACACACACACACACTAAAGTTTTATTTTTTTTATATTTTTTTCAATAAACTTTCAAATATTTGCATAAAATACCAAGATGGACTACTATAATAATTAAAAAAAAAAGGAAATTGATTAGATTAGATAATCATAGTAAGCAAATTATATTTTGGTTTGAAGAATTGAAAACCACTCAAAAATACAGATATACTTTTTTTATGTTTTTTATAAATTGATTTAGAGTTATACAAAATAGCATGAATGAAAAATTAAAATTTTGATTTGAAATAATGTTTTCCTTGGGGGGGACACGTTACCCCAGGGGGGGACAGGTTACCCCGGGGTAACCTGTCCCCGGGGACACGTTACCCAGGGGGACACGTTACACTGTTACACCGGTATAAATCTCCGATTTAAATATACTGTATTAAACTGATGATATGCTTGTACAAGGTTCACAATCAAGCAATGGAATGAATGAATGCGAATAAGAGGAAAATGTTTGTAAAATTTGATCTATCCACTGCTTTCTCCATTACACATCATTTTGTATTTGAATATCTGAGTGAACAGTGTACGTGTTAGTTAGGTAGAAATTTAAAAGAATTTTTGAATTCTTTGGCTTTTTACCACTGGAGATTAAACTTTTAAGGAAATTTAGGACGGATATCTCAGCACTCATTTTTGTTTATTGAAATATTTGGTGAAATTTATTTGGATTTTACAGTGCGTTTTTATATTTCAATAGTTCAAATTATAACTGAATATTGTAAAAGTGATTAGCTAAGAAAATTATAATGATCGAGTATAAAGATTATTTACTTAATGTAGTGGACCCCTAATAGTTCCGCAACTCATGATCTTTCACAATATTAACCAAGGTTTCCGTATAAAATCTTTAGGAAACCTCAGTTAACACAGGGTTGAAGTTTATATCTTCCAAAATGTTGTGGAATTAATTTGATCCACTACTTTAAGTATGATACATTCTGGTCCAGATCTATGTTGAAACAAGGTACAGTATTAACAAAATGCTATAAAAGGTAAAATATATCACTTATACATAATCATTTGGGAATTGGTTCAAAACATGTTTTTAAAAATTTCATAGAAACTTATCTTTACTTAATCATAATATTGAAATGGGACCCCTCAATCAAGAATTATCTTCCTTTAAGGTCAAATTATCGAGAATGCACACACATAGCGAACAGTTATAAAGATCTCACTTTTGGCTAAACTTTATTGGTACTTAAAAGTGTTTATGGATAATTCTTGTGGCCTGGAGTCTCTATGACAGTGAGCTGAAGAGAATCTATAGATTCGCAGATTTTCAGGATTTATTATATTCATAATTGTTTAATTGTGACTGACTGAAAGAACATGTGAAGGAATAACTAGGTATAATCTATGTGTTGATTCTCCTTTTTATTTTCATCATTTAATTGATACAATATTTACAGAATTTAAGGTTTTTTTTTACTCCATTAGACATTAGTTTTGATAAATTAGAGAAGTTATTAGATCCTGAAATTTTAATTGAGATAATATCCCCAGTGAAAATATGGATTGAAATTTCACTGAGATTTCACTGAGATTTCAGTGAAATATCAGTGAAAGAAAGGGGCAAAATAACGTTGAAATTACACTGAAGTTTCACCAAAATTTCAAAGAATTAACAGTGAATTTCATCAAAATTTCAATGAAATCTCACCAAAATTTCACCAAGGTTCTGTTGAAATTGAAATTATGGATTGAAATTTCAGTGAAATATTAGTGAAATATAGTGAAATATTGGTGAAATATAGTGAAATATCAGTGAAATTTCAGTGAAATATAGCGAAATATCAGTGAAAGAAAGGGGCAAAATATCAGTGAAATTTACCAAAATATCAGTGAAATTTCACAAAAGTTTCACTAAAATTTCAAAGAATTAACAGTGAATTTCACCAAAATCTCTGTGAATTTTCATCAAAATTTCATTGAATTACACTGACAATTTCAAAGAATTAACACTGAATTTCATCAAGCTGGACTGACAAGTTGAAACCAATATTCCCCCTCTACTCCATAGGAGGGAAATATAATTACATACTAGTATCTATATGGTTGTCCGAATACAACTAACTCCAAACCAGATGTTTGACTTTGAGATGTGACCTTGACATTGGAGCTTTAAGGTTTTTTTAAAAAGCACATATACTCATGATTGAGAACATATGGGCTATTTTGAAATCCATCCATTGATTTGGGAGTATTTGTCTTGACAAAATCTGATGGATGGATGGATGGATGGACTAATGGATGAAAAGACAGTACTGTAAGGTACATACACTGAACTGTCAATATGACAACTATGTTTACCCTAACTCAGCCTGATATGAATCACTTGATTATATGAAATCACAGGGTGTGGAATTCCCATGTCCTAACTTGTCCCACATGGGCTTTTGTACTTGCAGACAAGTACATTTTTCAAGGCTACTTGTCCATGGACCAGTGAATATTCGGGCAAATCTTTGAATGTTTCGCAATAGATCGATCTAAGTGATAAATTATTCACTAATATTCATGTAAAAGGATGGAAAAAATTGTTTTAAATGATGAAAATGCTGGTTCCACATTTTTATCATTAAAAGCAATATCTTCTCAAAATGTATCAATTTACTTTTTTGCAGACATGTTCATTTTGTTCATGGTCAAGTAGAAAGTTCAAGTAGTAGCAAGTTCAAATACCAAAAGATCTAGCCCTCAGATATCTGGGTATTTTTTAACTTTTTGCAGCCACACAAGAGAGGAAGGTGAAGTTACAAACAGTTTAAACCAGCGAAATACATTTCAAACTTTAAAAATCAAAGCACTGAAAGTACTGATGGTGAACGAATCTGTTGGCATTCTAAAGTGATATATTGAACTCGTTGAGAAAAGAGAAATTATAAATGTAAAAAATAATCAAGGGAAAGTGTCTCGTCAAAATTCTAAATTCAAAGAAAGAGAAAGAGAGGAAAAGAAAGGTAGAGAGAGTGACAGACAGAGACAGACCGATAGACAGAGAGCGATAAGCCTAGAGAAAAGAAAACAGGCAACTATAGCGTCTAGACTAATGATTCTTTTCTTAACTCAAAAAATAGCAGTCAGAAAGGTAATTCCATTTCCACATGGGGGACCCATATTTTAGCAGATTAAACAGCAGTCTTTCTGCATTTTGACTTTTAAACATTATCCGCTATGGCTCTTGTACGACCTGAATGGGGTCCCACCCATCCTCCGAATTAAAAGACCGCTGTTTCGTAATTGTAATTACAGGGTTTTGGTCTCTTTCGGTAATATTCAGTCTCGTGAAAGAGTAATTATCTGATGCCATTGCGTAAAAAAGAATTAAAAAAACCAATTCGATGAAATCTATGTAGGAAGGTATTTTGTACAGCTAATGAATTGTCCAAATATAGTCGTCGTTTAAATTCTATTGCTCCTACCAAACGGCGGATAATCGTAAACCTAAGAGGGTAGAAGATGGCAGCTACGTACGGATGTATGCTCATTATAGTTCTGGTGCGAGAAATACCAATTTCCATGTTAAGGTAAAGGTGCTCCAGTCCACAGGCGATTGATTCACAATCCAAGTTTCGTTTTTTGGTAATATTTTACATACTTCCGATAAAACAAATAGATGAATGATTGTATTGAGGAAATTCTAGAGCCATCCGAGGGATAGAAGCGCTACTATACGGTTGTTGTTACGATGTCAAGTACTTTGAAAAAAAATCCATTCGATGTTGAAATTTGAAATTAGGTCTATCGTGTTGGGATATTTGTTCATTTGATTCTTTTATTTATTTATCTATTCACGACATTCATATATTAACAGTAAATCGTACCGAGATTGCTATATCCCCTGTTTGAAACGAAAAAAACAAAAAAAAAAAAACCAGGGAATGGGATTTGGGTTATATGATACAAAAATACCCGTAACCGAAGATATTTACATTACACAAGTATGCAACAACAAGCTTTGAGATAAAAACGGGATCTAAGCAAGAGGTGTAAATTTGGTAGTTGAGAACATAAGTTGTCTGGCAATGGGTTAAATTTTACTTCATATCAAGGTTGGTCACGATCAAGTGGTGCGTGTTTATGTTTCAATGAGAATTTAGACGCGCCCTCCCTAATAAACGCGCTCCCCCATAAATACGATTCCCAGGCCCTTGACTATACGATCAACGACATCCAACCGTCCACGGTCCATGGTGAAAAATCCGGTCTCGAATTTAATTTCAAAAGCTGCTACTCCACGACGTAATGTTCAATAGATTGTGGGTTAACTATCTTAAATACCTATCAGGATAAGGCTCGTTGCGTCATTAAAAGATCGTTCAACATCTGAAAAACTCGCGCAGTCTTCCGGAAGTGCGAAGGTTAAAATTTAACACAAAATTAAAACTATTTCTCATTATTCTTCATAAGTCACATGCGAACAAAATCCCCTTTCGTTGTTACGAAAATATTTCTGAAATCATTTCACCTTCTGCAAATATACAAAATATCCGAGTCAATTGATTAAATCCTAGTCACAATTCATACTGTTAAAATAGGAAAAAACCCGTAAAATCTAGTGTGTGACTTATTTCAAAAGCGACGTCGCCGCTTGCAAGAATCTGGGGACTTCAAAGGGTGCCGACACGCGGTGACCCAGCTAGCTCCAGACGTGTTGTGTTTTCACTACGAAACACTTTCATTTCATGTACCGGGTGCATTTACACATCATGAAATTTTAGGATTTAATACAGGATTATTTATTTCATACGTGAATAGGTAATGATTTATTAGACCGCTTTGTCCATCGGTAGCGGAAAATTGAATATTGCATCGTCTGGAACTTCCTACCTTGTACAAATAATAACAATAATATCAATCTCGGCTTCTGCTCACACAATCACTTGCTGTTGAAAGCTGCAATTAATGGTCGAGGGTGACCGTATTTCGAGAGATGACATTAAATGACAGAATTACAATTCATTAGCTAAAATTTTATTTTATTTTTTAAATGTATAGCCTTAATAGATAAATAGAAAAGCGTATTGGGTAGCGTACGTATTTCAACCGATAATTACGAACATGTTAACAGTTTGCTTCTCTCAGGTACCAAAATACGTAATTTGTTTTTGATTAAGTAAAAGAGTCTGAAATAATAGCACCCCCACGACGTTTTGCATCGCGCTCGGGCGCGTTTAATTGGAAAAATACGACAGGAACATTCCATTCGTTTGTAAACTTGACCTTTCGTAACTTATAAGCAAAGACTTCATTCATAAGAAGGCAGGTAAAATCGTAGTAGGTCATGCGTGGTTTGGCCAATCAGGGGTGTGTAGAAGTTCAAGAGTTCACGACCTCAATAAACACACATTTCCGGCAAATTACTACAAGTTGCAATAGCGAAGGTTTAAATAAAAAACATAGTATCTGTCTATACAGTGTATAGACACAAACTTTGTTTTTGCTCTCAAGTCTCGACAATCTTACGCCGATCAAAAATTCGCTCGTATAGACATTTCAAGATATTTTTGTGTTTTTAAAGGGTAATTTTCATTATCTTCACTTGATGAAGAATTCTAGTTTCATGCATTAAACGATTCAAACAGTGATTTTGTAAAGAGAAGCCTATAGAGATACTAAATTGAATCTAAAGAGGTACTGCTTTATTTAAAACCTATTAAGATCCTACAGGATTTTCCATACACAGTATATAACACTGGTGAACGAAACTTTCGTTCACCAAAAACAGCTATTTATATAACAAGGTTAATTGTTTTCTGAAGCAGTCTCTTCTGTCTCTAGGCTGGTTCCATATTACAGTTGATTGTGGTACCAAAAATTTCATGCCATGACCTCTTGTTGTAGTGGTTGGTATTTAGGTTACAATGGTTAAGTTGAAACACAAAGCAAAGATCACATTTTTTTCCTCTTCTGTTGTATTCTTCCACTTTCTGAAGTTATTGAAAAACAAAATATAAAAAATTGACCCTTGTTAAGCTCAATGATCTAAAATATTCCTGCTCTGACAGAAGGTAAAGATAAAGATAAGCCTGCACATGTGAGCATTTTAATCTTAGTCCTGACTACTTAATTTTTCTTTAAAACAATATTTTTGAAATGAAATTAATTTTACCCACAATAAGTGCATTCAGGATATCAATTTCAATTTAATATTTTATGTTTTTTATTCTGCATGACAAGGGGTAAAAAGGTAAGATCCAAAATATTAGTTATGGTTTTAAAATATATTACATATTGTTAAAGTGTATGAAGCAATATATTGAAAACTTTCTCCAATAAGGTTAAGCAAAGGCAAAAATGACAACAGCCATGTCAGACATAGCCATCCAAAATCATGAAAACTTGATAATTAAACTGAAGCTTAATCTATTAAAGATTCTTTGTACTTGAAGAGATATGCCCCCTTCAGAATATAAGTCTTTATAATATCAAAGGGCATTAACTGGTAAATTATGCAAGCAAGAGTTATAGTTCTTGTGCATTGCTCTCTTTAATAAGAACTATCCACCTATGGAGTTTCAAGTTGATAGCTATTTTACTTTAAGAGTTATGCCCCAAAAAAGTGTAACATTTTAGAAATAACAAAGGGTAATTGCTCCAAAATTATGCAAGCGAGACTTGTTGTTCTTGTGCAGTACTGCACTTGTCCATGAGATCTATCCATCTATAAAGTTTCATGTTGATAGACACTGAACTTTAGGAAATATGCACCAGACAAGTTTAGTGACGGAATGTCGAAATGACGGATGGAGACCATTACTATATCCCCTTCGCAAAAAACGGTGGGGGATAAAAATTTTAAAAGACCAAGTGGCAATAACTAAGTTATTCTTATTATACTGCATTTATCCCAGTCAAATTGTGTAAGTGCATGGAGTTAAAAGTTGAAAGCTTTACTAGTAAAGAAATAATAGCTGTTTAAAAAACATGGGACAGACAGATGGATGAACAGACTGACATGGACTCCAGTATAGCAAACTTTACTTTGTAATATATATAGTGGCAGGGTTTCACACTAACAACTTTTTGCTACCAGCCTTAAGGACCTGTTAGCCCTAAATATTCCAGGTCCTTCCTGATAACAACAGGTCCTGCATGAAAACCATGTTTCATTTTCAGCAATTTAAGGAAAAAATTGTAAGGAAAACAATTTAGGAAAAGAAGAAATTGCTTTTGACAAGCAATTTCTTCTTTTTCGACAATGTGTACCAAATGGTAATGTAAATGTTAGTAATGGAAAGGCAGTTATTTTTCAAAACTTAACAGATTTGAAATACTTAGTTGTGCCCTTTACAACAGGCCTGAAGGACCTGCAGCTTGATTATAGCTACCAGTCCTCCCTACAATCCACAGGTCTTGGGCCCGAGGACTGGTGTTAGTGTCGATCCCTGTAGTGGGTTGAAAATAAAGCAAGATTGGTGTCTCTTAAAAAATGTGCGCTGTGCATCTCCTCAATAAGATCTATTCAACTACAAATTTCAAGTAAATAGCATTTATATCTCAGGAGATAAAATGAAAAGAAGAGTGATTAAAAACAGTGAGTTTACCATTATGATAATATTACTAGTGTGACAGTTAAATTTAATGTGATATTATATCAAGAAACTTTGAGGATCTACTGGAAATCATTTAACTTCAATACACTTACCTACCTTCAACTACATTTGTTCCAGATCTAACTTAATGTTGTTGTTTTTTCAAGGCTACAGTTATTATCTTCTTCACTAATGTTTTTTCTCAAGACTCCAAAATATTCAGCAGTTACACTATAAGGTTTATCCCTGTAGTTTATTTTGAGTTGTATCTGCAATATAAAAGAAAACTGAAAATGTGCAGGTAAATATATACTAGCTTGCACTTATGGATTTCAATTACAATTATTCTTAAGCCTATTACCATTTGAAAGAATTTTTCTTACATCTCAAAGGTCGAAGCTCAAGGTCTAATGATAAAGTTGTAAGTGTGACTACTTCATATTGAAATCGATCTTTAAGAGTCATGTTAGGTATGGCCATCCCAACTGTAAAAGCTTGATAAACTAAACTGTCGATTAATACCCAAAAACAAGTGCTTGTCAATAATGTAAAGCCATTTTCCATCATCCCATAACTCTGTCAAAACACAAGTCAACGAATGGATCATAACCTAATATAACTTGCACATCTCTACCTGTACCTGATACTGATCACATCTGTAAAGTTTAATGGAAATCTGCCCATTAGTTGCTGAGAAACTGTATGGACATATAAAAGCTACAAATGGATGGATGGACCAAACAATGAACAGACAGATTAACCGACCAACAAGCTAACTCCTAATACCCCCAAACATAGTTTTTGGGGTTACAATACAATGAAGCTAGCGAGAATTAGAGTCCTTAGATACTGCAATTCTTTCTCCTCACTAGGATCTATAGATCCAGCTGTAAAGCTGAATATTTTGTGAAAGTTCCATGAAAATCTGTCTACAATTGAATGAGGAGATGTGTTAACAAATGGACACACAGAGATAGAAGATGAACATGTGTCCACCCCTGGTGGCATGTAATAAGACCTGAAACAGTATTTTTAGTTTTAATAAATTTGACTTAGTAAGATGACCTTAACATCAAACAGTGTTTATTCTAGGCAGGCAGGGTCCAAAGAATCCACTCGTCCGCTCGTATTTACGAGTAAGAAATCCCGAAGGACGAGAGGAAATTCAAAGGCAGTCGTCCTCCCGGACGAGTGAAGAATGAATGGCATTTAATTATTATGTCTAGTGACAGGATAAAATCGGATAAAATACTAAAAAATACGCTTCGAAAAAGTTCGCGGTGATAGAAGTTTGCAACACCTTGAACTGTAAACAGTTATGTACTTTGATTTCTAAAAATAAAACTTCCGGTTTTCGCATGATATAACCCGGTACCAGAACTTCGTAAAAACAAATCGATCTCACGACCAAGGAAAGTATCGGAAACAGAAATAAATATTCCCCTGTTTTGTTCATATCTACTACTTCTTTTGTCTCTTATGGCCACAATCATTGAAATTTACTCGAAAAATCCATGGTATTGTATGTTTGCAAATGATAAAATGATTTTACTTGTCCCGATCTTTGTACCAGTATTTATACCCTTTTCCTGTATCTCCGTTCTTCTTAATAAGTCATCAAAATCAAATAGCTCAAATTCAGATCAAACTTACTATTTTTGTACATGTGAGTGTAGAAAAATCATTATTCCATCAGGGCACAGTGCTTTTATTAAGTAAACTAATTCAATTGATGAGAATCCAATTAAATCTTAAACTCTCCCTACTCAAAAATCTGTGGCCGCCATTTTTCTATAAACCCGTTCTTATGACGTCATTTATCATTTGAGCTAGCTTCCTGCAGTTAATTGGGTCACAACTTCAATGCAGCAACTTAGCTGTGCATAATGCATATCTAAGAAAACTTTTACACAAAAAATACTTTTTGCATTTGACTAAGTTTCAACCTTTTTTAAGACACTGCCAAAAAAATAAGGCATGAATGATTAGTTTCGAAAATAATTCTTGCAGCTTACAAAAATACCCATAATGCACCATCAAATGACCTAATTTTCCACTTTTCCCGGCTGCATGTAGTAGTAAGAATGTAAACATCCGTTTAGCATTTTGTTTGATTACGTAATGAGGTTTCACACCCTACAATTAATACTCCGAGTGCTGCGGACGGCAAAGTAGAAAAGAACGGATATATAGAAATTGGGGATAATGCCCAGAATCTAGCGTTTTTGAATGTCGTAAAAATTGTACTTTCGTTTCGTCTGCACTTCAAATATACGTTTCCAGATACAAAGCATGGTCTTTAACAATCCCTAGGCCTATTAAAGGGCGAGTGACAATCAAACCAGGACGAGTTACTTTTTCATGTCACTTGCCCTGCAGGACGAGTGCCTTTTTCTGAATTCTTTGGACCCTGGGCAGGGGGATTGGGGGATTCCCCCACTTTTTTCAAAGATCCCCAGTATTTTCTGGATTTGTGGGGGATTTATTACTATAACCAAAAAAAGCATGAATTACCACATTTCTCAATTGAGTCAATTTTCATGCTGAAATCTCCCACATTTTTGAAATCCTAGAATAAACACTGATCAAAATATGTGGAATGGAATGGTGTAAGAAACTTTTATGCAATTATTTTTGAACATTGTAACTTGAATAGTGTCCAGGTTATGGAAAAATGTTTAGTTGGCGCATCAAGTTTTCATAGACAGTCAGAAAAATGGACAAATTTATAGCATAAAACATTACACCCCTGATCTTTTTATGTGTGGACATAGAGTAAAACTAGGAGAAATTTGGGAAAAACTGTTTTTTACCCTAAGTCCCCTTTTCCCGTGACGAGGCCTCAAATTCAAAAACCGTCACAGATGCATCATCACTATATCATAGGGAGTTCACATGGTAAGTTTCATTTGATTTGGCCCAAGGGTTATGGAGAAATAGGTGGCGGACAGACGGAATAACTATTTTACATGCCAACCTAAAGGTAACAAACATTTAGCCCACTTTTTCCATGATATATGAAATTTCACTAAATTCTGACTGTTAGACTAGGAGAAATTTGGGAAAAACTGTTTTTTACCGTAAGTCCCCTTTTCCCGTGACGAGGCCTCAAATCCAAAAACCATCAAAGATGCATCATCACTATATCATAGGGAGTTCACATGGTAAGTTTCATTTGATTTGGCCCAAGGGTTATGGAGAAATAGCTGGGGACGGACGGACGGACAGACAAAGCAGCGACTATATGGAGGGCATAATAATGAATACAGTGTCATCTTATTCTACTTACAAATTACTTGAACATATCTGTTTTCACAGTGACAATCTTGCATGTATATATGGTACCAGTATAGGCCTACATGTCTGAGTGACATTTATCTGAAATAAATTTTTTTGTATTTATTCAAAATAATAAAATATCAAGTCTAAATTATTAAATATCACTGAACATTATCTATCTATTCTTATTGATACTAATAAGAGAAAATCTGTTGTGAAGTTTTTTCAGTTTTGCAAGACTATATATGAAAGCCTACCAATCAGCAAATTTCTAAATACATTTTCTAATAAAACTATCAAAAGGGGAGATTATTATTTCTCAAATAAAATGCTAAATTGATATATGATGTTATTTTTGTCAAATTTAATCTAAGAAAGA
The DNA here is from genome assembly GCA_948146395.1 of Fragum whitleyi. NCBI lineage: Eukaryota > Metazoa > Mollusca > Bivalvia > Cardiida > Cardiidae > Fragum > Fragum whitleyi. Next base: position 28,114,604 of record OX411548.1, on the reverse strand, counting down.
TATTTTTTTCAAAAATGTGAAAAAAAATCTATATTCTATTTTGTAATTCATAAATTATTTGTCAAATCTATTTCAGTTTAATGTATTAATCCTTAATTCTAATGGGTATAAATACATTTGGTTGGTTTAGTGAATAAATGTCTCTTTGTTTATAAATATCCGAAAAATGGCTTGTCCGGTTACTATTACACTTTACCTGTCAGCTACGAATTATTTAAGTCATGTTAAGATAATATTTAGATGATTTTGGAAATATTATGGAGGTTAATAATTAATTTTGAGGGAAGAAGACATTCTACACTTTCTTTTCCTATCATTTTTTTTATGAAAATCTTTCTACAACAGTGGTGCAGATGAATGTTTTCCTGGCACAAAATCACTACCAATGACCAGTAAAATACTAACAACTCATAAATACCTTGATATAATCTGCATTTAAAAACACTCTTTACTTGTTTATAACGATTGTAAGGTTTTAAAATGTTCATTTTATTTCGTGGGACATCCAAAGGGTAAGATAAATTTAACAGCTTTGGGAATTCCTTGTAATCTAAAAATAGAATCAGTTGACTGTTTGTTCTACGAGAATTCCTGATCGCCATTTTGGTAATCATTCCAAGGAAAGAATTTCATTTTGAAATACGATTTAATGACATTTGTTGAGGATTTTATCATTGCTGAAAAGGCAAGTTAAGAATATTCATTTAATCAAATTTAAACTGTGGCCAAATATTGCACAAATCGGCGAAATAGCAAGGTCAAGTTGACAACGGAAGTTGTTTATTTACACTTCAAAAACTTACGTGTTTCTTTACGTTCCGGTTTGTGACTCGTCTTTCGGTAGGATTATGATATTAACAGCAAAGCAATAGCATAAGGTAGCCATCTCTTACGGATATTTTTTTATTATCAAGAACTACACAAAATGAGCCAACAGTCTGACCTCCATCGTTTGCATCATGGCGCGTGATAAGTTTAGCGGTGTACCATTTTCATTGGTTCTTATCGATCACATGACTTAATCTAGACTAGAAATTATAGACTGGGAATTTCTGTTTACTCCACGACATTACGAAAATTTTTATTTTACCATTTAAATTTGCTATTTAACAAAATAATACTAATAGACAAACTAAAACTGAAAATAGTTAATTCTATGAGAAAAAGTTCGTTACAAATCACATAAATTGTTTATTATTCTGTAATATCTTTTAAGAGATTCTTTTGACTTGAAATTGTCCCAACTATTATCAGATAATAAGTAGAGTCGTGAAATATATCTATGCTCAAGTAACAGATATTGTTGTTGTAGTATGACAGATTTCCTTGCATAAATGATAAAAAAAATACTTGTTGTGTTAACAAGAAATATTTATAGTGTATATATTATATGTGTTTTTTGTTCTTATTTATTTTTGTCTGTATCTTTTCTTAATTGACATTTTCAAGCAATTTGAGAAATATAAAGCTTCATAAGAGGGAAGAAATGATGCATATACAAATTCATTACTTAAAGCTTAGGAACGGAATGGTTGACAATGTTCACAAAAGTGTATTCATTTTAGGCTAAATATTTCTGCTTCTGACCATCTTAATAAACATGTCTTTTGCTACAATTATGTTGTGAATCTGTTGAGTACCTACTTTTTTTAGTGCTTTTATAAAGATTCAGTTTTATTATATTAACATTTTTTAAGTTGGTATATTCACTGAAATTTCATAAGTGAAAAAAAAAAAAATACTGAAATTTCACTGAAATTCTAGCCTCATAAAGAGAAAACATTTCACTGAAATTTCAAAATTTTTTGCCAAAATTTCACTGAAATTTCACTGAAATTTGGTCATTTTGCTGGGATTCAGTGATATTTTAACATTTCACTGAAATTTCACTAAAATTTGGTGAAATTTCACTGAAATTTCACTTCAATTTTCACTGGGGATATTGATAGATTACTAGAAGACTTATATAAAGTACTGCATGTGTTCTCAAGGAAGCAGACTTGTTTTTGATGGAAATAATTTTAAGACTTTAATGTTATCTAATAAGTATCAAATTATAGGATCATAATAGAGGATATTGAATGAGAGGTCATGGAATACCAAATTAATAAAACGAGTCATCTACAAACAAATAAAAACAAGGCTTTGCCACGTTTTTATCTGTTTTAGATGACAAGTTTAAAAATATGATTTGAGCTTATGCATGAAAACATCAATATTTTTTAAAATTCACCATTAAAAATGTTCCGTATAACCGTCAATGCCATTTTAAAATGATGTCATTACGTCTATTATGACACCATTTTGGAGGTCATAAACTTGCGTTGCTATATGCTGTTGGCTCATTTGCATAATTATTCCACTAGTGTAGTAACACCCTTGTAATATCAAAAATATTCAAAAGTGTTATTTCACTCACACGACATATCATAATGCCGATTACTTACACTAAAAAAAGGTTTCTTTAATTTATAATTTGACATTTCTTCTGCACCTATAAACCATATCTACAGAAAACTTACTCCCTGTGATTCTGAAAAAAAAAAGTTGGCAAGATTGCATAAAAAATCACTGGATGCAACAATTGTTTGTTGATTTTTTATTCAGAAAAAATATTTCAAACTTTCCTGGTTTGAATAGGAAAATCAGAGGTGGTATAGTCTAAAATCAGAAGTACATAGAGTTGAGATATTCATTTAAAGCTCTATTGACTTTATTTGAGCTTTACTTTGGCAATTTTCTAAGCTCACCATCAATATGAAGAGAATATGATGGAGTTTAAAGATAAGCTCTAATGTATATGAAATTTCCCTTGCTATAAGCTGTATTGCTGATAGTTTTGCTAGACTAATTCTATTGTTTTCAGCATGAGTGCATGTCAAAGGCATTATCATTGTTGAATTAGAAAACCAGTGGTGCATTAATTAGCTCATTGCCTTTGATCATGAGAAGCTTTTTACCTAACTATTTGTATTGAGGGTCAGCACAAAACTAATGTAAGTGTCTATAAATAAATATGCATTTACAATAGTTTAGTACAGAGCATTTGGTATTCTCATGCCTTGATAGGTGCAGCATTAACTATTAACTAAAAGCCTATTCATTGGAGACTTGGGTAATTATTTTCTTGCAAATTTTGAAGAAAAAAAAAGAATGATGTTGAAATTTGTAAAGAACATGAAAAACTTAAAATTAGGACAGCACAGCAAGAATTATTGAATACAAAGCAAAGCATATTTTAAATGTTCAAGTTTTCCTTTCCATGGTCAGTACATGGATCTTTGGTATAAGTGAAAATTATTGTTTCATGTGAAATTTGACTTTGAAAATTTTCTTTTAAAGAAAAAGAAAGACAATGAAACAGTTAAACAAAAAGAACATAATTTTGACATTAAAATGTTGTATAAAGGAATCTGGGTGGAAATCATTGTTTCCTCAGTTTTATTGGTTTGTGATAGTTAAGTGTAATTTTCCTATCATTGTTAGGATGATCTATTTGGCATAGACATGCAAGGTGTTGTGACCCCTGTGTAGTCGCCCAATAAATCTAGGGCCTGGTCAGGTCATACAGGGACATCACCTGTGAATTACCTAGACAGTCCCAGGTATAAACATGACACTTCTGTGTGTAAGGTCAGTCCAATAAGAGTCTCTGAAATCATGGAGTCCAAGCTAAAAGCCAACTGAGTATGGACAAAATTGAGGTTAATGAAATCCAGGAATAAACAAGATTTGTACTATATATGTAAAATTTGAATGTCTATTGTTAAGTTCTCTTTATACAGTGCACATTATTCATAGGCGTAACTAGGATTTTGAAATTTTGAAGCACTGAGAAGGTGTCTAACATAAAATATATAGGATTAAGACAATATGTGGACTGTGACAAAAGATGAATGTCCTCCATCCGCACCCCTTTTCTATGATTTGAGCATTGGTGAATAACCAAAACATTGTAACTACAGCTTGATCAAGCTGTAGTTACAATGTTATGATCCTTCATCAACCGCAAGAGGATTTATTTCTATTATGCACTTGCATAATGTGCCTAATGGTTTTTACACCCTTGTTATTGTTGAGATTTAACCTTATCCTGATTTGCCTCTGTGCAGATTTTACCTCCAAATTAAGCTTAATTTTGCCTTGGAGCAAAGGTTTCGAATGGCAAAATACATTTAATGAAATTTTTGTCAATGAAAAATTGAATGTGGCAACCCCAGTGAAAATATGGATTGAAATTTCACTGAGATTTCACTGAGATTTCAGTGAAATATCAGTGAAAGAAAGGGGCAAAATAACGTTGAAATTACACTGAAGTTTCACCAAAATTTCAAAGAATTAACAGTGAATTTCATCAAAATTTCAATGAAATCTCACCAAAATTTCACCAAGGTTCTGTTGAAATTGAAATTATGGATTGAAATTTCAGTGAAATATTAGTGAAATATAGTGAAATATTGGTGAAATATAGTGAAATATCAGTGAAATTTCAGTGAAATATAGCGAAATATCAGTGAAAGAAAGGGGCAAAATATCAGTGAAATTTACCAAAATATCAGTGAAATTTCACAAAAGTTTCACTAAAATTTCAAAGAATTAACAGTGAATTTCACCAAAATCTCTGTGAATTTTCATCAAAATTTCATTGAATTACACTGACAATTTCAAAGAATTAACACTGAATTTCATCAAGCTGGACTGACAAGTTGAAACCAATATTCCCCCTCTACTCCATAGGAGGGAAATATAATTACATACTAGTATCTATATGGTTGTCCGAATACAACTAACTCCAAACCAGATGTTTGACTTTGAGATGTGACCTTGACATTGGAGCTTTAAGGTTTTTTTAAAAAGCACATATACTCATGATTGAGAACATATGGGCTATTTTGAAATCCATCCATTGATTTGGGAGTATTTGTCTTGACAAAATCTGATGGATGGATGGATGGATGGACTAATGGATGAAAAGACAGTACTGTAAGGTACATACACTGAACTGTCAATATGACAACTATGTTTACCCTAACTCAGCCTGATATGAATCACTTGATTATATGAAATCACAGGGTGTGGAATTCCCATGTCCTAACTTGTCCCACATGGGCTTTTGTACTTGCAGACAAGTACATTTTTCAAGGCTACTTGTCCATGGACCAGTGAATATTCGGGCAAATCTTTGAATGTTTCGCAATAGATCGATCTAAGTGATAAATTATTCACTAATATTCATGTAAAAGGATGGAAAAAATTGTTTTAAATGATGAAAATGCTGGTTCCACATTTTTATCATTAAAAGCAATATCTTCTCAAAATGTATCAATTTACTTTTTTGCAGACATGTTCATTTTGTTCATGGTCAAGTAGAAAGTTCAAGTAGTAGCAAGTTCAAATACCAAAAGATCTAGCCCTCAGATATCTGGGTATTTTTTAACTTTTTGCAGCCACACAAGAGAGGAAGGTGAAGTTACAAACAGTTTAAACCAGCGAAATACATTTCAAACTTTAAAAATCAAAGCACTGAAAGTACTGATGGTGAACGAATCTGTTGGCATTCTAAAGTGATATATTGAACTCGTTGAGAAAAGAGAAATTATAAATGTAAAAAATAATCAAGGGAAAGTGTCTCGTCAAAATTCTAAATTCAAAGAAAGAGAAAGAGAGGAAAAGAAAGGTAGAGAGAGTGACAGACAGAGACAGACCGATAGACAGAGAGCGATAAGCCTAGAGAAAAGAAAACAGGCAACTATAGCGTCTAGACTAATGATTCTTTTCTTAACTCAAAAAATAGCAGTCAGAAAGGTAATTCCATTTCCACATGGGGGACCCATATTTTAGCAGATTAAACAGCAGTCTTTCTGCATTTTGACTTTTAAACATTATCCGCTATGGCTCTTGTACGACCTGAATGGGGTCCCACCCATCCTCCGAATTAAAAGACCGCTGTTTCGTAATTGTAATTACAGGGTTTTGGTCTCTTTCGGTAATATTCAGTCTCGTGAAAGAGTAATTATCTGATGCCATTGCGTAAAAAAGAATTAAAAAAACCAATTCGATGAAATCTATGTAGGAAGGTATTTTGTACAGCTAATGAATTGTCCAAATATAGTCGTTGTTTAAATTCTATTGCTCCTACCAAACGGCGGATAATCGTAAACCTAAGAGGGTAGAAGATGGCAGCTACGTACGGATGTATGCTCATTATAGTTCTGGTGCGAGAAATACCAATTTCCATGTTAAGGTAAAGGTGCTCCAGTCCACAGGCGATTGATTCACAATCCAAGTTTCGTTTTTTGGTAATATTTTACATACTTCCGATAAAACAAATAGATGAATGATTGTATTGAGGAAATTCTAGAGCCATCCGAGGGATAGAAGCGCTACTATACGGTTGTTGTTACGATGTCAAGTACTTTGAAAAAAAATCCATTCGATGTTGAAATTTGAAATTAGGTCTATCGTGTTGGGATATTTGTTCATTTGATTCTTTTATTTATTTATCTATTCACGACATTCATATATTAACAGTAAATCGTACCGAGATTGCTATATCCCCTGTTTGAAACGAAAAAAACAAAAAAAAAAAAACCAGGGAATGGGATTTGGGTTATATGATACAAAAATACCCGTAACCGAAGATATTTACATTACACAAGTATGCAACAACAAGCTTTGAGATAAAAACGGGATCTAAGCAAGAGGTGTAAATTTGGTAGTTGAGAACATAAGTTGTCTGGCAATGGGTTAAATTTTACTTCATATCAAGGTTGGTCACGATCAAGTGGTGCGTGTTTATGTTTCAATGAGAATTTAGACGCGCCCTCCCTAATAAACGCGCTCCCCCATAAATACGATTCCCAGGCCCTTGACTATACGATCAACGACATCCAACCGTCCACGGTCCATGGTGAAAAATCCGGTCTCGAATTTAATTTCAAAAGCTGCTACTCCACGACGTAATGTTCAATAGATTGTGGGTTAACTATCTTAAATACCTATCAGGATAAGGCTCGTTGCGTCATTAAAAGATCGTTCAACATCTGAAAAACTCGCGCAGTCTTCCGGAAGTGCGAAGGTTAAAATTTAACACAAAATTAAAACTATTTCTCATTATTCTTCATAAGTCACATGCGAACAAAATCCCCTTTCGTTGTTACGAAAATATTTCTGAAATCATTTCACCTTCTGCAAATATACAAAATATCCGAGTCAATTGATTAAATCCTAGTCACAATTCATACTGTTAAAATAGGAAAAAACCCGTAAAATCTAGTGTGTGACTTATTTCAAAAGCGACGTCGCCGCTTGCAAGAATCTGGGGACTTCAAAGGGTGCCGACACGCGGTGACCCAGCTAGCTCCAGACGTGTTGTGTTTTCACTACGAAACACTTTCATTTCATGTACCGGGTGCATTTACACATCATGAAATTTTAGGATTTAATACAGGATTATTTATTTCATACGTGAATAGGTAATGATTTATTAGACCGCTTTGTCCATCGGTAGCGGAAAATTGAATATTGCATCGTCTGGAACTTCCTACCTTGTACAAATAATAACAATAATATCAATCTCGGCTTCTGCTCACACAATCACTTGCTGTTGAAAGCTGCAATTAATGGTCGAGGGTGACCGTATTTCGAGAGATGACATTAAATGACAGAATTACAATTCATTAGCTAAAATTTTATTTTATTTTTTAAATGTATAGCCTTAATAGATAAATAGAAAAGCGTATTGGGTAGCGTACGTATTTCAACCGATAATTACGAACATGTTAACAGTTTGCTTCTCTCAGGTACCAAAATACGTAATTTGTTTTTGATTAAGTAAAAGAGTCTGAAATAATAGCACCCCCACGACGTTTTGCATCGCGCTCGGGCGCGTTTAATTGGAAAAATACGACAGGAACATTCCATTCGTTTGTAAACTTGACCTTTCGTAACTTATAAGCAAAGACTTCATTCATAAGAAGGCAGGTAAAATCGTAGTAGGTCATGCGTGGTTTGGCCAATCAGGGGTGTGTAGAAGTTCAAGAGTTCACGACCTCAATAAACACACATTTCCGGCAAATTACTACAAGTTGCAATAGCGAAGGTTTAAATAAAAAACATAGTATCTGTCTATACAGTGTATAGACACAAACTTTGTTTTTGCTCTCAAGTCTCGACAATCTTACGCCGATCAAAAATTCGCTCGTATAGACATTTCAAGATATTTTTGTGTTTTTAAAGGGTAATTTTCATTATCTTCACTTGATGAAGAATTCTAGTTTCATGCATTAAACGATTCAAACAGTGATTTTGTAAAGAGAAGCCTATAGAGATACTAAATTGAATCTAAAGAGGTACTGCTTTATTTAAAACCTATTAAGATCCTACAGGATTTTCCATACACAGTATATAACACTGGTGAACGAAACTTTCGTTCACCAAAAACAGCTATTTATATAACAAGGTTAATTGTTTTCTGAAGCAGTCTCTTCTGTCTCTAGGCTGGTTCCATATTACAGTTGATTGTGGTACCAAAAATTTCATGCCATGACCTCTTGTTGTAGTGGTTGGTATTTAGGTTACAATGGTTAAGTTGAAACACAAAGCAAAGATCACATTTTTTTCCTCTTCTGTTGTATTCTTCCACTTTCTGAAGTTATTGAAAAACAAAATATAAAAAATTGACCCTTGTTAAGCTCAATGATCTAAAATATTCCTGCTCTGACAGAAGGTAAAGATAAAGATAAGCCTGCACATGTGAGCATTTTAATCTTAGTCCTGACTACTTAATTTTTCTTTAAAACAATATTTTTGAAATGAAATTAATTTTACCCACAATAAGTGCATTCAGGATATCAATTTCAATTTAATATTTTATGTTTTTTATTCTGCATGACAAGGGGTAAAAAGGTAAGATCCAAAATATTAGTTATGGTTTTAAAATATATTACATATTGTTAAAGTGTATGAAGCAATATATTGAAAACTTTCTCCAATAAGGTTAAGCAAAGGCAAAAATGACAACAGCCATGTCAGACATAGCCATCCAAAATCATGAAAACTTGATAATTAAACTGAAGCTTAATCTATTAAAGATTCTTTGTACTTGAAGAGATATGCCCCCTTCAGAATATAAGTCTTTATAATATCAAAGGGCATTAACTGGTAAATTATGCAAGCAAGAGTTATAGTTCTTGTGCATTGCTCTCTTTAATAAGAACTATCCACCTATGGAGTTTCAAGTTGATAGCTATTTTACTTTAAGAGTTATGCCCCAAAAAAGTGTAACATTTTAGAAATAACAAAGGGTAATTGCTCCAAAATTATGCAAGCGAGACTTGTTGTTCTTGTGCAGTACTGCACTTGTCCATGAGATCTATCCATCTATAAAGTTTCATGTTGATAGACACTGAACTTTAGGAAATATGCACCAGACAAGTTTAGTGACGGAATGTCGAAATGACGGATGGAGACCATTACTATATCCCCTTCGCAAAAAACGGTGGGGGATAAAAATTTTAAAAGACCAAGTGGCAATAACTAAGTTATTCTTATTATACTGCATTTATCCCAGTCAAATTGTGTAAGTGCATGGAGTTAAAAGTTGAAAGCTTTACTAGTAAAGAAATAATAGCTGTTTAAAAAACATGGGACAGACAGATGGATGAACAGACTGACATGGACTCCAGTATAGCAAACTTTACTTTGTAATATATATAGTGGCAGGGTTTCACACTAACAACTTTTTGCTACCAGCCTTAAGGACCTGTTAGCCCTAAATATTCCAGGTCCTTCCTGATAACAACAGGTCCTGCATGAAAACCATGTTTCATTTTCAGCAATTTAAGGAAAAAATTGTAAGGAAAACAATTTAGGAAAAGAAGAAATTGCTTTTGACAAGCAATTTCTTCTTTTTCGACAATGTGTACCAAATGGTAATGTAAATGTTAGTAATGGAAAGGCAGTTATTTTTCAAAACTTAACAGATTTGAAATACTTAGTTGTGCCCTTTACAACAGGCCTGAAGGACCTGCAGCTTGATTATAGCTACCAGTCCTCCCTACAATCCACAGGTCTTGGGCCCGAGGACTGGTGTTAGTGTCGATCCCTGTAGTGGGTTGAAAATAAAGCAAGATTGGTGTCTCTTAAAAAATGTGCGCTGTGCATCTCCTCAATAAGATCTATTCAACTACAAATTTCAAGTAAATAGCATTTATATCTCAGGAGATAAAATGAAAAGAAGAGTGATTAAAAACAGTGAGTTTACCATTATGATAATATTACTAGTGTGACAGTTAAATTTAATGTGATATTATATCAAGAAACTTTGAGGATCTACTGGAAATCATTTAACTTCAATACACTTACCTACCTTCAACTACATTTGTTCCAGATCTAACTTAATGTTGTTGTTTTTTCAAGGCTACAGTTATTATCTTCTTCACTAATGTTTTTTCTCAAGACTCCAAAATATTCAGCAGTTACACTATAAGGTTTATCCCTGTAGTTTATTTTGAGTTGTATCTGCAATATAAAAGAAAACTGAAAATGTGCAGGTAAATATATACTAGCTTGCACTTATGGATTTCAATTACAATTATTCTTAAGCCTATTACCATTTGAAAGAATTTTTCTTACATCTCAAAGGTCGAAGCTCAAGGTCTAATGATAAAGTTGTAAGTGTGACTACTTCATATTGAAATCGATCTTTAAGAGTCATGTTAGGTATGGCCATCCCAACTGTAAAAGCTTGATAAACTAAACTGTCGATTAATACCCAAAAACAAGTGCTTGTCAATAATGTAAAGCCATTTTCCATCATCCCATAACTCTGTCAAAACACAAGTCAACGAATGGATCATAACCTAATATAACTTGCACATCTCTACCTGTACCTGATACTGATCACATCTGTAAAGTTTAATGGAAATCTGCCCATTAGTTGCTGAGAAACTGTATGGACATATAAAAGCTACAAATGGATGGATGGACCAAACAATGAACAGACAGATTAACCGACCAACAAGCTAACTCCTAATACCCCCAAACATAGTTTTTGGGGTTACAATACAATGAAGCTAGCGAGAATTAGAGTCCTTAGATACTGCAATTCTTTCTCCTCACTAGGATCTATAGATCCAGCTGTAAAGCTGAATATTTTGTGAAAGTTCCATGAAAATCTGTCTACAATTGAATGAGGAGATGTGTTAACAAATGGACACACAGAGATAGAAGATGAACATGTGTCCACCCCTGGTGGCATGTAATAAGACCTGAAACAGTATTTTTAGTTTTAATAAATTTGACTTAGTAAGATGACCTTAACATCAAACAGTGTTTATTCTAGGCAGGCAGGGTCCAAAGAATCCACTCGTCCGCTCGTATTTACGAGTAAGAAATCCCGAAGGACGAGAGGAAATTCAAAGGCAGTCGTCCTCCCGGACGAGTGAAGAATGAATGGCATTTAATTATTATGTCTAGTGACAGGATAAAATCGGATAAAATACTAAAAAATACGCTTCGAAAAAGTTCGCGGTGATAGAAGTTTGCAACACCTTGAACTGTAAACAGTTATGTACTTTGATTTCTAAAAATAAAACTTCCGGTTTTCGCATGATATAACCCGGTACCAGAACTTCGTAAAAACAAATCGATCTCACGACCAAGGAAAGTATCGGAAACAGAAATAAATATTCCCCTGTTTTGTTCATATCTACTACTTCTTTTGTCTCTTATGGCCACAATCATTGAAATTTACTCGAAAAATCCATGGTATTGTATGTTTGCAAATGATAAAATGATTTTACTTGTCCCGATCTTTGTACCAGTATTTATACCCTTTTCCTGTATCTCCGTTCTTCTTAATAAGTCATCAAAATCAAATAGCTCAAATTCAGATCAAACTTACTATTTTTGTACATGTGAGTGTAGAAAAATCATTATTCCATCAGGGCACAGTGCTTTTATTAAGTAAACTAATTCAATTGATGAGAATCCAATTAAATCTTAAACTCTCCCTACTCAAAAATCTGTGGCCGCCATTTTTCTATAAACCCGTTCTTATGACGTCATTTATCATTTGAGCTAGCTTCCTGCAGTTAATTGGGTCACAACTTCAATGCAGCAACTTAGCTGTGCATAATGCATATCTAAGAAAACTTTTACACAAAAAATACTTTTTGCATTTGACTAAGTTTCAACCTTTTTTAAGACACTGCCAAAAAAATAAGGCATGAATGATTAGTTTCGAAAATAATTCTTGCAGCTTACAAAAATACCCATAATGCACCATCAAATGACCTAATTTTCCACTTTTCCCGGCTGCATGTAGTAGTAAGAATGTAAACATCCGTTTAGCATTTTGTTTGATTACGTAATGAGGTTTCACACCCTACAATTAATACTCCGAGTGCTGCGGACGGCAAAGTAGAAAAGAACGGATATATAGAAATTGGGGATAATGCCCAGAATCTAGCGTTTTTGAATGTCGTAAAAATTGTACTTTCGTTTCGTCTGCACTTCAAATATACGTTTCCAGATACAAAGCATGGTCTTTAACAATCCCTAGGCCTATTAAAGGGCGAGTGACAATCAAACCAGGACGAGTTACTTTTTCATGTCACTTGCCCTGCAGGACGAGTGCCTTTTTCTGAATTCTTTGGACCCTGGGCAGGGGGATTGGGGGATTCCCCCACTTTTTTCAAAGATCCCCAGTATTTTCTGGATTTGTGGGGGATTTATTACTATAACCAAAAAAAGCATGAATTACCACATTTCTCAATTGAGTCAATTTTCATGCTGAAATCTCCCACATTTTTGAAATCCTAGAATAAACACTGATCAAAATATGTGGAATGGAATGGTGTAAGAAACTTTTATGCAATTATTTTTGAACATTGTAACTTGAATAGTGTCCAGGTTATGGAAAAATGTTTAGTTGGCGCATCAAGTTTTCATAGACAGTCAGAAAAATGGACAAATTTATAGCATAAAACATTACACCCCTGATCTTTTTATGTGTGGACATAGAGTAAAACTAGGAGAAATTTGGGAAAAACTGTTTTTTACCCTAAGTCCCCTTTTCCCGTGACGAGGCCTCAAATTCAAAAACCGTCACAGATGCATCATCACTATATCATAGGGAGTTCACATGGTAAGTTTCATTTGATTTGGCCCAAGGGTTATGGAGAAATAGGTGGCGGACAGACGGAATAACTATTTTACATGCCAACCTAAAGGTAACAAACATTTAGCCCACTTTTTCCATGATATATGAAATTTCACTAAATTCTGACTGTTAGACTAGGAGAAATTTGGGAAAAACTGTTTTTTACCGTAAGTCCCCTTTTCCCGTGACGAGGCCTCAAATCCAAAAACCATCAAAGATGCATCATCACTATATCATAGGGAGTTCACATGGTAAGTTTCATTTGATTTGGCCCAAGGGTTATGGAGAAATAGCTGGGGACGGACGGACGGACAGACAAAGCAGCGACTATATGGAGGGCATAATAATGAATACAGTGTCATCTTATTCTACTTACAAATTACTTGAACATATCTGTTTTCACAGTGACAATCTTGCATGTATATATGGTACCAGTATAGGCCTACATGTCTGAGTGACATTTATCTGAAATAAATTTTTTTGTATTTATTCAAAATAATAAAATATCAAGTCTAAATTATTAAATATCACTGAACATTATCTATCTATTCTTATTGATACTAATAAGAGAAAATCTGTTGTGAAGTTTTTTCAGTTTTGCAAGACTATATATGAAAGCCTACCAATCAGCAAATTTCTAAATACATTTTCTAATAAAACTATCAAAAGGGGAGATTATTATTTCTCAAATAAAATGCTAAATTGATATATGATGTTATTTTTGTCAAATTTAATCTAAGAAAGATATTTTTTTCAAAAATGTGAAAAAAAATCTATATTCTATTTTGTAATTCATAAATTATTTGTCAAATCTATTTCAGTTTAATGTATTAATCCTTAATTCTAATGGGTATAAATACATTTGGTTGGTTTAGTGAATAAATGTCTCTTTGTTTATAAATATCCGAAAAATGGCTTGTCCGGTTACTATTACACTTTACCTGTCAGCTACGAATTATTTAAGTCATGTTAAGATAATATTTAGATGATTTTGGAAATATTATGGAGGTTAATAATTAATTTTGAGGGAAGAAGACATTCTACACTTTCTTTTCCTATCATTTTTTTTATGAAAATCTTTCTACAACAGTGGTGCAGATGAATGTTTTCCTGGCACAAAATCACTACCAATGACCAGTAAAATACTAACAACTCATAAATACCTTGATATAATCTGCATTTAAAAACACTCTTTACTTGTTTATAACGATTGTAAGGTTTTAAAATGTTCATTTTATTTCGTGGGACATCCAAAGGGTAAGATAAATTTAACAGCTTTGGGAATTCCTTGTAATCTAAAAATAGAATCAGTTGACTGTTTGTTCTACGAGAATTCCTGATCGCCATTTTGGTAATCATTCCAAGGAAAGAATTTCATTTTGAAATACGATTTAATGACATTTGTTGAGGATTTTATCATTGCTGAAAAGGCAAGTTAAGAATATTCATTTAATCAAATTTAAACTGTGGCCAAATATTGCACAAATCGGCGAAATAGCAAGGTCAAGTTGACAACGGAAGTTGTTTATTTACACTTCAAAAACTTACGTGTTTCTTTACGTTCCGGTTTGTGACTCGTCTTTCGGTAGGATTATGATATTAACAGCAAAGCAATAGCATAAGGTAGCCATCTCTTACGGATATTTTTTTATTATCAAGAACTACACAAAATGAGCCAACAGTCTGACCTCCATCGTTTGCATCATGGCGCGTGATAAGTTTAGCGGTGTACCATTTTCATTGGTTCTTATCGATCACATGACTTAATCTAGACTAGAAATTATAGACTGGGAATTTCTGTTTACTCCACGACATTACGAAAATTTTTATTTTACCATTTAAATTTGCTATTTAACAAAATAATACTAATAGACAAACTAAAACTGAAAATAGTTAATTCTATGAGAAAAAGTTCGTTACAAATCACATAAATTGTTTATTATTCTGTAATATCTTTTAAGAGATTCTTTTGACTTGAAATTGTCCCAACTATTATCAGATAATAAGTAGAGTCGTGAAATATATCTATGCTCAAGTAACAGATATTGTTGTTGTAGTATGACAGATTTCCTTGCATAAATGATAAAAAAAATACTTGTTGTGTTAACAAGAAATATTTATAGTGTATATATTATATGTGTTTTTTGTTCTTATTTATTTTTGTCTGTATCTTTTCTTAATTGACATTTTCAAGCAATTTGAGAAATATAAAGCTTCATAAGAGGGAAGAAATGATGCATATACAAATTCATTACTTAAAGCTTAGGAACGGAATGGTTGACAATGTTCACAAAAGTGTATTCATTTTAGGCTAAATATTTCTGCTTCTGACCATCTTAATAAACATGTCTTTTGCTACAATTATGTTGTGAATCTGTTGAGTACCTACTTTTTTTAGTGCTTTTATAAAGATTCAGTTTTATTATATTAACATTTTTTAAGTTGGTATATTCACTGAAATTTCATAAGTGAAAAAAAAAAAAAATACTGAAATTTCACTGAAATTCTAGCCTCATAAAGAGAAAACATTTCACTGAAATTTCAAAATTTTTTGCCAAAATTTCACTGAAATTTCACTGAAATTTGGTCATTTTGCTGGGATTCAGTGATATTTTAACATTTCACTGAAATTTCACTAAAATTTGGTGAAATTTCACTGAAATTTCACTTCAATTTTCACTGGGGAAACCTAATTTTCCACCATAAAGTGAGAAATTGGATTTCATATCGGCAAATTTCCAATCATGATTGGCCTTTAAATGTATAATTGGACAACATTTATGCTAATTAGTCCGATTAGAGTGATTATAGACAGTTTTCTTTCTTTTCGCCCTGTTTGATCTTTAGACTGTATTTGATCGCTAAAGGTCATACAATTGTAAATAAGGCTGAGTATGAATGGATGACCTTGAAATTGTTCATTTTGTGTAGACTAAATGTTTTTGGTTTGTCTCTTTTAGTTATATTTTCAGCTAATGGAATAATCAGACCATTATCTTTCTTTTCATTTCATTTTCCAATGTTGACAATTAATCCAACTAAATTCAATGTTCAATATTTAAAAATTTGTTTTAACCCTTGTCATGCTGAATAAATTTTGGCTAAATTTTTTCATCAAAATCAAAGGACATAAAGCACTGGAAGTACCAACTGTAGGTCAATTTTTATTTGAAAAACTAAATCTATTGACAATTCTGGTTTTAAAGTGAGTAAGAGGTGGTGTAGCCTAATATCAGGAATATTCCGGGTTCACCATGACAAGGATTAAGATCAAACCGTAGTGGCTTAGTCTTCTCATTTAGTTGTGAAAGTTTATTTGCGTGTGCATGTATCTGTATTTCTGAAAAATATCTTTTAAAACATTCTTTTCAGAAACAACTACATGCTCTAAAGCTCTTATTAAGGATCCAAGGTCACAAATAAGGTTATAATGTTAGCTTGACTGTTTTGGGAAAAAAAGTTGGGTTGCAGGCATAGTTGGCAGGATATTAACCATTGTCATGCTGAATAAAATAATTTACAAAATTACAATTAAATCAGAGTGCCAAGAGCACTGGATGTACTAATTGTGAGTCAGTTTTTATTTAGTATAAAACAACAAAAACATATTTTAACTCTTCTGGTTTAAAAAGCAAATTCAGGTGGTAAAGACTACGGTCTCAGTGCACATAAGTGCAGACTGATATTTGTCATTAGCTCCTGCAAAAGCAGGAATATTCCAGGTTAAGCATGACAATGGTTAACTTATTAAATATCCATATGTGAGATTTCATTGTTGTAAATATTGCATTGAAACTTAGCATGTATGTTTTCCATTATACTTTCAAGAGACAACTCTGAAGTATTTTTGTAATAACTAACTATTTCAACTTCAATTTTTTTCACTTTTCCAGTACATGTACTTTTAAATTACCCATAGATAATCAAGTTAAAAAACAATGTAGCAATTCGTGCTGCTCCTATTGAGTATAAAGATATTTTCATCAAAACTTGTTGAAACACACCATACAGTGCAAAGAAAGTTTAAAAACTGGTCTTGAATGTTCTAGAACATTTGATGACAGTTGAATAACTTCTAGAACTATAGTGCTTGACCGTCTAGAACTAGTTCTTGACCATCTAGAACTAGTTTTTTAACTTCTAGAACTAGTTCTTGTATCAGTTCTAGAAGTTCAAGAACTAATTTAAGAAATTCTTACATTGTCATTTAGTGTTCTAGAATGTTCAAGAACCAGTTCTTGAACTTTTGTTTTGGCAGTCCTACAAACAACTCAAAAGAGCTAGCAAACCTAAGTGACCTAGACTCCCTCAAAAGGTAAGAAATTGTACCAATCTGCAGGTAAACTACCTGTCGTTCAAATGGATTCTGTAGGTCAACTGAGGTTAATCCTTAATTGTACAGATTTTTGTGGTCTATTGTGGAAGGTGACCATAATTATACACAAAAATAACTTATTGAATTCTTGTCATTTTTGGGACCATCACTAAAACCAAACAGTAAGAAGACAAATTTCCAGATATTGCTCAATGCTATTTGAGATGGAACGATGTTTAAACCATGTAGAAAGTGTCATTGGTCAAAGAGATTAAATCTTTAAATGTAAAGCAACAATCTATGAAGAAAAGGATGATCAGGACCCAAAGAAGCCTATATATCATATTTCCCCTTATAATAGCACCCTCCCTAATAGTAGCACCCCTACATTTTTTACTAAGAAAAACCCACTTCAAATGCCTAAACTTTAAGAACTTTTTTAAACTTCTTCTCTAAAGATTTGTATGATTGTTAAGAGGAAATTCACCTCAAATTGAAGGGAAAAGGGCATAAAAGACAATTTATTTTTTTTTCTAATCATTAAATGTATACTAAATAAAAGCTCCCCAACCTATGTATATCTGCCGGGTGCATTTATTAGAAGAAATATGGTGCATTAGGAGGAAATATTTAGTGGTTGTATTATATTGCTTGCAATTGAAATTGGCAGGCCAAAAAAGATTTTAATGACTGAAATCTAAAAATTGTATGTAAGGTGTTATATGAAAATAAGTAAAAAATACTGTTATTTATATATACATTTTTGTTTTTCTCACATGTGAAGTACTGCATCTAGATATGTATTGTATTTTTTTTTCTATATTACTTTACGTCCTTTTAAAAGAAATATTGATTAAAACAAGTAACCAGAATATAAGAAAGAAATATTTTGGATGAATTCTATTGGGTATTAATCACCTTCTTTTACACCTGAAGTTAGTATTCAGGAGAGAAGTCCCCCTAAGCTTATGAAGCTTAATATTGATGGTGACACGGCAGGCTATATCCACCAAATGTCTTTGATTGAAATAGTTTCAAAGTGGTATACAACATTAGATTTCTTTTAAAGATAGCTAGATTTAGAACAAAAAGTCAATTGGCTTTATCAATTTGGTCACTATTACTAGAGATTGTTTTGTTGTTTCTATTTTAATGAGCTTTATTCATTTTCATTGAATTTGTCAAGGTTATGCCTTACATATATATCTAAAATACATGTTCATCCTCCCATATTCAGTCTTAGTAGATTCATTAATATGTAAAATATGATAATTACTAGATAAAGCAGACCATTTACATGTCATTCATGTAGATAATCATGCAATGTAAACAATGGCATGATCTGACTGATAGGAGATTTTGATATTACATGTATAACCTCAAGCTTTTGATACTTTAACCTCTAGCTGTAATTTGCTGATCTTGGCTTTTCACCTTAAGTTTTTTTGTAAACTGCATTCTGAGGGGTAGACACTTACAATAGTGTTGTGCTGATTCCTTGACTTATGGAAATAGTATATTTAACAAGTTACAAGCAAATGAGTTTTATATGAGCCTGTGCATGACATTTCCAACAATTTCACACCTGCATGAGGTACAAACATTAAGAAGCTAAATTGACAATGACACAATGCACACATAATATATGCTGACAACATAAAGATAGATTAAGACCTTGTCTACTCTTGTTGAGCATAGTGAAGATTCATGTCAGACTGTGCAACTGCACAGGCTGGCCAGAAACTTTGCTTTGCACACATCTGAAATTGTTGGAAATGTCACCCAACAGGCTCATATTCACTCTTGCATGAAAAGTACAGATTGTTTCTGATAGTAAACAGAGAATTCTGATATTATTTTCATCTCTCCATATTTTTGTGAATATCACTATATTTTCAACGTACTTAAGAAACATAAATCCTTCAGTGAGCATAATTTAAGCTATCTGCTGAAGTGTTGGTATGTTTTTGTTGGCTTTTCCGGTAGAAATAGAGGCATATAGAGTGTGAGAACCCCTGAACTTAGAGTAATGTTTTGTGAACACGGAGCTGTATTTACTGTCTTGGATTGACAAGATCCCTCCTTGATTCCTCAAGATTAGATCAAAATCAGCCCTCATCTGTCAAAAAGAGCACCTGTAACACCAATGCCAGGCTATATGAACCATATGGTAAAATAATAACTACGCTGCAGTGTCCGCCAATCTTCGAAAACTTGTTGAATTGTACATACTATGCCGCTGTAATAACCCTGTATTGATGGTAGGCTATCTCTTTTGTGATAGGCCAACAATTAGCTATTAATCTCTTGCGGAAATCATGATTGACAGTTTATCTTCATAGTGGTCTAGTATAATGTTTCACTGTAGGGCTGGCCCTCTGATATGTGGGCGGGAGTATTGGAAAACTAGGCGGAGCCAGATGCTGGTAATCTCCAGTTGTGTGTTTACTGTTATGGTGTCTGAACAGCCAATAATGGGAGCTATTGAGAAACTATTAATATTAATGGATGTTGATTAATACATACCTTAATTTTATCTGGATTTTAATAGCCGTTTGTTGGAACTAAAACTGCAAGGTTTGTTCTTATATCATTGAAATTTAATATAAAAAGAAAAATTCTTCTAGTTCATGTAATACTTTTGGTGAGAAAAGATTTGTTTATTCACCACCATAAACATACACCTTGAAGTTGACTTATCTATACTGTCTTAAAAGGCTACAGACAAGGACCTGCCTACTTTGATTGTTCATAAATAATTGTGAAATTCAACATCAAGGATACTATAGTTATTAACTGCGCAAGTAAGAATACATAAGCACTGTGGCTTCTGATATTACACTCTCGTATTATAGAAACAGTCAGTCTCAAGTTTAAAACAACTTTGAATGTTGATATTCTGAAACTTATAATTGTAATATACTAAGTGTGTTTCAAGTAATAAACCAACAAAAGGATTAATATTTTGAGATTCAGGAAATACTTTTCGACTTACTAGAACATTCAGGTGAGTGAAAACAAAAAAGCAGTCTCTAGGTACTTTAAAGGAAGGTGATATTTGCTGTTTAAATTTACAGGTATTGCATTCCGAATTTAAGGACTAAATTTCACTTCTTTGGAAACCTGATACATCCTTCTTATTCTCTATTTACTGATAGTCCATATGGTTTTACATTGTGGAATTACTTTGTATTTCTGGATTAGGTCATGATAATACAGACAAAAATTCTGGTATTTTGTTACATTAATGATTATATTTGTTGATTTGTTGAATTTGAAATTTAAACTGATTTTAAGTATGTAATGAACAAGGGATGATTGCCGAAGTCAATTTATTTTCAAGTATTATTTTATTGTTAGGGAAAAGGAAGACATTCATATACATTGAAAGGGACAAAAACATTTGCTTTAACTTACAAAATATTGAAACTTGTATGAAAATGTATACTCTTCTTAACATTTCAAGTCTGGCTGCTTGCAAATCTAGCAAGACAGTACCTAACCAGAATGATCCCATAAACATTAATAAAGCATGTTAACTAATTACTAAGGAAATATGCTTTTGATTGATAATAATTAATAATGTGTAAAAGAATATTAAAGTTTTTGTATGATTTCGTTTCTTGAATCAATATAATGAAGCATGTCATAAGACTGTATCAATTCATTCAACAATCCATTTATGGATGTAAAATGTGGATACTTTTAAGGAAGGTCATCTGTAATCAAACATAACAAAATATTTTTTCTGTACCATCAGTTTTCTGGTAGATGTTGCTGTGAATTTGGTTGTTTTTAGCTGAAAAATAAAATCAATGTTTGAATTAATAATTTAAAGCCATGTACATTATAATTTCCATATTCATGTTTTCACTAAATAGTGAGTAACTACTTGTAGAGAATATTTTGCGAAACTCAAAATATACAAATTAAGGCATCAGCTCATTCTTTAATATGTTTATGCCCCCGTATCGAGAGATCGGGGGCATATTGTTTTACTCATGTCTGTCTGTCTGTCTGTCTGAAAACTTAACCCGAAGACTTAACCTTTGCCTTATCGAGAGATCCCTGTTACGGGGGCATTTGTATTTCACAAACACATCTTGTTTTACTGAAAAATTATCAGTTGTGTTTGAATTTATCTTAACAGCATAAGATTATTATTTAGGTCTAACATGACTTTTATTGTAACTTTATTTGAACTTCATTATTTTTAAATGACTGTTTGAAAAAATCATAGTGACCATAAATAAGAATAACAAAGAAAGATGAGTTTAAAAAAAAAAATAATACTAATAATAACTGAAAAAAAATAAAAAATAAAAAAAAATAAATCATAGAATTTCAGGTTTCGCAAGTAATAAGTTTGTCCTTATTTGATTTTGATTGCTTACCTAGTATGATTTCACTTTCTTGTAAAATTAGTCAAAAATATTATCATTTATTAACAGAAAATAACCTTTTTTAATCTAATAATTCTTCAACCTTATCTTATATTGGTCTTAAAGTTTGATATTTCATTTAATATACATAATGAAAATAGTTTTAAGTTAAATATAATATTTGTTACTTTACATATAATTCAACATTGTATTTATTGCAAATGTTTCCATTTTAAAAGACATGTTCAAAATTAATGTTGGATAGAAAGTTATTCTCTTTTTTAAAATATATTGTGATACCAACATTCAACATCTATTAAGAATACTTAAGATGCATAAAGTTTCCATCTGTAATCTTTGGGATTTAAAAGATTTACATAATATTAATTATGAAAGCCTTCACACCAATTATTAAGGTGCAACAATGTTTTCTATCATATCTCACAATCAAGGCTCTGGTTAGCGTGTCTTGTAATTATCATCTTTGAACCAAAACTCTTCACAAATATGATGAACTTTTAAGTGAGAAAAAAAAAATATTTATATTCTTAAAATCATACAATTAACTTTCATTGAACTACATAATTATTTTAAGCTCATTTGATTAATACTTTTACTATTTTGCCTAGTAAATAAGTGAAACAAAATTCAGATTTTAAGAAAACAAGGTTTTATCTTGAAGATTATTTAGTTCAGTAAAACTGTAATGAAAGGATTGATTGAAAGACAAGTGATTAACATGGAAATCTGATCTTTGTAGTCTTGTTATACAAATCAGTTTCAAGCCAGAAAGGAATTTCATTAGCCCTCTCTTAAGAAAGAAAATCACATTCATAGTGAAGCTAAACACAGATAGATATTCATCAGGGCTTTTAAGTAATATTATGAATAAATTTTGGGGTGTTTTAAAGTACTTTTAAGTTTATCAGGGTTGTAAGATCATTTCTCTAATCTTTTTGTTTGGTGATAATTGAATATGATGATGGCCTAACAATTATGCACTGTCACTTTTACATTAATACTTAGGGCTAAAGCTACACACTTTGTAAGGTAAAAATGAAACAAAATGATGACCCAAGGAGCATTTTCAGGAATAATGATTTTTAATGAAAAGTATTAGGCCTGTTGATAGTTTTTGGCCTTCATTAACTATTTAATCCTACTGTATACATGTAAATATTTACCCCAGTGAAAATTGAAGTGAAATTTCAGTGAAATTTCACCAAATTTCAGTGAAATTTCAGTGAAATGTTAAAATATCACTGAATCTCAGCAAAATGACCAAATTTCAGTGAAATTTCAGTGAAATTTTGGCAAAAAATTTTGAAATTTCAGTGAGATGTTTTTTCTTTATGAGGCTAGAATTTCAGTGAAATTTCAGTATTTTTTTTTAACTTATGAAATTTCTGTGAATATGCCAACTTAAAAAATGTGTTTATTATAATACTGAATCTTTATAAAAGCACTAAAAAAAGTAGGAACACAACAGATTCACAACATAATTGTAGCAAAAGACATGTTTATTAAGATTGTCAGAAGCAGAAATATATAGCCTAAAATGAATATACTTTTGTGAACATTGTGGACTATTCCGTTCCTAAGCTTAAAGGAATGAACATGTTTAAAGAAATGCATGATTTCTTCCCTCTTATGAAGCTTTATATTTCTCAAATTGCTTGAAAATGTCAATTAAAAAAAGATACAGACAAAAATAAATAAGAACAAAAAACACACATATATATACTATGAATATTTTTTTTCTTCATTAATGCAAGGAAATCTATCATACTACAACCACAATATCTGTTACTTTAGCATAGATATATTTCACGACTATACTTATTATCTGATAATGGCTGGGACAATTTCAAGTCAAAAGAATCTCTTAAAAAATATTACAGAATAATAAATGATATTACGTGATTTGTAATGAACTATTTCTCATGCAATTAACCATTTTCATTTTTAGTTTGCTATTAGTATTATTTTGTTAAATAGCAAATTTAAATGGTAAAATGAAAATTTTCTTTATGCCGTGGAGTAAACAGAAATTTCCAGTCTAAAATTTCTAGTCTAGATTAAGTCATGTGATCGATAAGAACCAATGAAAATGTTACACGGCTAAACTTATCACGCGCCATGATGCAAACGACGGAGGTGAGATTGTGGGCTCATTTTGTGTATAATAAAAAAAAATATCCGTAAGAGTTGGCTACGTTATGCTATTGATATGCTGTTAATATCATAATCCAACCGAAAGATGAGTTACAAACCGGAACGTAAAGAAACACGTAAGTTTTTGAAGTGAAAATAAACAACTTTCGTTATCAACTTGACCTTGCTATTTCGCGGATTTGTGCAATATTTGGCCACAGTTTAAATTCTTATTCCGTAACGAAAAAAAATTAAAATAAATAAATTTGATTTAATAAATATTCTTTACTTGTCTTTTCAGCAATGATAAAATCCTCAACCAATATCATTAAATCGTATTTCAAAATGAAATTCTTTCCTTGGAATGATTATCAAAATGGTGGTCAGGAATTCTCGTAGAACAAACAGTCAACTGATTCTATTTTTAGACTACACGGAATTCCCACAGCTGTTAAAGTATCTTACCCTTTGGATGTCCCGTGAAATAGAATAAATATTTTAAACCTCAAAATCGTTATTAACAAGCAAAGAGTGTTTATAAATGGAGATGATATCAAGGTATTTATGACTTGTTAGTATTTTACTGGTCATTGGCAGTGATTTTGTGCCAGGAAAACATTCATCTGCACCATTGTTGTAGAAGAATTTTAATTAAAAAAATGATAGGAAAAGAAAGTGTAGAATGTCTTCTTCCTTCAGAATGAATTATTAACCTCCATAATATTTTCAAAATCACCTAAATATTATCTTAACATGACTTAAATAATTCGTAGCTGACAGGTGAAGTGTAATAGTAACTGGACAAGCCAGTTTCGGATATTGATAAACAAAGAGACATTTATTCACTAAACCAAACAAATGTATTTATACCCATCAGAATTTATGATTAATACATTAAACTGAAATAGATTTGACAAATAATTTATGAATCACAAAAAGGAATATAGATTTTTTTTCACATTTTTGAAAAAAATATCTTTCTTAGATTAAATTTGACAAAAATAACATCAAATATCAATTTAGCATTTTATATGAGAAATGATAATCTCCCCTTTTGATAGTTTTATTAGAAATTGTATTTAGAAATTTGCTGATTGGGAAGCTTTCATATATAGTCTCTCAAAACTGAGTAAAATTCACAACAGATTTCTCTTATTAGTATCAATAAGAATAGATAGATCATATTCAGTGATATTTAATAATTTAGTCTTGGTATTTTATTATTTTGAATAAATACAAAAAAAATCATTTCAGATAAATGTCACTCAGACATGTAGGCCTAACAGCATTACTGGTGCCATATATACATGCAAGATTGTCACTGTGAAAACAGATATGTTCAAGTAATTTGTAAGTAGAATAAGATGACACTGTATTCATTATTTTACTACATGTCCACACATAAAAAGATCAAGGGTGTAATTTTTTTGCTATTTGTCCATCTTTCTGACTGTCTATGAAAACTTGATGCGCCAACTAAAAATTTTTCTATAACCTGGACACTATTCAAGTTACAATGTAAAAAAAAATGCATAAAAGTTTCTTTCACCATTCCATTCCACATATTTTGATGTCAAGGTCATCTTACTAAGTCAAATTTATCAAAACTAAAAATACTGTTTCAGGTCTTATTACATGCCATCAGGGGTGGACACATGTTCATCTTCTATCTCTGATCTTAGTGAGGAGAAAGAATTGCAGTATCTAAGGACCCTAATTCTCGCTAGCTTCAGTGTATTGTACCCCCAAAAAATATGGGGGGGGGGTATTAGGAGTTAGCTTGTTGGTCGGTTAATCTGTCTGTTCATCGTTTAGTCCATCCATCCATTTGTAGTTTTTAAATGTCCATTCAGTTTCTCAGCAACTAATGGGCAGATTTCCATTAAACTTTACAGATGTGATCAGTATCAGGTAGAGATGTGCAAGTGATATCTTGGTTATGATCCATTCATTGACTTTTGTGTTTTGACAGAGTTAAGGGATGATGGAAAATGGCTTTACATTATTGACAAGCACTTGTTTTGGGGTAATACGGTATTAGTCGACAGTCCAGTTTATCAAGCTTTTGCAGTTGGGATGGTCATACCCAACATGACTCTTAAAGATCGATTTCAATATGAAGTATTCACACTTACAACAGTCCTTTTTTCATTATATCATTAAACCTTGAGCTTTGAGATTTAAGAAAAATTTGTTCAAATGGTAGTAGGCTTAAGAATAATTGTAATTGAAATCCATAAGTGCAAGCTATTATATATACTTACCTCCACATTTTCAGTTTTCTTTTATATTGCAGATACAACTCAAAATATAGTAAAGGGATAAACCTTATAGTGTAACTGCTGAATATTTTGGAGTCTTGAGAAAAACATGAGTGAAGAAGATAACAACTGTAGCCTTTGAAAAAACAACAACATTAAGTTAGATCTGGAACAAAATTATGTAGTTGAAGGTAGGTAAGTGTATTGAAGTTAAATGCTTTCCAGTAGATCCTCAAAATTTCTTGATGGAGTATCTTATAAAATGTAAATGTCACACCACTAATATTATCATAATTGTAAACTCGCTGTTTTAAATCACTCTTCTTTTCATTCTATCTCCTGAGGTATAAGTGCTATTTACTTGAAACTTTATAGTTGAATAGATCTTATTGAAGAGATGCATGCACAGTGCACATTTTTTAAGAGACGCCAATCTTGCTTTATTTTACCCCACTTAGGCACTATATATGTTACAGTGAATATGTAAAATCAGGGATTTTGTTAAATAACTGAAAATTTCAGGGATTTTGTAAAATCACTGATTCCGTCAGTTGTTTTATAAAATGACTAAAATTTTCAGTGAATATGTAAAATAATGGAATATTTGTGGTAAAAAGAAGAAAATACAGTATACTAAATTTCTAATTCATCATTTTTTTAAAAAAAAAGAAAAGTTCAGTGGCTTTGGAAAAAAAATATTTGATCAGTAATTTTATAAAATATTTGAAGTAATCAGTTTATATTTGAAACTGTTATGTGTCCTCAATGGTGACGAAATATTATGGTGAATCATGCTGGCTCTCTCTTCTTCTGATTAACTTCTTGACATTACCAAACTCAAGAATTTCATATTTCCTGGGCAAGTATTAATGTTGGTTCGTTTTCTGTTTGGTGGTTTCACATTCAAGAAGCTGACCAATTATCTTCACATATTACACTTTGGGTATAAGAATACGCTTGTTTGATTCGTAGCTTCTGACAAGCATTTCACGGAAGATAGTCATGAGATCAAGATCCATTTTTGAAATATTGTAACTAAGTGTGTGTGTATTTCCGTTTATTTATCGTCGCTACCGTAGCGCATGCCCATATGAGCGACGCCCCCAGAAGACGGTTAGTTGTTACGGGGATAGTGCAAGGATACATGACGAAACTACTGCTGAAATCCGCCATGGTTAAAGAATAATTGGTCAATTAAAAAAACAAATTGATCAATCAGATCCACGAGAAATCATGTATTTTAGATTACAATGTTTTTCTTATCTTGAACGATGATAATGATTTCAAATATATATTTTGCTACAAACAATCGCTATGTTTGGGGACAAAAATGAATTTAAAACAGAAAAAGGGAAACCTAACTAACCTATTTAATGAAATACAATTTTTCTCATAAAATGCACTGTATTCCTGATGAATTAGAAACACAGTATACTGTATTTCCTTCTTTTTACAACAAATATTCCATTATTTTACATATTCACTGAAAATTTTAGTCATTTTATAAAACAACTGACGGAATCAGTGATTTTACAAAATCCCTGAAATTTTCAGTTATTTTACAAAATCCCTGATTTTACATATTCACTGTAACATATATATAACAAAGTAAAGTGGCTATACTGGAGTCACCATGTCAGTCTGTTCATCCATCTGTCTGTCCCATGTTTTTTAAACAGGTATTACTTCTTTACTAGTAAAGCTTTTAACTCGATGCACTTACACAATTTGACTAGGATAAATGAAGTATAAAAAGAATAACTTAGTTATTGTCACTTGGTTTTTTAAATTTTTTATCCCCCACCGTTTTTTGCGAAGGGGATATAGTAATGGTCTCCACCCGTCATTTCGACATTCTATCACTAAACTTGGCTGGAGCATATCTCCTAAATGTCAGTGGCTATCAACTTGAAACTTTAAAGATGCATAGATCTCATGGATAAGTGCAGTACTGCACAAGAACAACAATTCTCGCTTGCATAATTTTGGATTAATTACCCTTTGTTATTTCTTAACTCTTACTCTTTTTTTGGGCATATCTCTTAAAGTAAAATAGCTAGCTATCAACTTGAAACTCCATAGGTGGATAGTTCTTATTGAAATGAGCAATGCACAAGAACTATAACTCTTGCTTGCATAATTTACCAGTTATTGCCCTTTGATATTCTAAAGACTTATATTCTGAAGGGGGCATATCTTTCAAGTACAAAAGAATCTTTAATAGATTAAGCTTCAGTTCACTATCAAGCTTTCATGATTGGGGATGGCCATGTCTGACATTGCTGTTGTCATTTTTGCCTTTGCTTGTCCTTATTTGAGAGAGTTTTCAATATATTGCTCCATACACTATAACCATATGTAAAATATTTTAAAACCATAACTAATATTCTGGATCTTACCTTTTAACCCCTTGTCATGCAGAATAAAAACCATAGAACATTAAATTGAAATCGATATCCTGAATGCACTTATTGTGGGTAAAATAAGTTTCATTTCAAAAATATTGTTTTTAAAGAAAAATCAAGTGGTCAGGATTTAGATTAAAATGCTCACATGTGCAGGCTAATCTTTATCTTTACCTTCTGTCAGAGCAGGAATATTTTAGATTGAGCTTAATTAACAAGGGTCATTTTTTTCACATTTTGTTTTTCAATAACTTCAGAAAGTGGAAGAATTCAACAGATGAGGAAAAAAATGTGATCTTTGCTTTGTGTTTCAGCTTAACCATTGTAACCTAAATACCGACCACTACAACAAGAGGCCATGGCACGAAGTTTTTGGTACCACAATCAACTGTGAATGTGCACATACACTATATGGAACCAGCCTAGAGACAGAAGAGACTGCTTCAGAAAATAATTAACCTTGTTATATAAATAGCTGTTTTTAAAGTTTGAAATGTATTTCTCTGGTTTAAACTGTTTGTAACTTCACCTTCCTCTCTTGTGTGGCTGCAAAAAGTTAAAAAATACCCAGATATCTGAGGGTAAGATCTTTTGGTATTTGAACTTGCTACTACTTGAACTTTCTACTTGACCATGAACAAAATGAACATGTCTGCAAAAAAGTAAATTGATACATTTTGAGAAGATATTGCTTTTAATGATAAAAATGTGGAACCAGCATTTTCATCATTTAAAACAATTTTTTCGATCCTTTTACATGAATATTAGTGAATAATTTATCACTTAGATCTATTGCGTAACATTCAAAGATTTGCCCTGATATTCACTGGTCCATGGACAAGTAGCCTTGAAAAATGTACTTGTCTGCAAGTACAAAAGCCCATGTTGGACAAGTTAGGACATGGGAATTCCACATCCTGTGTTTTCATATAATCAAGTGATTCATATCAGGCTGAGTTAGGGTAAACACAGTTGTCAGATTGATAGTTCAGTGTATGTGCCTTACAGTGCTGTCTTTTCATCCATTAGTCTATCCATCCATCCATCAGATTTTGTCAAGACAAATACTCCTAAATTAATAGATGGATTTCAAAATAGCTCATATGTTCTCAATCATGAGGAGATGTGATTTTTAAAAAAAATCTTAAAGTTCCTATGTCAAGGTCACATCTCAAAGTCAAACATCTGGTTTGGAGTCAGTCATATTCGGACAACCATATAGATACTAGTATGTAAATAAAATTTCCCTCCTATGGAGTAGAGGAGGAATATTGGTTTCAACTTGTCTGTCCAGCTTGATGAAATTCAGTGTTAATTCTTTTAAATTTTCAGTGTAATTCAATGTAATTTTGATGAAAATTCACTGAGATTTTGATGAAATTCACTGTTAATTCTTTGAAATTTTTGTGAAACTTTGGTGAAAATTCACTGATATTTTGGTGAAATTCACTGTTATTTTGCCCCTTTCTTTCACTGATATTTTGCTATATCTCACTGAAATTTCACTGTTATTTCACTATATTTCACTGATATTTCACTGATATTTCACTGAAATTTTAATCCATAATTTCAATTTCAATAGAATCTTGGTGAAATTTTGGTGAGATTTCATTGAAATTTTGATGAAATTCACTTTTAATTCTTTGAAATTTTGGTGAAACTTCAGTGAAATTTCACTGTTATTTTGCCCCTTTCTTTCACTGATTTTTCACTGAAATCTCAGTGAAATTTCAGTGAAATTTCAATCCATATTTTCACTGGGGTACTGTTGTTCACTTGTGTGTTCGTCTGTCTCTTTAAAGTTTACCTATAAACTAAACTTAAAAACTATTTCATGTATAATACTTTCACATAATATTGACTGGAACATGACCAGCCCCAGAAGGTCAAGAAGGTCAAGGTTGACTGTTAAGGTCAATTTTCTGATAACTGAAAGAGGGCATAAGTGTTTCACAGTCACGGTCACCATGTTCCTTTTTGCAATTTGTTTATATACTTCTTTAATTCAAGATTGTTAAATTTTACGTAAAAAAAGTATGTCTAAATGTGTCAACATTTTGAAAAGTTGACCAGTCTGCTGAGACATAGAATGAATGTAGGAGGATTTTCTTCTGGTATCATATATGTAAGACAAAAAAAATCATTATTTCATTTCAAGGAGTGAGCGTTTAATTATTATTGGTGCCTATATATAAATCTATAAATATCTATAGGGGCTTAAAATAGTTTTTAGCTCCACTGGCCGAAAGGCCAGCGGGCCATTGTCATGGCGAGGTGTCCGGCGTCCGTCCGTCCGTCTGTAAACTTTTACTTTAAAAATCTTCTCCTCATAAAGTACTGGATGGATTCCAATCAAATTTCACAGGAATGTTCCTTAGGTGACCCTCTATCAGATTCCTTCAAAGATTTTTAATCGGTTGAAAATCATGGCTGTAGTGGGCGTGGCTAATTTCCATATATGGTAATAGGTGGCTTTTCTCAGAAACTAATTGATGGATATTTACCAAACTTCACATGAATTATCCTTTAGGGGCCCTCTATCAGCCTACAAAAAATCATTGTGATCAGATGAAAAATATGTATTTTATGGGCGGAGGTCATTTCTCTATATGTTATATAGTGAAAACTTTGAAAATCATTTTCTCAGAATCTAATTGATAGATATCAACCAAATTTTACATGAATGATACTTGAGTGACCCTCTATCAGTATTGCAAAAATTATTGTGATCGGATGAAAAATGTGTATTTTATGGGCGGAGGTCATTTCTCTATATGTTATATAGTGAAACTTTGAAAATCATTTTCTCAGAACCTAATTGCTAGATATCAACCAAATTTTACATGAATGATACTTGAGTGACCCTTTATCAGTATAGCAAAAACCATTGTGATCGGATAATAAATATATATTTTATGTGCGGAGGTCATTTCTCTATACGTTTTAATAGTGTAAACTTTGAAAATCATTTTCTAAGAACCTTATTGATAGATATCAACCAAATTTTACTTGAATGATTCTTTAGTGATCCTTTATCAGTCTATTGAAAAATATTGTGATTAGATCAAAAATATGTCTTTTATGGGCAGAGGTCATTTCTTCAAATATAGGGTAAAACAAACTATCCAGAAAGGTTAAACAGATGGATTAGATATCATGGAAATTTTATTTCTGTGAAGTTGTATCAGTCTGCAAAAAAATATTTGATTAGATGAACAGCATATACTATCATTAGTTAGAATTTTGTTTTGATGACAAACAATTGTGAAGTAACATCTTTTAGTAGTGTTTAATTAAAAGTGGAAAGATCTACAATCAAAATTTTGCAGACCAACACTAGTATATTGTGCAGTAACATTCTGTTAGTTTTGAAATTCTTATATTTGGATTTTAACAAAATATCACTAGAATGATCCTTGGGTGACCCATTATCAGACTGCACAAAATTATTGTAATAAAATGAAAAATATTTGTGTAACAGGTAGTGGTCAATTTTGTTATTCACTGATCATGAGTTTTTTATGCAGAAATATTTCAGCATATGACCCTTATTTACTTGAAATAAACATTCACTCATTCATTCACTTCAATTCTCATTTAAACAGCTTTATCATCCTCTAATATAGTCATTATTTGGATATTCAGGCCTGTGGAGCGAATCAGGCGCTCAAGTGCCTCTAGTTCACTAATTCCTGACATGTTCTTATTATAATAGTGTCAAACCTGTATGAGATATTCAGAATGTATTATCTATATGGGTTCATAATGTTAGTTAATATCTTAATTCATTATATTGTTTAGATAGATCTATATCTGAAGTCACGTAAGGCATAACACCTAGATATTCATTATGGCAATGTGTTAAATGTCAAGCTAGTTAAAGGAAAGAAAATGAAATAAATGCAAGCATTCTCTAATTGAAAGAAAGTTCTAATTTCTGAGAAAATGCATATATTGTAATTTATATCAAGCTCTTTCTAAATAATTCAAAGAATTGAAATTTATGAAGAACTTGGTTTGTCATTTTAAGAAAATTGAAAAAAAAGAAGAAGAACATAAAAAATCTTGTTCTCCCAAACTGAGGCTAAGTTAAAAGCACAGTTAGTAGTGCGCCAGACATTAAATCATTAGGTCCTGTGTTAGACCTCCTCTGGCTGCAACAAATAGCCTATTATTAAATCCCGAGTGAATGGTTTAAACCATATCTCTCACAAATGGGTAGATTATCGTGAGCCTTAAAGTAGGATGAGCAGCAAGGACTCAGAAAGGGTGTTGTGATATAATATGCTGCATGTTTATTGAAATACACAGTGTACCAGTGATCCATGGTCAGGAGCTCCAGTCTACATAATATGACTGGAATGCTGTAAAAATTTGAACTAAAACTCTCATACAATCAACAATCTTCCAAACAAGCAAGCAACCAACATAACTTTAAATATGTGTATGCACCATTGCCTTTTGACCCTCCAGACAGATGCAGTTAATCTTGCTCAAGCAACCATTTTCATTAAGCAGCCATTTTCAAAAGCCCCTTTACATCAAAATATCTCAAAAAGTAGATACAAGATGATTCTATTGAGTCTAACAACATAGGATTATTGAGAAATTGGCAATAACATACATTTTTATTTCTGGTTTCTGATTGTCCTTGCACAACATGCTCAAGGAAACTTTAAGGATCACCCAGAAACTTGTTGAATTTTACTTGTGACATTCCACTGGACCAATATAGTCCAGGTGAGCAGTTCATGGCCTTTCAGGCCCTTTTGGGAAATATATTCATATATCATCAGTCAGAAATTTTGTCATCAAGCTTGGTCAGTAATAAACAGAAATAAATGAATTCTTGATAATTAAGATTAATAAAGAGAAGACAGTACAGGTAAAATTAAGGGTTTCTTGTCTTCTATTTGAATGAAGCCAATTAATTCACATATTTTTGAAAACTTCTTTTATCTGCTTTCATGCTTTAGAAAAAATAAAGAATGAACCAAAAATTGGCAATTGTTTTGTGGAGCAGGCTATTATCATCTAGAATTTGGCGTATTTTATCTTCGCCCGACACACTGCGATGAGAAATTTTGTGAGAAAATTTGGTTTTTAAGGTGGTTCCTTTATTCTGATAACCTGGTCTGACCTGAAGTGTGTTAACTCTTAAAAATGTGAAGATTTTCGTTTTTTTTATGAGGCTGACAAAATGTACAAACCGTAATAACCCTAAGATTTCAGATAACGAAAAGCCAGATGAATGTTCTAAAATTCTTAGTTCTGATTGTATAACAAAAGTTGAGTGGAAACCTTGGGATTAACTATTACGTACATATTGAGGGTTCAGTGCAAGACTGTAATTAGTGTATATACAATGTATATACACTAAGTACAGTCTTACACTGAACCCTCAATATGGTTAACCCTGGGGTAAGCACTATAAGTAAAATTCGCTATTGTGACTCGCCGATTATATACAAATGCACTGTAATCACAAGTCACATTAGCGTATTCGAGTTATAAACATTTGTTGTGCAATCTGACCTTACAGATTGGAATCAAAACATGTCAATTATTGAGTCAAAAAGAGGCTTAGGGTACTGCAAATGTGGTAGACCATGATTAAACTGCTCCATTGACCAGTCTGTCTGAATATTCGGGTCAAAATGGTACATCCTTTTGAACCACAGGTTTTTGTTGAGTTTTACGAATTTATTCAAAGAGAATCATGTTAAGGGAATTAAAAATCTTAGACCAAGTTGTTGTACTCTCTATGCTAGAGTCACATTAAAATTGATGACACTGACATGTAGGCAATTCCTGTATTTCATGGGTGGATGTCACTTGTGCACCAGTTATTCGAGGGTTGTTAAAAAATTAACCGGGTTTTGCCTCGCAAAATTTTATTTTTGAAGCAATCAAACTAAATTTGGTATCATTTGCTGTCGGAATTCAATCCACATTTGGTTTTGTAAAATTCGTTTAGTTATCGATCATGGCGCTGGCGCATCTGCCGTATAAAATGCCATGGAAACGAGTACCCGGCGCAGCAGATAAAATAATCCATAGGTTTGTTCTTCGTTTGTAAATATTCTTTCTTTTCTAACTGTTGAAAAACTTGAAAATTAATTGAGTTGCTGGAATAAGTATAACAAATGCATTGTCTTAATTTGAAGTAATTTGACCGTAGAATTTTTCGTCAAGATTCGTTTGAAATGAAGCGGGGTAAGCGTTTCGGAACGTTCTAGACGACGTCAACTGAATGCTCGGAATTTTGATTTTTAATTATTCTATTCGAAATCTACAAAAATACCTACAGACATAAAACAAATATTTGTCACGCTGAAAGGGAAAGGTTCATTCTTCCAAATGCTTTATTTTCATCGGTGAAGACGCTTCCATGCCCCGCGAGATAAGAGGAAGCATGGACAGAGAGAAACTTATCCAAGCAACTGTAGGGACGTCAATGGCCGAGTCTCTGGAAGATAAAGGTGATTTTCTAAGGCGCTCCTTTCTAAGAACTTTGTTTTTGCACCAATCGATTTTACCTTTATTCAAACCATAAAAGCACAGCTTAATCACAGGAACACTGAATTCATCCTTCTTTCATGAATAACAATCCCTGATAAGCTAAATTACACAACAAATGTCTCGATTTTCGACAACGTCGCTAGCGTCATGTCCTGTGCGCCGCCACCTAATACCCATGTAGTTATGTTTGCGTGTGAAATTTATATACATCGTTCAAATGTTTCAGAATTTGGCAATTTGAGCATATAAAGTGTCCTGTTAATATGAGTATACTTTTTTCACATAGCGATAAATCAATGATGATTTATTTACATAATCCGGATAAAAATTGAACATCCCTCGTATAAGGACAAAAAATGATTGTGTAGTCACATATGTGACAATGTCTTATTTCTTGTCCAGTGATGCTACCGAAATCATAGTTGATTAATCATAGCTTGCTGACAAATCGCTGGTGAGGTTTCATCGACTAGTTACCAATGCACAAGCGATCGCCAACTAGACACCAATAGCAAACAGATGTGAATGGATTGGAAAAGATGTCTGTCATGAGTACAGAATCGGCTGAAGCTGCGGATCATTCGTCAATACAATACTGTCTTCCACAAATCTAAAAGTCATCTCTGACTAGTCGGCAGATTTTAACTTGAAGATAAAACTCACCAACGCTTTGCCGATCTCAGGAAAATCTACTATTGAATTTACCAACGCTGCGGATTAGTTATAATTCTACAAAAGGATGTCTGCAACTCATTGCTGATGTGCCGGAGCATCTATGTGACACTAGCTTAACCCTTTCCTGTTTTACAAAATTTTGGACCTGTCCAAATTCAAAGGTTTTGCAGACGAAAATCAAAAGTGGATTTAATTTGAAAAATAACCATTCAGTAGGGTAGAAAATAGTGTGGAAAAAGAAGAAATTGCTTGTCAGAAGGAATTTCTTCTTTTTTCACAATGTTTTCTCAATCATAAAATCACAGGCACATAGCAGGGATTAAACAGCAAAGGGTTAAGCCACTGGTCAATCATCAAAAATATTATAGGATTGCTATGTATAAACTCAACTGATTGAAAAGCACAACAAATTTCTCTAGTAAATGATAAAAAAATAGTTTATTTCTAAAAATTAATGTCATATATAAATTTTATAGGATTTTGTATGAGAAAATTCTACATGTTTCTTGGTTAAAGTTATCTCAGTTTTCATTTGTGCATCAGGTGCAAGATGGTTTACCATTATACATAACAGCTATATGACTTATTTCAATCTCCCTTCTTTTTTAGTCCCCTACCGGTGTTCACACCGGAGGGGACTATAGGTTTGCCCTCCGTCTGTCCGTCCGTCCGTCCGTCCGTCCGTCTGTCCGTCCGTCTGTCCGCTCAAATCTGGATCCCGCGATAACTTAATAACTAAGCAAGCGTTTTTGATGAAAGTTGGTATATGACTAGATGGCAATGTGTAGATTATGCACATCATTTTATTTTTGTTTTTCGACTTAAATTGAGGTTGCTATGGTTACGGAAATAGTGAAAATATGGCAAAAAATGGGATCCTGCGATAAGTTAAAAAGTAAGCAAGCTAATTTGATGAGACTTGGTATATGACTAGATGGCAATGTGTAGATTATGCACATCATTTTATTTTTGTTTTTCGACTTAAATTGAGGTTGCTATGGTTACAGAAATAGTGAAAATATGGCCAAAAATGGGGTCCTGCGATAAGATAATAACTAAGCAAGCTAGTTTGATGAGACTTGGTATATGACTATATGGCAATGTGTAGATTATGCACATCATTTTATTTTTGTTTTTAGACTAAAATTGTTGTTGCTATGGTTACGGAAATAGTGAAAATATGGCAAAAAATATTGGATCCTGCGATAAGTTAATAAGTAAACAAGCTAATTTGATGAGACTTGGTATATGACTAGATGGCAATGTGTAGATTATGCACATCATTTTATCTTTGTTCTTTGACAAAAAGTGCAGTTGCTATGGTAACGGAAATAGTGAAAATATGGCAAAAAATGGATCCTGCAATAACTTAATAACTAAGTAAGCTAACTTGATGAAACTTGTTTTAAAATGTAAAAAAATTTATAAGCCACGTTAGTCAGGGTGGTGATGCAGCAGTATTAATCACCTCCAGTGAAAGTTCTCATTTCTTACCAACAAGACTGAAGAAAAACATCTTGGATCAGACAATGTAACTGTTATTGATACTATTTCTTGCATCTGTCTATTGCTTGCATGAATTGTATAGTGGGCACAGCAGAGACAACAACTCATGTAAGTCTTGTTTAACCCTTTAACAAGACCTGGTTTTGCCGTCCCTGATAGAATTGGCGTGGGAAAACATTGAGACAAACAAAGCCGGTAGGGGACTTATGCCCATGTCCAACATGGCTCTTGTTTCTCCGTGTGGTATCTTACATCCTATAGCCATTCCTTCAGATATTTATCTTTATTCCATGATGTAAATAAGCAGTAGATAAGTACAGTCAATTTTGCTTGAGTAACCACCTCTATTAAGCGACCATTTTTATTTAGCAACCATCATTAAAAGTCCCTTCACCATAAGCAAAAGCCCTGAAATAGTGGACATCCTTTAATGAACCATTGTTTATTATAGAATCTCATAATGTTTGAACCTATAAGAATCGTCTCAATGAGATGAATCCAATGGGTTTGAACATCATAAGATTCAGTAAATATTATGCGACAATCAAAAATTCTATCAAAATAACCATACTTATTTACCATAAAATATTGTATAAAGCAACCATTTCCATAAGCAACAGCTTTTTGATGGTCCTCCAAGTGATCACTTAAAACAAGATTTACTGTACTAAATTTAGTGGCATATTTCGGCAGTCACTAGTTGGTCATCTCAGTCCTTCCGTCTGACAATAAAAGATATGTACTACAAAATTATTGTTCATCTTACATGGGATAAATTCTTCTCCACCTAAATCACATTAAGGTTAAATGATTCAGACGTTTCTTGTGTAAATTTGGGTTCTAAGAATTCAAAATATTATAACTCAAATTTGTCAAATTTCTAAAAGGAGACCAGCAAAAAATCTTTTTGGGCAATGAATTGCTTGAGCTATTGTATGTAATGATAATAATAATAATAATAATAATAATAATAACGACTTTATTTAAAGAGGCTACATATTTGGTTTCCCAATCTTCCATATGGGCCTCAAAATATCACATTTACAAAGATTACACAAATATTTACACAATGTTATACACAAATGAAAATTTGTTAACCCATTTCAAAAAACAATCCATCTTTATGATGTCCCTGAAGTCAAAAGCTTTCAAAAACATTGAGGAATTTGAAGAAATTGCTTGTTATTAGCAGTATGTCTCTCTCTTTTATGAATGTAACTTTGCATGATAAGGAGAACTATTTAGAACACTCCTGCTTCTAAATTCATTTCACTGTTGTTACTTTGCAATGCATTAAATATCAGGTTCTCTTATCATTTAGGAATTCTATATGCATACCATTATTTTAAGTTAAGTACTTTTTCTCTGAACAATGAAAACTCTTGACCATGACATTATGATTATTTGGTTGCCCACCAATAATATTTGTATACCAAGAATACTTGAGACTTGCCAAGTACATCTTCTGGAAACAACAACTCGATAAAAGGCCGAAAAGGTATCAAAATCAAATTTCTTGTACCTAATTTTGTAAGCTTGCAAATGTTATAGTTGGAGTAGAAAATGGTTAAGGATAAAAAACACCCTGGTAGAGGGGCTGGATTTGTAAATAATGGCAGGCCGGTCTCTGTGTTTGTCTCCTTTCAATGTTCAAGTACGTTTTTATGTCAACGATCTGTGCTAGCCTGACAAATACACAGGAAAAATGGAGTGTTTAATACCAGGCTGATGATCAAATAATGGCTTGATCCATTTTGTCAATATCTACTGAAAAGATGGAATGAACATAAAATAAACAGAGGCGCATCCTTTATGAACACCTGATTAGGGATTAGTCGTCCTTTCTTTCTCTGAGTAAAGTGAATCAGTGTGACAAAATGTACTTTTTGAAGACTGGAAAAGGGTTCAGTGCAAGACTGTTCTAAGTGTAAATACATTGTATTTCAGTCTTGTGCTTAACCCTCAATTTGTCAAGCTAGCTTGAGTTGTTACAAGTACATGATGATTAGACAGGATGGTGGGCACCCATTAATGCATGATCACACAACAACAACTTCTACATTTATAGATAGATTTTCCAAAATTACTTGACACAATGTATGGTCGTTTTTGGTGGACGAAGTTTTTGTTACACTATGTTTCCTTTTAAATGGTCTTCCATTTTATTTATTTTTTTCTTTTTCGTTGTAATATTTGAGAACAAATGACATGCATAAAAAAAAAGAATTTACAGTGAGAATCACCAAAATTTTGTTGAGACACTATCCCTTAATTATTTTTTACATTTACAATTTCTCTTTTCTCATTGAATTCAATATATCGCTCTAGAATGCCATTGGAATCGTTCACCACCAAAACTTTCAGTGCTTTGATTGCAATCCTAATCAGATGCCAATAGAGACAAATATTCAGATCACTTCAAGGTCAAAGGCCAGATGTTTGATATAAACTTTCCTGAATTAAAACTACTACACATTACCAATGGAATTAAATTTTAAGATCTACAAGGTCAAGTTCACTTGTCAAGGTCATGCTTCATTGTATGTTCATTTCTTCTTAACTCAAATGAAATTGGGGTTCAGTCATGTCAGGACTTTTTCAATTTGAAATTTTCTTTCAAACTGTTTAAAGAAAAGCCCTTCTTTAAATCTAATAGTAATAATTTTATAATATGCCTCGGAAACTTGAATTGCCTGCTTGGTTGGCATATCTTTCAAGAAAAGTATGGTATATGATCTCTGTAAAAAGTAGCAAGATCTATTTTAACTATATTTGTACTAAGAAAAATTTAGTTATGACATGAAAGCTCACTGTCCTATACTGAATTTTTGAAAAAACAAAACGGCATTCAGTATGTTAATTCAGATATTATATTTTCTTCTCTGAATTATTGTCAGCATGCCCTATCTTCTATAATTGTATTGATGTATTTAGAGAAATTTCCTTTCAATTATTCCTTAATTGTGTAGATTGAGGATAATTGGTTGAGGTTAGACCCTATTCTTGGAGGCCCAGACTGTGTATTTACTGTGTTTAGCTTTCCAACAATCTATCCACATGAAGTCACACAATTTACCACAGGAAAATAGTTTTAATTAATCATTAAGTCACAAACAGGGTGGATGATAAAGTTTCGAAGTGTCAAAGTTGCTCGAAAATCCCATAATGCCAATTCTGATTTCCCATCATGCCTTCCTGGTTGCCAGGATTCGTATGTAACCCTTTGCAAAACATTCCATATATGGTAACCAATTCAGGTACTAAAGCTCACCTGCCAATATTCTAGGAATGAGATGATTTACTTACTTTTACTTTTTACCCCTTTAAAACACTGAGATACTTGGTATTTTAAGGCACACTTTCATCTTCAGAATCTCAGCTTTAAAAAAACCTTGAAAATGTGTTAGAAAGCCTTGAGAATTGCTCTTTTAAGCCATAGTGAGTGCTCATATTTCCTATTAAGGCTATAAGAAATATTCTTGACATTTGTAGATAAATCGATTTTTAAATAACTCATTTCTCGATATTGTACAGCTCTGATTGGATTATATGTTTTGTCATAAAAAAGAGATTTACTGATAGTAAAAGTGAAAGAGCAACTGTCTTTAGCTTTCTACAAGGAGTGAATGCTTGAAAGTTGTTCTGAATTTTCTTCTTTGTCCTTAGATTAAATTACATGATATATTCAAATTATTACATAGAAATATTGCTTCATCTTTTTTAAGGGGCTGTTTTGTATTGTTTTTGTTGGTAATGTTCTGAAAAAAAAAGTCTGTCAGATTTACATCCTGTACTATAAAGGGTGAATGAATATGAAAGTGCTAGGTGCCGGGGATTTTCTCTCCAAGGGTGTTGTGTATATTTAATTATGTATAATAAGGACAACATAGGGGATGATTAAGGATGCACAATGTGACCAGCATGTGGGCCAATTGGCAGGCCATGTGTCAATATTTTCATAAGATTGGCGCAGAAATTTGTTGGTCTATCCTATTTATGGTGAATAAACAAGTTTCTGTCATGGTAGGAATTGTCAGAATATCTGTCTATTGTGACGGTTTGTTTCTGTTTTACTCTTTGTGATCTTTATGCCAAGGGCTTGGCGCAAAACTATTGTAAGTGCCTATATTTATAGTCACAATATGTCTTGCCCCTCACCCTTGAAATATTCTTGATATTAATATTTGAGATTTTGACTTTTACTGAGCCCTTTTAGATTCTCTTTGAAATTTTGGCTTGACTGTTTTTGATTCAGAAAATGTAAAATATATTGTAACATAAATGTTGTTGTACGCTGAATCATTGGTTGTGGGATTACTTAATATTAAAGTAACTTCAGATATACACACCATCAAAAAGGCAATCTTTAATACCAAAAAAACCCACACACTCTTAATGCATATCTTTAAGCTATGTCCCTTTTTCAATGCAGATATTTTTTACCTATCAAACATCCAAAACATTGTAACAAAAGGTAACATATTCTGGTATTGAGTATATTCTCTTTTATTCTTGCATTGGTTTCTACATTTCATCCTATCAAATAAGCAATGTAATTATTCTAATTTTTGATGTTTTTGAGATTTAACATTCTATGCAATTTTCATCGTGTCAAATCTGATTTAGTTGTGAGTGGTAAAAGAATTAACCTTTAGTAATAATGAAAACGTTCTTTGTTTTCTATTTTTGAACAATATTGGAATCTTTAAAATTTCTGTCTGCATGTTGAAGTTAAAAACATATTTCCTGGCAGCAGATTTCTTGAATTCTTCTCAGAGAAAAGAATGTAGGTGTTAAATGAACTATGGTAACCCAAACCATTAAATCATCAACAGTTTTCCTGGCTTTTTGAAGCTGGTACTTATCAAGTCTTGGAAGAAGGGAGATATTTTGAAGAAAGGCAGACTTGAACTCTCTTTGCCAAATCTATAAGATGAAATGAAATTATCCAGACTATAATATGAGCCTGTGAGTGAGATTTCCAACAATTTCAAATATGTTCAAGGGAAAGACTCTGACCAGTCTGTGCATCCGCACAATCTGATCAGAGTCTTTACTTGTATCTGTTTACCATCAGGTAACTTTATATTTACAGTATGTG
Organism: Fragum whitleyi; assembly: GCA_948146395.1. Lineage (NCBI taxonomy): Eukaryota > Metazoa > Mollusca > Bivalvia > Cardiida > Cardiidae > Fragum > Fragum whitleyi. The sequence continues at coordinate 28,072,118 of OX411548.1, read as the reverse complement.
CCTTCTATGCTTCTCAATGTTTGTACCTTACGAAAAAAATTAAAATTGTCGGAAATGTCACCCACAGGCTCATATGATAATGCTGACTTGCGTATCTTTTAATGCCAGCAAACATTTAGACAGGCCAAAATCGAATGAGGCAAACAACTGATTCAAAGTGATTGATCAAGTATTTAAGGCCAGTGTGATTCTATTCTATTCTATTTTCCCTATTGTGTACAATTATTTTCTTCAAGATATTTGTTTGCTAAATTTTGACCACCTTTTGTCATCAACCTCCTCCAAACTAGGCCAGTTTGACATATGTAACAGACAGAACTCTCAATTAAGTTGAATATAGAAAAGTAATATTTCAGTTTGTTATACAGCCTAATTCTTTCTCCTTTCAGACCAAGAAAAGAAGAGTAGATGACATTGAAGAGAGAGATTTAAACACTGTCAACAATCATAGTAATCCGGGGTATGTATTTTACATGATTAGAATAACATTTACTGGTCCAATTGAAGGTCACAGGTTTGAGCTTCACTGCCACCTAAACTGCCAGTCTAATTCTTCATAGCTGCCACAGTTTAAGCCACTGCTTCTCTCTAAGGCACGTGAATAAATCTGTGTTCAATGTTCAGGAGTGAAACTCTCATTTAACAAACAAATCGATGGCTCAGCGCGAAACGGTTGTAACTCCCTATAAACATAAAGGGAGTTACAACTGTTTCGCGCTAAGCCATCGAAATGATAAGTATTTTCACTCTCTGTTGGTTTACAGATGTTCAAAATGTAATCTTTGCAATAAGATTAACCCTTCTCATTCTGTAAATGACATTACAACTAGACACACATCTTTGACAGAATGTTTAGACTAAGATCAGCCTGTACAGATGTGCTGTCTGACCTTTGTCGTCACTGACTCTGCTTTCTACTTAATCAATATGGCAAAAAATGAGCCAGAATTGTAGAAAAGTCCCAAGATTGGCAATTTGTTTAAAAATTGTTTGAAAAAAAAAAAAAGTAATAAATAAATAGAGGATATAGAATGAGTCAGGTCATTGAATACCGATTTTATTAAACATATAATCTATGTATAGATTAAAAAAAATTATGCTCCACCATGTTTTGAATTGTTTATAGATGAAGAGTTTAATAAATTCGGTATTTGTTTAGCACAAATTTCATATTCTATTTATAATATGCCCCACATTTGGTGATAAAATGAGAAAATAATGAAATTTATCGTTTCTTGTTTTTGCGAAACATGAAAACGCCGTTTCAGAAATGACGTCAGCAGATCCATTTTGACGTCATTTTCCTAACAAAAAATTTAATGTTCTCCTACATTATAAGCTCATTGCATAGTTATTCCACTAGTGTAATAACACTTGTGTAATATCAAAAATATTCAACTGGGTTATTTCACTCAAGAGATGTAGGTGGTATGATATAGCAGGATAAGGGTTGAAAAAAAATAAAGTGGAAAAATACCCAGGATTTGAAAAATTAGCCTAATAAGTGGATTTAGTGACCAGAAAGCTTTTCATTGTAAGTTGTGTGTGAAATTGAAATTTTTGTATGTAGTAAATGACATGTTTTATTTGTATAAATTTGAAATTCAAATGAGGCTGACTGTTCTGTGGTAATTATAATGGGGTAAAACTTTGTGTCCATATAGGTATCCAGTATGATAATCCCATAATCAGACAATGCAATTCTATATTGCTTAAAACTGAAGCAGGGTTTGGAAAGTAGTTCATTTGAATGGAATTTAGCATTTAAGTGCAATTGCTAAAAAGTATATAACATATTCAAAACTAGTGAAAATGGTTTTATTTGCTGAAGCTTAGAGTATCACATGCCTGCTCTGATTCATTGGCAATTGACCCCCTCCCCCCTCCCATCCCCCAATTACATTCTATGGAATAAGCAATCCTACTGTAAACTTTAAAATCCACCGACTAGTCAGTGATGTTTAGATTTGTGGAATTCATCATTGTATCAAAGACTAATGCTGCCACTTGGCTTGGCTATGGCAGATCATGTAATGGCTCCATCTGGTTTTATACACATATATGGTAGACAAAATTTTAACTCACTTGAGCACACTGTTGGCAAGATGAGCTTTTAGGATCACCCTGCGTCTGCTGTACGTCCATGCCTTACCCTCTTTTAAAAATGTTAGTGAAATTTTGATAGACCCAAAAAATATGGACTTGGCATGGTGGAGCTTATTTTGACCCTGTAATCTTTTAACATCTTCTCAGTAATCAATGGGCAGATTTCAACCAAACTTGCAGAAATGATCCTTAGTTGACTCTTTTGGAAAATCTTCTTGAAATGTTTTGTTTATCCTGAAATATCGGTGTGGCAGGGTAGGGTATTCCTCTGATCCAATAAAATTAAGGTGAGTTTTAATGGCCATTCTGGTCCTCTTCTTTTGGTCTTTTTCTGACTTTTTCTCATGAGAAAAAGGCAACTAAATGTTATTCTTACACAGTGTCTAATCTCTGTGTAAACTGTCTACTTATTTAAAGAACTAAAATAAAGTCTTCTTTTGAGAGGTTGAAGTCTTCTGCCTTCGGGTTTGAAGTTGTCTGCTTGGGGATTGAACTATAAAATCAGAGACAGAGAGACCTGAAGAGCTGACTGAAGGTCTAACAGTAAACACCAAACTGCCAAAGACAAGTGCTAATTGGCTGGAATCATGAACTGTTCTCTGACAATAATGATTCCTTATCTGCTTAGCCCAGCTGGTGAAAAGTCTGTAATTGGCCCATAATAATGGAGTAACTAGCGTTTAATTTGTGTTTTAATTTTATGAGGCTCCCCAAGGAGGCAGTTGCTGATTAAAGGGCTTGATAAGGAGGAGGGAATGTTCATCGCCTGTTGAGTTTGCCCTCCCAGTGCTCTAGATAAGAGGGATTGAGCCATTTTGTGATTAATTCTCTTCCTTCATATTGTAGAAAAAAAAAGATGTGATGGAATCATATCAATTTCATATTGATTCAGAAAAATCTTAAAATTTTAGTGGCTCAAGCTTTTATTGTTTTACTTTATATACATTAAATATATAGAATCGTGAAGTGGATAAAGTCCGCATTACCTGTTCATTTAGTTTGTAGGTCATTCATTTTCAAGGTCATATTTCAGTCAGCTTATTTAAAGGCAAGATAATACTCAAATTGCTATTTGTTTTCACACAGTGACCTGAAAATTTTAAATTGAAACTATCGTTCTTCTCGATGAACAAATCACTTGGCACTCTTTTTAATGTCAAAGAGTCTACCAGAAGACTAAAGCATAAAGATGGTTTAAAAAAAAAAATCATAAAAACACATAGCCTGTTTTTATCTGGTGCCAGAAGTAGTCTTGGTGAAGCATTAGTTTGAGTGATACCAGTCTTTTCAACCTTTCTGCTAATGCAATGTTTCCATTGGTCTGAGAAATGTCTTCTAAATATGCAAATTTTAGTAATGTTTTGTGATCGTTCTTTGTAACCATTTTCAGACAGCAGAAAGTCTGTACTTCCTGATGATAACTATTATATCAAAGAGACAAGGACACAATTTGTAGTTCAGAGCTACAGATAGAGGGGGGATTTTGGATTTCAAATTTAAATATTTCACTAGTTCTTGCTTAAACCCTATCTCCTGGGTACTCTTTAGAATTGTCTCAACGAGACAATTCAAATGAGTACCCAGATCATAGGGTTTCAATGAGAAATAAAGATTTTAGACTGGAGTTACCCACTCTTTTTGTACCTCTTTTGTACTCATCCAAATCAAATGTTGTAGTTTCAAGAAAATTTAGGTATTGATGTGATGTTATTTGGAGATATCAGGTAACTGTCAATTTTTTTATGGCCATGAAAAGGAGATGTTTTGGAAAAAGAGGTAACCACAAAGCAGAGGACACTTTTTTAAAACGTTCCCATTTGGTTTGTTTTAAACCACTTATCTCATAAATTTATTTCTTATAGACAAAAAAACTCATCTGGCAAATTAGAGGGAAGCAAAAATTGTTTCATCTTTACTTTCTGTAGAAAAGTAATCATCACATTGCTCATGTAAATAAATGATAATGATGTAATTCATTGACCAAATTCTGTCCATTATTCCTGTAGCAAAATCAGATTCAAGCTGTAAAAAAAACTGAAAAAAACCCAACTGTTTTATAGGTTGACATTTATTTGCTAGAATTCCTTTTGTGCTGTAATTTTGCTTGTTTGTTTGGTCTTACTAAATATTAGGACATTATGAGGCACATTATACATGTATACCTTGATGCAAAAATGAACAAACATGAACAGAGAACTGCTAATTCGAGTATTTAAAAAAAAGTGTTTAAATGATGAAATGGTCATAAATGAAATATTTCAGAAAAAAGCTTATATTTTTTCTTTAATGATATTTAAGTACATTTTTTCACAACAACTATCACACTGTTTACAACAATAAACAACTATGTTTAGGAAAGGTCAATCATCTAGAGAGACTATGACCCCAAAGTTGATTTTTTTGTGAAAATGTTATCATTTGAAGCAGAGAAAAATCATTGGCACTTCCTGTGCACAGTAGGAGAAAACAATAACTACAAATGGATGATGGCCATTGTATAATTCAGGGCATTTCCCAAGCGCGGTCCTCCATTAGTCTAATTTGTTCTTATTGGAACAATAGGCTTGGGCTACGACTAAGAGGAATTTTATGGGATTCAATAATTAGAGGGAGCTTATAAATGGTGTCTGAGTTATTGACATTGACTTCATTTCAGAGGGGCACACTTTACTCATCATCTCAAGAGCTTTTGTCATCAATGTTAATCCAGTTGTCTTGTTTAATTCTGATTATTGGGTGTTCAGTGCAAGACAATTTTAAATGGCTATACATATAGACATTTAGTACAGTCTGTTAATTGCCGTTTTAAATTCATCAATGAGCAAGCAGAATTAAGTTTTAAAAGTCTGAGCTACATATCAGGGGGGATTCCCTCTGTATAGATTCAAGAATCATATATTTCAACAATAGTTAGACAAACCCTGCATTTTGGGACTCAGTTGAGATGATTCAAATGAGTACCCACAAAATGGTTTTCCTCAACTGTACCTAAGATCAGGGCTTGTGTTTGACCCTCAAATCAGGGTTTAGATCCTCAAAATTTAAGTGCAAGTGGTCATTTTGACCCTCTAAACTTCCTTATGCGAATAAATGAATTGTTTTCGAACTTTTATGAAGGCTATACAAGCCCTGTAAGATCCTTCTTGCACTTGTCAGTCAGGAAAAAGCTGCGCTTAGGAAGGGAATATATGTACATGTATCGCAAAAAAAGCATCTTGTAAATCCACAAAATGTATTTTGTTTGCTTCTTTGTAAGAGGGAGCAATAATACTATGCCTATACAACCAGACAGGGAAGTTTCACATGTGATTTGGAAGCATATTGTAAGCCAATCTAGTCTTTTTAACTTTGAAAGCTTTAAGAAATTATATTCTCAGATATCTTCAGTTGTCTTCAAATGGACAGTCATCGGATGATTCCTTGTCTAACACATGTGTGAGACCACATTCTAAATGATGTCATAGTGATGTCATCTTAAACATGTTTTTGCATAAATTGTGTCTGATCTGGGCATTCTAAAATGTTTTTCAAAGTGCAAAATGGTGAAAAAAGACAAGCTGATCTTAACTGCTTCTAGAATAGAAAAGTTATTAAGCTTGCCAAGGCTCGCTTAATGATATTTCATTTCTAGGCTGGGTTGAGATCAGCTTGTCTCAAACAAAATCTCATAACAGATCCTATATATATCTATAAATTTTAATGATTTCCTTCACACTAGAGATAATACTATTTCTTCTATCAAATCTTGTCTTAAACTGTTTTTAACCCAGGGTTCTTAAGCCATTGTTTTTGTTTATCTTGGCGTGGAAATTAAAAGAAAAAACGCTGAAGCATGGAAAACTATTTGTGTGTATAACCATTGTAAAACATTCCTAACCCTGTGCTTTGAAGCCTTGAAAACATTGATTTAAAATTCAAATATGTCAAACTGAATAATCATTTCAATTGAAATATTTAAAATGTAAAACTTTTACCAACAGATGTAAAACTGTATTATTTTTTGATATGGAAAATACCAATATATTAAATATAGGCGCTTAATTATAATGAATGTTGCATGAATCCATCAGTTTATCTACAAGGTATTGTTAAATCATCTATAAGAAATGAAAAGATGAAACTTTTATTTCTCTCAGAATGTAAGAATTTTAGTAGGAGAATGTTGTGTTCCAAAGTGCGGAAAGAAAGCATGAATGCCTTATTTGATACCAGACTGCTTACAAACAGAAATCTTCATTAATATTTTGTAATGGTTATCTATGAAATCTTCAATTGTTTTGGGGTATTTGCTTCATGATCTCTAGTCATGAGTGAAAAATAATGGATCAACAACAAAACAGATGATTGTTTTTAAAAAGAAAAATGTATGTAACTACTGTAGCAAAACTGTCATAAATATTGTCATTTATTATTAAATGCCTTTCATTAATTTCATAATTCTGTAAATGGATAACTATCATCTGTTTAGCAAATATGTTTTTAAATAATCATTTTGAATAAAATTAAAGCTGAAAGGAACAAAATATAACACTTGTCAAATTAAAAAAAAGAAACATTCAACAAGAAGAAGAGTTATAAAATGTCTTAAAAAAGGGAAAAAAATGATTTCTTTCACCCAACATTTGATCAAAAAGCTCCTTAAGAATTTGAGGTTTTGTAGAGAAAATTATGAATTCTATTTCCTTTGACCCTAGAAGACAGTTGGGTGCAAACATGCATAAAATTTTGCGTGATAAAATCTACAATGATTTTAAAGAAAGATTGTTAATCTTTGCGTGTATAATCGTTCCAAGCCAATGGCTGTTTTTATGAGATCTCTAACCTGTTTCTTAAAGTGCTCTTCAGTATTTACTTGTTCATTTTCAAAAATAACCTTATTAGTTCAATGGAAAATCAATTCTTTTAATCATTTTCAGAAAAAATTGTGCTTAAAGTTAAGAAAATCAATCTTTAATTTTATCATTGGATATTATTAATCTAATTTAACCTTTTGCTGTTTAATCCCTGCTTTTCAAGTGCCGGTGATTTTATGATGAGAAAACATTGTGAAAAAAGAAGAAATTGCTTCTGACAAGCAATTTCTTCTTTTTCCCCACTATTTTCTACCCAACTGAATGGTTATTTTTCAAATTAAATCCACTTTAAATTTTCGTCTGCAAAACCTTTGAATTTGGACAGGTCCAAAATTTTGTAAAACAGGAAAGGGTTAAGCAGAAACATCATTTTCAAAGCTTATTGTAGAATATTGAATTAGTTATCCAAAGTTGTAACTGCGGACTACGTAGTGCTTTTGTATATTGTTGTGGCTTGAGTTTGTGTAAGTTGTGAATTTTAACAGAATTTTTATAAAATCATCTAGGAGTTAAGTTGAATGTATAAATGGAAAGATATTTCAGATGAGGTAAGGGAATATCACTGTTGGTCTGCCAAAATGTTGTATCTAGAGCTTGTATTTTCATCATTTTGGTTGCCCACCAAAAATATAAGAGCCTTTAATGCATGACATTTCCAACAATTTGAAATGTGCATGAGGTGCAAACATTGAGCAGTGTAGACAGCTCCTACTATAAATATGAAGTTACCTGATGGTTAACAAGTACTTTGAGACCTTATCTATCTACTAAACACATAGTAAAGACTCTGGTCAGACTGTGTGGATGCACAGGCTGGTCAGATTCTGGCTATGTACATACAGTCAAACCTGTCTTAAGCAAACATCCAAGGGACATTCAAAAAATGCTTGCTTAAGACAGGTGCTTGCTTAATACAGGTCAATTTCAGTGCAATTTGTTCATTTTGGAACTAGGTGGTCACTTACTTAAGACAGGTTGCTTGCTGAATGCAGGTGGCCGCTAACACAGGTTTGACTGCTGGAAATCTCAAACAAGGGCACATTTCATCTTGTATTATAACTGGTCATTTTGACTAATCATATTGTGATTTTGAACAGTCTTAAGACCCTCTGAAAAGCAACAAAGTGGTTAGATGATCAAAAGGAAAAAGGTACACAACGGAGGCAGTGTAGATCCAAGTAATGATCTTTGTATGTGTGTAATGCTGCTTTCACTTGTATTTCAGATATATCTCAATGGCGGGTACACTTACGAATGGTTTCCTGTCATTTCACGCACAAGTACAACCAGAACATTTGGTCAAAGCAACCTGCTGCTCGATGATCTTTATATCAGGATGGAAATCAAGCTGCAAAATAGCAATCTCACTATATGATTTTCAGTTAAGCTTTGAAATTATTTTTTGAGGTTCTTTACATGACAGAGTTAGCTGTATTTCTGATCCCAAAAAGTTAAACAAATGATATATAATTTACAAGAACACACCATGATTGGGTCACAAAACCAACCAATCCTTTTATTCACTGATTGATTTTGAAAACACTCATGATTTTAGTCAAGGAAAACAAAAGCCCAGAACTGTCTCTAGTATTATCCTTCTTAATTTATGTAAGTTTTGAAAGCTGTCTTTGAAATTGAATGTAATTTTCTAAGAAATGGTTATATATATACAAAAACACAAGTATTAATTCAGTGTTCTCTTTATATTTCAGAGTACTAGAGTCTCAGTCGATTTCTCGTAGTCCATTGACCTCAAGTGACCTTGCTTCTAGTGACAGCTCATCTAGTCTACAGCCAACAGCAGAAAACAGTGCAACAACCAATGGCACCTTTGAAGGTAATTCACTTATGCAGGAATTTGTTCTGTGCCTACCAAAAGGTCATATCTACAGCTTGAATCGATTTTGATTATGGGCCTGTGGTGACATTTTCAAACAATTAGAAATGTTTGTGTGCTACATTGAGTAGTGTTGACAGCCACATACTGTAAATTTAAAGTTACCTGATAGCCTACAGATACTTTGAGACCCTATCTATCTACTAAACACATAGTGAAGACTCTGGGCAGACTGTGCAGATGCACAGGCTGATCAGAGTCTTTGCTTTGTACATATTTGAAATAGTTGGAAATCTCACACACAGGCTCATATTTTGGTACCTCACTGATGATTTCCTACAGCAGTTTGATAGCAGATTTACTGTCTATCAAAAAACTTAACATCTCTTGTATCTAAAGGAAGTGGACCTATAATACTTCTGAAATGGCTTGGAAGTAATGAACTTATAACAGTGTTAACCAAGGTTTCCTTATGATCTCATAAGGAAACCTTGGATAACATTGTGAAAGATCATTAGGTCAGAAATGTTGCGGAACTTTTACAGTCCCACACCCATAAGTCTTCCACAAACAGATTGATTATTGATAGTTTCTTCAAGTAAAACTAGTTTTTAGCTCCACTGGCTGAAAGCCACTGGGGCTATTGTCATGGCGTTGTGTCCGTCGTGCGTCCGTCCGTCCGTCTGTGCGTGCGTGCGTGCGTGCGGTCGTAAACTTTTCTTTAAAAATCTTCTCCTCAGAAACTATTGGATGGATTTCAACCAAACTTCACAGGAATGATCCTTGGGTGACCCTCTTTCAAAGTTGTTCAAGAAATTTTGATCCAATGAAAAACATGGATTTAATGGGCTTGGCTAATTTCCAAATATGGTAAAAATTGAGTTATCTCAGATTCTAATCAATGGATACCAATTAAATTTTACATGAATGATCCTTGGGTGACCCTTTATCAGTCTACAAAAAATCATTGTGATCGGATGGAAAATATTCATTTTATGGGCGGAGGTCATTTCTCTATATGTAATATAGTGGAAACTTTGAAAATCATTTTCTCAGAATGTTACGGATGGATATCAACCAAATTCCACTGGAATGATCCTTGAGTGACCCTTTATCAGTCTACAAAAAATCATTGTGATCGGATGGAAAATATGCATTTTATGGGCGGAGGTCATTTCTCTATATGTTATATAGTGGAAATTTTGAAAATCATTTTCTCAGAATGCAAGTGATGGATATCAACCAAGTTTCACAGGAATGATCGTTGAGTGACCCTTCATCAGTGTACCAAAAATTATTTTGATTTGATGAAAAATATGCATTTTATGGGCGGAGGTCATTTCTCTATATGTTATATAGTGGAAACTTTGAAAATCATTTTCTCAGAATCTAATTTTTGGATATCAACCAAATTTCACTGGAATGATCCTTGAGTGACCAATATTTCAGTGTACTAAAAATTATTTTGATTGGATGAAAAATATACATTTTATTGGTGGAGGTCATTTCTTAATATGTTAAATAGTGGAAACTTTGAAAATCATTTTCTCAGAATGTAACTGATGGATATCAATCAAACATTTTTTGTTTGATCTTTGGGTGACCCATTATCATGCAGCCAAAAACTATTTTGATTTGATGAAAAATATGTCTTTTAAGAGCAGAGGTCATTTCTCTATCTGTTATATAGTTGAAACTTTGAAAATCATTTTCAAGATCAGTAGAACCCCAAATATCTAAAAATCTAGTCAAAACATTTATTTGCTTTTACAAGAATTTCAAGCCTGTGGAGCGACTCAAGCCATTCATGGCTTTCTAGTTGTTTGTCCTTCATAGTTTTGACCTTATAAAGAAATGTAAATGTCAATTTCGATTAAACTTAAAGACCAATCAGAATTGTCTTTGAAGTTTTTTCAATGGCATGAAAAGAATTATTTTCAAGTGGTATGCACCCCAGCATTGATCACTAGCTAGTGGGTCACACATATTTGTGACTCGTCATGTGAAAGGGGATCATCTAGGAACTCTGTAACATAAGTATTTGGAAAAGAGATTAGGTCCAGCATAGATCAACCAGAGGTTGTATTTCGAAAATTCTTTTACTAGAAGGTAGATTAATCATTCTAGATTAAGACAATAAGCAAAGTGCCAAAAGTTTTGACCCTTTTCAGTCTGCGCAATCCCTGCAACCTGACTAGGGTCAACACACGCTACCCTGGTGATCCCTTTTTGTGTGCTGGGTCTTATTTATGTTCTTTAATTTAGAGCTCTTCATTAAAGGTGTTATTCTGTTATTTCTGCTTCAAACCCATTGTTTGGAATGATTTTCTATTTAAGACATGAAATTGTACATTTTGAAATGGGGATGTGCATGACATTTCCAACATTTCGAAATTTTAGTGAGGTGCAAATATTATGTAGTATAGACAGCCACATACTGTAAATATAAAGTTACCTGATAGTCTACAGATACTTTGAGACATTGTCTATCTACTAAACGCATAGAGAAGACTCTGGTCAGACTGTGAGGTGGCACAGGCTGGTCAGAGTCTTAGCTTTGTGCACATTTGAAATTGTTGGAAATCTCACACACAGGCTCAAATTAAAATCACTTTCTCAATTCCCAACTCTGTCATTATTCAAAGGGAAGGCATGCTTTTGTAAAGAAATGATTGAATTGTTTGTGTGCAACTGGAAATTCATGTAATCTTCAATCTTCCTTATATGACTTGATTTGTATTATAAGAATAAAGCATTTTTTATGAGTTGTTTGAGGGTTTGAATGTTAAGAATTAAAGGATATGTAAATCTTAAAAGGTTACATTTAAATATTTCATTGAAACAAAAATACCATTAATTTATACAAAGTTTATAGTAATTAAAGTAACAATCAGATTGTTGTTAAACAGCTCGAAATGATCTTTCATAAATTATTCTATGTATATGCAGAATTGTAACACTTAGACCACCAGCCTGCTTGTATCTTTTTTTTTTTTTTTAATAAAAAAATAAAATAACAGCAAAAAAATTTATGATAACAGAATTACTTGATTAATGAATTAAAGGGTTTTGGTATGTTTTAAGTGGTACTTTTGGTTAATTCAAATGACTGGAGGGAATGGCCTGTGTACCCTGACTGTATATGATTTGAAGGACCATCGATTGTATGAATTGTTCTATATAAAAGAGCATTCGTTTCCTCCCAATCAGATGAGTCACTGAATATATATTTATCAGTAATTAATCAGTCCTATTCAAAATGGCAAAACTACTCATTAATTTCCGTGTTTATTTTGTTCAACATTGCCAACATGGTTGTCAAATACACAGGTGATTGTATTCAATATTAACCCATTTACCAGAGGACAAAAATTTAGACTGTTCTAAATTCAAAGTAGTTGCAGACAACAATTTTTAGGTAATAAGATTTCAAAAATCATTGTTTTTGGAGGAAAGAAATCATTGTTGAAAATGAAGAAATTGCTTTTTAAGTAGCAATTTCTTCATTATGAACAATGTTTTCTGAGTGTTTCTGTTAAGGAGCGTCATATTTGAAATTGTGTGGGAATGAGTAAATTATTAAAGGGTTTGTTTTTTACCAGTTTTGAGATTCAATGTGAACATAAAATCAAAAATGGGAAAACTCTCAAATCTTCCTGTTTTAATTGAAGATGCTATGAAATGGGGTTTTGAATCTAATGTGTTAAAAATTCAAAAATATTCAAAACATGGTAAAGGTTCAGCAAAATGAACAAATTAAACAAGAATAAAGCTAACAATTCATGAATGATTTATAATTTTGTAGCTATGGTGGTCGGCCAAGGCAAAATGTTGTCACAAGTTTGGGGACGGGAAGAATTTGTAATGAATTTGAAACACAGGGGGACCTATTGTCCTAAATGCAAAATGTGAGGAGAAAAAATATTTGTCACAATGTAATGGCCAGTCAGGGGACGTCCTGGTTAAATGAACAACTGGATGAAAAACTTGTTTTAACTCCATACAAGTTAGAAATAAAACTGCCTACAGACACTTCATTCAAAGGTCTACAAGGGAAATCATAGAACAACATGATGCAATGTAAACAAGAAAGCGGTATTCTGGGAGAGTGGAAACAATTGATGAGTTGAAACAAATACTGTCAATATAGAGCATTATCTTTGACAAAAAGAAAAAAAGAAGAAAAAAAAAAAAACGGAAATGTCTCAGAACATGCTTGTATATGCTTCTGTTTGTGTGGTGCAGTTAAGGGCAATCAGGACTTACTATAAAACCTAACATTACTTACAAAAGAAAGCCCTGAGCTCATAGATCAGTCAGAAACAAACTCAATGAAGAAACTGTTTGTAAAATATAAAGAAATGCTACAGAAAATTTTAGTTTCTGTGATGCTATTAAATACTTAAAGGCTAGTAAAGATTATGTAGCTTAGGGTATACTTACAGGAGAAATATCATGAATTCAAGACAGCCTTTCCAGTATCAAATACAGTGGAAGAGACTATTATTGAAAACATAGTACTGAGGGGTCAGCACAAAACTATTGTTAGTGCCTATGAATAAATAGGCACTTACAATACATTTGTGCTGATCCCTCAAAACGGCTATATTGAATGACAAATGAAAAGAAAATGGAGAATAATTTGTTAGACTGTGTCAGTTTTGAGAGCAGACATTGTGGCCTGTTGAGGTGACATTTATAGATAGACAGTGGCCCAGTCAGGACCCGGTGGGCTTATGGAGATAGTAATTTGTCCACCCTCATTTAAATATTACTGTAAAGAAATGGAAGAGATATTCTTAGTTTCAATTTTTGTAGATTTTTCACCGCTCAAATTTTTTAAAACAGATTTTGCGTCCATGAAATAACATCAGCCATGGTCAAATGACTTTCCCTTTAAGTTGACCTATTTTGCAGTGAAATAAGGCTGATGGTATTATATTTAGTAAAAGCACAACTGGTTTCATGTTAATGAGAGCCTTTTAATACGCAGACTAAGGTAGACATATAAATAGAGGATATTGAATGAGTGGTCATGGAATACTGAATTTATTAAACAAGTCATCTATAAACAGATAAAAACGAGGCTGTGCCGAGTTTTTATCTATTTATAGATGACGAGTTTAATAAAGTCAGTATTTTATTAGCACAAATATTATATTCTATTTATAATATGACCCAAATTTTTGCAAAAAATCGTCAAAATTCTTGAAATTCAACATTTGAATTTTCCACGAAAGTTATAACGCCCATTTAAAACTGACGTCAGTATTTATACACGATGACACCATTTTCGCGGTTACAAAATAGCGTTGCTATTCGCTCTGAGCTCATTTGCATAGTTATTCCACTCGTGTAATAACACCCATGCAATATCAAAAATATTCAACGGCGTTATTTCTCTCCCACGACGTAGGTCATATTATAAATTGGTATCATTGTCTCAGTCTGTTGGTGCAGCAAGTTGGTATGTCCATCTCTTGTAAATGCAACTCTTCCTTATTAACATGTGATCTTTGGCATATTGTCTGGATTAAGTGATATTCAGTAAAAATTTTCCATGGCGGTATATCTTGGAAAAATGCTCTCCTATTACGAATTGATTCAAGGAAGTTGAGCATTTGTAATGCATGGAAAGAAGAAAAAAAGGAATTACATGCCAGTATTTTAGGAATAATAATATATATCTTCTAATCTGTGTTATGTCTTTGTCAATACGGTGCATTTATGTAATTTCAAATTTATATGGTTGTCGCTTAGAACAAGAATTTATACCTAAAGTAGACTTAACAAAATTTGAATGCCTGATGGCTTGCAATGTAGATTATAAAGAACTGTTTACATTTGTGGAAGCCAATCATGAGATGATAAAAAATGATAATAATAAGACTGCTGTTTCATGGCAGGTTAAGCATCTGATGGCAGGATTATTAAATATTTGGATAAAAGACATTGTGCTTATATAAACACATATTTATTGTTATTTTACTGCTTCTGAAAAGATTAGATCTTGAATCAAGATAACATCTTTAATTTTATGCTAATGCTTACTTCATAAGTCTTGTGTTAAAATATTATTGTACACATCTTAAAATATAATTAGTAGAGAAAAATACTGAAAAGAATACTTTTCTTATATTATAAACTATATTGAATTAATTATTTTAGGGAATTGAATTATTCTGTCTTCTAGAAGTAGTCATCTGCTGGCTGTTTGGTTATGATTGAAAACCTTGACAGGGAATGGGGAAATGAATTTGAAGGTTGAATTCAACTTTTGACTTAAAATTCTTAATATAAACTACATGTATGTGTTTCCAATCCCTATAGTTCTGTATTCAAATGTGTGCCCACTGCAAATGATTATTGTAGGAAGAAGTTATGTTTGTTTTGTTCTCCAGATTTTTAGCAACTTAGGGATCGAAGATGTTATAATTAATTTATTAAGCAATTATAAGCTGAATCAGGAACCAGGGAACATATAAATAGACCAAGATTGATGACTGCATCAAACTAAGCTGAATGCACAGAGGCAAAATTCTGAAATGAACGGTTGACAAATAGACAGTTTTCACCAATTATGCTGTCATCCTTTTATTATGTCCATGTTCAAGCTTAGGTCCCCATAATGAGATTGAAAAATTGAAATTTTCATGTCACATCGGCAGATGATGAATGCTTGGAGCAGGACAAGTGGGAGGGGCTAGCCCCTTTGTATAGAAAATGGTCTTTCTGTGTTAATCCATTTCTGGATGAGAAGATTATATTATGATGCTTCATTTTTGGACTCTTCCAGAATGCAAGTAGATAATTATGACAAAAGTTGGGGAGGGGGGCCAAAATGATCAGAGATGAGAAAACCTTGCATATAATTAAAGAAAGGCAATATGTAAAGCTTTCAATTCTCTGTAGAGATATTGTTTCTCTTTGCTCTTCGAAAAGAGATTCTTATCAAAATTTTGAAACAGAAAATTGTAAAAATATGATAAAAATTGAGGAGGGAAAAAAATCAATAGCTTGGCTTGAAACAGTTGTAACTGCCTCCCATAAGTTCATAAGCAGTTAGATCTAAAACTGTTTCATGCGAAGCATTATGGAAACAAAGTAATTATGTAATGGCATTTTATATTGTCAGCATAAACTGCACTATGATGTGATGAGTTTGTTTTCAGATGAAGAACAGGATTAAAGCAATATCTCTAAAGTATCTACATTAAAGAAAATTTATTCAAGAAAAGAAATATTGTTCACCATTATACTTAAAGTATTCCATTCAATAAAGTAAAAAGAGATTAACTCAACAAGGAGATTTTTCTGATAAATGTGTCTGTATTATCGCCATTTTTGATCTGTAAATATTTCTGAATGATGAACTTTTCAAAAGATAGTTGATAAAGAGTAAAATGAAGAGATTTTAACCACAATATATGTCTTGTTGGCCTTCATAACAAGCTTACACAGTCTTTAAAGGGAGTTCCAAAAAGGTTTTGCAGTATTGTTGGATCGCATGTTTGAATCGCAAACATGAAAATAATCATTTCACTTGCAGTATTTTTGAGGATGAGGGCAAGATTGTGCAAAGAGTCAACATTATTGTGGATGCATTTTGTCTTGTTCTAATCTACCAAAAGATTTTGTTCTTTAATAAAGTTTTCGGAATTTTGGACAGATCAGTATCGATAACAGTTTACAGACGGCAATGAAAAGTGGTGCAAGTTGAAAGAAAGCATCCTATGTGCTTGTTACAAGCAATTTCTTGTTGCACAAAATAAAGTAAAAAGTATTGAAAGTTTACATTAAAAAGGATAAAACAACCCTGGAAAAAGTTAACGAAAACTGCGGCTTATTTTGCTAGAATTAATAGTTGAAGTGCCCATCATGTATTATTTTTTTGTCATGCAATGAAGCCTGTATTGACCTGATATCACCTGTCTAATAACATAACATGATATCAGGGAGCCTATTTTTAGAAACAATATGCATACATTTTCACCTGAATTTCTTAAATTTTAGAAGGGTTTATTATAATCAAGCGCTGAAAAATGATTGTATGATAAATAGAATAACATGCAAGTGTTTTAAAATATCAATGATATCTGGTCGAGGTTGGGAGAATTTATCATGACAAAGCTTTGCAAAGCCATGTCATGATAAATTCTCCCAACCTCGACCAAATAACATTGATATTTTACACACTAACATGTTATTCATTATGTCTGTCTGTCTATTTTCAGGTGATATCCCTGGATTGGTCACTTCAGGTGCATCAGTCATCGCAGCTGGTGAGCCGTGGGTAATGTCCGGTGTTGCTGGTCCTTTAACAGGTGAGTCCCATGTTCAGGTCTCTCCCTATCCCTCAACCTATCATCAAAGACCAATAGCAGAGGTCGTCAAAGCATTTTAAGTTACCCAAATCAACACCATCTAAATGGTTATTATCTATGACGAACTATTATTACCTTTTTGACAAATTTGGATGCTTTATAACTTATAATAAAGCATTATATCAAACCTTATATAAAACCTGATTTAAACGTTTTTCTTGGTTCCATCTATTTCTGATTAAAAATTGAAATTCAGAGAATACAAAACTGGATCAAAATTGTGATATATTTCTCCTATTCTATATTAATTTTGTAACCATATGGGGCTTTCCAAGAGTTTCTTAAAGTTCACTTGGAAGCCTTTCTGAGCTGATGATTGCTTGGTATATGGCAAAGAAAGTTGTAAACTTGCAATTAATAGGAACATGTGATATGATTTATGATACCTCATTAATGAAATCTTTCTTTGCTAGCTATTGTTGGCCAATCAATGGTTCTGTATTCGATTCCTTTGACCCTCACTGTTGAGAGCAGTTGTTTGTAACCCTTCTGCTGTTTGCGACATAATCCTGCTGTATACAAAGCTCATGCAGAATGTATAGGCTGAGATCAGCCTGCACAGGTGTGCAGTCTGATCTCAGTCTACACTGCCATTGCTTTATCTGCTAAATTATTTCTGGAAAAACTTAAATAGTCTAGTAGATATCCTGAAAAATGGCAATAAGAGTAAAACAAAGTGAGCCTGTGTGTGATATTCCCAACAATTTCACATGTGCGCAAAGCGTATGGCCAGCCTGTGCAGCTGCACAGTCTGACCAGAGTCTTCACTCTGGGCTATATAGATAGATAGATCTTAATTCCTCTTCTAGTGGTCAGCTTATATACTTTTTTAGCTCCACTGGCTGAAAGCCACTGGGGCTATTGTCATGGCGTTGTGTCTGTCGTGCGTCCGTCCGTCCGTGCGTCCGTGCGTGCGGTCGTAAACTTTTTCTTTAAAAATCTTCTCCTCAGAAACTACTGGATGGATTTCAACCAAACTTCACAGAAATGATCCTTGGGTGACCCTCTTTCAAAGTTGTTCAAGAAATTTTGATCCAATGAAAAACATGGATTTAATGGGCGTGGCTAATTTCCAAATATGGTAAAAAGTGACTTTTCTCAGGTTCTAATTGATGGATACCAATTAAATTTTACATAAATGATCCTTGGGTGACCTTTTATCAGTCTACCAAAACTTATTGTGATCAGATGAAAAATATGTATTTTATGGGCGGAGGTCATTTCTCTATATGTAATATAGTGGAAACTTTGAAAATCATTTTCTCAGAATCTAACCGATAGATATCAACCAAATTTTACATGAATGATCCTTGGGTGACCCTTTATCAGTCTACCAAAAATTATTGTGATCGGATGAAAAATATGTATTTTATGGGCGGAGGTCATTTCTCTATATGTTATATAGTGGAAACTTTGAAAATCATTTTCTCAGAATCTAACTAATAGATATCAACCAAATTTTACATGAATGATCCTAGGGTGACCCTTTATCAGTCTACCAAAAATTATTGTGATCGGATGAAAGATATGTATTTTATGGGCGGAGGTCATTTCCCCATATGTTATATAGTGGAAACTTTGAAAATCATTTTCTCAGAATGTAAGTGATGGATACCAATCAAACTTCATTAGTATGACCCTTGGGTGATCTATAATCATGCAGCCAAAAATTATTGTGATTTGATGAAGAATATGTCTTTTATGGGCGGAGGTCATTTCTCTATATGCTATAAAAGTGGAAACTTTGAAAACCATTTCAACATCAATAGAACCCAAAATATCTAGTCAAAACTTAGGTTTGCTGTTACAAGAAATTCAAGCCTGTGGAGCGACACAAGCCATTCATGGCTTTCTAGTTTATTGCATTGTGTCTTTGTCTATGCTGCTCAGTGTTTTTACCTCGCACATGTGTGAAATTGGCGGAAATGTTACGAACAGGCTCAATTAAAATTCAGCAGGATTAAGGCTAATTTCAACAGCCTACTATGAGAAAGATAAATATTTTTTCATAATTATTTCACTAGAAACTTTCTTAAAATTATTGAAATATTTGGTAAAAAGTTTCATTTACTGTGGGTCAAAGACCAAAACCAATTTGGAAAAGCAAGATGTTACCTTAATGGCAGAGATCCAGAAGGAAAGTGTTCTTAGTTTCAAAACACATTATATTAATTCTATATTCTTTAACCCTATGTTATGGATTCCTATTCAACCCTTGTCATGCTGAATAAAAATCTTTGCAAGATGAATGTTAAATCAAAGTGCTAATAGCACTGGAAGTTATCAAATGTGAGTGAGTATTGATTTTGGAAATGGATTGTTTTACACCTTTCTGGTTTAAAAATGAAATTCAGGTGGTATGAACTAAGATCAGACTGCACACGTGTGCAGTTACACCTTTCTGGTTTAAAAATGAAATTCAGGTGGTATGAACTAAGATCAGACTGCACACATGTGCAGGCTGATCTTTGTCTATACCTCCTGTCGAAGCAGGAATATTCAGGGTTCAGCATGACAAGAGATAAATCATCTCATTGAGAGGATACCATTGAGTCTCACCAACATAGAGAAATAATTTCACCAATTCCTGCTTTTTATGAAAAAAAAAATCTGTACCAATTCTTGTATTGTCTTCATGAAAGAAAAGAATATTTTCCACGGAGACTCCTAAAAGGAGAATAAATCGGCAACATGTCATTGGTACTGGGCAATCACGGCTCCTAGGCTATCACAGCGTAGGGAACCACAATTGTGTTAGAAACGAGAAAATGAATTAATTCCCACAATCCAACTCACCAGGGGAGCTTTGGCTGTCAATTAAGAGTTTTGACAAACTAAAAGGAAACTCATTTAATGGCAAAAAACGTGCTTAAAGCATTTACAGGTTTTTTAGAGACATTGCGGAAAACAATTGTATTTTTTAAGTGGATGTCCAAGATACATAACTTCTTAAATGTATTTAGGTGGATTGTCAAGAAACAATGGTAGATTATCATTTGATAATCTCACCACCCAACCATTCAAATTATCAAAAACTTATACCCTGCTTTCCTTCATTTCACCCTTTTTGACGTTATCTGAGCAGGGCCCAATAAAGAAATATTGATGATGTCATGATGACATTGCCTTGTAATCACATGCAAAATGGTGCGATTTAAGAGAATTTGTCCCAAACTTTTCGCCTTTCCTCTCATTTTTGCATTAAAGAAATGGAATAACTGTTGTTTGTTTTCATATTAAGATTGAATAATGTTTCATTTTGTTATCTGCAAAGGCTTATTATTTTACCTCATGGCTCCGTCTGACTCATGAAAATACAGCCTTTGTTGTTCAATCAATCAAATTTTAATTAATCTTACACTGCAACACTGCTAATCCTCTGTATATTTTACTTGGGAACAATATTCATATCTTTCAATTTAGTAAAATCACTTCTAAGTTCTTGATCTGTCATTAAAAAAAAATTTGAATTTAAAACATTGCCTGATACCTTAATGTTTAGATATATAACTAGAATACGGTAATGTGACTTGTGGTTACAATACATTTGCATACAATTTATGAGTCAAAGTAGCGAATGAATTCGAATAAGACTGTTGTGTGTACCTGTGCTTAATTGCAAGCCTAATAATCAATTAAACTAAATCAAACAACTTAACCTGATAAAGGTAAAATTTGTATTCACTTAGCATATCTTAATTTGAATACTTATAGGGGGTCCTTGTATAGAAATGAGAAAAGAATAGATGAGCATTGCATAGTTGAGTTATTTCATTGTATTCTCTTAACCTTTTACTGCAAGATAGAATAGAAGACATGCCTGTCTTCAAACAGTTTACACTCGGCCTCTGATACTATAAATAATTTTGAAATAAAAACTGTATACAGTCAAACCTGTGTTAGCGGCCACCTGTATTCAGCAAGCAACCTATATTAAGCAAGCGGTAACCGTGTTCCCAAATGAACCAATTGCACTGAAATTGACCTGTATTAAGCAAGCACCTGTCTTAAACAAGCAATTTTCAAATGTCCCTTGGTTGCTTGCTTATTAGACAGGTTTGACTTTAATTGATAACATTGAAGAGAAAATGAGAAATTGCTTATTAAAAGCAATTTCTCCTATTCCCTTCAATGTTATTCCCTATTGATTTTGGACAAAATTGGTCTTGTTTCCAGAAAGGGTAGAATAAGAATGAATAAGAATGTGGTTATATATACCCAGTCATGCTAGGCAAGTTTATGGCGAAGTTTAATGTCTACTTAATTTAGAAATTCACACAAAATTAATGGGGCGTTATTTTAAAGTCATTTTTATGTAGCTGTATTTCAATAGTTATCGGGGATTATCACCATTGTGTCCTGAATGAGCCTTTTCCCTCTTTATATGTAGAGATCATCACAAATTCTTTTTCTAAATTAATAAAATATTGCATTTTTACATGCTTAAATATGTTAGATATATGTAAGTCTTAAAATTTATATAGATATAAACTTTTTTTAGCCAAGATTTTATAATGACCATTTTTGATATTTTTAGACACTGGAGTTGACATGAAACATGGTCATTCACGGTCATATAAGTTTAATTTTTTAATCCCTTTTTTAGCTCACCTGAGCACGAAGTGCTCAAGGTGAGCTTTTGTGGTTAGGTGGATGTCCGTCGTCCGTCGTCCGTCGTGTGTCGTGTGTCGTCAACATTTACCTTGTATGCACTCTAGAGGCCACATTTTTTGCCCAATCAACCTGAAATTCGGTCAGAATGATTGTCTTGATAAAATCTCGGACAAGTTCGAAAGTGGGTCAAGTGGGGTCAAAAACTAGGTCACAGGGTCAAATCTTAGAAAAACCTTGTATGCACTCTAGAGGCCACATTTTTTGCCCAATCAACCTGAAATTTGGTCAGAATGATTGTCTTGATAATATCTCGGACAAGTTCGAAATTTGGTCAAGTGGGGTCAAAAACTAGGTCACAGGGTCAAATCTAAGAAAAACCTTGTATGCACTCTAGAGGCCACATTTTTTGTCCAATCAACCTGAAATTTGGTCAGAATGATTGTCTTGATAAAATCTCGGACAAGTTCCAAATTGGGTCAAGTGGGGTCAAAAACTAGGTCACAGGGTCAAATCTTAGAAAAACCTTGTATGCACTCTAGAGGCCACAATTTTTGCCCTATCCACCTGAAATTTGGTCAGAATGATTGTCTTGATAAAATCTTGGACAAGTTCCAAATTGGGTCAAGTGGGGTCAAAAACTAGGTCACAGGGTCAAATCTTAGAAAAACCTTGTATGCAATCTAATGGCCACATTTTTTGCCCAATCCACCTGAAATTTGGTCAGAATGATTGTCTTGATAAAATCTCGGACAAGTTTGAAATTGGGTCAAGTAGGGTCAAAAACTAGGTCACAGGGTCAAATCTTAGAAAAACCTTGTATGCACTCTAGAGGCCACATTTTTTGTCCAATCAACCTGAAATTTGGTCAGAATGATTGTCTTGATAATATCTCGGACAAGTTCAAAATTGGGTCAAGTGGGGTCAAAAACTAGGTCACAGGGTCAAATCTTAGAAAAACCTTGTTTGCACTCTAGAGGCCACATTTTTTGCCCAATCAACCTGAAATATGGCCAGAATGATTGTCTTGATAAAATCTTGGACAAGTTCCTAATTGGGTCAAGTGGGGTCAAAAACTAGGTCACAGGGTCAAATCTTAGAAAAACCTGGTATGCACTCTTATGGCCACATTTTTTGCCCAATCAACCTGAAATTTGGTCAGAATGATTGTCTTGATAAAATTTTGGACAAGTTCAAAATTGGGTCAAGTGGGGTCAAAAACTAGGTCACAGGGTCAAATCTTAGAAAAACTTTGTATGTGCTCTAGAGGCCATGTATTTTGGCCGAATAATCTGAAAATTTCTCAGAATGATTGTCTGGATAAAATCACTCACAATATTGAAATTGGGTCAAGTAGGGTCAAAAACTAGGTAACGGGGTCAAATCTTAGAAAAACCTTGTGGACACTCTAGAGGCCATATTTTTAGCCCAATCAACCTGAAAATTGGTCAGAATGATTATCTTGATGAAATCTTGGACAAGTTTGAAATTGGGTCAAGTGGGGTCAAAAACTAGGTCACGGGGTCAAATCTTAGAAAAACATTTTAAGATTGTTAATTCAGGTGAGCGATTAAGGGCCACTATGGCCCTCTTGTTGTATCTTACTTAAATAATGTATAATATTCCAGACTAGAACTAAGCATTTAATTGAAGAATTACTTGATCAAAGTTATTCCTTTAGCTCACCTTAAATGATATTACAATGTGATTATAATTATGAAAATCTTTCCTCACTTGAACAGAAGTGTAAGTTCCATTAATGTGTTAGAAAACTGCATATTATATTTTGCAAGTTGAAATGAAGAATAATTTAATCTGTTTTGTAAAAAAATAATATTTTGCAAGTTAGGCAGATAGGGTACACACATGCATAAAAACTGTTTGCTCATCAGTTTTAAAAAAATAGAACTAGAGAATTTTATCAAAAAAGGGCATTTTTATCAGAAAAGGGCAGTTGTAATTCTTGGAACTATCTCTTAACAGCATACCAGAAGATATAGCCCATTGTAAACAATTTCTCTTGTCATGAGGAGAGATGATTTCAGACAAATTGCTCTCTTAGATCTCCCCGATTTATCAATATTTTATCATGAAAATGTGATATATTTTGTGTGCTTATCATAACGCTCAGAAACAAAACATTTTAATCCCTCCCATTAGTGATTCAGCAGGTCTTTCAATATTTACCCTTTGCTTTAATAAGGCTTCTGAGGAAAATACCTCATCAATTCATGTCTAATTTCAAGCGTATCATTTGACCATAAAGAAAAGACAATTCTTAGGAACTAAAATTGGCACAAGACAAGAAATGCAAATAAATAAAAATGTCTTATGCAACTTACTGTATATATATTGCATCTTTGAAAAAATGGAAATATATGTTTTTAGCTGTTTTCTTGTTTTTCACTACTGACTGTATCTGAAGCTTTTTATGGCCCTTTAACCCTTCTCTTGCTGCTCACAACATTATTGCGCAGTACCAAAAACTTTGAAAGAAAGTGTAGACTTAGATGTGCAGTCTGATCATAGCCTACACTGCTTGCTTTATCTTCTTGTTTACTGCGGGGATATCATTGCGCAGGACTGGTTGAAATTTCAAATAAATCGGTGCATTAAGTTCAACAGGATAAGGGTCAAATTTTAGTTTGTCAAAGGTACCCATATTGTGAACATCTGAAAATTAGACTGGTTCACCTGCAGACTTTTAAGTAAGCTGATTTAGTGGTAAATGATTCTGTGAACCATAATCCCTAAGAATTTTGGAGTGGTAACCACTTGACTGGAATAGATGTTTCAAGTACTTTGAATCGTTATTTGACAACATTAAGTGAAACTGTGCATCTTCTGCTCTGTACAGTTGGTAAATTGGCTGTTCCATAACAAAAGATTAGGATGCCCCATCTGTAATAAAGATTACTTTGAAAAGGGAGGATTTGCCAAGCTAAATCCCTTAAATTCTGTCATCAAAACCTTATGAAATGGGAACTCATTGGAATATTATGAATGGAATATTTTTTTTATATTTTTGAGTTACTGAATTTTTATTAGCTTGCAATTATGCATAGTATCTAAATAACAATTCAACATTTTTGATATTTTAAATTTCAATACAATTTAAAATATTCTATCATAATGGAAACTTTTATCATCAATTTTCAGTGTGAGAAAATTTCAATACAATGATAAATTATGGTTAATTCATCATATATCATAAGCTTGATTTCAAAAGCTCAATTAGAATTGTGTCTATTTTGATCATTTCCTACATACAAACTAATAAAAGATGGCATTCATCTTCTTCTGGCAAATTGTTGATAAGGCCCTTTGAAGATTTCTGGTGATTTATAGATTTAGATGGGGATGATGGAAAAGATATTTTGTCTTTTGACAGTCTCATTAAAAACTGTATGGTCTAATATATAGATGTGAAAAACTTGGGGAATGGTTATTTATGAAATCAATGGGAAATATTTCAACTTTTCTGAATTCTATCACACAACCATCAAAATTTAATGCATAGAAATGGTTAGATAGAAATACATTAATTGGATTTAGCTTCTGGATAAAGCTTCTTTGGGGTTTTAGTTCAAAACTATTTTAAGTGCATATATCTGGTATATGCACTTTAAATAGTTTTTGCACTAATTCGATGGATCTGATTCTTTGTATGATGATTTATATAGCTATTTGGGGGACTTCTACTGAATTGAATTTTCTTTTATTAATGTAATTATTAGCATTTTAATCTAATTTTTTGGTTAAATTGATTTGATAGTTAATAGCAGAATTTTGTAATTTTGTATAAAAATAATTATGCAGCCTGTTTTGGGTACTTTTTTGTCATTTAAAAAGGATTTATCAACTAGATCATAAAATGTCTCTTACCTTTGCATTATTGAAAATTATGTAAATTATGCAAAGTATATGATTGGGTGAAATGCGTAACATTAGGCAATCTGAAAAAACATATGTAACAAAAAAAAAAAAGAAAAAAAGAAGATAAATAAATAAATATAACAAAAACAAGAAGGAATTTGTTCAGCAATCTAAAGTCATGACTGTTAAGAGATTAAGGGAAGATGGCAGTTCTACTCACATATATTAAAGGTTATTTATCTCTTAAGAAAATTCTGCCCTGAGTTACTGGTTTTGGAAAAAAAGAAACAATACTTAATACAATAAATCTTTTTTTTTTAAAAAAAGGTGTTGTTTTAAGGTCAAGGAAGCTAGCAAATATTGCCTAGGCTTTAACATCATTCAGTGTTGTAAAGAACTTATGGTTGGAATTTATTACAAGCAAATAATGTAGATGTATTTTTAAATTTAATTTTTTCCAGAGGTTTGAGCCATACTAAAGTTGTTCTAAAATCTTTAAGAGTCACCAAACTTCTTCACAATTTTATCTTTATTTCAATGGTTACAATAGAATCTATCACCTTGTTCATTATATTCATTGGCTTGATCAGATTCCCCACTCTTTAAGTCTCTCATCAAACAGTATTATTACTTTATTTCAGTGATTACAATCAAACCTAGCCTTGGTGATACTTCATTGACCGGTTCCCAACTCTCTAAGTCTCTTATCAAATAGTATTGTTACTTTATTTCAGTGATTACAGTCAAACCTAGCCTTGGTGATACTTCATTGACTGGTTCCCCACTCTCTAAGTCTTTCACCAAACAGTATTGTTTATTTCAGTGATTACAATCAAACCTAGCCTAGGTGATACTTCATTGACCAGTTTCCAACTCTCTAAGTCTCTCATCAAACAGTATTGTTACTTTATTTCAGTAATTACAATCAAACCTAGCCTTGGTGATACTTCATTGACTGGTTCCCCACTCTCTCCAGGAGAGGTCATTACTATACCTATAGAATTTTTAACAGGTACCAAGCATGAGAATGATGAGAAGACAGATTGCATTTTGCATATCATGACCTTTTGATTTGTTTATAATTTAGTTGTGATAGAAAGCATGGCATTTTGATCTATAATCATGTTCTTTGTCCAAGATAGAATATAGATTCTGAAATCTTTTAATTAACTTGCATATGAACATATAGGTCACATTTCCAATAATTTTGCATATGTGCAAAGCAAAATGTGTGACCAGCCTGTGCATCTACACAGTCTGACCAGAATCTTGGCTTTGTGCTCTGAAGATAGGCTAGGTTTTAGTGTATCTCCAGGGTTTCAGCAAATATTAACCCTTGTCATGCTGAATAAATTATGGCTGAAAATTTTCATCAAAACAAAAGGGCAAAAAGCACTGAAAGTACCAACTGTAGGTCAATTTTTATTTGAAAAACTAAATCTATTGACAATTCTGGTTTGAAATTGAGAAACAGGTGGTGTAGACTAACATCAGACTGCACATATGTGCAGGCTGATGTTTGTCTATAGCTTCTGCCAAAGCAGGAATATTCCGGGTTCAGCATGACAAGGGTAAATTTGGTAGTGTGTAGTTGTTTAGGCTGCTCAATGGTTGTGCTTCATGTACATGTGAAATGGTTGGAAATGTCTAACACAGGCTCATATAATGGGATCATAATCATAATTGTATAAGATTTTATTTTATTTCTTTAGTTCATTATGCATGCCTGTGTCAGAGATATTTGTTGAAGCATTCTGATGAATTTTTTATTTAAAGATGAAGAGAATATTTGTTGCTCTCATTGAGGAATGAAATGAAAAATTCTAATCCCACTGTATGAATACGTGTAACAGATTCATACATAAGGATGATTAGGTTTTCAGTTCATATCTTTTAATTTAATATCATGCAGCAAATATGTAAAGATTTGTCAGTTAAGAAACAGATTTCTTACAAGACTTCTTTTTGGGGAAGCTTACAAAACAGCTGTGTATTCAATTTTTTTTTGGGGGGAAGGGGGGTGAATGGAACCAACTTTTCAGCAAATCAGAACACAGGAATATTGATGGACACAACTAAATTAATTATTTCAGTATGAGTGACCAAAAAATATTTTTTGATAAATAAAAGTATGGAATATTACAGTGATAAGTTGACTTGATCCAGACTTCCAAAGGTCTATATAAAACTTATTCACAACTTTGTGATTCATGCTACTGTAGAATCATGACAATTTGGTATGTCAGTAGCAGTTTAATTTCATACCTCAGTCCAAGCCAGCCAAATGTTACACCTCCGAATCTCCTATTTCTGTGATAGGAGTGTTGAAGCTGTTCATTCACATGATTGATTTTTCTAACTAAACAATACATTCACTCTTGTCCTGCTTAATTAAAATCCATACTCGTATGTTTTTCTTTAGAAGCTCAAGTTATTTTGTAAATTATAATGAAGCTAGGCTTCATACATTTTTTAGAATATACACTGAAACGAACTTCTAAACGGCCACTTGGTTTTTGCTGTAAAAGTAATACTTTCTTTGGTATCTGAAATTGGAAGTAGTTGAATTGTATTCGAAAAACCATTTGGATAGAGTCTTAAATTAACATTGACCTGAAAAAATGTGAGGAAAGCAGCGAATTTGACGGGAAGTCAATGGACCCCTGATTTCAATTGGTGGGTGGGGTAATTTTAACATTTTATACTTGTGTGAGAAATTATAGAACCACAATGCTATTTTCTTCAGAGATTTGGTATGTGACCCACAAAAGCCTTCGAAATTTGTCACTTAAAGAATTAATTTCCGAGTATTTCAAAGACCGAGAATTTGAAATTATTCGAAAATGTGCAATTTTTGTGACTTTTGTGAAGGACGGTTCTTTTGTTTGAATGTTTACTACAGACACCAAGTAAAAAAATTGAATCCATTTGATTTTGTAGAATACGCCAAATTGAACGGCCTTTCATATGGAAATAAAAGATAATTCATTAAATGACTAAAAATGGGTCAAAATGGGGAAAATACAAGGTGACCGTTTAGAAGTTCGTTTCAGTGTATATGTTATATATATTTGTTATATCCTGAGTATTGAAATGTTTGCAGATATTTGGACTTATAGTGCATCTGCACATTTTGTGCATTCTAGACTGAGTCTAATCTACCTGCTCATGTACATATTTCCCCAAAGCAGAAGATTGTCTTTTTTTTCTTGTCTTTTTTTTCTTCGGGGATAACATGATAAAGAGATAATCTCTCATTTCCATGTTGGTCTTTAACCTCATTCATGATCTTATCATGCATATCAAGGAAAAGCAATGAATTTAAACCACTGCTACCTAATTCTACAGTTGGGTGGACTTGGGCTATGTAAAATGTAAAGCGGCCTGCCTAATGACATAAGCCGCCTCCGGTGGTACTTGAACCTGCAACCTTACAGTTATGCATCGAGCTTGCCAACCACTCTGCCATGGAGCCAGGCAAAGGGAAGAAAAAGGGTTTTTCCAGTAGCAAACAACAATACACTAAAGGGTAGTCCATGAAAGATTCAACTTTTCCACAATTCCCTTTATTCCTGTGAAACAATAGGCGGACAAATTACATCATTTCTTTGTTTAATATTGATTCATGGTTTTGCCGGTTTTTGCATGCATTGCACCATTTCCTTATTCACAGAAAATGTTTTAAAAAATGCATGCATGAAACAGTTTACCCTATTTCCTACTTAATATATTTTTCCCCTTTCAATATTTGACTTAATGACTGCAAAAATATTATAAAAAGGGGGAACAAATATGATGAATTTATGTAATTAAAATGTAATCAGCAGACATTTATTAAGCATGATACTATAATTGGGGCTGTGTGCGACATTTCTAACAATTTGAAACATGCATGAGTTGCAAACATTGAGCAGCCTAGACAGTTCCACAGTGCAACAGGAATATTGGCTGCCTGTCTGAAGACACTTCTAGACCTGATATATCTACAAAGTGCAAAGCAAAGACTTTTGTCAGACTGTGCAGATGCACAGGCTAGCTAGATGCTTTGCTTGGCACTCATTTCAAATTGATGATATGTTACACACTGGCTCAATTTTCATTTTGTTTGATGCAATTGATGATAATCAACTGAAATGTGAATGAAAGATTTTCAACTTCTGTTATTTTCTAGGACAGTACATAACTATGCAGGAAAGTGAAACAAAAGCTTTCAAAAAATTTGTTACTCTAGTTTTTTTTAGCTCACCTGAGCACGAAGTGCTCAAGGTGAGCTATTGTGATCGTAGAATGTCCGTCGTCAGTCGTGCATCGTGCGTCGTGCGTCGTCCACAATTTCTTTAAACATCTTCTCCTCCTTAACCAGTGGGCCAATCTTGATGAAACTTGGCAGGGATGTTCCTTGGGTCAAACTCTACCAAAGTTGTTCAAATGAATGAAATCCACCCTTAACTTTCCCTTTACCCTTAACAAAAAGGGTGAAAATATGAAAATCTTTAAAAATCTTCTTCACTGAAACCAGAAGGCAGACCGCTTTCATATTTGGTATGTAGCATCATCTAGTGGACCTCTACCAAGTTTGTTCATATCAAGACCCTGGGGTCATATTTTGGCTTTGCCCGGGCCCAACCCTTTTTACATAGAATCAAAGAGCGAAAATCTTTAAAAAATCTTTTTCTCTGAAACCAGATGGCAGACAGCTTTCATATTTGGTATGTAGCATCACCTAGTTGTCCTCTACCAAGTTTGTTCATATCAAGACCCTTGGGTCATATTTGGGCTTTGCACAGGTGCATCCCTTTATCTCATATGAGCATGAAGGGTAAAAAATTGAAAATCTTCAAAAATCTTCTTCTATGAAACCAGAAGGCAGACAGCTTTCATATTTGGTATGTAGCATCATCTAGTAGACCTCTACCAAGTTTGTTCATATCAAGACCCTAGGATCATATTTGGGCTCCACCCAGGCGCAACCCTTTTTACATAGAATCAAAGAGCGAAAATCTTTTAAAATCTTCTTAAATCGAAACCAGAGGGCACACTGCTTTCATTTTTGGTATGTAGCATCATCTATTAGGCCCCTACCAAGTTTGTTCATATCAAGACCCTTGGGTCATATTTGGGCTCCACCCGGGCGCATCCCTTTCAGCTAATCTGAGCACGAAGGGTGAAAATAAGAAAACCTTCAAAAATCTTCTTCTCTGAAACCAGTAGGCAGACAGCTTTCATATTTAGTATGTAGCATCATCTTATGGACCCCTTCCAAGTTTTGTCATATCAAGACCCTGGGGTCACATTTGGGCTTTGCACGGGTGCATCCCTTTTAACATAGAATCAAAGAGCAAAAAGGCATATCTGTCTTGCTCTTCACTGAAAACGTTCCATTCTTTTGATCTTAGGCAAATATCTTCTTTTTGACATCTGCCTATTTAATTAATGTGATGTCCCAGGGGTCAAAGAGACTCAGGTGAGCGATCTAGGACCATCTTGGTCCTCTTGTATACAGTTTAATTTGAATATTTAATTTTTGTTGGACATAAAATTAATGCAATGGGATAATTTCTAGATTTTACATAATCAGAATGACTTGACAAATTAGAACGAGTTGTAATCGGCACCAAAAAGATGATTACATTTTGGGTACCTGATACCCGAAACATGTTGTAACATACAAAACGTTTGAAAGCTGTAGCAAATCGGCTCCCAGTTACTGTTTCCTGTTTGCATATTGTTTTACATATATTTGTTTGAAATGTATTATTGCAACACTTGTTCTTGTGTCATCTGATAGGGAGAGTTGTGAAATTTGGAACACAGGGGTGACATCTGAAATTAATGATTGCTTCAATTTCAGGTTGTCATGAACCTGTATGGTACTCCTAATAGCATAATCAAAACTTAATAAAAAGTTGTATTAAATAATATTTAAAAAAATCAGTTGGGATTGATATATTTAGCTTTGTAACATTTAGGAGTTGGTCACTTTTAATACAGTTTTGATTCTGTATTTCTCATAATAAACACTCCCGGGAGCTATACATTACTTGGTCAGGGAGCTTTTATTTTGTATGCATTTTCTGATTATAAAAAATATTAAACTTATGTCATTTAGGCCCTTTTCCTTTAAACTTGAGGTGAATTTCCTCTAAACAATCATAGTAATGAATAATTGTTTAGAGGAAATTAACATCAAATTAGAAAAGAAGTCTCAACAAGTTCTTAGTGGGTTTTCTTAGTAAAAAAATGTAGGGGTGGTACTAGTAGTGAAGGGGCTATTATTAGGAGAGATACGGTACATCAATGTGAAAGCTTCAGAAAATGAAACTGCACGTTAAGCATAAGCATGAGGCATGGGATACTTGTAGGGTGCAGCAATTTATACAGTTTCTAAAAGCAAGTTTTCAATTTCATGAATTTTTCAACAAAATTTTTCACAATTTGTAACTAACAGAGCATTTTCAGAAAAATTGTAATTTTAAAAAGAATAAGTCATTTATGTCTTAAATATTTTGCTCATTTTGATTGACTTCAATCCTTGAACAAAATCTTTATTGTATGTAGGTCTTCTGGATTTTGCAACAAAGAAGTTCTGTAAGATGATAAGATTTTCTTATACCGGAGAATCCTTAAGGATTTAGTTTGATTATTGTATAGTTAGATCATGAGAAATTGAATATTTCTATTGGTTTTCGTTGAATCATGAAACCAAAAAACCTTAATAACTTTACTTATGTATGACTGCTTTGCTTCACAATAAGGTTTAAGCTTTATACCTGAATGAATACAACAACAGCTATTTATGTGTTGAATTCAGTTAACTCATGTATTCTTACAGACTTTAACTGTGTTGCTAAAGCATTGCTTAAAATATAGATTATAACATGTTGGTGTCTAAACATGTAAATTTTATTTGGTTGAAGTTAGAATTTATTGTGACAAGACTTATTTCCAGATTATTCTATTTATCATGCAATCATTTTTCAGTGTTTGTTTTCTATACCATGTTTCAAATCAAAGATATTCAGGTGATAGTGGTTCTGGTTAATATTATTCATATGCAAATTGTTTCTAAAAATAGACTACCTACTATCATCTTATATTATCAGGCAGGTGATATCAGGTCAGTACATGTTTCATTGCATGATGAATTTTTATGATTTCAGGTGACCCCAACAAGACATTGGCAGATCTTCAAAATCCTAGTTTTATTGCAAATTTTTTAAATAGGTAAGTTTATATTTCTATATATCCTTTTACTTAACTGATGGACACTTTCTTTAATAAAGAGATTTTCTTCCAAATAGATGGCTCTGCACAAAAAAAAGTTGTAACTGCCCATAAACATTTGTTATATGCAGTTACAAATAATTGTTGCTGAGTCATTAATTGATTGTTTTATATGGTATTAGAGTAGATACATCAATTAATTGTTTAATTGTTTTATAGGGTATTATAGTAGATAAAAATTATGAGACGCAGGTTTTGTGCATCTGAGACGCAAAAATAAGTAGCCAGGACCCTCAAAACTATGGGATTCACTCTCTGGAGCTCAATCAAAAAAGATTTGAAGACTGCTTTAAATAGTCTTCAACTCTTCCCTGAAGTTGAGATTCTAATACTGATATACTTCTATCAATTTATTTACCTTTAACCAGGATTATTGCTCTAAATCTACAAATATAAGATTATAGCCAAAACAAAATTGTCTATACCTAAAGCAAGCAATCCCAAAATTTAAGAAATTACCCCTAAGATCCTAATTATTGAGTCCTTTGGACCCTATGTTGATGTCAGACTAAAAGCTTTTTTAGCCCAAATCAAATTATTGTATTTCCAGTTACTTTTTAGCTAGTTTCAAGATTGAAACCCCCTATGCAAAAATGTTGCATGTGCCTGTACAGAAAAGTGACCCTTGTGACCCTTTAGCATGCGATTTAGAAATATTCTATGGAGGTCAAAGATATTTTACTATAAATTTTGAATTGTAACTGCATGCAAACTACTTTCAAATTTTGTGTGTTTCCATTCCCTGTATTTGTTAATTTATCTTATAACCATACAAATATCCGGGTGATAACATATTTTTTATGATATTACATGGATATTTTACAAATATGACATAATGCAGTTACAAAAAAACAAGGCAAATAGAGGTTATAAGAGAAATATAATACATACCTAGTGTATTGTATAAAAAATATCTTACTTGGTTGTGGAAATTGATAATTGTCTCGGCAGAGCCTCGACAATTATCAGTTCCCCCTACCTTGCCAGATATTTTTTTCATACAATACACTAAGTATGTATTTTATATAAATCATCTTTGGCGACCAATATTTCATATGTACAGCTTGAATAAACTTGTCTGAACAACATTTTGGTTGCCCACCGATATTATGAGAAGCTTTGTAAATAATATATTCTCCATTTTCAGTTCACGAGCATATTCACAATTAGTACAAGTGCCAGTAACAGAAAATTCGACAGGGACCACAAACGATACATCTTCAGAAAGTGGGTCGTCACCCTCGGCGACTGCTACGACAGATTCAGAAACTCCTACGAGCACAATCACCACGATGCAGGCGTACAGTCAGAACACACCTGCCTCCTTCGGGTTTTATAACAGTGGGTCTGCTGGCTATATACAGCCCTACACAAATACTGATAGTAAGTAACTGCATACCTTAAACTTGTTTCCATGAAGCTTAACCATTGTTTTCGAGAATAAAAGCTTAGGCAAAAATTGCATTTAAATTGAAGTCCTGAAGTCACTGGATGCACATATTATTTGTCAGTATTTATTTTGAAAATATATTTTTTTATTAAACTTTTATGTTTTAAAATAGAAATACAAATCCGGTGCTTAAGACTAAAATCAAACGGCACATTTATGCAGACTGATCTTTGCCAATACCTCCTGCCAAAACAGAACATTCCCTGTTCGGTATGTCAAGAGTTAAAATATCCATTTATAACGGCAATATTTTTAGAGGTAATAGTAAATTCTGAATTTTAACCAAACTGAATCACCCGACTTAGTCGAAACATTTTCACTGGGAGCCTGAAGAAAAGGTGTTTGATACATAACCATCTGATGAAATAAAAGAATCTAAAAACTGTTAAATAAATTTCAAATCTTGTCAGATGTAAATCCAGATGTAAATCAATTTCACATTCAGATTTAAGTAAATTTTTGTGAAATTTGCCATTGGATTTAAAGTGTTTTTGATTTAAATCGGTGACAGTTATTGTCCGGGTTGATGTGAGCAGTGTGATAAAATCATTGAAGCTGGGACGAAATGATCAATCATGAAAATTGGCATCCCTTACAGTCGAACATTAAATAGGTTTTGTTATACCCCACTTGAAGATAAAATGTAACCACTTTTCTTTGATTGGCCCAAACTTATAGCAGTTCTTTCGATCTTATATAATTTTAGACTAAAAACATTTTTTTTAACAAACATTGTGAGTAGGACAATAAGCTTTTCTTATTTTAGGCAACAGTTGAAGTAAATTATCCCTTTCCTGTTTTACAAAATTTTAGACCTGTCCAATTTCAAAGGTTTTGCAGACGAAAATTTAAACTGGATTTAATTTGAAAAATAACCATTCAGTAGGGTAGAAAATAGTATGGAAAAAGAAGAAATTGCTTGTCAGAAGCAATTTCTTCTTTTTTCACAATGTTTTCTCAATCATAAAATAACAGCCACGTACGTAAAAAGCAGGGATTAAACAGCAAAGGGTTAAGGCAACAGTTGAAGTGAATTATTTGGTTCTTTGTTACTACAAAGGTGTAGACAGACTTTTAACAGAGGTTTTAAGGTTTTAATGAAAGGGGGGTATTTCTGATCTAAAACTGTTATTTCTGAATGAAACTCTATGTTGTAGGTTCACATTTGAATCATCTCGTAGAAATGGTTCAAATGAGTTCCCATGAAATAAGCTTTGTGTAAGTGTTGTCGAAATATTTTAAATAGAGGATATTGAATGAGTGGTCATGGAATACAGAATTTATTAAACAAGTCATCTATTAACATATTAAAACAAGGCTGTGCCGAGTTTTTTATCTGTTTATAGATGACGAGTTTAATAAATTCGGTATTAAATGAGCGCAAATTTTATATTCTATTTACAATATGACCTGAATTTTTCGCGAAAAATGGTTGAAATTCTTGAAATTTGGCATTTCAATTTTCTGTGAATCTTATAACGTCGTTTAAAACTGATGTCACAATATATACATTATGACGTCATTTTCGCGGTTACAAAATAGCGTTGCTATTCGCTCTGAGATCATTTGCATAGTCATTTCACTAGTCTAATAACACCCGTGTAATATCAAAAATATTCAACAGTGTTATTTCACTTCGGAGACGTCGGTCATATTATAAAATAAAATCCAAAATACCACCTGTATCTGTAACACAGGACTTCAGTTTAGTGTGGAGGCTGCTAGGTAATGGTACAGGGTAGCTTTTAATATGCGTACCTACCGGTATCAGGATACAGCTGTATTCGATGTTACCACACATTTATTAAATCTCCGATTTGCCATAGGCAGTATAAACACATCATTCACCGCTTATAACTATAGCAATTTATTGCCTATTTGAGTGAAAAAAATGTAAATATCTGAGCTTTAATAAAAGTTTTCATTTAAATATAGAAGTGAATTTACTGCCAATAAAATTTAAGATTACTCATTATAGCCTGTCTTTGACACTCTTGAATTAATTAAATCCTTTCCAGAATTACAGAAAGAGGGGGTATTTTGGATTTCAAATTATTTTTTTTTTAAATAATACTTACTCAAATCCTATATTGTGGGTGCTCATTGAAAACGTCTGGCCAAGAAGATTCAAGTGAGTACCCACTACATAGGGTATTAATAACAAAAAGGATTTTGGACTGGCTTTACTCTCTATGATCTGTACCTCTGCTTTCAATAAGATCATGTGTTTACTAATAATCACAGAAGCAATAGAAAATATCTAAGGGGATAATTCTAGGTAGATTTCTGAGAGGATTAAGCATCTCTTTTTACCTGGATTTTTTTTCAATTGTGGGTCAGCCAAAAATGATTGTAAGGGCCTTTAGATATATAGGCACTAACACTAGTTTTACACTGATTTCTTGCATGACATGTCTAAACCTGCATTCAAGCCTTGGCATCCCATGCTGTCCCCTTGTTCAATCACTTCATATTAAAGAAAAGTTAATTCATATATAAAAAGAACAAAAAAATATTTTTTTAATAGAAAAAAGTTTATATTTAAAAAACTTCGTATATTAAAAATAAATTCATTGTTTTTAAAAATCTTTGTATGTAAAAAAAAATATTTGAAGATAAAAAAGAACTTGTTTGAATGTAAAAAACTTTGTATATTTTCAGTGAAATCTTTATAAGGAAAACTGTATATATAAAACAACTTTTTTGTTTATTAAAACCATTGTATGTATATTTTCAGTGAAGCCCATCAAGATGAATTCATCCCCCTTGAACACCTCATATCCAGGCTACAACCCACCTAGCTTTAGTCAGAGTGCAGGATTTAGTTATCGTAAGTATCTCCATGGTTCTATTTGTCTTCTACCAAAAGATTGTTAATCATAGACCTATGTGGGATAGCAGCTGGAGGCTAAGAAAAAAGATTGTTAATCATAGACCTATGTGGGATAGCAGCTGGAGGCTAAGAAAGGATGATGGTAGTGCTGGTGTGAGAAATACCAGGAATCCATTGTTAGGTGCTCCAGCTGCCGCGATATCCCTGAAGGATATTTGAAAGCGGCGTAAAGCCCAATTCAAACCAACAAAAACACACTAAGTCCTTCTTCCTGTGTTGTTGCAGAAGTAAATTTGAAATTTTCTGTAGGTTTTTAGCTCCACTGGCTGAAAGCCACTGGGGCTATTGTCATGGCGTTGTGTCCGTCGTGCGTCCGTCCGTCCGTCCGTGCGTGCGTGCGTGCGGTCGTAAACTTTTCTTTAAAAATCTTCTCCTCAGAAACTACTGGATGGATTTCAACCAAACTTCACAGGAATGATCCTTGGGTGACCCTCTTTCAAAGTTGTTCAAGAAATTTTGATCTAATGAAAAACATGGATTTAAGGGGCGTGGCTAATTTCCAAATATGGTATTAAGTGAGTTTTCTCAGATTCTAAACAATGGATACCAATTAAATTTTTACATGAATGATCCTTGGGTGACCCTTTATCAGTCTACAAAAAATCATTGTGATCGGATGGAAAATTTGCATTTTATGGGCGGAGGTCATTTCTCAATATGTTATATAGTGGAAACTTTGAAAATCATTTTCTCAGAATGTAATGGATGGAAATCAACCAAATTTCACTGGATTGATCCTTGAGTGACCTTGTATCAGTCTACAAAAAATCATTGTGATAGGATGGAAAATATGCATTTTTTGGGCAGAGGTCATTTCTCTATATGTTAAATAGTGGAAACTTTGAAAATCATTGTCTCAGAATGTAACAGATGGATATCAACCAAATTTCACTGAAATGATTCTTGAGTGACCCTTTATCAGTTTACAAAAAAATCATTGTGATCGGATGGAAAATATGCATTTCATGGGCGGAGGTCATTTCTCTATATGTTATATAGTGGAAACTTTGAAAATCATTTTTAGCTCCACTGGCTGAAAGCCACTGGGGCTATTGTCATGGCGTTGTGTCCGTCGTGCGTCCGTCCGTCCGTCCGTGCGTGCGTCCGTCCGGTCGTAAACTTTTCTTTAAAAATCTTCTCCTCAGAAACTACTGGATGGATTTCAACCAAACTTCACAGGAATGATCCTTGGGTGACCATTTTTCAAAGTTGTTCAAGAAATTTTTATCCACTGAAAAACATGGATTTTATGGGCGTGGCTAATTTCCAAATATGGTAAAAAGTGTCTTTTCTCAGGTTCTAATAGATGGATACCAATGTAATTTTATATGAATGATCCTTGAGTGACCCTTTATCAGTCTACAAAAAATTATTGAAATCGGATGAAAAATATGTATTTTATGGGCGGAGGTCATTTCTCTGTATGTTATATAGTAGAAACTTTGAAAATCATTTTCTCAGAATCTAATTGATAGATATCAACCAAATTTTACATGAATGATCCTTGGGTGACCCTTAATCAGTCTACAAAAAAATTATTGTGATCAGATGAAAAATATGGTTTTTATGGGTGGAGGTCATTTCTCAATATGTTATATAGTGGAAACTTTGAAAATCATTTTCTCAGAATGTTATTGATGGATATCAATCAAATTTCACTGGAATGATTTTTGAGTGACCCTTTACCAGTCTAATTTAAATTATTGTGATTGATGAAAAAATTGTATTAAATGGGCAGAAGTCATTTCTCTATATGTTATATAGTGGAAACTTTGAAAATCATTTTCTCAGAATGTAACTGATGCTTATTAATCAAACTTCATTGATATGATCCCTGGGTGACCCATTATCATGCAGCCAAAAATTATTGTCATTGGATGAAAAATATGTCTTTTATGGGCGGAGGTCATTTCTCTTTATGTTTTATTTAGGAAATTTTGAAAATCATTTTCATTATCAGTAGAACCCAAAATATGTAAAAATCAAATCAAAACTTAGATTTGCTTTTACAAGAATTTCAAGCCTGTGGAGCGACTTAAGCCATTCATGGCTTTCAAGTTTCATAATGTAATGGATGGAAATCAACCAAATTTCACTGGATTGATCCTTGAGTGACCTTGTATCACTCTACAAAAAATCATTGTGATCGGATGGAAAATT
This sequence comes from Fragum whitleyi, assembly GCA_948146395.1. NCBI lineage: Eukaryota > Metazoa > Mollusca > Bivalvia > Cardiida > Cardiidae > Fragum > Fragum whitleyi. The sequence continues at coordinate 28,032,664 of OX411548.1, read as the reverse complement.
TGCATTTTATGGGCAGAGGTCATTTCTCTATATGTTATATAGTGAAAATTTGAGAATCTGATATTTGGATATTAACCAAATTTGACTGGAATAATCCTTGAGTGACCCTTTACCAGTGTACCAAAAATTATTTTGATTGGATGAAAAATATGCATTTTATGGGTGGAGGTCATTTCTCAACAAGTTAAATAGTGGAAACTATGAAAATCATTTTCTCAGAATGTAACTGATGGATATCAATCAAAAATGTTTGGTATGATCTTTGGGTGACCCATTATCATACAGCCAAAAATCATTTTGATTTGATGAAAAATATGTCTTTGAAGAGGGGAGGTCATTTCTCTATCTGTTATATAGTTCAAACTTTGAAAATCATTTTTCAACATCGGTAGAACCCCAAATATCTAAAAATCAAGTCAAACATTTATTTGCTTTTACAAGAACTTCAAGCCTGTGGAGCGACTCAAGCCACTCATGGCTTTCTAGTTCTATAACTTACGCTTAGAATTTTTGTTCAAACAATGCTTAAGCCATATCGTTTTAAAGACCTTATTGCCTGGCAGCTATTATAGCACCAAAGGTAGATAATTTTGGCTTTCTAATATTTTACATTTCTGTGAAAAGTTTATATGTCACAAAGTTGAGGATCATAATTGAAATTCAGTATGATATGGTAGCCTAACAGCTTCTAGCACCTTCTATGCTTTTTAGCTCACCTGAGCACGAAGTGCTCAAGGTGAGCTATTGTGGTTAGGTGGATGTCCGTCGTCCGTCGTGCGTCGTGCGTCGTCCGTCGTCAACATTTGCCTTGTATGCACTCTAGAGGCCACATTTTTGGCCCAATCAACCTGAAATTTGGTCAGAATGATTGTCTTGATAAAATCTCGGACGAGTTCGAAATTGGGTCAACTAGGGTCAAAAACTAGGTCACCGGGTCAAATCTTAGATAAACCTTGTATGCACTCTAGAGGCCACATTTTTGGCCCAATCAACCTGAGATTTGGTCAGAATGATTGTCTTGATAAAATCTCAGACGAGTTCGAAATTGGGTCAAGTGGGGTCAAAAACTAGGTCACCAGGTCAAATCTTAGAAAAACCTTGTATGCACTCTAGAGGCCACATTTTTGGCCCAATCAACCTGAAATTTGGTCAGAATAATTGTCTTAATAAAATCCTGGACGAGTTCGAAATTGGGTCAAGTGGGGTCAAAAACTAGGTCACCAGGTCAAATCTTAGAAAAACCTTGTATGCACTCTAGAGGCCACATTTTAGGCCTAATCAACCTGAAATTTGGTCAGAATGATTGTCTTGATATAATCTTGGACGAGTTTGAAATTGGGTCAACTGAGGTCAAAAACTAGGTCACCGGGTCAAATCTTAGAAAAACCTTGTATGCACTCTAGAGACCACATTTTTTGCCTAATCAACCTGAAATTTGGTCAGAATGATTGACTTGATTAAATCTCAGACGATTTCGAAATTGGGTCAAGTGGGGTCAAAAACTAGGTCATGGGGTCAAATCTTAGAAAAACCTTGTATGCAGTCTAGAGGCCACATTTTTGGCCTGAGCAACCTGAAATTTGGTCAGAAAAATTGTCTAAATAAAATCTTGGATTAGCTCGAAATTGGGTCAACTGGGGTCAAAAACTAGGTCACCGGGTCAAATCTAAGAAAAACCTTGTATGCACTCTAGAGGCCACATTTTTGCCCGATCAACCTGAAATTTGGTCAGAATGATTGTCTTGATAAAATATTGGACGAGTTTGAAATTGGGTCAACTGGGGTCAAAAACTAGCTCACAGGGTCAAATCTTAGTAAAACCTTGTATGCACTTTAGAGGCCACATTTTTGGCCTGATCAACCTTAAATTTGGTCAGAATGATTGTCTTGATAAAATCTTGGACGAGTTTGAAATTGGGTCAAGTGGGGTCAAAAACTAGGTCACGGGGTCAAATCTTAGAACAACCTTGTATGCACTCTAGAGGCCACATTTTTTGCCCAATTAACCTGAAATTTGATCAGAATGATTGTTTAAATAAAATCTTGAACAGTTTCAAAATTGGGTCAACTGGGGTTACAGACTAGGTCACGAAGTCAAATCTTAGAAAAACCTTGTAGAGGCCACATTTTCGGCCCGATCAACCTGAAATTTGGTCAGAATGATTGTCATAATGAAATCTCAGAAGAGTTCGAAATTGGGTTTACTGGGGTCAATAACTAGAACAAATCTCAGAACAACCTTGTATGCACTCTAGAGGCCACATTTTTTGCCCGATCAACCGTAAACTTGGTCAGAATGATTGTCTTGTTGAAATCTTGGATAAGTTCGAAATTGGGTCAACTGGGGTCAAATACTAGATCACTGGGTCAAATCTTAGAAAAACCTTGTATCCATGCTAGAGGCCACATTTTTTGCCAGAGCATCTTGAAATTCGGCAAAATTGATTGAATTGATGCAATTTTGGATGACTTTGAAATTGGGTCAACTGGGACCAAAAACTAGGTCGCGGGGTCAAATCATAGAAAAAACTTGTAAGTTAACCTGAAAATTGTAAAAAAGGATTCTCAATGTTTATTGAAGCAACAGCATTATTTAGCTAAGTGACATTTAATCATCATTCTCTTTCTAAACCTGCTTTTGAAAATTTTAGAAAGTTCATTCAGGTGAGCGATTTAGGGCCACTATGGCCCTCTTGTTGCTAAGTGCACCATCTTGGAAAAAGACTACACAAACCTAGTGATGCCCCCTTTCAAAGAAGAGGGGGTAAATTGCTTTGCACTTGTCTGTCTGTCCATCCGTCTGTCTGTCAGTCAGTAGACTATTTTTTGGTCGGAAGCATATATCGAAAGTATGCAAGCTGGAATCATAAAACTTAACAGATCTCATTGCGGATAAGTGCAATGTACAAGAACCATAACTCTACTCGCCATATGTTTTGAGTCATTGACCTTTGTTAGTTGACATTGACCTGATCTAATGGGGGGCATAAATGTTTTACAATCATCTGCTTAGTATGTCAATGGCTCAGTGTGAAACAGTTGTAACTACCTATATGTTTATATGCAGTTACAACTGTTTTGTGCTGAGCCATCGATGTGTGATTCAGAGGAAGCAAAAAGATTTAACAAAATTCTCTTTGACATATTTTTAAGATAGTTAAAAGTTTTGTTTACCATACAATCATCTATGATACTTGTTATACAGAGGTAGAAAAAGATTTAACGAAATTCTCTTTGACATATTTCAAAGATTTTTTAAAGTGTTGTTTACCATACAATCATCTGTATGTGGTATTAATTATATTTCAGCAACATCATTTAACCCAGCCAGTACCACAAGTGGTTCCACAACTTATTCACAACAGGTTAGTATGTGTAACTCTGTACAGTAATCTTGTGTTTAGTGACCACTTAGGGGCAAAAATCACTCATGGAAATGGTCACTTAACCCTTTGCTGTTTAATCCCTACTTTTTACGTGTCTGTGAATTTATCATTGAGAAAACATTGTGAAAAAAGAAGAAATTGCTTCTAACAAGCAATTTCTTCTTTTTCCACACTATTTTCTACCCTACTGAATGGTTATTTTTCAAATTAAATCCACTTTAAATTTTTGTCTGCAAAGTCTTTGAATTTGGACAGGTCAAAAATTTTGTAAAACAGGAAAGGGTTAAAGCATGTACAATATTTAATGATAGATTAGACATGTTATTTGATAGAACATGTAGATTGTCACATAATTCTAACTGAATCCTATGATGTTCGAACCAATAAGAATCATCTCAATGAGAAGATTCTAATAGGTTCTGTCCTGATGTTCACTGATAAACATTTTTCGTTTAAGAATCTCCACTTTTTCAGAGACTTTGCTAATGGTAAGTGGGTTTTTTATGATGGTCGCTCAATAAATATGGTCTCTTAATAGAGCTTGTCGCTTGAGCAATATTGTCTGTATTTCAAATCAGGTATAAATTGATGTGTTGTATTTTATTTCCCTCTCCTAGCTTTTTATGCTACACAAAATGATACTCCAGTTGCCACATTTTGCGGGAATGAAATACCTTGTTTCCTGATTTGATGTATATTAAATAATAGCATGTGTCATGTTGAATAAAGTGGAGTAGCATAAAAATCGAAGAGCTGGAAGCACTGACTATGTGTCAATATATCTTAAGGTACCAAAAGAACAAACAGATGGTGTAGATTGCAATAAGACTGCACATGTTGGCAAGCTGATCTTAGTCTTCATCTCCCGTAAATTCCCAAATATTCTGAGAGTTGCATGACATGATCTAGCTTAACCCTTTCCTGTTTTACAAAATTTTAGACCTGTCCAAATTCAAAGGTTTTGCAGACGAAAGTTTAAAGTGGATTTAATTTGAAAAATAACCATTCAGCAGGGTAGAAAATAGTGTGGAAAAAGAAGAAATTGCTTGTCAGAAGCAATTTCTTCTTTTTTCTCAATGTTTTCTCAATCATAAAATCACAGGCACGTAAAAAGCAGGGATTAAACAGCAAAGGGTTAAAGAGTTCTGTCACTTACATTTAAGTCATATGAGCTAAGGTTTACCTTATTTAACAACTATTGACATTCCAAAAAGAAAAATAGTTGAATTAAGTTTCGACAATCATGGATGTTTAAATATTTCACTTTAAACTCCTGAGCAAAGCAACCATTAAACTTGTAAAGATATAAATTCATGGACCGTCAATTTTCCTCTAATCATTTCATTTTCATTGACTGGTAATCTGACATAGGATCAGATACTGGAAAAATTTAAAAGAGAAAAAAGGTGTTATTTATAAAACTTAACTGACATAGCCGCAAGTTATAACAGTGAAACTCTTATCAAAAATTAATAAAATGAAGCCTCATTTCACGCCATGTTTTTATCGGCAATTTTCCAAATAGGTTGTATTCACTAAATCTCCATTGATGATCAGTCGGTGAATCTGGCTTCGGGCTATTTAGCACAACATGATCACTATGAAAAATCGTCCAACTTTAAAATCCGTAGGGAGAGAAATATTTGGAGAAACAAATTGGCTTGAAACTCATTTGTAAAGGACGGAAATTATTCACTTCTTGATTTTGGTACCCTATTTATAACCCTTTATAGAATAACTAAACTTTTACTATGACATATTTACTCCAATGCATCAACTTTCCTAAGGTTATGGACCAGTAATAGTTCAGCATTGTTTCTGAAGCCATCAACTTTAAAAGTGTTAAGTGAGTTTTCCTAATGATTTCATTATGAAACCTTGACTTATTTTGTGAAAGATCATGAGCTAAGAAATGTTGTGGGACTATTATGGGTCCACTACAGTAAACTTTTCCCATACAGTTCCTGGATTTCATGTCAATGAAATATTGTACAATTTGAACTAGTTAAAAATTCAGAAAAAATGGCTGTGTTTATGGCTGTTTGTATGTTAAAGATTTTGAAGTAAAACAAGTTTTGCATAATTCCTTATTCATATATATGTATATATTTTATGACGATCAAAGATTTTTATGCCCCCGTATCGAGAGATCGGGGGCATATTGTTTTACTCGTGTCCGTCTGTCTGTCCGTCTGTCCGTCCGTCCGTCTGTCCGAAAACTTAACCCGAAAACTTAACCTTGCCAATATCTTCAAGCCTATTCAAGATACAAAGCTAATATTTGGCACGATGATAGATCTCAATGATCTGCATCCGCTGGTACCAAAGTCAAGGTCATGTGACAAGGTCAAGGTCATCTGTCAAGGTCAAACTTTGAAAAAAAATGCCGTTCCGGGGGCATTCGTGTTTCACAAACACATCTTGTTTTCTGTTTAAATGATATCAAGTATTATTTTGGGCTTTGATAGATTTAATGTATTGCACTGATTTGTTCTTTATGTCCATTCATGAAGCAGAGTGTCAGTGGTATAGAGGGATGATATTAAAAACAGAAATTTCTGTGTCTGTCACTGATTATAGAGTATAAATCGGGGCATTTTCACTGCTTTAAATAGTCTGTTGGCAGTCTGAAATTGCAGGTCGTTGTGAATATGAGTTTTATGACATCCCTGTCTTTGTTCATCATAATAGTCTGTCTGCTATTAAGAGTTCTAAAACTGGAGAAATTGCATATCCGTGGCTCAGGATGAAACAGTTGTAACTGCATATATGTTTATAGGCAGTTACAACTGTTTTGCGCTGAGCTATTGATATACAACTTTTTTTTGTAAAACAATCAATACAACGCTTATTAAAATTTTGTTCTGGTCTTGAATTGAAAAACCTTATTCCAGCTGACTTTCATAATTGACATGGACTAGCACTCAAAAGAGTTTGTAAATAAAATGGAATGAATGAAATCAAACCTGAAAAAATATAGTGAAAAAAAAGGGATAAGGACAAAACATAGTTTTGGTGTAGAAAATTATCATATATAACTGATGATTTGTAGAGTTTTGACAGATCAATTGCAATTCCAATTTGCTCATAAAAATGTCTACCAATGGTTAGTGAAATTAAAAAAAAAATTGCATAAAACTTAAAATAGGTTTAAAGCGTTATAAAACACCTAAAATATTTGGTTTATCCAGGCAGCATCCTTTTGGATTTGAAAGATAAAACTGTATTCAAACTATTTCAGAAACAAACATGTTTGGTTCCTTTGTTGTTGCCATGGCAATGGTGCACTGAAAAAAAATGAATAAAACTTGAAACAGTTTAAAGTGTTATAAAACACCTTGAATATTTGCTGTTATCCAGGCAGCATTCTTTTGGATATGAAAGTTAAAGCCCAACAGTTTTCAAATTATTTCAGAAACAAACCTGTTTGGTTCCTTTGTTGTTGCCGTGGCAATGGTGCAGTGAATCTGATAAGATCCAATCATCTTTCACATCCATTATTTTTGATGGTATGGCAGTGAAATTTTCAATTTCCTCCGTCTATCAATAAATGACAGGTCTCAGATGCTTTATGAAGATTTATCAATACTTAAGAAATTTGTTTTTTGCGCTAGCTGATGGTTATCACAGATAATCTCTTAACACTGCTCTTGTTATAGGAAGGGGAATTCTCTGGAATCTTTGAACTACTGTTTATAGGAGCGCAATCCCTTAAAACAGCTACCACTGTGCTATTTATTAAGAACACTCCATTGAAAATGGATGAAGAATTTGTTAAATATTTTTCTCTCATTTGAAATGAATTTCCTCTAAACAGTCATTTAGATTATTGTGTTGAGGAATTAAGACTAAAATTAAAGAAGCAGAAGGCAAAGGGGCGACAACTTGATACCATATTTTAAGATTTTTTCACTATAGTCTAATTTTGGCAAACTAAAAAACCTTTGCTAGGTTGCGAAAATTGTGCGCACGAAAATATCCCTAGAATATTTTGAAAACCTACCATCCATACATATTCAAAATTCAAAATGACCATCTTCTAAATAAAATTTTTATTTTGATGCATCTTTTTCGCCACCCATGCTAGTTGGCAAAAATTAGAAGGCACAAAAATATCCCAAAGTACGGTAGATATATCTTGCGAAATCACAAGGAAGTTATCAATATGTTTATTTCTTTGAGTTTTCTTTGATGAATAGCACAGGGTGGTCATGAAAGTCTGAGGGGTTTAAGGCAAAGGTTAAAATATCCTAAAACACACCCTGTTTTCCCAGACATAATTCCACATGTAATTAAAGTAATTAGAGACTGGCCCTACCTGTTCATACCTGATTTATTAGGATTAGTGGATTGTCTAGGATCCAAAACCACTCCTTATTTGAAATATACTGCGGGGGGGGGGGGGGGGGGGGGGTAATGAGGGGTCAGCGCAAAACTATTGTAAGTGCCTATGAATATATAGGCACTTACAATAGTTAAGCACAGACCCATTGGTTTGCTATAAATGTGGGTGATGCTGTTTGTATGGACAAGATAGCTGTAAACTTGTGGCATATTGTAAATTACCAGAGTTTTCTTTTAAAACAATTGTATGATTATTTATTAATTTACCATCTCTCTTTATGATTATAGGCATTGGACAGTTATTATAACCAGTACTCGAGTATGGCTGCTGGAGCAGCAGCCTGTATGTATCCAAACTAATATGTACTAACAACCATCTCTCTTTAATATTTACAGGCATTGGATAGTTATTATAACCAGTACTCGAGTATGGCTGCTGGAGCAGCAGCCTGTATGTATCCAAACTAATATGTACTAACAACCATCTCTCTTTAATATTTACAGGCATCGGATAGTTATTATAACCAGTACTCGAGTATGGCTGCAGGGGCAGCAGCCTACACCTATCCATACCAGTATGTACCCACAACCATCTCTCTTTATGTTTATAGACATTGGATAGTTATTATAACCAGTACTCTAGTATGGCTTTGGGAGTTTTAGCCTACACCTATCTGTACCAGTATGTACTTACAACTATTTCTCTCTATGTTTACAGGCATTGGATAGTTATTATAACCAGTACTCTAGTATGGCTGCAGGGGCAGCAGCCTACACCTATCCATACCAGTATGTACCCACAACCATCTCAGGATCCACCTCATCTGTGCCTTCACAAACTATGTATCATCTTGATCTACCCCAGGCCACATCACTAGCTACAGGTGAGAGAAACAAGAACTCAAACCTCAAACATATATATCCCTTTCTTGTACTGTCCTAGTTTTTAGCTCACCTGAGCACGAAGTGCTCAAGGTGAGCTATTGTGGTTAGGTGGATGTCCGTCGTCCGTCGTGCGTCGTGCGACGTGCGTCGTGCGTCGTGCGACGTCCGTCGTCAACATTTGCCTTGTATGCACTCTAGAGGCCACATTTTTGGCCAGATCAACCTGAAATTTGGTCACAATGATTGTCTTGATAAAATCTCGGACGAGTTTGAAATTGGGTCAACTGGGGTCAAAAACTAGGTCACAGGGTCAAATCTTAGAAAAACCTTGTATGCACTCTAGAGGCCACATTTTTGGCCAGATCAACCTGAAATTTGGTCACAATGATTGTCTTGATAAAATCTCGGACGAGTTTGAAATTGGGTCAACTGGGGTCAAAAACTAGGTCACAGGGTCAAATCTTAGAAAAACCTTGTATGCACTCTAGAGGCCACATTTTTGGCCAGATCAACCTGAAATTTGGTCACAATGATTGTCTTGATGAATTCTCGGACGAGTTCGAAATTGGGTCAACTGGGGTCAAAAACTAGGTCACAGGGTCAAATCTTAGAAAAACCTTGTATGCACTCTAGAGGCCACATTTTTGGCCAGATCAACCTGAAATTTGGTCACAATGATTGTCTTGATGAAATCTCGGATGAGTTCGAAATTGGGTCAACTAAGGTCAAAAACTAGGTCACAGGGTCAAATCTTAGAAAAACCTTGTATGCACTCTAGAGGCCACATTTTTTGTCTGATCAACCTGAAATTTGGTCACAATAATTGTCTTGATGAAATCTCGGACAAGTTTGATATTGGGTCAACTGGGGTCAAAATCTAGGTCACGGGGTCAAATCTTAGAAAAACCTTGTACCCACTGTAGAGGCCACATTTTTTGTCTGATCAACCTGAAATTTGGTCAGAATAATTGTCTTGATGTAATTTTTGACAAGTTCAAATTTGGGTCAACTAGGGTCAAAAACAAGGTCATGGGGTCAAATCTTAGAAAATCGTGTACCCACTCTAGAGGCCACAATTTTTGTCCAATCAACCTGAAATTTGGTCACTTTTTTTGTCTTCATGACATCTCTGACGAGTTCGAAATTAGGTCAACTAGGGTCAAAAACTAGGTCACAGGGTCAAATCTCAGAAAAACCTTGTATGCACTGTAGAGGCCACATTTTATGTCTGATCAACCTGAAATTTGGTCACAATAATTGTCTTGATGTAATTTTTGACAAGATCAAATTTGGGTCAACTAGGGTCAAAAACAAGGTCATGGGGTCAAATCTTGGAAAATCTTATACCTACTCTAGAGGCCACAATTTTTGTCCAATCAACCTGAAATTTGGTCACAATTTTTGTCTTAATGACATCTCAGATGAGTTCAAAATTGGGTCAACTGGGGTCAAAAACTAGGTCACAGGGTCAAATCTTAGAAAAACCTTGTTTGCGCTGTAGAGGCCACATTTTTTGTCTGATCAACCTGAAATTTGGTCACAATAATTGTCTTGATGAAATCTCAGAAAAATTTGAAATTTGGTCAAATGGGGTCAAAAACTAGGTCACGGGGTCAAATCTTAGAAAAACCTTGTACCCACTTTAGTGGCCTCATTTTTGGCCCGATCAACCTGAAATTTGGTCAGAAAGATTGTCTTGATGTAATCTCTGACAAGTTCAAAATTGGGTCAAATAAGGTGAAAAAAAAAGTCATGGGGTCAAATCTTAGAAAATCTTGTACCCACTCTAGAGGCCACAATTTTTGTCCAATCAACCTGAAATTTGGTCACAATTTTTGTCTTCATGACATCTCAGACGAGTATGAAATAGGGTCAAAATTGGGTCACAATGCTTATTTTGAAGAAATTTTGGATGAGTTTAGAAATAGGTCTGCCAATACCAAATCTAGGTCAGGGGATAACATCTTAAAAAAAAATCTTAAAAAAAACTTGTATGCACTCTGAAAGTCACTTTTTTTTACCAATCAACCAGAAAATTAGTATAATTGAATATTTGTACATTACAGAACATTCAAGAATCAAATGAGTACTAGGTCATTCTATAAAATCTGTATTCTCCTTTTTAGCTCACCTGAGCACGAAGTGCGTCGTCCGTCGTGTGTCGTGTGTCGTGTGTCGTCCGTCGTGTGTCGTCAACATTTACCTTGTATGCACTCTAGAGGCCACATTTTTTGCCCAATCAACCTGAAATTTGGTCAGAATGATTGTCTTGATAAAATCTCGGACAAGTTCGAAATTGGGTCAAGTGGGGTCAAAAACTAGGTCACAGGGTCAAATCTTAGAAAAACCTTGTATGCACTCTAGAGGCCACATTTTTTGCCCAATCAATCTAAAATTTGGTCAGAATGAATGTCTTGATAAAATCTCGGACGAGTTCGAAATTGGGTCAAGTGGGGTCAAAAACTAGGTCACAGGGTCAAATCTTAGAAAAACCTTGTATGCACTCTAGAGGCCATATTTTTTGCCCAATCAACCTGAAATTTAGCCTGAATGATTGTTTTGATAAAATCTCGGACAACTTTGAAATTGGGTCAAGTGGGGTCAAAAACTAGGTCACAGGGTCAAATATTAGAAAAACCTTGTATGCACCCTAGAGGCCACATTTTTTGCCCAATCAACCTGAAATTTGGTCAGAATGATTGTCTTGATAAAATCTTGGACAAGTTTAAAATTAGGTCAAGTGGGGTCACAAACTTGGTCATGGGGTCAAATCTTAGAAAAACCTTGTATGCACCCTAGAGCCCACTTTTTTTGCTCAATCGACCTGAAATTTGGTCAAAATAATTGTGTTGATAAAATCTCGGACGAGTTCGAAATTTGGTCAAGTGGGGTCAAAAACTAGGTCACAGGGTCAAATCTTAGAAAAACCTTGTATGCACTCTAGAGGCCATATTTTTTGCCCAATCAACCTGAAATTTAGCCTGAATGATTGTCTTGATAAAATCTCGGACAAGTTCGAAATTGGGTCAAGTGGGGTCAAAAACTAGGTCACAGGGTCAAATCTTAGAAAAACCTTGTATGCACTCTAGAAGCCATATTTATTGCCCAATCACCCCGAAATTTGGTCCGAATGATTGTCTTGATAAAATCTCAGACAAGTTTAAAATTGGGTCAAGTTGGGTCAAAAATGAGGTCACGGGGTCAAATATTAGAAAAACCTTGTAGACACTCTAGAAGCCAAATTTATTGCCCAATCAACCTCAAATTTGATCAGAATGATTGTCTTGATGAAATCTTGGACAAGTTCGAAATTGGGTCAAGTGGGGTCAAATATGAGGTCACAGGGTCAAATATTAGAAAAACCTTGTAGACACTCTAGAAGCCATATTTTTTGCCGGATCAACCTGAAAATTGGTCAGAATGATCATCTTGATGAAATCTAGGTCAAGTTTGAAATTGGGTCAAGTGGGATCAAAAATGAGGTCACAGGGTCATATCTTAGAAAAACCTTGTAATGAGTGTAGAGGCATCATTTTTTGCCCAATCGACCTGAAATTTGGTAAGAATTCATTATCCTTTCTAAATCTACTTTAAACAATTTTTGACAGTTCATTCAGGTGAGCGATTTAGGGCCACTATGGCCCTCTTGTATAAGTTCACCTGAGTGCAAAGTGCTAATGGTGAGCATTTGTGATCACGCTTTGTCCGGAGTTCATCATTGGTGTGTGTTGTACATCAATATCTTGTAGGCACTTAAGATGCCACTTTTATTTTGGCTCAAAAGTCTTGAAACATGGTCAGAATGTTTGTCCAGGGATTATTTTGGGATGGGCCGAACTGATTTTGAGGACAAACTATTTGTTTTAGGCTAAATCTGATTACAGTTTTGGATGGGCCCCACATATAATCTATTCAAATCTGAGGCTTATTTTATTCTAGGATAGGTATTTAGGATTCTAGGGCCCACCATTTCTTCCTAATGGCCCATCAATTTTGCATATGGCCCATCAAATTCTTAGATTTTATAAGTAATTGAATAGGCCATGGGCCATTGGCCCATTTCAATGGCCCATCCTGAGTTTGGTCCAGAAATATCCCTGTTGTCTCAATGAAACCTGGGCCTAGTTCAAAACTGGGTCAACTGAGGTCAAAAACTATGTCACAGGATCAAATTTTAGAAAAACCTTGCATGACTCACATGTCTTGGAACTTGGTCACAATGATTGTCTACACTTTAGAAATTGCTGTGCAAAAAAAGAAGAAATTGCTTGTGATAAGCAATTCTCCTTTTTCCTCACAACATTTTCTATCATATAGAAGGGATTCTTTTCAAATTTCATTCTCCTTTTATCGCCGTCTGCAACCCTTTTCAATTTTGGCAAGTCTAAATATTTTTAAGAGAAAAATAGGAAAGGGTTCTTGCATGTGTAGAAAATGATAACATGAACTGTAGTTAAGCATTCTTCCAAGAAGTGTTTCAATCGGAGCAGGACTGTTTAAAAGACTAATTTTCACCTGCTTTCACCTTGCTGTTATGAGGTTCAAGGTTCTAAAGGAAATGGCTTTTGGTTAAAACTCATCTCTGACCTTGACTGGACCTTTATAGTACAAGAATTCAATGAATTGAAATAATAATATGGAACCTCCTATGGTATGGCCAACATCTGTTTGAAATTTTGTTGTCATCATTGAAATGCATGATCATAAATGCAGTTATCAAATATATAGGCACTTACAATAGTATTGGGCTGACCCCTCGATTTGTGACCTTGACTTTTGTACAGTGTGATTCAAAAGGACAACATTTGTATAAAGTTTGAATTTCATCAATAGAAAATAAAGCACCTTACTTGGTCGTATGCATGACATGTGACTAAGTTGCATGGCTCAGGACTTTTTAGGGGTCAATGCAACACTATTGTAAGTGCCTATATATTCATAGGCACTTACAATGTGTTCACCAACCCCTCGATTTGGCTCTTGGTCAGAAATGATCTAGTCAACATGAGGATAAATTTGATCAGGTATTTGAACCCTCAATGTGCTGAATAAAACATTTGACTAAGTTGTATAAAAATCAAAGTGATGAAATTACTGGATGCACTTATTTTGAATCAGTATTTATGGGGCTCCGGATAACCAATTTGACTGACTCTCAAAAACATCCATTGTCTTAGCTTTAAACTTAAAAGATTTTTTTAAAAAGTATAACTGTAACAAAATTACTGTTATAATTTCTTGCAATCATTTATAGAGGTTATTTTTAGTGATCTTAGTGATCGAAAATCTGGGATTAAAATATTCTTGCATAGTCTAGTTTATAGTAGAGCCAATGAAGTGCTTGAATTGTTGAAAACCATTCCCATTCCCAAACCTTTACTTTAATCAATTAAACTGGCATATTAATTGTGCCATTTGAATAAATGGCTTATAATCAAAATCAGTTTAATCACTTACAGTATTTTCTTTCATCAACTTGAATAATTCAACATTTTCACTGGTGAAGCTTCAAATGAATTTCTTTATTAATCAAATTTTAACTGAAGGTCTTGTTCCAGAAATTCTCTTGTGAATAGTTTCTTGACAAGATAAGTCTTTTCAAGCATACCAATTTTGATAAAAAAAAAAAGCTAACTGTTAATAAGCTCCAAATTAGTCCATGTGTGATAGTTGCCAATTTTATATCTTCAGTTGCTAGTACAAAGCCCTCCTCCCATATGGATATGCAGTCCCCCACCAACTCTTCAGGTATGGGTGCTTGTTGTAAAAGTTGACGCCCTTCAAATGACCTTTACCTTGTAACCTAGTTCTTCTTATACTCTCTCTGTACCCAGATTTGCTTCAGCTTCTGTATCCTGCATTATCAATGTTTGATGTGTTACAATAATTGGTTGTTGTTATAATACTGAGTTATTTGAAGGAAACAAGGAATACTTAGAAATCTTTGCTTTAAAGTTTCAAGCAAAAAAAGGGAAAAAAGTAATTAAAAATTAATCATTAATACATTATAAAGGAATATTAGGAACAATCTTTGACTCTCCTGTCCATAAAGTTTTTTATTTGCTTCACTTAAGAAAAAAAAAGTGCATGTATGTCTATACATTGTTTTTGCACTTGACCAATAAAATGTTTAGTTAGTTTACTTATTGAAGTGAACGGATAGAAGTACAAAGTGAAATTGCTAGGAAAATCTGTTTTAATCAAAAACATACTTACAAAAATTACTGAATGAATACTGGCATTGAAGATATGCAAGGAAAAAAAACTGTTAGAAAATAAACAAAATTTTGTTTGAAAATAATTTCATGGATACATAATGGCTAATGGGAAACTTAAATCCATTTACAATGATAATTAAGAGTTTAAAAACCAGACAAAATCTATTATAAGAGTAGCTTGTGTATACAGGGAAGGGTTAAATAAATATTCATTTAATGTTTTGAATCCAAATTACAGTAACTCTCCGCCATTTCCTGACGACCATAGTTTTCATGGGAAACGCCACAGTCCATGTCAAAGGTCAAGCTTGGCTGTACAGGTCAAGTGTGGCCAAACCGACACCCGGATTGTTTATGATGGCCAAAATCCTTTGACCATGTCCCAAAATGATCGACTGGACATTTTTATGTCAGTCTGTATTTGGCTAAATTTATCCACAGATTAAACGAGGTCGTAAAATGAAGTTTGGAAGTAATTTGTGTTTTCAGCGGATAATCATTGTCATAAGGGTTTATGATACTGGCTGGTCAGTTGGGGTCACTGAAATCCTTTCCCTAAATTTGGACAATTTTACAGAGTATTCAGTTTGCTCTATTACAAAGATTTTTTTTTACCTTTATCTTTATACTTTTAAAATAGAAAGAATAACAAAAAGAAAAATACATCATTGTATGGAAAAAAGAAAACAATCTTTAATCATTTAAAATGTCAAAAGAGATGAAGAGATGTAAAAAACACAAAAATATTCTTATGCAAAGAATAAATTGTACAAATTTATTTTTGTTCCTTTCGGCTTGACATTCAGATTTAGTGGATTTCATCACCTAGATGCTTATTGTAAAAGAATGATTAACTTTCAGCTTGGTGTGAAGTTCCACCTCTATTTGGCAACAAAAAATCTGATATGATTAAATTTATCACACTTTGGTGTTGAACTAGCTTTCCATTTCTCAATACTTTTGACATGTACATATATTGATATTTTCTTTTGTTATTGTTGACACAAATTTTCTGATAGAAACACTCTACAAAGCAAAAATGTCTCAAAATCATTTTCATGCTGAGTCATCCAAGTTTTTTGCACAATAATTAAGTAGCCAGCAGACAATGTAGGCTAAGATCTGGGCCCAGGTTATAAAACTTTTCTCAAGCTCAATTCAAATTTTTCTCATAATTTCAATTTGAGATGAAAGCTGTAATTCTGTTTTATTACTCCTTTTAATGTATTAACATAAAAGATGATTTTAATAAGTTGTTATAAATAACAACTTATTAATATTATCTTTTATTTTCATTTATTTATTTTAATCTAAATTTGAGAAAATTGAGTCTGAGCCTGAGAAAAATTTTAGTCTGCACTGTCTGCAACAGTTCCTTGTGCAGTTGACATTTGCTGCAAAGGGTTAGGTGAAACAGATCCATAATTAATGAGAAAAGTATAAAACCATATTTTTTCAATAAAGCAATTTTTAACACAATTGGTAAATTACAACAAAATAAAATTGTTTAATTCAAGTAATCCATTATAAATATTTACCATTGTATGTGCTGATGCTTTGATTTCAAAATTATTCCCTGCTGAATTTGTATTATATTGTATATATATCATAAACCTTAAAACAGTACAAATAATGTTTAAGGTAGTGGACCCGTAACAGTTCAGCAACAAATTGGGAACTTGTGACCTTTCACAATGTTAATCAAAGTTTCCAAATGAAATCATGAGGGAAGCTAAAATGGTTAACATTGTTAAAGTCAATGACTTGTTGCAGAACTATTAGGGGTCAACTACCTTAAAACTAGATAAAGTTGGCTATAATACTTCCAGATAGTTGAAGTGTTAACCCTTATCATGCTGAAAGAAAAACAAAGTTACATTAAAATCAAAGTGCTGAAAGCACTGGATGTACTTGTGAGTTTATTTATCTTGAAACAAAAATGAATTCTTCCTTCTGATTAAAAAAGGACAATTAAGTGGCCTAGGTTAGAATCTTTTGTCTACCATATTTCTTCTAATAAACACTCCCCGGAGCTATACATAACATGGTTGGGGAGCTTTTATTTATTGATTGAAAAAAAAAAATATATATTTTTTATGCCTTCCCCTTTAATTTGAGGTGAAATTCCTGCAAACTATCATTTATGTAATCATTCAGAGGAAATTCACATAAAATTAGAGAAGAAGTCACAAAAATTTCTTTAGATTTAGGCATTTGAAGTGTTTTTTTAGTAAAAAATGTAGAGGTGCTACTATTAGGGAAGGGGCTTTTATTAGTGGAAATACAGGTATATATCCTGTTAAAGCAGGAATCAAGAATAAGATGATGTGACATTCTCCTATTGATGGACAAATGACATTTTTGAAAACACCCCTGTCTGTCTGAAAGTTTTGATGTAGAAAACCAGGACACTGTCAAAGGCTTTTAGAGACCAAACGTCTTCTATTGATTATAAATGAGTGCTGGGTGGTAATGGATTTTAACATGTAAGTCGGCAGGGATTACAGAATTGTCAATCTCCAGCCCTGGGTTCAAAATAAATCTTTTTGCAAAATCGTTACCTGCTTTGCATGTTGATTAACGTGGCAAGCAGGGTATCATTTTCAAATGTTTTCAAAGGTTTTGCTTACAGGATGTAGGGCTGAATATGAAATCAAATTTGATTCCAAATTATTTAATATTGATATTTATCGTCACAAAAACTTTAACATTGACTCATATCAAAATTGCTTTAATTAGAGTGTTCAAATGATAACCTGTCACCATCATAACCCAATTATATTATTGGTAGTGCGTCAGACTGTCCTGGGTTTGATCCCTGATGGCAGCGCTCATCCTTTCCAACTATTTGTCTCCCACCATTGAGTTGATAATCATGGGATGTTAGCTGGAGGTAGCTGAGGAAAGAATGTAATGGTAGTACTTGTGAGAGAAATACCAGGATCAATTGTTAGGTGTTGAGCCACCTCAATATGACTGAAAGATTGTTAAACCTTTCCTGTTTTACAAAATTATGGACCTGTCCAATTTCAAAGGTTTTGCAGACGAAAATTTTAAGTGTATTTAATTTGAAAAATAACCATTCTGTAGGGTAGAAAATAGTGTGGTAAAAGAAGAAATTGCTTGTCAGAAGCAATTTCTTCTTTTTTCACAATGTTTTCTCAATCATAAAATTACAGGCACGTAAAAAGCAGGGATTAAACAGCAAAGGGTTAAAGTAGTATATAACTCCAGCCAAACAAATAAACAAACTTATGATAATCTTTTCTGAACACTTTTGAAGACTCTAAGATAAATTAAGAATTTGGTGTAACCACCATATATAGAGCTGTAGACTGTCTTGTCACGGCTAGAGAGAAAAATGTTATATGTATAAATCTGTCGTTATGGTGCGATAGGCTGTCAAAGTGTCTCTTGGCAAGAAATTCTAACATACATTCAACGGATATTGCTGAATAATTGTATTGATTGACAAGCACTAATTGAAATGGCTGTCTTCCCCCCATGTTATTCAGCCTTAGTTCAGTCATTAAATCTCTCCTCAACCAGATTTACTGTTATGTCTGTGTTTGCTTGGTATTATATGTACTTGGAAATAGTCTTTGTCAATGCTTCTTTCTTATGGTTTTAGAAAAAATAAAAATTAATTGAAAGAATTGCTTGGTAGATGAAACTGAAGCTTGATCTATAAATCTGAAAGATTTTTTAATTGAATTATTTAAGATTTATTATTATGAATAAATGTCCTTTTTTTTTTTCAAGTAAAGAGATGTCACAAAAAGTGTTATTTAGAGTTGGTTTTTTTTTGTTTAGCATAAAACATGAGAATACGAATTGAGATTAAGATATGAAAGATAGTTTTGCTTAGAAATCAGGCACAGTTTTGAAGGGTCAGTGTAAAGCTTTTGTTAGTGGTTCCATATTAAATTTTGTAGGCACACCTTCTATACATTAAATGTGCTTACTGGTAATTTTGCCTTGCCTGCTGTGTGATGATAAAAGTTTACTTTGAAAGAGAAAAGAGGTTGCGATGTTGGTTTTGAAATATTTTTCTTGCTGTTCAAAATTGCTACAAAACAAAACAATTTTGCCTTGCCTGCTGTGTGATAATTAAAGTTAACTTTGAAAGAGAAAAGAGGTTGCGATGTTGGTTTTGAAATATTTTTCTTTCTGTTCCAAATTGCTACAAAACAAAACAGTATGAAATCGTAATTCAGCAATTGGTTACCGCTTCATCGCACCAGAAAGACACATCGTGTTGGACCACATTTAAGTTGGATTAAAATGTTACACTCATTACACAAACTGCCTATTATAGTAATGATATAAACGCACAATAGAAATTATTTCCGCCAAAGCTCTGTAGCACATGGGGAGATTGGGGCCGATAGAGACCATTTGCATGTAAAGCCTTGTAATAATCAGTCGTTAAAACTTGAGCATTTCCAATAGCAATCTGTCATAAAGACTGAAAAATTGTTCAGCGTTTTAAAATTATTATTTTTATTGTTTGTTCATGTCTTTGAGGATGAGTGCTACTCTTTGTCATAGCAAATAAAACATGCCTTTTTCCCTAATAGGAGATTTGAAAATAAGGCAAAAAGTAGGAAATTTTGCGTTATTTTTATGCTATTTTGTTTCTTTCAAAGAGGCTTGTTTAAGATTTGTTTTAATAGAAATAAAGAACAGAAAAATGTAATTTCTAAATAGATCGAATCATTGTAACAAGTACAAAAGTAAAGCATATTTTATGTACTTTGATTTTAATAATAACATGGATAAATAGGATAATGAATAAAATGGTGCTGAATTAATAGAGTTAATGTTAAAGTTTTAAGAAGTATACACCAATATTGATAATAGGCAAAAAAAATTCATAGATGAAAATTTTCCTGCTTATACTTGCAATTTTAAATCTTTGCAAATATGTTTTGAAATTTGAGAAGGTATATTAATCCTTTTGTTGTATTTTTGGTTCCAGTATTTTCAGTAATGATGTGAATAATCACATCTACCATATTAGTATTTCAACTTCAGGTATACCGTGAACAATAGATTTCTAAGGTCTTGCCAGAATCCTTAATATGTTCCCAACCCAAACTTTCAAAGAGAAATAAATATGATTCAATATATGGAATATCTTGAATGATAATAGAATATTATCTCACTCGAAGTATTTGAAAAAAAAATATGCATAAAGAGTTTGGTTGTGAGAATGTATTTCTGCAGAATCATTGGAAGGGTTTTAAATTGTTTGAAGCCCATGAAAAAGAATGAACTATTGAATATGTGTCGTTGTTAATATTGCTTCTACAGTTGTATGATTAATTTTTCCTCATATCAAAGGGAACATAATGAATAATGGCTGAATTTTGTCTCTACCATGTCTCAGCTTTTTAAAAGGACACATAAAGAGTCTGCAATTTTAGAAACATTCATTGTCCAAAAGTCAAAATATTGACAAAATTTAACAAAAAACTAAGCAATAAACAATATACTATTTTAGAAAAAAAATGTGAAAGTATACATACAATAGTATGTTTCAATGATTGATGACAAACATGCACATATTACAAACATAAGGAATAAATAGCGCTTTTAGAAATAATGTAATAATGGTAATAGTAAATAATTAATATTAATTAATTTTAGAAAGCAAGAAAGAATTATCTGATTAATGAACCAATAAAAAGATAGATGAAAAATAACATGGATGAAAAATAGGAATTTCTGAATTGTTTCTAATATAATGTAAAATTAAACAAGAATGAAAAAGGCTTAAGTTGTACCATCATTTAGAATAATTCAAGTGTTACAAAAAAAAAGAAAGATATTTTTGGCATATTTTGTATTTATCAAAATAACACAAGGAATAGTCCATTATATTGATAAACTTACAGGATATTGCAAATTTTAATGTTAATATATAAGGACCATTCTATATTACAAAAAACTAAAATATATTCCTAATTTTATTCATCGATTACCATGTAAGTCTGTAGCTGCTGGACAATGATACTGCATGTTACATAAAAAAATTAAACACAATCTTTGGCTATCATAACCATCTAACATGTGGTATGTCTTTGGCTGAAGCCAATGATTTTGTGGTCTGTTGTGAGTACCCATGACCCAGTATTTGTCCTCCCCCATTTGATTGTATGACACAGAAATGTTTTATTATTTCCAGTTTCAATCTCCAGTTGTATTAACACCATATGTTACCCAGGACTACATTGTGCAAATTCTAGGGTATTGATAATGTTGGGGAGCCAAGTACCTAGATAGAATTACAGAGTTCTCAACTATTTTCTTCATGTCACTAAGATTGGAGACTGGTGTGATTATTGTTCCATAAAAAACAATGTTTGAATTCTGAAGTTGTTATTCAAAGAGAGAGGCCGGTAAATCTAAGATAAACCTAATATTAACACATCTACAAAACAAAATATATTTGTCTCATTCACAAACAAATGTATCATTCTTTTTATAGCTTATAAAACATATTGCAAAAAATGTTAAGCATATTTTTAGCTCGGCTGTTTTCGGAGAAAACCCCAGATATTGCTTTAGCCTCCGTGTCGTAGTCGTCGTAATTGTCGTGCGAAAACTTTGACATTTTGTTATATCTCTGGTTCTATTGAAGGCATTCACTTGAAACTTGACACACATGTTCACCATTAAAAGAGCAATCTATACTATCAAGGGGGACAACTCTAGATGCATTTTGTGCAAATTATGCCCCTTTTTTTACTTATATTTTTTCCCACCATCAAGCACTTGACAGCCGAGCGTAGGCACCCGTAGGTGGTGCTCTTGTTGTATATTTGAGATTTAAAACTCTTACATATTCAAATTATACAATTCATAAAGATAATTCATCAAATTTCAATTTAACTGTATCGCATTGAACATAATTTTTAATTTTGAGAAATGTATTATAAGCAACTTATAGATGTTAGAAATGGTTCTTATAACAATAACATTAAGACAGAATATTTTCTTTGGTAATGACATATTTCCACAAGAACAGTTTCTGTGTGATTATTTCATGTGAACAAATGATAAGGGTGGAAATCGGAGCCCAAACAATGGGGCTATTGTTGTAGAATCCTGATTTACTTTATTCACAAAATGTTGCCCTACAGTCCATAACCCATCATCGTCAACCTTACTCAACCATGGACCAAGAACATTAATTTAGATTCCCTTAAATCAGAGGTACATATAAGAGGGGGTAACTCCAGTCTAAAATCTTTATTTCTCAATGAAACCCTATGATGTGGATACTCATTTGAATTGTCTCGTTGAGACAATAACAATGAGTACCCACAAGATAGGGTTTAAGCAAGGATTAGTGAAATATTTAAATTTAAAATCAAAAATACCCCTCGATCTGTAGCACTGCTTAAATACCTGGTAACTGTTAAGTATCTGTGTCATGGTAAAGTTTGACCTTATTTTACTCCAATTTTTAGCCCCAACATGATGTCCGCCTTCATACATTTAAAACATGGTTTCGTTTGAATAGGTAGTCTTTTTTTGGCAATCCCATTTTTCTTTAGGCCTGCAATGAAAACCTTCCCAACCCCCAACCCCCCGACACACACCCTCCTGCAAAAAAAGTTCAAGAACTGGTTCTTGAACATTCTAGATTGTAAGATGGCAGTTTTTAAACTTCTAGTTCTAGAAGTTCTTGAACTGTCATTAAATGTTTTTGAATGTTCAGGGACATTTTCTTGAATTTTTTCAAATTCTAGAAGTTAAAAAAAAACAGTTTTTGAATTTTTCTAGGGGTGTCCAAGGATGGGCTTAAAAAAAATAGCCCTTTTGAGTCCACTGTCAAAAGAAATTCTGTATTTCTCAGCACTTATTCATTCAGCTTACATGTTAATTGTTTTAATACCAAAGTAAATTGTATAAATGAGAAAATTTCGAAACAGAAAAAGGCGTATCTATGAAAAGAAGTTTTGGTATTTTGTTTAGTGTTTATTCTTATTCTTTGAGATGTTGAAATATGCTAACATACAATTGAAAATCCAACAGACAAGTCTATCTGGTATGGTTGGAGGAGTTTATGGCTCAGCAATGGTTATTCTATAATCGGCATTAAAATGACCATTAATGTCGATGAATTTAATTTTCACAACAATAAAAATCACTTTACTGGGTACTCTGTCTCAGGCCCCATTCATTTCCCTGACGATAAACATGTCATTTTGGAATATTTTTGGACAGATTTTGATCAACATTATTTCTGTCTTTTATTGCTAGAGGGTAGAAATATTTTCACAGATACTTATCACAACCGGCCTGAAGGTGTATTGTATGAGGGACAGGAAATGAAGTTGTTAATATGTCAGAAAATGGTTGCCAAAAAATCAGGAAACCAATAACTGACAAAAATTGCGGGCTGTCTTACACTACAGTACCACCTGTGCTGTTTCACCTTTGTCATGCTCTTGAAGGAGGTAAGGACAAAGATCAGACTGCACATATATTTCTTCCTTACTCTCCCACATTTGCAGGAGGTATAGACAAAGATCAGCCTGCATATATATATATATAACAACTTTCTTATTTGGTATTTAGCATCATCAAGTGGGCCCCTACCAAGTTTGTTAATATAAATATTTGTCACATTTGGGCTCCATCTGGGCGCATCCTGTTTAGCTCTTCTGATCATGATGGGTGAAAATAGGAAAATCTTCAAAAATCTTCTGCTCTGAAACCACATGGCAGACATATTGAGCATTTAGAATCATTTAATGGAACACTACCTCTCTGTTTGGCTTATATGTTCTGAATAAAATTTAATTTACTGCTATTTGAAGTCTGTTAAAGTGCCAATATTTAGTGTATAGCTAGGTTTTCTTTCTATTTTGAATGATAACCATTTGTATTTGTCATAGCCAAGATTGTCTGGCAAAATCAAGGTGAATTATCATTGCTTTACTTCCAGAATTTGTCTGTTCAAGGGCATTTCACATACATTTATCTGTATTTCCCATTGTATTGAGTATCTTGTGGGTCTTATACTACATAAAAAAAAGTTCAGCAGAAATAGCTATAATATTTGAATAGTTCAGTTATATTAAGATGTGCCATGACACTGATTGATTGTAGGAAATGTTGAAAATAACTACTTAAAAATAGATAATGATATTATACAAGCAGATTAGCATATATAATTAATTAATAACCCCCTTGCACCTTCCACCCTGAATAAAGCAACTGACAGTAATCCATTAAAACAGAATTTGTCATCTCTTTTGTGACCAACAATGTCATATTAGGGTTACTGATTATCATTGGGGCATAAGTAAACAGGCTTGAAATCTTACTAAATTACTAAAGCTAGAAATCATTGATCGATTATAATACTGTGTTTCTCCTAATGAATGCTCACGGGAGCTATACACAACATGGTCAGGGAGCTTTTATTTAGTATGCATTTTCTGAAATTGATGTCTTTTATGCACTTTTACATTGAGTTTAAGGTGACTTTCATCTAAACCACCATATAAATGATTGTTTAGAGGAAATTAATCTTAAATGAGATGAGAGAAGATGTCTCAAAATGTTCCTAAAATATAAACATTTGAAGTGGGTTATCTTAGTAAAAAATGTAGGGGTGCTACTCTTAGGGAGGGCGCTATTAATAGAGGAAATACGGTAGTTGGTTTCAATGATAATATGATGAGAAATCTCTATAGTCCCTGAGAAAGCAATAAGGAAACGTAGTCAATTGACAGTAAATAAAGCTTCAATTTCAATTGTATGAAAAAACAATAGAAAGCTCATTCAGATTTTAAGAATTGAACATATATTCTTAGTTTTCTTTTAGTTTTAGTTGTCTTAAAGGTCTAAATTGATGCAGGTAAATGAATTTCGCGAACATGTTAAGAAGGAAATCAATGATACCTTAGACTTAATGTGAAAATAATGAAAATATTTGCTTGAAAGAATTGATTGCACCATTATTTAATCATGACGAATATATTATCCTAGTCAATATGAAAAATTGAGAAGAGAATGTTTGAATAGGAATCCCACAGGGGCTTTCCGATATATCAGTGTCTAATGAATTTATACTGAAAGTTTTATTAATTTCCTTTTCTAGTCTTTTGACGGATACTAATTGAGAGGTAGCCATAATTCTTTGAGAGAATTGAAAAAAAAAGAATTCTCTCCCTTTTAAGAAAAACTAGAATGACTCCGCAAATAATGAATTTGTGCCACTGAAAAAAGATAAATTTCAATTAGACAATGAAATCATTGATGTTTTAACTATATTTGCTTTAGGCATTTGCTTTCCTCAAAATATCTTCTTTTTTTTTTTTGAAAAAAATATATTTGATTGTGAAAACATTTAATTTACATTATGATAAGCACTTGTGAACAAAACAATTAATATTAAGTTCCAAATGCTTTTTCCATGAACTATATCTGTTTGTCAGAGGAAGTTTCATTTCATCTATAACCCTTATTGACAAAAAGATGTAATTCATAATGCTTTTCTATGGTAAAGCACATTCATGTCTGAAGGTTGGAATGATTCTTCAATTAATGTGATTGAACTAATCACAGCAAGTTGTAGTGTCTTTTGACCTATTTTGGTCATAAACACCTGTGTTGTTAGTGTCCAAAACATGGTTTTACAAAATTTACATGTCGAGGGGTAAGGGCAATACTATTGTAAGTGCCTATTAATATATAGGCACTTACAATAGTATTGCAATGATCCCTCGATGTGTAAACCACCCATTAAGGTTCGGAAATAGCTTGACGCAACCAAGGGACTAAGAAAATAATAGATGGATTAGTTACATCCCCTTTTGTTTGCTCTCCTGACTGGAGTCTAAAATGTGGTCACATTACTTATACCACCTTAAACACTGGCCATATCTCTATCACAATCTTGTGAGAACAATTTTCTGCTTCAACAACTAGGTGCTTCAGTTTCAACTCTACAAATCTATCTGCCAAATCAGGGGTGAAGAAATGAAATTGAAGACAGTTAATGAGAGTAAATGAAGGTTTCCAATTTAACTTACTTCATTCATAATCTTGTAGAGATTTGTGAATTTGATTAGATTTGGCTCATGATATGGGGTAAAGATTTCTCTGCTTTTCAAATTAACGGAATCAAATTTCCATAATATAGGTTTTGAATTCTGTATTGAATAATATGGTGGTTAAATTAATGTATTGGCTTTTGCATAATAATAGAATTTATAATCATTATTTATTATTAACAAAAAAAAAAAAAAAGAACACAAAAATGTTGTCAAGGGATGGTACCAATATAAAAATAATTTAACTTTTCTACTTTAAAAGTCAATATTTCATGTTTGCAACTTCTATTGCATCGTTTTATGAAGAATTTCATTGAAATTTCTTTAAGTCTGTCTGTAAGCCAGATTAATTTAAGTATTTAACAATTTCAGTGATGTTTATACACCGTTCCCCCAAACAAGTCTTTGAAATAACGATTTGTTTGAAGATTCCGAAATGTTTTTCAAAAAAGATTAAGGCAAAATTATGTCGTGTACAACAAACATGTCTTTCTTTAGTGCTTTTCGGTGGTTTATCGAGAAATAACAGTAGATTATCACTTGAAAATCTCACTGCAAAAGCAGTGAAATTATCAAAAACTTATACCCTGCTTTTGTGCATTTCTTCCTATCTGACGTCAACTATGCGGGGCGAAATAAGTGACGTCACAATGAACGTTGCATAGCAATCACCTGCAAAATGACGCGCTTTACGAAAATATATCCTAGAAATTTCACTTTTTGTCTCATATTTGCAATAAAGAAATAGATTAATAGTTAGTTTTTTCGAGTAAGATCAATTAATATTTCATTTCGTATACAACAAAAGCTATATTTTCACTCATGGCTTCACCACTCGCGAAGATATAGCTTTTGTTGTTCACTCAATGAATATAAATCGATCTTGCACTGACACGAACGATTATTCTCTATATATTTGAAGAATGATATAATAAGTACATGCATAGCAAAATAATAGTCCATCTCTGAAATGCAATATTGAGAATGAAGCATAGAATTTCGGAAGTTAAAGAATTTGACCTGGACTAATATTCATCCTCTTCAAGCAGGGTTGGACACTAAGGGGAGTCTGGGAGTCCAAGAGTCCTTGTTAACCAATTGGGACTCTCTTTTTGCAAGTAAGGAGTCTGATGGGCTCACAGAAAAATCTTATAATAATAATTAATACATTTATTTCTAATAGTATTTAGTAGTAGTAGTAGTAGAATAGAATATCTTTTGGGGGAGAACTAACAAGCAATTTCTCCTTTTCTACAATGTTCTCCCAACATGAAAATTTGGATTCCTTACTTCAATATTAGACTCCTTCATTTCATCAGTTAACCCTTTCCTGTTTTTACAAATTTTGGACCTGTCCAAATTCAAAGGTTTTGCAGACGAAAATCAAAAGTGGATTTAATTTGAAAAATAACCATTCAGTAGGGTAGAAAATAGTGTGGAAAAAGAAGAAATTGCTTGTCAGAAGCAATTTCTTCTTTTTTCACAATGTTTTCTCAATCATAAAATCACAGGCACGTAAAAAGCAGGGATTAAACAGCAAAGGGTTAAGAGTCCAATGGACTCCTTATTCACACAGGTTAGTGTTGATCCCTGTTCAAGACTTTATATTTACCTAGCCTCGTGTTGATGTCTTGTGACAGAGATAAAACTAAAATTTGTCTTTATTTTCCAGCAGATGGGGGTAGCCAACAGTACACAATACCAAGTAGTCCTTCACCGCCTATATCTAGTAAGTATCTCAAACTATGCAAAACCAAATAGTCCTTAGCTCAAAGTACTCAATATTAAGTTTTCATTAGCTTGCAGTCAACCCCTTTTATCTAGTAAGTTTCTCAAAGTACATAATACCAAGTAATCACTTTACACCAGTACACTATACACAAGTACACTGTACAAAGTAGTCATTAGCTCAAAGTACATAATACTGAGTCCTTCATCCCCAATTGTTAGTTAGTATCTCAAAGTACTGAATTACTAAAAGACATTAGCTCACAGTACTCAATATTGAGTTATAATTAGCTTGCAGTCATCACCTTTATCTAGTAAGTTTCTCAAAGTACTAAATAACCAAGGAGTCATTAGCTCAAAGTACATGATACCAAGTTGAGTCCTTCACTCCCAATAGTTAGTATCTCAAAGTATTAAGTAGGAAGAAGTCATAAGCTCAAAGTACTCAATTTTAAGTAGTCATTATAGCTTGCAGTCATCCCCTATAGTTAGATATTTTTCAAAGTACTAATTTCCTGAGTAGTCATTATCTCACAGTACACTAAACCCAGAAGTGATAAGCTCAAAGTAAATAATACCAGTAGTCTTATACCCCCTTTTATTAGTTAAAATCTTAAAGTAATCAATCGCTGAGAAGTCATTAGCTCACAGTACTCAATACCAAGTAATCATTAGCTCACAGTCCTCAATACCAAATAGTTACTAGCTCAAAGTACACTATACCAAGTACTCCTTAGCTCACAGTACTCAATACCACGTAGTCATTAACTCACAGTCCTCAATACAAAGTAGTCACTAGCTTACAGTACACTATACCAAGTATTCATTAGCTCACAGTACTCAATTTTAAGAAGTCATTAGCTCACGGTACTCAATGCCAAGTAGTCATTAGCTCACAGTACACTATACCAAGAACTCATTAACTCACAGTACTCAATACCAAGTAGTCATTAGCTAACATTACATAATACCAAGTAGTCATTAACTCACAGTACTCAATACCAAGTAGTCATTAGTTTACAGTACACTATACCAAATAGTCATTAGCTCACAGTACTCAATACCAAGTAGTCATTAGCTCACAGTACTCAATACCAAGTAGTCATTAGCCAACAGTACATAATACCAAGTAGTCATTAGCTCACAGTACTCAATACCAAGTAGTCATTAGCTCACAGTACACTATACCAAATAGTCATTAGCTAGCAGTACTCAATACCAAGTAGTCATTAGCTCGCAGTACTCAATACCAAGTAGTCATTTGCTCACAGTACACTATACAAAGTAGTCATTAGCTCACAGTACACTATTCCAAGTAGTCACTAAGTCACAGTACACTATACCAAGTAGTCATTAGCTCACAGTACTCAATACCAAGTAGTCATTAGCTCACAGTACATAATACCAAGTAGTCATTAGCTCACAGTACACTATACCAAGTAGTCATTAGCTCACAGTACACTATACCAAATAGTCATTAGCTCACAGTACACCATACCAAATAGTCATTAGCTAACATTACATAATACCAAGTAGTCATTAGCTCACAGTACTCAATACCAAGTAGTCATTAGCTCACAGTACATAATACCAAGTAGTCATTAGCTCACAGTACACTATACCAAGTAGTCATTAGCTCGCAGTACTCAAAATCAAGTAGTCATTAGCTCACAGTACTCAATACCAAGTAGTCATTAGCTCACAGTACACTATACCAAGTAGTCCTGCACCTCCTATATTTAGTTAGTAGCCTAAAGTGAACAATACCTTTTTTTAGCTCACCTGAGCACGAAGTGCTCAAGGTGAGCTATTAGGATCGTAGAATGTCCGTCGTCAGTCGTGCGTCGTGTGTCGTCCGTCGTCCACAATTTCTTTAAACATCTTCTCCTCCTAAACCAGTGGGCCAATCTTGATGAAACTTGGCAGGGATGTTCCTTGGGTCAAGCTCTACTTAAGTTGTTCAAATAAATGAAATCCACCCTTTACTTTCCCTTTACCCTTAACAAAAAGGGTGAAAATATGAAAATCTTTAAAAATCTTCTTCTCTGAAACCAGAAGGCAGACAGCCTTCATATTTGGTATGTAGCATCATCTTGTGAACCTCTACCAAGTTTGTTCATATCAAGACCCTTGGGTCATATTTGGGCTCCACCCGGGCGCAACCCTTTTTACATAGAATGAAAGAGTGAAAATCTTTTAAAATCTTCTTTAATCGAAACCGGAGGGCACACTGCTTTCATTTTTGGTATGTAGCATCATCTTGTGGGCCCCTACCAAGTTTGTTCATATCAAGACCCTTGGATCATATTGGGCTCCACCCGGGCGCATCCCTTTCAGCTCATCTGAGCACGATTGGGGGGAAACCTTCAAAAATCTTCTTCTCTGAAACCAGAAGGCAGACAGCTTTCATATTTAGAATGTAGCATCATCTTATGGACCTCTTCCAAGTTTGTTCATATCAAGACCCTGGGGTCACTTTTGGGGTCCACCCGGGTGCATTCCTTTTTACATAGAATCAAAGAGCAAAAAGGCATATCTGTCTTGCTCTTCGCTGAAAACGTTCCATGGTATTGATCTTAGGCAATTATCTTCTTTTTGACATCTGCCTATCTAATTAATGTGATGTTCCAGGGGTCATAGAGACTCAGGTGAGCGATCTAGGACCATCTTGGTCCTCTTGTTTATGAATAAGCTTACAGTTATAAACTATCTACTATTGTTCTTCCCCTTAACTAGATGTTTCTTGACATAAGCACCATTGAATCAGTCTTTTCACAATAAGAGGAGCCTAGTACAGTCTTGCACTGAACCATTGCTGTATAAAATGATGTGATATCACTATAATTATCATTGAGACTGAAGCATGTGAATAAAAGAACTTTTTCTAACAATCAATTTCTTCCTTTCAAATGTTTCTTTTCCATAAGATTTTAGGAGCAAGTTTTGATAGATCAGATTAACTTAAAATGTTGATATTTAAGTTTTGTTTTATAGTCTTTTAGGAGACATGCATACAACATCAAAACTTTCTTACAATATCAAATGGTCAGTGTAAAACTATTGCAAGTGACCATATGAATAAATATTTTTTAAAATCCTCAATTTGTACTGATTGATTGATATGGCCTTGACCACTTTTGAGCATCATCTCATTCATATGATAACTGATGGCTCATCAAAACTAAACAAACGTTTAAGTTATTGATTTGTTATATTTTGATTCAGATTAACCCTTTGCTGTTTAATCCCTGCTTTTTACGTGACTATGATTTTATAATTGAGAAAACATTGTGAAAAAAGAAGAAATTGCTTACAACAAGCAATTTCTTCTTTTTCCTCACTATTTTCTACCCTACTGAATGGTTATTTTCCAAATTAAATCCACTTTAAATTTTCATCTGCAAAACCTTTGAATTTGGACAGGTCCAAAATTTTGTAAAACAGGAAAGGGTTAAAATTGAGACTTTGTATGATACCTTTCAGGACAGAATAGTAAAACCAAAAACCAAAGAACAAATAGAAGAAATAACCCGTCTCCCGGTCCAGAATCAGATTTAGAACGTGTATTTATATGGGACTTGGACGAGACTATTATTATTTTTCATTCGCTTCTTACTGGTTCTTATGCTCAAAGATATGGAAAGGTAAGGAAATAGATCAATCCATTATTACAGGTTTGTCCAAAATTAACCCTTTTAGGTAGTGGACCTGTTAAAGTTCAGCAACATTTTGGAACTCATGATCTTTCACAGTGTTAAATGAGGTTTGCTAATGAAATCATTTGGAAACTTCGGTTAAGACTGTTAAAAGATCTAGACTTCTGAAATGTTTCAGAACTATTATGGGTCCCATACCTTAAAAAATGACAAAGTTGAGGACAAATTTAAATGGAAAGAAAATGCAGACATGGACCTCATAAGAGGACACTAAAAGTATTTTCATATTATTAAAGAAATATGCAAGAGTGGGGATAGAAGAAAATGCTGCATTTTTTTCTACCAGTAAGATATTGTTTACATTGTATTTATATATTTTTGAAATTCAATCAGACTTTGGACTTTGGATGTAGGACTTAAAGGGAATGCAAAGTTGATATAAATTGAAAAATATATTTCTAGTGAAATGATAGAAAATATTGTGTTGAAAGTATAAAATTTTTGTCAAGAAACAACTTCTACTGTTGTGCTGTGATAATATGAAAAAAAAGAAAAAAAAGAAAAGAAACGAATTAAGAAGAGGTAAATAAAGTCAAAATGACAATAGATTTTCCTAAGATAGCTGTTTGTTGATCATAATTTTAAGATTAAAAAAAATATTCTTAAGCAAGTTGTTTTAACTGTAAGTTAGTGTTTACCATGGTATTTATTCCTATTGTTACCTAAATTTTCTGTATTATCAAAATTTAAGATAAAGGCCATTGACTTCGTAAGTTTTTTTTTTAAGAAAACAAATTCCCATGCTGTCTAAAAAGCGTAGTGTGCAGGTGTTGTTTTGATATGATTTAATCGGACATGTCCAAAGACTTTTCTGACAAGTACAGCTTAATGCTGTAAAAAACATTCTACTTATCAGCCTGTTAGGCTGGCAGGAGCTTAACAAGCCTTGCGCTGCATGCTGTGTTGGCTGAAATTATGAGATATTTTTTCACCCAACAGATGTTGATTCTAAGATCTATGGGATAGATCCAAATCATTTAAATGTTTTAAAACATAAAATAATAAGATACTGACAAACATCTGGCCGAGATAGATCATGGCATAAAATCAAGGGGAATTTTTGTAGCT
This sequence comes from Fragum whitleyi, assembly GCA_948146395.1. Lineage (NCBI taxonomy): Eukaryota > Metazoa > Mollusca > Bivalvia > Cardiida > Cardiidae > Fragum > Fragum whitleyi. The sequence goes on along the minus strand of OX411548.1, from coordinate 28,000,241 downwards.
GAAGATAAAAGTTTTATTAGGGATTACAAAGAAAATATTCTTCATATTTAAAAGTATCAAATGTGAGCTGGATTCTTCTGAAATTTTAAAACACTTTCATTGTTTTACAAAAAATATGTTGAATATATTACTTTTGTTACTTTGATAAAACATTTAAAGGTCAAATGAAAAGCTCTTTTGACCTTACGTAAATACAAAGAGATGTATTTAAATAATCTGATGCGATATTCAAAATGAAAATAATATATACGATAATGGTAAAATCGACGATTTTCTCTGTTCACACCTGTAGCCCGCTATTGAAACTGACCTGTGACGTCATTGCAGTTATGAATGTATTGACGGAATAAGCAGATCATATAAAATTACAGAATTTCGTTCAACCTATCACAGATTTTTGACAAATTTGTCGTAAAAACGATTGTCTATAAGATGTTGCGGCAAGATGTAAGGGTCTAATTCATTTAAAATGTCTTGATGTAGCCTTATTAATAGTATTAATTATCCTAATTGAATTCAATCGGGACCCGAAACATTTACTATACACAAAGACATAGAAATATCTTTCGGTGTACTGATTGGTTATTCTTGCGCATGAATTGTCCGATAACCACGCCCCGTCAAAAGGTAATGAACCAATTAAACGCCTTTTGAAATTTCCGGTGAACTGATTGGGTAAAATTTTGTCAAGTGTCAATTATAATCATGTATATCATTGGAAAACCACGCCCTGTCAATAAACCAAAGTGTAAACAGATGTCATAATTGCTGTAATTAGTAAAATAACTTATTTTGGTGTTCAATGATGAAAACATTTTGTTGTTGTAAAACCAAAATATCGCACTTACAGTTTAAAACGATATTATTGAATTTTGAAAATGTACCCAATGTTTCGTTTACGAAAAAGGCTTGTTGAGCAGCTTCTGATCAGCTATAAACAGATGTTTGAGTACCAAATTCTAAATCTTTCATCAAAGAACGTAAGGCTAGTGCGTAAAGAGTCGACCCTACTCAGATTGCGGACCGAGAAGGTTCGTAAATTGTCCAACTTTGATGATTTTCTTTTACAAGAGTAATTTAGCTATTTGTTCCTTCCCTTGAAAGAGTTTTTTATGCGACCTCTGACTGACCCGTACTTGAACCAATCCTTTCAAAACATAATTATTTTAATTTTAATGAGTTCCCAGTCGGTCCACTTTCGCGTGACGGGTCACATAAAATGAAGCTGAAGTTTAATGAATGGTCTCTTCGAACTTTTGCTCTGAGAAATTATTTCTTGAGTTCGAAGTTAACGTATAAACTTGAACAGTACGAAAGCCGGGAAGATTTCTTCCTGTTATAATTTTGTCCAAGGGCGTAAAAACATGACTAGCAGTACGCACACGCGTAATAAGAAATATATTTTTCGTTAAATAATATCGTCGATGATTGATAAATTATCGAATCAACGCAAGTACAGCTTTTGAAAGCTACATTTGCGACATTTTGATCACCCGTCAACATTTTTATTTAGAACATTCTCTCTGGTTTGGCGCATTCTGTCTGTCCTTCTCTCTTTCCCTCTCCCTCTTTTAGTCTTTTTTTCTCTCTTTATATCTTTTTTCTTGATATAAGACATTTAATACAACATTTAAACAGTTTTTCGATATTTACAATATTGTGAAAACTTTTTTGTTGAAAAAAAAGAGAAGAAATTTTCTTGGTGTAAACGATATTGAACCCGCTTGACACTTATTACAGCTTGAAATGGTGACCATTTTTTAATATATAAAAATGTTTTGTGTGCCGAAATAAAAAAAAAATGTATAAATTTGAAAAATGTTTCAGAAATGATTTTGAAAATAATTGGCATTTTAGAAGAATTATCGGTACACAGATTAGCACACGCAGAAAGGGTTACCTTCGGTAAATCATTTGTCATGTGCGCTGTTGTGTAATCGGCAAGATGTCACAATGCTTTCAATAAACAAAGCCATCCAGCTACATGTAATTTATAAAACTTTATGACTTAATTAAACACACATTTTATCCTTCAATGATTCAACTGACATGCCGCAAAAGACTAATTTTCAACCGACGGTAGACCTAGACACAACCTTCAATCGACAACGGAATACCATCAAATTTGTGTTTAATTGAATTTATTTTTCTAATTATTTGTTCATGATATTCATTCGTTATATTTTTGACAAATTCAAAAAAAAAGGTGAAAACATGGGTGAACATTTGTGGATTAAAGAAAATGGAAAAATCGTGGAAAAGGAAATTTGTACCGACAAATAATTATAGTTTGGAGGAATTTCATACCATTTAATTGCCAAAGCCCTGTTGAGGTAGGGTTTTATTCAATGTCTTGATTTAATTTTGCATAATATATTTGATTGACTTGTAATATGATTTTGACCAACCATCAAACATGTTATGTCAAGCCTTTTTTATGTTTTCTTTTGTAAATCTGTATAATAAACAAAAGTTGAAGCTAAATGATTGGTCTCTGTGAAATATTACTATTAATTAGATCAAATTGGATTCCCTTCTGAAGTTTTTACCAAATTTACGAAGTGAACAGTCTGAAAAATGCCGATTTTAATTTGTGAGAGAAAAATGTTTATTTTTAATAAGATTACATCGTTACAACGGCGTGAAAACACTCTAACCATGCCATAGTTTCCGACTTACGTTTATCCGGACCTTGTTGTTAGACTCGTGACTAGATATCTCAGATTTAGGGTTTAAAGTAAACATATCTGTAGTTTCCGCTTGCTTAGGTTTAAACTGTGCTGACTGCACAAGTTGATAGCGGTATAACAATATCGAACCTTCGTGTTGTTGTTCGATAGCTGTGATAATAACAAGCGTTCGCATTGTTTACCTTCGAGAGGAATGACTACAATGACGTCACATCCTGTGCGCAAGTGCGAAAACCCGTTTTCGGCCAGGTGAAAATTTCCAATAAATCACGGTCGTTCTTTTGTAATTATTGTCCCTTTGGGAGTGTGTTTTTCGACGCGGATTTTTTATACCTTTTTATTTCAATTAAACTGATTGAAATATATATTTAGTTCTTGTTCGAAAAATAGCTTTTCATTTGATCTTTAAATGTACTTAAGAAAGTCACTAAAATCAACCACTGGTCCTTGAGGTTTGATATTTGGCATGACTGATATTATTTGAAAGTCTTTGTGAAGTAGAGTTACATTGTTGACAAAAACTATATTTGTAAGAGCTATATTTGATGCTTTTCTTTATAATTTCATTAGAAAAGAATGAAGGATAAAACCCATACATACAAACATAAAAAAGAAGCAAGAGCACAAACATTAAAATGAAATGCTGAAAAAAATACATGTATATAAAATGAGACATATTTATAATTATTATGAAGGGAAATACTGTAATATAAGATGAATTGTAAAAAAATGCATTAAATTATAAAAAATTCAAGCTTTGTTAAATTTTTAGAACACTGCCTCAATATATAAAATGCTTGAGCTCTAAGTAGCTGTTTAATGTGTGAACATTCAAATGTTTGAGACAAGTAAAATGATGTTTAATCTGATTGTTAAATGTAGGACAGGTGCTTATGTTTTCTTTCTAAATATTTTTCTGGAAACCTACTTACACATAGATTAAATGTGTGGTGGTTTCTGATGCTTGCTTCTCAAACTCTTTGCTCTCACATAAATTGAAAATTCAAGATTTTTTTTCTTGAAGAAAAGAAAATGATTTAAATTACTGATTAGGAATATAAGATTTAATGATATAACTTACCAAACTCTAAGTATTCAATCTCTTCAACTATGACACGAAAAATACTTATTCATGGCATGGTTGATAATGTAAAATTCTTTAAAAAGTTTTTGGAAATTAATACTGATACACAATAAGTACCTCCTGTGCTTTCAGTACTTTGATTTTAATGCAACTGTACCATGGTGTTCATTCTAGCATGACAAGGGTTATAAAGTTTGAATTTTTAACTCAATTATTGCGGAGAAGTGTCCAGGAATATAAGAGGATTTATTCAGGGTGCCAATACAAAAAAGTTAGAAAGGCTCCTCCAGACGAATAACTCAACTTTGTTGTCATTTAGCAATAAAGAAAAGATGTTTTAACGGTTTTAGCCTGTCCTGTAACAATCATTCTAATACCCTAAAAGCTTCCAAATGGATTTACTAGAGCCATATGTGTAATTGTGAATTATTTTGTGTCAGCAAAACAAAAACAGAAATATGTAGAGAGAATGTCAGTCCGATAACAATGACTTTTTGTGCTTTATTGTTTGGGAATTTTGCAGCGAGTCATTGTAATCGCACAAAACTTCCTCCCTGTTGCTAATGGCAACAGCGTATATGAAATGAACGACAGGATGGTAATTACATGTTGGGTGGGTTGAGACACCTGAGTGTGTCAAGGTTTATAATTAGACTCGCTTGTGTTTGTAACGTGGACAAAATCGACCCCTGCATCGTGAAATCCCAGTAACGATCCATTCTGAGGGATTTGATTGGCTTAATTGTTAGAAAACAAAGAAAACAAAAATCTAAATTAGGCCTGCATTTGTTTAACGAATATTGCATGCAGATCAAAAAGAAATGAGACAAACATGCAGGAGTGAAAACAATGTGATCACTAAATTTAACACAATCATACTTAAGGAACATACATGTAGCTACTGTAATTTACTATACTTCCAAAGGAGAGAAAAAAAAGCTTTTTCTTTTTCTCAAAAGCTTTGTAACTACATCCATTACAATTATGAAAATATGAAAATAAATGTATGATTTTATAATGTATGATTAACCCATTTTAAGAAGACAATTTATCAGACTAATATTAATAAGAAATACTCAGTGCAATAGGTCAAAATGAATGAATAGCTGACTTTCATAAACTATATTGTTAAAAAAGGAATAACCTTACATCTTTCTAGTAAGTCATCCTTATCCACAATACTTTCCGTATTCTCAATCTTTTCTCATGCTGTTTACAGCATATTTGCAAAACATACAGCTTTGGCTGACAGACTAAGATCAGCCAGCACAGATGTGCAGTCTGATTTTGGCCTAACATACCTGTTTCAATCTCATTTATTGACCATAAAAATTATAACCAAACTTGTTGAAATGTTCCAAAAATAACTAGAAAGCCATGAATGGCTTGAGTCGCTCCACAGGCTTGAAATTCTTGTAAAAGCAAAAAAATGTTTTGACTAGATTTTTAGATATTTGGGGTTCTACTGATGTTGAAAATGATTTTCAAAGTTTCAACTATATAACAGATAGAGAAATGACCTCTGCTATGAAAAGATATATTTTTCATCAAATCAAAATAATTTTTGACTGCATGATAATGGGTCACCCAATGATGGATACCAAAAATGTTTGATTGATATCCATCATTTACATTCTGAGAAAATGTTTTTCATAGTTTCCACTATTTAACATATTGAAAATTGCCCTCCACCCATAAAATGTATATTTTTCATCCTATCAAAAAAATTTTTGGTACACTGATAAAGGGTCACTCAAGTATCATTCCAGTGAAATTTAATTGATATCCAAAAATCAAATTCTGAGAAAATGATTTTCAAAGTTTCCACTATATAACATATAGAGAAATGACCTCTGCCCATAAAATGCATATTTTTCATCCAATCAAAATAATTTTTGGTAAATTGATAAAGTGTTACTCAATGATCATTCCAGTGAAATTTGGTTGATATTCATTAATTACATTCTGAGAAAATGATTTTCAAAGTTTCCACTATATAACTTATAGAGAAATGACCACCGCCCATAAAATACATATTTTTCATTCGATCACAATGATTTTTTGTAAACTGATAAAGGGTCACTCAAGGATCATTCAAGTGAAATTTGGTTGATATCCATCAGTTACATTCTGAGAAAATGATTTTCAAAGTTTCCACTATATAACATATAGAGAAATGACCTCCACCCATAAAATACATATTTTTCATGCAATCACAATGATTTTTTGTAGACTGATAAAGGGTCACTCAAGGATCATTCAAGTGAAATTTGGTTGATATCCATCAGTTAGATTAAGAGAAAATGATTTTCAAAGTTTCCACTATATAACATATAGAGAAATGACCTCCGCCCATAAAATGCATATTTTCCATCCGATCACAATGATTTTTTGTAGACTGATAAAGGGTCACCCAAGGATTATTCATGTAAAATTTAATTGGTATCCATTGATTAGAATCTGAGAAAACTCTCTTTTTACCACATTAGGAAATAAGCCACGCCCATTAAATCCATGTTTTTCATTGGATCAAAATTTCTTGAACAACTTTGAAAGAGGGTCACCCAAGGATCATTCCTGTGAAGTTTGGTTGAAATCCATCCAGTAGTTTCTGAGGAGAAGATTTTCAAAGAAAAGTTTACGACCGGACGCACGCACGCACGGACGGACTGACGGACGGACGGACGCACGACGGACACAACACCATGACAATAGCCCCAGTGGCTTTCAGCCAGTGGAGCTAATAAAAAATTGTTTTAAACTAAATTTGAATACAGCGTGACAAGGGTTATTAATAGTCTACCAGCTGATTAAGAAAAGGTCTTCTCAACCAATGGAATTGTTGATTATGAAGGCTAGGGCTGTTGTATTGATTAAAGTCTAGAAAATGGTCTGAAAGGATTAATTAACCTTATTATTGTAGTCTTCGTGAATTCAAAATGTATGTTGCTATTTACTGGAAATGTAAATAATCACTCTTCCCTCTACATAGTGTATAACCTGGTACCCTGTATCTTATTTCTGTCATTTTCTATTGTATTCCCATCAACGGCGCATATCCATCCCAAAATTTCAACCAATGGATTGATAATAATGAAGCCAAGTGGGATAGCAGCTTGAGGTAAAGAAAGGATGAAATTGTAGTATTGCTTCAAGAAATACAGGGAATCCATTGATAGGTTGTCTAGCTGTCACAATATGACTTGTTTCAGAAAAAAAATCTTTAAGGCATCCCTAGTGTATTTGTTTGAGATATTTTCTTGAACTTAAATGGAATTTATAATAAGGAACAAAATTAAGTATGCATCTAGTTTAAAAGATAAACTTTCGTCATATGGCCATCCGAATGTTGTATTTATTGCTTATTTCAAGTTATGAATACAATATTTAGTTGTGTAATGTAGAATAGAAGCTGGAGGCTAGGAAAGGATGTAATGGTGTGAGAAATACCAGGAATCCATTGTTTGGTGCTCCGCCACAATATAACTGAAAAATTGTTGAAAGCAGCATTAAAGCCCATTCAAGCAAACAAATAAATGACGATAACCAAGATGAAAAAAGTCAAATCTTCAGGTGTTGAAAAGAAGACTATTTAAAAATCATCTTGGATTCAAAAATTTGAAAAATCTCCCGAAAGATAAATCTAAATCCTCGAGATAAATTTTGATGAACCTATTAACTTTCGTATCAGGGACAAATTTTGAAGGATGATAATCCAATAATTGTTGAAATTATGCCAACATTAAGATGAAAAATGGAATTTCTAACCTTGTAATTTGGGGGAAATTTGGACCAATTATTTTCACCATTAGGAAAGAGGTGTTTAAAACTTTTAAGTTTTTAGAGTGCACCAGACTTCAATATATAACAATTTATTTACCCTTTATTGGAGTGACACCAGACTTCAATATATAACAATTTATTTACCCTTTATTGGAGTGACATGGGGATTTTGGATATTTAAGTAAACAGCCCCTTAGAACTAAACAGAACTATTGTTGAGCCTTATCCTGCTGAAATCAAATTTTGTTTTAAAGAAATTGCTATTTCATGAACTTTTATCCTGTTTAGCATAAGTTTTTCCCATAATAATTAACTACATTACTTCTGTGCAGACTGATCTTAGTCTATACTGACTGCCACAGCTATTTGTACAGCAGTCATACCTCATAAATAAGATGAGAAAGGTTAATTTTACTTTCAACAAAAAGTTTTGCTACGTTTTTTATATCACAACATAAAAATTTTATGGCATGAGATATAAACATGAATTAAAAATAATAGAAAAGGAATAAGGTTGAAAAAACTTCTTTAAGAGCATTGAGCAACACGCTTTATTTTGATGGATTACAAATATCAGCTTATTTAAATGATCATTCAGAGGAAATTAACCTCAAATTTGAGAAAAACCCACGAAATTCCTAAAATTTATGTAATTTCAATTGATTAAAAATACAGTTTTCTCAAGCTTAGACTGAGCTACAATTTAATAGGAATGAGCTTTAATTAAAGAAAATATAGTAATTTGTAACTTCATTTGTGTGATTATTTTAGTAATGTAATATTTTTTCCTAAAAGTCCGTAAGAAGTATTTGGTGGGTTTTCCATGCAGAGGATTTATCAGTTTTGCTTAAATAATACTTAATGGATTTTTAGATGGCAAAATTGAACATTTTAGAGCATTTATTGGCAATTAGTAGCGTATTTTGAACAATTATTTCAGTGAACTATTATAAGCTGAAGTATATGTATGGGTTTTACCTTTTATTGAATATAAAAAGTTTTTGCATTGAATCATATTGAAAGAAACATTTAGTATCTTTGACTTTTTCTCTGAAATAATTAAATATTATACCATTGCATGAAATTTTATTTAAATTCAGTAGACTATGAAGATAAAGGATAATTGTTTGTTCCAGTGGAAGAGATAGAGAATAATCATTTGTTTCAGTGTAAGATCGATTTATATTTCAGTGAGTGAACAACAATAGCTAAAATGAGACAAACTGTGAAATTTCTAGGACAAATTTTCGTAAAGCATGTCATTTTACATGTGATTGCTATGCAACATTCATTTTGATATCACTTATTTCACCCCGCATAGATGACATCAGAGAGGGTGATATGCACAAAAGCAGGGTATAAGTTTTTGAAAATTTCACTGCTTTTGCGAAGAGATTATCAAGTGATAATCTACCGTTATTTCTCGATAAACCACCATAAAGCATATTTAAAATATCAGCCTTATATATGAACAAGATTTTAGAAATAATTGTATAAAGGTTTAATGAATTATTAATTCAATGTAAACAATGATTTATATCTGTCTAAAAGAATGGATTATACTGTTTGAACAATAGAAAAATAATTTTGTTTCTATTATTTTGTCTCATTATATAGGAGACAAAACTGCTCATGTGAAAATAATTGCCTCTTCCTCATTGCCTAAATTGCATGTGAGCCTGAGCATGATATTTCCAACAATTTGGAATGTGTGCGAGATGCAAATACTCAGGAGTATAGACAGCTAAAAACTGCAAATATATAGTTACCTGATTAACTACAGATACTTTGAGACCATATCTATCTCCTAAGCTCATAGTGAAGACTTTGGACTGTGCGGATGAACAGACTGGTCAGTGTCTTTGCTTTGCGCATATTTGATAATTTTGGAAATCTCATGCACAGTTTCATATTTAAGTGAGAATCATGTGTTTGATTTGAGTCCGAAAAATCCAAAGGACATCAACTATAATTAGTTGCATTCACAGTAGCAAAATGTCATTGTAATTCTAAAACCTCATAACTGCATCTTTCATCAATCTGTAGTTATGAGTTTATAAAGTTACACAGACTAAATATATAAAAGAACCTGTACTAAAATAATGCTGAAAGTATTGAATATTCACCTAGTACTCAGGATGACAGTTCATACCATGATTGAATAAAAAAAGGGAAGGTTTTGTCTATGCAGTTGTTATTGCTCAGGCAACCACGGCTATAAAGGGACATATTTATTTAAACAACCATCATAAAAAGTTCCTTAATCATAAGCATACTCTCTGAAAAAGTGGACATTTTTCACGAAAAATTTTTACTATTAAATCTAATGATGTTAGAACCCATTAGAATCGTCTCAATGAGACAATTCTGGTGGGTTTGAACACCATAGAATTCGGTAAGACTAAGGGAACAATTAATACATGCTATCAAAATGACCTGTCTTTTGTGTCATAAAATATTGTATCAAGGGACCATTCCCATAAGCGAAGGCTTTTTGGTGGTCCCCTAACTGGTCGCTTAAAACTAGTTTTACTATAATTATTTGTTTATATTTAATTTCAGGACCCCCAATCTTCTGTACAGTTAGGTTTACGAATGGAAGAATTGATATTTAGTTTAGCAGATACTCATTTATTCTTTAATGATTTAGAGGTAAGAGATTTTATTTCACTTTATAAACACCTGCATGGTCATATTATGGTTAAGCCCTGGTCATCCATCTGTGTGCATGTCCATCTGTCCATCCGTTAGCAATTTTTGTGTGCACCTTATCCTAAATTATCAGTGGGAATGAGCTGAAACTCGCCACAATTACTCTGTATGATGTCTAGTTATATTATATGCTGCCCTAAGAAACAATGGCATCATCATCTACTTGACTAGAATTGAAATAAGGCTTGCTTAATAACTTCTATTCTAGGCAAGATCAAAATCAATTTCTTGCAAAGAAATTTGACCAACATAACTTTGTGTCACAAACACAAAAGTTATGTATGTTTAAATCAATTTTTGGAACTCTCAAGTGACAGGAATACAGCCATTAAACATGGTTTTAAGGAAGACAAGGCTAGCAATGTGAGAATATAAAGGTTAAGCAATAAAGCATAATTCTAGGTGAAATGGAGACAAACAAGGAATGATGAATATATTAGATAATCATTGATTGATAAACAATTGTCAGATAATGTGAGTAATTAAGCTACCTGCTCTACAGGTGTCTGGCTGGAATTACCCAGTCTACCAGGCTTATCAGACCATGTGTTTTACTCCCACTATCTGTTCAATATATGAACTGTTATCACTTTTAAATGATGCATAAATTGTTGGGATGAAGATTGTGTAACCTAATTGCAAATCTATACATCAAAATTTAATCTTAGTAAGCAAAATGCTGCATAAGATTTTTAAACATATATAAGCCTGTGCAAGACATATTTAACAATTTAACCCTTGTCATGCTGAACCTGGAATATTTCTGCTTTAGCAGAAGGTAAACACAAAGAACAGCCTGCACAAATGTGCAGTCTGATAATAGTCCAATCCCCCCTTCTCTTTTCTAAGCTAGAATAGTTTAAAAAGGCATTTTCAAGATAAAAACTGATGTGTAACAAAAACCTTGTTAGCTCAGTAAGATGAAGTTACTAGGTTTTGGTAACTCTATTGTGAAATATGTTCAGTTTACTAATTTGAGCATATTATTTTTTTACTGAATCCATTACTTTGAACAGTATTTTCATCAAATTACATCAAGGAAAAGCTTCTCCTTACCAGGTCAAAAATAAGGCAGACTGTCTTGTAGATAGTTTTCTATCATCTATGGATTATAATATTATTTTGCTCTCAAAAGCCTAGGACTGGATGGTCAAAATACAAGAATAGCAATGAATTTCTTATCATAAATCAAATAAAGCCAAATTCAGACAAGGGTTAAGAAGTAATTATCAGCTACTGTTAGAACAAACATAGACCTGTCCAGTACATGGACCAGTACTGATCATCAGCTGATAGCAGACTGACCACTGGTCAAGCTGACACTAATCAACCCTAATGGGGATGTTTATTTAGCTCATTATCTGGACCCATCTGACCACTGGATACTTTCTGGTCTGGAGACCTGATACCCCAGATACACACCAGGGTGTTTATTTTGGGCGACTCACTTACAGACAAGCAGGGCCTGGGGAGAGATGCATTTCACCAATACTCACTCACTTTCTCATAATGTACATCCTTATCATTCCATTAGTACTTTGATCTTATCAGCTGTTGGTATTACCTGCCCTTGGTTCAGAATGATAAAACATTCACAAATATTTGTAAATTTATGCTGCATTGCATATCGAGGGGCCAGTGCAACACTATTGTAAGTGCCTATTAATATATAGGCACTTACAATAGTGTTGCTCTAACCCTCCCGATATACAATTTATATTTTGAATATTCTCAAAAGTTTTTTATTCCAAACACAGTGCGGGCCTGACTGTTTTTATATCTGTCTGTGTGAAACCTTATCTGATGATTCTTATTTGCTTTTCTTAGCATCTATACTTTGAAGAAGTACCTCTACTTACTTTCTTAAACAATTGCAAAGGTGTCACATAATTGAATACTTAAAGCCATTACCATAACCATCTACAAAACACAAAAGTTGAATTGTGATGACATCAGTTCACTGATTCTAAAGAGAAAGTCCCAGAGAGAGGGGATCTCAAATCGTGAAGTCTCATTCATAATTATGATTGAAGAAATATTGTGTAACCTTGACGACCTTTTGACGAGTGTGGCCTGATGGAATAGGAAAGTTATTAATTTTCACAGAAAACAAAGAGACTTTCCTCATGCTATGAATGATTTCAAGAATTTTTTGTCCTTATTTGTCTTAATCCTTAACATTTATAACTGACAATATCTTTCAATGACTTAATGTTTGACTGCATTTCACAAAATAGGATATATAAATGTTACAATACAATAATAAAGTAAGTAATACAGTAAAACTTGTGTCAAGGGACCACCAAAAAGTGGTGATTTATGGGAATTGTCGCTTAATACGAAATACTAATGTGACAGTTCATTTGAAAGCATTTATACTTTGTTGAACAAATTGTACTGAATCCTATGATGTTCGAACCCATTAGAATCCTCTTATTGAGATGATTCTTATGGATTGAAACAACATAAAATTCAACAATAACCAACTATTTGTTAAGAATGTCCTCTTTGTCAGAGATTTTGTTTACGGTGAAGGGACTTTTTATGGTGGTCGCTTAATAAAATTGGTCGCCTAATAGACGTGGTTCCTCGAGCAATATCGACTGTTTATAAAATCTATGAATTGTCTGCTTGGTAATTTTCTGCACATGTTGGGTAAATATGATATCTTTTACTTTTATGTAGTATCTATTGTTATAACAATTACATCAAATTTTTAATTCTAAGTGCTGAGTTTGACAATTTTCAGGACTTTTCAATCAGCCAGTTCCAATTTACCCCACAAAAATTAAGTAGAATACAAGCTGTATCATCTAAGATCAGACTACACACTTGTTCAGACTGATCTTGGTCTATACTGTCTCCAAAATCTTTGTGCTGGGAGCATGTCAAAGTCACCAAGACAGGGTTAAAAACAATATAATGAGACAACAACTGTCTCGCTTCACAATCTAAGTGTTATGTCTTGGGCTATACATTAAACAGACATTTTTATAAGTGCTCAACACTTAAGTCTGTATAAACAATCAGACTATCTTACAACAATATTACAACAAATAGATTCTTGAGAAAGTTGCCTCAACGGTTCGTGTGTAACTCTTGTGAACAGAGAAACAAATGTTAATCATTGTAAGCTCCAAGGCATCTAATGAAACAGGGGTTGGGATAAGAGGGGGTAAAGCCAGTGTAAAATCTTTATTTCACAATGAAACCCTATGTTTTGGGTACTCATTTGAATCGTCTCAATGAGCTGTTTCAAATGAGGACCAACAACATAGGGTTTAAGTAAGGAACAATGAAATATTTGAATTTGAAAACCAAAATACCCCCCCCTCTATCTGTAGCTCTGTGAAATTAAAGAAATCATCATCACTTTGGAAATAAATTGACTAAAAATAAGAACTGCTGTAGCCTTTAATAAGTCCTCTTTAACAAGGAAAAGAAATAAAAGATCTTAAACAAAATTATTGTCAGTTAAAGTTGTCAGTTGGCTTATACATTATAATGAACAAAAAAAAAAAAAAACAGTACATATACAACACTAAATACTTCATTGTTAACTATAAGTCATGTGTCAATAGCTTGTCATAGTGAATGTTTCTGATCAAGCCAAAACTGATTGCCCTTTAACTTCTCAATTCGCCTTTTATTTGGGTCACTTAATAATAATGAACTGGTCACTTAATTAAATGTATTTCTGGCTTATTGAAGCATGATGGATGTATTGTCCCTTGACACTCCGGCCACTGACCACACTTGACCATCGGCCTCAGCTATTGTTGACCATGTCATGCCAAATTTAACATAATTTTGTGAGATTTTGCAGCGAATAACGATATGTCTCTGACTATATAATGGTAAAGCCATCCAACCGAAAGATGGTTGATCGGTTGGAGGAACTTGGACTAACAACAGAGGGTCTCTTATCATAATAGAAGAGTTAGTGAAAGAGAAAACAGACCTGGGGCTGACGCACAATAGATTTTGAAAGCTCCTCTTTCCACATACAAAATTTTTTGATTACCCTCTATGGGTACCATTAAATGTCTTATGACAAAGAGTGAAATTTCTGCAATGAGTTATTTCTTTCTACTAAAAAGTGTTGCCCAAAATTCTTGATTTTTGCCCACAATTCATGATCATATTTTTAGTTTTTAAGCTACAACTCACTTCCCCAAAACCTCACCTAAAGAGAAAAGTTTCGGAAAATATTGAGGAAATTTCTTAATAGTCCAAAGTATTCTCTTCAAATTTCACCAACTTAAAATTGTTGTCTGCTCCTAGATCTCCTTTGAAATTGGACCAGTTGAAGTTTTTGGATTAAACTTAATATGATGTCATCAAATCTGAAACTGGGAATGGAACGCCAGGGTGGGAAGAGATGGTCCAGAGAAAACTCTGACATATGTCAAGATTTCTACATTGAAAACATGGGGAGAAAATTCATGTCAGACTTGATCGAGTGTAAACAGAGAAAATCTGACAAGACACACCGCTACCAGTTTGTTTTTAATTTCGGATAGACCTCAGGCTAGGGGAGAAATAATTACATTCTTAGTGGTGGATAAAAAATGGTAATTTTTGGGGACATGCTTTTACAGTCTGGACATGAATTAACACTGTTTCCCATGATACTGAATAATCTCATATAAACTTGATAATATATGTCACTGGTATACTTGTACTTGTGTTTAGTCATACCTGCAGATATAGGGTATAATATATACTGGTTTGAGACCAATTCTTGCCAATAGACCATTTTCGCAGTTAAGACGCAATATTCATTTACAACAAAACCAGTAGTCTTCACCTCTCTTCCACACTCCAACCATCTTTTGCTGACTCATAGGTCCTTCATTTATTAGGGGCATACTTCATTCAATAAAAATCTAGCTTCCAATATCTCATATAAGCATTGTTCAGTAAACTATTACATAATGACTCTGTAAAATTTGTGAACAGAAATTTGTGAACATGTCAGTATATGCCGTTGTTTTCATTAGATATATGCTGTTCAGAGTATGAGTGCACCCTGGACACTTAACTGTGATATATAACATGAAAAATATTATTTATTATTATATTCCTACAAGAGTTAATTAAGGAGCTAATTAAGTAACTGATAATTTTAGCTCATGAATTTCTAACTAATATGATTTTTAAAGGATTAGAGGATGAGAAAAGACTTTATCAACAAAAAATAATTATTTATGGAACTAAAAAATTCAACATCAAGCCATTTGTTTAAGAAAAAATATCACCACAGACTTAAACTATTTACACAGAAAATAAGTTTTAGTACAGAAACAATTGCCAAACTATTTTTATTTCACCGCTGGAATTCAGACTCTAGGCAAATAAATCTCAAATGAAACCTCATTTCCATAATCCCATAATGGGTATCCTTCCCCCAAACTGAATTCTTCTCAAATAAGGAAAATCATCGAAATCTTGTTAACACCCCTTTTAAAATTCCTTCTCCTTCTTAATATCATCATTTTAATAACTACAAAAATTTGGTGAACTTTTTACTGTATCAGGTGATTAAATAATGACTATTGTATAATAGCATTTTCAAATGCAAAAATCAAGAAATTAAGATACAGATGATGTTAAAACCAGAAAATATTTGAAATGATGGGAAAATTAATAATACATGCATATTGTTGCTGAATGACAAAATCCAAAAAATCTTTTATTTTGTGTGCTAAACTTTATATACAGGTTCTTGTAATTTATGGACATTTCTACTTTTCATTAATCATCTATAACTAAATTGAGGAATACTTTATAATGTTTGACTCT
This sequence comes from Fragum whitleyi, assembly GCA_948146395.1. Taxonomy (NCBI): domain Eukaryota; kingdom Metazoa; phylum Mollusca; class Bivalvia; order Cardiida; family Cardiidae; genus Fragum; species Fragum whitleyi. The sequence continues at coordinate 27,984,167 of OX411548.1, read as the reverse complement.
TGCTTGATTATTTAAGAAAGGGAAAATATCATAAACCGTTGTCATATATGAATTAATAATGTCTTAAAAGTGTGAAGAATTTCCTCCCTTTTTGACACTTTTGTTGTAGCCTATTATCATAGCTAACATTAGATTTTTATCAAGAAAGTGTTAAAGAATTATCACATTTTTTACACATTTTATAAGAATTGATGCAAAGGTGAAAGGTTTAATAAAAATGTTTTAATAAAGAAAAAAAAAATGGTAGAGTTTAAACCGTGTCATGCTGAAAAACTCTGTAACTGCTGGACGCCCTATATATAAGTCAGTATTTATTTAAAAATCAACCAATTTTTTAAAAACTTTATGATGATGAAAAGGGATAATCAGGTAGAATAGACTAAGATCAGACTGCACAAATGTGCAAGCTGATCTTTGACTTAACCTCATGCCAAAAGCAAGAATATTCCAGGTTCAGCATGATAAGTGTTAAGATTTTCTTGTACAAATTACCTGCTGTTGATTGCCCAATTACACAATAGATTTTTTACCCAATGGATATCTTTAGATGATTAAGCTGTTTTCTTCTTTAATTAAACACAACTTTACTGGAGTGTCGAGGAAGATTCGAAACAATTATGGCTCTCCAGCAAGCACTAATGGGCCATTTTGATGCTCATGTATTGTTAGTGCATAGCCTGATTATCAGTAAAAATCTTAAAGAAAATTTATTAATATTCATGACCTTCTTATGTCATTGAATTTATGTGTTTTACGGATAATATATTCATACAATATTAATGTTTCCATAAAGGTCAGATTTGTATTTCACTGCAATAAAAAAGACATTAAACTTTGAATGCTTAATCCATATTCCACTTTCTTTACAATTGCAGCTGTGGAAAAAGGCTGAAAGTCCTATTCTTCATAACAACTTTAGTTTGATATTTGCTGAGCTCTATGATATGAATTGCAGACATGTGATATCTCCCGATCTCGGCGTATTCTCCCGATATTTTACCCTTCCTCCCGCTCTCCCGATCGGGAGACAATTTCTCCCGACCTGAAGAAATTTGAGCCTGAAAAAAATCATGGAGCCAAAAATTCAAAATCGCCGGTCTGAATGCTCGAATGACGAGTGAGAAATCCAATATCGGGTAAAGCGTTGTTTATCTGTCTAGAAGTGTCATCTTTTATCGTCGTCGGGTAGATCAACTATTGCCGACAAACGGGTGCTACTGTACCTATCACCTTTCACACTGTATACGAAACGAATTATGACGATCGGCAATATTGACCTTTCTTAGAAATTGGATCTAAACCGGGTGAAACGGTGTTACTCAATATTACTTAAAAAATGTAGTGGATACAACTACGGAACCTTGTATATTAAGAGTCCCCGATACAAGTTAAGCTGTGTTTTTTTTCACCTATTTTGAAAAATTAAAATGGTTGTAAACACAGCTAGTAAATTTCCGCCATAAGTAAATATCCTTTTCCAAAAAGCCGCGAAAAATTTCCACTCTACGCGATTAGCGTCATGAAGGAAAAGGTCGAACATAATATTCAGAGCGACGCGTCACACGACCTTGGTAAAATTAGGCGGCATCGCAGAAAAACCCTCGTGTCGTAACGCATAATTAAGTAAAACAATAAGCGGTCATACTTTTATTTCGACGAAGATACTTTTTTAGTAGATCTACGCTTGTTTTATGGTCAAATTATCAAAATTACAAAAAAGTAAAACTGTCTCATGCGTTCTCAAATTGTCATTCAAATTAAATTATTGATATTGAAATTAAAGAAACATCGGACATTCGCTTTTTAAATGCCACGGCGATTTCACCGGGTCCTCGCTGGGGTCGTTTTCAGACTTTACACACAATTTATGAATCACCGACCGGTTTTCTCGAAATTGAAATCGAATGATACAATCAAGTTATTTGTCAACACAAATGTTACAGATTAGAAAATAGAAAATTGTGGACAGGCTCTTTACTACTGACACAGAGCTTCTCATTAAGCTAATCAACATGGATTAATTTGCAGAGGTAGCTCTTTCACTTTCCGTTTTCTACTGTGTTCGTCTTTAACGACCGCGAACTCGGAATATTTTGTCCTTAATTTCAACGTTTATCGTCAATTTCCTATCAAAACCATTTATTTTAAGCGTAGTTCAGTAGCAATAAATGCCAGTTACGATTAATTGGTCTGTCTCTTTGTCCTTCCATCCATGCATCCATCCGTCAACATCATAAAATCACCTAATCTAGTCATCGGATTGCATACACAATCTACACAAAAATTATCCTTATGACGAGGCCTTTTTATATTTCACAGAATATTGTTAATCATGAAGAACTCTGGTTGCCATGGCAACAGAGTGAAATAAAACGTATCAAATTACAAGGCCTAGAATTTCATACTTTGCATAAAGCAGTATTGCATAAATGCAGTATTACCTAATTCTTCACTACCAAACCCCTTGAAAGTTCTCTCCATTAAAAATATGCATTGTGTTTTGGGTTTTTAGATTACTCGAAGAAATAAAGAAAAACTTTAACAGTCTCCTCCTATGTTGCAAGGCCTACATCTTTTAAATTTGGAAAGATATTTTTTCTACTGATTATCTACAACAACAAAAATAAAAAAAACAAATGAAAAACACCTATATTGTGAGATCCTGAAATTTGCGTAGAACTAAAATATGAATTTGTAACATCTATTTCTCTGAAATTATAAGACCAAATTCTGTAGCATTACTATCCTCTATCAAAATAAATTAAATAATAACCTTCCTTTATTAAAAAAAAAAAAAATAAAGAAAAGAAACTTTTATGGAAAGTATTATAGTCAGTTTATGGTGTAGATGTGCATTGCGAAAACTCAATTTTTAGCCAGAACGCGCATTACGCAAAATCTCCCTATTTGAGACCCAATCTCCCTACGAAAAGGTCTTAATCTCCCTATGAGAGCCCATGGAAATATCACATGTATGGAATTGATATTTCATACATGTGTCAAAATTAAGCATGCGCCTGACAAATCCAAAAATTTTACATGTGCGCAACATGAATACTTAGATCAGCCTGTGCAGCCGCACAGTCTGATCAGAGTCTTCATAGCGTGCTAAATAGATAGCTAGGGACATATTCTCTCTGCTCTTAAACAGAGGAAACTTTCAATTCACTGTGTGACAGCAAAATGTCTAGCCACCATGCACATATGAAAGTTGTTGGGAATGCCATGCACAGGCTCAATTATGTACACAGTGCTCTCAATAAGGGCCAATTTCAGGAATTTTTGTAATTCCATGTTAGAATTTCAGGAATTTTTTTTACGACTTAAGGAATTTTACCCCCCCCCCCTCCCCCCCAACATACACACCTTCCCTTTTCTGCACACTGAAATGTAAATGCTTGTTTTCCTTGCTAAAATAAGATTCATTTTTTCTCCCTTAGTCCACCATTCTGGGTAGTTCCTTAAAAAAAAGGACTTCCAATTGTGAAAACTCGTAGATTTTAATTCCCAACTGGAGTTGTGAGCTTTTGTGACACATGATTTTAAATTATCGATTACTAATGAGAAACTGTGGAGTTTCGAATCAGTCCTAAGACGTATCTACCGCGGTGGGACTAGGAAATGCAGCTTACTCAAATCGTAGTTACGATGTTTTTGTATTCGGCGCTAAATTGAGCCCACGGAAATCAATGCGTCTTCATTTTTCTCGCCTTGTTGTTCCAAGGATGCCGAACGTTCTAGGTAGTGTGCAAATAAATGTACCGGCAGTTAATTGTATCCCAACTTAATTAATCTTACGCAGAAGTATTATATCCGGAAACTGAAGACAAGAAAACTGTCATTTCAAATCTCTCGTCGGATATGTAATTGCAGACAATTTAAAATGACGTCATCGGGATTTCCCCCTTCTCGGAAGATGCCTTTTATTAACGAGGACAGCCGATTAACCTTTCGGAAATGTTTTCCGGTAGCGTCTTTTTTTCGGATTTACTAGTAGATCCTATCTAAAATTTTTTGCTAAATAATATTGGTCGGAGCTGTGTGAATTACGTTTGATCCCCTGATTTAAATTTCTTTTGTTTCAATATCAAAAGAGATCTTCCCTCGCGATCTGCATCCGACAAAGAAAGGTAATGACGGAGGCGGTAATGAAGCGTCGCTAGCCCGGCAAAATTGCGTAATCATAGACTGGTTGTTATAGCGACAGTCTATGCCCCCCGCGCGTTACACATGACTTGTTTTGGTCAGCTTTAAGTGTATGCTCGGGTTGATTATCGATTTTTTACACGAGCAGACTGACTTTAAACCCTTTATTAGGTAAATTTGTAAAACGTCCGGGGTCAAATTACAGGACGTTTTTCTTGTATCTTGGACGTTTTTTTACGCCCGGGTCTGATTTTACGGACGTTATTTCAGAAATTCTGGGCGTATATTACGTCGACGTCCGCTTATTGAGAGCACTGTGTACATTTAAATTCTTGGTCATATTGGCATTCAGTCTTGAACTTTATTCACACATCCTGAAACTAATTTTACCAAGTTAAGTTGGCTAAATGAAAAAAAACCAAACAAACAAAAAATTTAAAGAATAAAAAATAGAAAATCATAGTTTAAAAAAAAAGATAAAACGGTATAAATACTTAAGCAAAAATATGAAATTAATGAAATTATTATTTTTACTTTTTAATACAAAAAAAAAAATTGATAGCTTGAATTCATCCCATACTGTACATGTATTTATTAAAAGTTTTCAAAATACCTGTTTTCTTTTCAGAAATAAAGTAAGGCTTGTTAAGTTTAGAGGTAGAGCTTAAGTGGGATATATTAAAATAAATGTCAGTATTTTATAGTCTGGCAGCTGTGTTGAATAAATTTCATCAATTAAAGTAACAAGTAAGACACAGGGCCCAGCCGCTTTAGATTTAAAAAGAATTGCTGCAGCAACCTGTTCTCTAATTGAAAAAAGATGAGAATTTCATGGCCCAATTAGAGAAGAAACAGTTTTAAGTCCTCCCTGATTATATGAAACCTAGTCTATTTGAATAATTGTCTGTAGGCCTCTTACTGTACCGATGATTTTATTGACAAGAAAAATGTTTGAAAGTATCAACTATTTGTAGTGCATATTGAGGTGTGAGTTGCAAACTTTAGTAAGGGACTATATATATATAACAATTAGAATAAGAAAATGTAAATGGTTATAATATTGTGTCAATATTCAAAATAGCATTCTTGGTATGTTTGTTTATGATAATCTTAAATCAAATGCCACATTATAGAGGCTTTTGTCTGACATGAGTATGTCATTTATCATTTAAAAGTATTCTCATAGAAAAAATACCTTGCACAAATCTCTATATTTTTCATGCCATCCATGTAATGAGGTAAGGGGGACAACTGTAAAAGACCCATGAGCTCACAGTAGCACTCAGGAAATGTTGGATCCTAACTGTCAAAATTAATTAACACCAAGGCTCCTTGTCCTGGTGAAACATACTGGTGGCATTTCGGGTTTAACCCTTTTACTAATCAAATCAAAACCGTTTCAAATGCCCAGTATTCTAATCCCATATGATATCTAAGCCCCAATTATATGGGGTTTTGTCCTACTTGCCAAATACAGTGGTGGGGTTTTGTCCTGGTGGGGTTTTGTCACTGTGGGGCATTGTCCTGGTGGGGTTTTGTCCTACACTCCAGTTGTATTCCTGAGAAAATATTGTGGATAAGTAAAAAATTGCTTGAAACAAGCAATTTTTTTCTTTTTCCACATCATTTTCTACTACATTGGATGGTTTCTTTACAAATTGCACCCTCTTTTCATTCTCATCTGCTGTGTCTTTCAATTTGCAACATTCTCTAATTAAAAAAAAGTTAGACGGGATTGTAGACGGGATTGTGTATTTAATGATACCCTATGTTTTGTGTATTTACAGGAATGTGATCAAGTCCACATAGATGATGTTTCATCAGACGATAATGGACAAGATTTAAGGTAGGTGTTTGTTTGTTTCTGTAAAAGCAGTTGGCCGTCTCTTTTAATGGTATTTCTGTCATATTTTGGTGGCTTGAGCACATAACATTGAATTTCCAACTGGGGACCCCAAGACTGAGAGCCTTGTGCACACCTAAATATGGTTTTGCTAATACTACTTATGTTAGGCATTCTAAAAAAAGGGGGGGGGGAAGGAATTTGGTAAGGGCAGTGTTCCAAGCTAAGTCATATTTGTAACTGTCTTTTTGTGCCATAATTACATTTAATCACAAATAAAGTCAAACGTAACACTTGGAAAGCTGAAATATTTCTTTTTCTTGTGGCTAGTGAGATCAACTGCTTACTTACTATTGGCAAAAGTAAATAATTTCAAAGTCACCTTTCATAAAACTAACTTTTTAGGGCAGCGTTTGTAAGAAAAATGTCTTACTGTAACAGGAGCTACTTTGGTTTCAAATAGTTTTTTTTCAAATTACGGTATGCAATAGCATGTGTTTATCTAGACAGAAGCGGTAAAAATATGCCCAGCCGATTTGGCTTATCAGTCCCAGTTCTCTTTGAGTAGTAAAATGTTCCATGGATCTAACCAAACTGCTCATCCATCATTCAAGGGTAATCAGAATGCACCGGTTTTATGCTTTTAACCCTTTTTTAACAGATTATTCTGGCTGTGATGTTTAATAGGGAGATGTTTTTTGTGAGATATCCTATGCTTAATTATAACTTGGGAAATGGTATAGAAGTGAAAAACAAAATAATGTTATTAGCAGCTGTAAATTCTACAGTTATTCACAGGCTTTTGAACATGTAAGAAAACTAATTGATGACAAAGACTTAGTACATTGGTCATTTGTATATTGTTGTTCTTATCCTTAAACCTCATAACTACAGCTTTGATCAAGCTGCAGTTACGAGGTTTTAGAATAACATCGACGATATAAAGGTATGATATGAGCCGGTGAATGAGATTTCCAACAGTTTTAGATATGCGCAAATTGAGACTGACCAGCCTGTGCATTTGTACAGTCTAACCAGAGTCTTCATTTGGTGTAAAAAGTCGATAGATAAGGTCTCAAAGTATCTGCAGACCATCAGTTTACTTTACATTCTCAGATTTAGGAAATGTCATGCACAGGCTCATATTTCTTAGTAGTCCTACTTACTGCATTAAAAAAACCCTTTCCTGTTTTACAAAATGTTGGACCTGTCCAAATTCAAAGGTTTTGCAGACGAAAATTGAAAGTGGATTTAATTTGAAAAATAACCATTCAGTAGGATAGAAAATAGTGTGGGAAAAGAAGAAATTGCTTTTCCGAAGCAATTTCTTCTTTTTTCACAATGTTTTCTCTATCATAAATCATTGGCACGTAAAAAGCAGGGATTAAACAGCACTACCAAAAACTTATATAATACAATTCAATTAAAAAAAAAATGACCCACATATCTTTATCTGGAAATTGATTAATTATAAATGTTTATAGAGAAAAGGTGTGACAGTAGAAATTGGATGTATTTGTATTATTTTAAAAACGTGACAATTTATCCTTTAATCTGTCTGTTCTTGTACCTTTTGTTCTTCTTCCAAGGAAAATTTATATAAATATGCTTTTATATACAGAAAACAAAACTTACAGAATTTTTATATTGAGTTTGAACAATTTCAATCTGCCTTAATAGGGGTAAAGAGAAAACCCAGCCTTGTAGAATGTTCAACCCTCCCATCAAGTACTTATGGTGCTTTGATGTCTGTATACACCATACATAAAATGGTTGTAAATTTTAATCAGGTTCTGATTTCACTTGGCATATTAAAATTGCATTATGTCTTTGATAATTCTACTGTTTTTATGGCACAAAAATGTCTTAAATGCTGGCTGAGAGGAAAATGATGCTTACCTCACTACCTAAATTAATTGTTCTTATACTTTATAACCAACAATCTTAGTTGAGTGAAGTTAAGTGACTTGTAATATATCCATAAATTTGAACTTTATTTTTGTCATCCTTGTTTGAAATAAATACTTTTTACATGAAAGAAATGGTCAAGGTCAAATAATGAAGGTCAATAACGCCCATAAGCCTTTTATAAAATACATAGTTTGCAATATAAAGGATATGTAGCTATTAGAATCTTCTAAGGACAAGGTCAAGGTCAAATAATTTAGGTGAAACCTCAATCTTCATACTTCTAATGCAATTTTATTTTACAAACTCAGCATTTGTATCTCTTAATTTCAGTACATACAATTTTGCTGCTGATGGTTTCCGACAAGCTGCAACCAATGCAAATCTCTGCCTCGCAACAGGGGTACGTGGTGGGGTAGACTGGATGAGAAAACTGGCTTTCAGATATAGAAGAATAAAGGAGCTGTACAATAATTATAGAACTAATGTAGGAGGTGGGTGAACGTCTAGAAACATGGAAGCCTATATGACAATGGCTAATTGCAATACAGTTGCAACTGCCCATAATTTTTATGCCCCCGTATCGAGAGATCAGGGGCATATTGTTTTACTCATGTCCGTCTGTCTGTCCGTCCGTCTGTCCGAAAACTTAACCTTTGCCTTTTCTCCAAAAGTATTGAGACTGCTTCAACAAGTAACTTTTGCTCGAAACCTATAATTAAATTTTCACATGTTATGGATGAGTAAAACCAGAGCTTGTTACAAGTAAAGTGTTAACACTGTTTTATGACGGCTGTTTTCCAGGTATTATAGGTCCACAGAAGAGGGATCAGTGGGTGCAATTACGACAGGAAATAGAGAACCTTACAGATAATTGGTTAACGCTAGCCCTAAAGTCACTGTCAATCATAAATACAAGGTGAGTTATCTACCCTTTATAAATAGAGAATAATATGTCAGTGTCTTAAAATATCAATGTTATCTGGTTGAGGTTGGGAGAATTTATCATGACGAGGCTCTTTGCCTCGTCATGATAATTTCTCACTGCCGAGACCAGATAATATTGGTATTTTTAGACACAGGTTATTCTATTTATCATGCAATCATTTTTCAGGGCTAGATTATGTATAATCAACCCTTAGAAATAAAAGAAATACACATGAAAATGTATGCGAATTGTTTCTAAAAATAGACTGCCTGATATCATATGATGTTTTAAGACAGGTGATATCAGGTCAATACAGGCTTCATTGCATGATAATATAAAAATGTCATGCCTTTCACTCAGAAAACAAAAAATTTTAAACTTTAAGAAATGGTGCCAAGGTTTGCTTGTGAATATAGATGCAAAAAGGGATACCATTTCTTAAACGTATTTGCAAACATTTTCATCACTCTACAACACACTGCTGTCAAGTCAATATTCATATGTTTCATAAACTTTTTTCAACGTCTAGAATCATTCACAGTGAGATGCATACTATGTGTCTGAGCAATGCTCAAATAATAAGTAACTCTGCCCTGAAAGTAATATGGCCTATTTAATAGGTGAAACACCAAAAGGGTATAACTCATATTAGAGTAGGATATGCCTTTCAAATGTCTTACGTAAGCAAGGGGCCATATTACTTTGAAGCATGCATTTATGTAAAATGAATAGTTGTAAAGTCTTTCTCTGGTTAAAATTTTATTTTTTTGGATGGATTTAAATGAAGGAGTAAAAATAAAAGAGTTACAAATATGTAGTTGTGAGAGAGAGAGAGAAGACCTGATGCCAATATTCTGTAATGATGTTGATGTAATTGTCTGATTGTCTGAGACCATCTGATAACTAGGAGACAGCCATTTATCTTTTCTTCACCATGTAATATGACACTCCATATCTGGTTAGGTCATACTTTGGATGTTCTAAATCCTTGTATGTTTCAACTCATTAAGTAATTTGTTGGTTTAATCCTAAAACCTTGTAACTACAGTTTTATTAAAACTGTAGTTAGAAGGTTTTAGAATAAAACCATTAATTCATTCCAGAGTATGAGAATTTTGTTAGAGTCATACACACCAACCAATGGAATTTGAATAATATAAAGCTGTTCTGATTGGTCACTAGAATGATGTGTTTGTCAATGTGATTGGTAGATATGGAATACATGATAAACTACTGATGATGAATTTGTGCTATCTAGTATTTCATTGTACTACATACTTGTTGGCTCTTCTCATCATGTTTATTAGTCCCCCACCGGTTACCGGTTGGGGGACTATAGGTTTGCTCGATTCCGTCCGTCCGTCCGTCCGTCCGTCTGTCTGTCCGTCTGTCCGTCACGCTTTTGTCCGGGCTATATCTTCTAAACCATATGTGCTAGCAACTTCAAACTTGGTACACTTATAGATCTCATTGGGGAGAAGTGTCATGTTCAAGAACCGTTACTCTGCCACGCCCACTTTTTGAGTTATTGCCCTTTGTTGTTTTTACCCTTACATTCTTGTCCGGATCATATCTCCTAAACTATGTGTGCTAGCAACTTCAAGCTTTGTACACTTATAGATCTCATTGAGGAGAAGTGTCATGTTCAAGATCCATAACTCTGCCACGTCCACTTTTTGAGTTATTGCCCTTTGTTGTTTTTACCCTTACATTCTTGTCCGGAATATATCTCTTAAACTATAAGTGCTAGCAACTTCAAGCTTTGTACACTTATAGATCTCATTCAGGCGAATTGTCATGTTCAAGATCCATAACTCTGCCACGCCCACTTTTTGAGTTATTGCCCTTTGTTGTTTTTACCCTAACATTCTTGTCCGGATCATATCTCCTAAACTATAAGTGCTAGCAACTTCAAACTTTGTACACTTATAGATCTCATTGAGGACAAGTGTCATGTTCAAGATCCATAACTCTGCCACGCCCACTTTTTGAGTTATTGCCCTTTGTTGTTTTTACCCTTACATTCTTGTCCGGAACATATCTCCTAAAGTATGTGTGCTAGCAACTTCAAACTTTGCACACTTATAGATCTCATTGAGGCGAAGTGTCATGTTCAAAACCCATAACTCTGCCAAGCCCACTTTTTGAGTTATTGCCCTTTGTTGTTTTGACCCTTACATTCTTGTCCGGATCATATCTCCTAAACTATAAGTGCTAGCAACTTCAAACTTTGTACACTTATAGATCTCATTGAGGAGAAGTGTCATGTTCAAGAACTGTTACTCTGCCACTCCCACTTTTTGAGTTATTGCCCTTTGTTGTGTTTACCCTTACATTCTTGTCCGGAGTACACTTATAGATCTCATTGAGGACAAGTGTCATGTTCAAGATCCATAACTCTGCCACGCCCACTTTTTGAGTTATTGCCCTTTGTTGTTTCTACTCTTACATTCTTGTCCGGATCATATCTCCTAAACTAAAAGTACCAGCAACTTCAAACTTTTTACACTTATAGATCTTATCAAGGACAAGTGTCATGTACAAGAACTGTTACTCTGCCATGTCCACTTTTTGAGTTATTGCCCTTTATTGTTTTTAGTCTTACATTCTTGTCCGGATCATATCTCCTAAACTATAAGTGCTAGCAACTTTAAACTTTTACAGTTATAGATCTAGTAAGTAGGAGATATATTATAAGAGAGGATTTTTTGTTATCCGGTGGGGGACTCCTGTATTGCATCGCAATACGACATGCACTTGTTCATTTAGGAACATTGACCCCTCGAAATGTTTGTGGTGCAGGACATATCGCCAATATGATTCTAAAACCTCATAAATACTGCTTTAATCAAGCTTTAGTTTGGAGGTGTTTGAATTATGTCAATGATATGCTCAAAGTAAAATGAAATGATTATATTTTTGTTCCAGATCAAATTGTGTGAATGTCCTAGTCACTACAACACAGTTAGTGCCTGCTCTTGCAAAAACTCTGTTATATGGTCTGGGTGGAGTGTTTTCTATAGACAATATATACAGTGCAACCAAAATTGGTAGGTAACCATTAGTACCGTAAAAACTCGCTTAAAAGACGCCCTTGCGTATAAGACGCTACCCCTACTTCCGAGGTTCAAATGAAGGATTTGGTATTGACCCTCTTATAAGACGCTATTGATTTTTTTCTTGGCTGGAGATCAACAACTGGCACTATTTAGTGACCAATTGTGAAGGGAAAAGGTTCTAGTAACGAAATTTCAGACAATAGTGTAATCCATCGTAAATCCCACCAGGAAATCTCAATTGTTTTGATTTCCAAACAGTTGTAAATAATGGCGGTGCTTTAAACAAGGGACACAACTTTATCTAAATAAGTACAAGTATACAGCACGAAATATGAATATTTAGGAAATTTGTATTTCTAAAATGTGAAGATATTTTATTTGCAAGGAATATTTTTCCGTTTCTAATAATTAGGTATGAATAATCATTGCCAAAAAATTATCTCAGTCAGTTTGTAGATTTATTTTAAATCAATCACTGTTATCATGACTGGTTTCTATCTTTCGACAAATTTTATTGTAACCAGTCTGTTATTCAACTGCAGACTTACATGCATCAGTAAACGCACTGTGTAGTGGCCACCTGGTTTAAGGTCACGTGAGGTTATCGAGTTAGATAGATCTGGCCAGCAGACAATATTATGTCATCCAAGTAATTTACACAATGGATGATAGGAAGGCTTTATAACAAAATATCTTTATTATTTCATTGGAATTAATTCACGAATTGCAAGTATTGAAATAATGAAAGGAATAGGTTTAAAGTTATTTTGGATCAAGGGAAAACTTTTTTTTTACTTTGTTTGTCTAGCACAATAAGTCACCAGAAGATCGTAATTTTGGCCAAATTGACCAGAATTTTTTAAGGCCATTTTCTTCACCCGCTTATAAGACGCTTCCCTCAAAATTTCAGAGAAAAATCAGTGAAAAATCTGCGTCTTATAGGCGAGTATCTACGGTATGTATGAAGTTGTCAAAAACTTATGAAATGTCCCGTTGATCCTGAAATATTTCTGCATTGAAAGAAAGCAACATATAGCCTTAACTTTGCATTTGCTACCTTACCACATTGTGAGTGGGAAGTATGAATTAACAATTATTTTGTGAATGATATTTCAAACCTTTCTTTTACATATCCAAATAAATTAAGTCTTTGCGTGACATTTCTGACAATTTCAGTTTTGTATGAAGCAAAGACTGGACAGTCTGTGCATCCACACAGACTGTCAAGAGTCTTAATTTTGCGCTTTTTAGATAGATAAGGGTCCTAGGTGTCTTTTGACTGACAGCATTTCTTCTGAGTACTGGCTAGGCTGCTGATTGCGCCCAAGGCTTATTTCAAATTGTTGGTAATGTCGCACACAGGCTCAATTATGAAATATTCTTACATTGTCATTAAGGGAATATAGGAATCAAATTGCATATTCATTGCAGCTATTGCTTATGTTAACTACTTATTGAATTATTTAGTAGGACAAAAGATGAATTTTACAAATAATAGATAAGATGGTCTTATGCATATCTAGAATATCTTGTAAAGGGATAAATAGACAAACCTTGTTTGCTTTACTGGAAATCTGTTTTTATGCATGTTCAATCAATGTCCTTGAGGCAAATTTTTGTTGAGATACTGATTGATCGATTTGCTTGAATGAATAAGTCTTGTTAGGTGTATTTTTTAAACAATTCATTTGATATTTTCTTTACCTTTGTTGGAAAATATAACCATCAACTTATTTTGGAAAACATAAACCAAAAATTACTACATACAACTTCTTATGTTTTGACAATTATTGAGTAAAGTTTATTTTGTGTATATCATATTAAAAAAATAGTTTGGATAACTCATGTATTTCTTTATGTATTTACAGGGAAAGAATCATGTTTTGAGCGAGTGGTGTCACGGTTTGGTAAGAAGTGTACATATGTTGTTGTTGGTGACGGCCGCGACGAGGAAGCGGCTGCCAAACAGATGACGTGGCCATTCTGGCGGATCACTAATCATTCCGATTTAGCGGCTTTACATCATGCTCTGGAGTTAAACTACCTCTAATGTGTACCTTATTTTATACAGGAAAGTGGAATTTGTTGTTTTCATAATAAGTGACATTCGTGATATAAGGTAACCAAGAAGAAACAATATAGTTTATGGAAATTTTAAGTAAAGAATTCCAGAAGGGTACAAAAGGTTCATGGAAAAAGCAGTCTTATTCCACCAGGGAGAAACAATTCATCTCTACAATGTTACAGTTGAAAGTAGTACTTTCTAAATATCGCTAGAGGAGCAGATTGAAATAGAGAACTCTAAATCTATATAGCTCTGAAAGTGATGTGTGGAATTATTTATGATTGGGATTATATTCTGCAACCATGAAAATGTTATTGTATATGCCAGTACCAAGGGGACATCAACCAATAGAGATGGAAAATAGAGGGATTAGTGCAAAACTAATGTAGACACTTACAGTAATTTTGTACAAACCCTTTGAAAATGTGTATGAAGTTGACATATGTGTGGATTTGCATGTGCATTGGATACCAAAGATTTTATTTCAAACAATTTGTGGATATTTTAGGGTATTATTGTAGTTACATTCAGTGTGTGCTTATTTATAGCATAACAGTATTACTCAAACAGATCGACATGAAACTGACTTCGAAAAATATCTTGCCCTATAATAGATATAAGTCCACAGTTTTAGGTTTTTCAAATTCTATCATTTTTTGCTATGAGATTAATAGCTTTCCCAGATTTCATTAGATTTAAGTCTATGAAGAAGTTTTTAACGGAATAAAACAACAAATCTCTGTAATGATTATTTTACTTACAGTATGTAAAATGACAATTTCTGAAGAAAATTGAGATGGAACAAGTATATTTTTTAGTCAATCCAGTTAGGCAAAAAGTTTTTGCAAATTTTAGTTCAGGCAGTCATAAATTCATGTAATTCTGTTTGGGAAATATCTAAAGTATAAGCTGTGATAGCTTTACCTAGAGTTAAACAAGATTTTCCTCACCTCAGTGTTGTAACAGTGTAACCAAAGAGTGGCAGAGGTTTAAATAAGTATTGATCAGCATTCATTACATATAGACTTGACCAAAGATGGATCAGTGTGTAGACTGGTTAACCTGTCCCCTCTATACAGACTCTTCAATATTAAGAACAGGTTAACCAGTCTTGGAGATGAGAAATAAAGAAGGGTTGATGCTTTTATATTGATTCCAAAGATTTTTGAATATTTTTGTGTGTTAGTGACCCTTATTAGAAAGTTATTGTGGCTTACATGATCAATCTATTTCCATGATCACCAGGTTTAAACCCATAGGGGAGTCCAGGAGCCCGAGACTCATTTTTTACCTGTTGATCCTCCTTCAATTTGCAGGTGAGGAGTCAGTGGGACTCACTGGTTCATATGGGATATTTCAACAAACATATTAAACAGGACAAGTTCTGTTTAAACCCCTGTAAAAACTAAAAAGTTTAAGATAATGTTTGCTTGCATCTTGTAGTATTTTGAAAGGAAGCCTTCTTCTTTCAAGGGGGAAATTTGTGGGAAAAAAAAAACAAGTTGCATGTTACAAGCAATTTCTTCTTATCCAAAATGTTTCCTCATTGTGAAAATTCAGACTTCTTGCTTTGAGCTTGGACTCCTTGATTTTATAGCTCAGAAGACCTATTGTCTCCAGACTTTGAGAAATAAGTGTTGATCTCCCATTACCCAATGATTTTGGTCACCCAAAATACAGACTAATATCCAAATCTGTCTTAGTGAAAGACCCACTTTGAAGACCCTAGTTAAACTGTGCGAGGAGGAGCATTTTGATCTGGGTTTTCCAAGTTTTGTCAAACCTATCTCTCTGAATACTTGGGGTAAGCACTGAACTTGACTGTTGCAAGTAATGTGTTGTTTTGAAAGCTCTAAAGTATATATAAATGAGTCTTTTGACTAAAAATTATTTGCTTACTTGAATTTGTCTTAGAAATATAGGAAAAATAGTTCCTAGAAGCAATATCTACTATTCCAGCAGGGGATTCTTTGTCCTGCTTTCTCCGAATTGTTAAAATATTAGGATTATCTGATAACGGATCAACAAATTTTTAACTCTAATCCTAATGCAATACAATCTCACAGAAGTTTTTCTACACAAAGTGCCACATAATATTTCCCTATCAATATACATTTTGTATTGTCACCTGCAACTATTTTCAATACAGACCTGGGGACTTTTTAACTAAACATTTTACAATGTTTTTTTGCGTAATTTAAAAAAAGAAATTGCTTCTAACTAATCATGGAATTCTGCCAAGCATCATCTCATTGGAACCGTCTTCTAAAGACGATTCCAATGAGATATTGCAAGACAGAATCTAACAAGGAATGAAAATGCAAGGTATGATTTGTGATCTTCATAGACAACCAAGTTTTCAATTTTCAAAAGGCAAGCTTTCATGCAGAATTGGTAAAAAGTTAATATTTTATAGTCAACATAAATGCCTCGGTATACTATTTTCAATATTAGATTGATTCAAATATGAGATGCAATTTCTAATAACCATGGAAACTTAATACCTTTTAAAAATATGTTGCACCTGGTACCTTCTATTTCTGACTTTGTTGTACTATAAAAGCAACACTGCACTTTTAAATTACTTCCATTAATCAATGTTAAATCAAAGTTAAGAAAGTAAACATTTTTTAAGTATATTTAGGGATTAGAACAAATTTTTAAATGCATATTGATGTTGGGGCACTTACAATATTTTTATCTGACCCAACTGTAATTAATAATGCTCTTTCAGTATGTTTATTGTTTCCTGTTTACTGGTCAAAATTGTAGGAAGTTGGTGAAGGCAATGAAAATTAAACCAACATATGTGGTCGAAATATTGGGGAAACAGGAGGAATAGCTTGTTACAAGCAACTTCTTCTTTTTGCAATATTTTCTCAAAACAAGAAACTCTGGAACGAAAAAATCCAGGATCTACAAAGGTTAATTATCAGCATAATCGGGGTCACTCATTTAAATGTGGATCTCTAGTTATGAAAAAAGTAATATAATTATATTATATATTGTTAATGTGCCATTTTGTTTTGTACATAAATTTGTGTCATTTCAAAGAATTTGATATTGAAATATATTGTTTCTTTTTTGCAAGACTTTTCATGCAACCTTGAAATCCATTTTTATGCCTCTGCTAAAATGATAAAGAAGGCATATTGTCATATGAGTTTTTGTCTGTTAGTCTGTTTTATCTTGACCTACAAACTTATCATACGCCTGTTGAAAGATGGAACATTTCATGTGATCAGGTGTCCAGGCAGGAGGGTGGCGTCCACCTCTTTGTCTGGAGCATTACTCTTTCACCTCATGACCATCAAGGTCATATTTAAAAGTCAACTTTCTGAATTATTTTTCCAAAAATGGGGACATGACTGGTTTACAAATATATCTTTTAACTTTACTTTAAACAATAAAAATGGCCTTGTATTTTAGAAAACATATTGTTTGTTCATGCAGAATCTAAAGATGGCCTAATCATCAATACAATTTCATTTCTTTTCCAGGTTAGGCATCATCCTCAATGTAAGATCTAGGGGTCAGTGCAACACTATTTTAAGTGCCTATATAGTTATAGGCAATTATAATAGTATTGCACGACCCCTCAATATATTTCATCAATAAAGTGAATGTTTCAATTACACTCACTATGACTTGTTTTAAATTCATACTAAAATTTGTTGTTTGTAAATGGTTCATCATTTTTCATCCATATGTGTGTAAATAGATAGTTTCTGTTACCATGGCATCCGTTTTACATGTTTCAATCAGAATATCATGTTTAATACTTTATCTTCTCACTTTATATTTATCCTCAATTTTACATCAAGTCAATTTGAAGAATCAAAAAGTAACAAAATAGGAATAATATTTCTGTAAAAAGAAAATTAATTCAGAATCGCAATGTTTTTTTCAAACTCAAATTAAGGGATTGACAAAAGTACTTTTTAAACCTTTTGTCAGATATTTTATAAATATTTATATTGGTTATCTAATAACTGGATTTTTTCAAAACCCTGATTTAGAAAACAAAATTTTCAGATTGTCTCAAATTGATCAATATGCAACAAGTCAAATTTTGAAGTAAATCTAGACTCAATGTTTGATGATTAACAAGCATCTCGTCAAATGAAGCTTTTAGAAGAAATTGAACTCGTTTGTATGAAATGGATTATTTTAGATCCTTAGGCAAGTATGAATACCTATAAAATCCTTATAGTATGAATTCAGTATTTTTTGTTTCTTTTTCTAAATATCAAAAAATGTGATTTTTATTTTACATTGATTTGTTTTATTGTAAAAGAATTCACAACACAGCCTTTTAGATCTATGTTGTTTTTCTATGAAATGTTTTGTTTATGTGTTTAATGAAAAGTATTTTGTTTTACACTGATTCAATAGTTTAAGTACTTTAAGGTATTGTTTTACTTTGAAATTAGCTTAAAACACTGTATGTAATATGTAAGAGGTTTCATCAATTATAGAATAGCTCACTGTACAGGGCTACATACAAAACAGCTTTAAATCTCAATTAGAAGAAATTACAGTAAAATTTCAGTTGTTTGCACGCCGGTGGTTCGTAGGTATGTGTTGGTTCGTATACATTCTTTGGTCCCGATTTTCTTCCCTCTTTATCTTTGTAAGAAGGCTCTGAGTAATTCGCATGTCGGTGGTTCGTAGTTCGTAACCTGTGTCAAGTCCCGAGAGTTTCCAAATAACACAAATTCATATGTTTAATCCGTAGGTGTGAATTGTGGGATCAATAGCTATCCTAGGTGTAATAATAGAGATATACCTTGATTTTCACACCTGTTGATTGGTAGTAATCGAAGTTATTGGTTTGCATCAATATTTACATGCATTGTTTGATTTGTAATTTTCGGCGGGTTTAATCGAATAAAGGATCAATCAGTGACCTTAATTATTGTATTTCATCTGGCTTTCTCATACCGATTATGCACAGATTAATGTGCAAATCTTTGCAGACTGGATTGTCAATATGATTTCATCACAGATTCACCGTAATGCCGAGATTTCATCGTCCACTTAATAAGTACTCAAAGTGATTTGATCCAAAGGGAAAACACTCTAATGTAGTTAATATTTGGCATGTAAATAATTGCCGAAATTACTTTGTTTAGGATTTAAATGTGGACGAAACGAAAGATGATCATTGTTCAAGTGAGATTTATTGCGTCCTTACTCTCTACAAAATGGTCTCGTTAGAACTTATTTTAAAACATATTCCTTAGAACCTTAGAATAAAGCCACAAATATAGGGTACCTTAAGACCATGTCCGATCTGAGCCACCAAAAGACTACCGACCGCTTGATATTGGTTGGTTCGTACTACGTTTAGTTCGTATGAATTGCCCAGGTCCCTTGAGATACGAACCACCAAGACTTTACTGTATTTCAATTATTTAAAGATATTATGATAAAAAATACCTTATGAGTAAGCCATAAAGTATTTTTTGTTCAGCATCTGGAATTTATTTTGATATTTTTATAGCCTAAAATTTGATCTTTTTTTATGATACATGTTGAATTTTATAAACTTATTTAAATAGTAACATGAAGTTTTATTAAAAAACAAACTTATGAAATTTAATTTTTTTTTTTTCATGCGAAATTATAGGGAAATCTTTGAAGGCTTTAAATTGATCATTTTGTTTCATAAAAAGATATATGATTGCAGTAAATATTGATTGAAAAAAAAAAGATCCATCTAACCAATTGAGGCAATCTTGAAAATATGAACAGATGTTGATCCTGGTAACTCCGCACAGGCTATACCAGAATCACAAATTAATGGCTCAGCTGGAAACAGTTGTAACTGCCTATAAATATATAGGCAGTTACAACTGTTTTGCACTGAGACATCAAAATAAGGTGGTAAATTGATTTATCTTTGTGGTTGGTTGTACTGTTTTAAAATTGTCTTCAATTATCATTGTTCATCTGTCTTACAAAAATTTACTTACTCAGTGTTGATAAATATTATAGGCCATGTGCAAAAAAAATGAAAAACTTAGATATATGCCTTTTAAAATCTGCCCTGTGTTCATCTTAGGATGACATAACAGTGCAAACTGTTTGCAAATTATACTCTGCTTTGCATATGCACTTGTGTGCAAAGATGGTTATAATTTGCAAAAGTTTGCATTGTTTTGTCATCCTAAATGCACAGTAGGTCAAACATCAAAGAGAAAGTATACTCAGCTTCACCAGAAAGTTGCCACCAAAAATAATTTTTCTAATTTTCTTGAATACCATATATAAATTATAGCAAATGTACTTGTTGATTTTTCGGACCAGCAGATTTACACAATAGTAAACTTGTTCATAGACATTCATAGAATCATTTCCTACTTAGTATATTGCATAGGATAGTACAATTTGAAAGATCCAAAGATATTGATAGTGGAACTTTTCTAGTGAAGCTAAGTATATTTATTTCAAGTTTCTAGTATCTTTGATCTTACCATGTGTATACCAAGAGTGATGATAGCTTTAATTGAATAGCATCTTCTGATACCATAGTCAAGGTCACTTGACTAGATCATGGTAATTTATCAAGGTCACACTTCTGTAAGTTTTACTATCAGTATTTCAATATATATTTCAACTCACATTATGTGTCACTTACAACATACCAACCCTCAACAAGAAGTACCTTATTTTCTCATGCAGCCTAAATGCCAATTTTGTTTATCTTAAAGGTCTTCTAAGAAAAATGATTTATGAGTGATTATAAATTAAGGGTAAGGGTAAACAACTGTCTTGAAATTGTGATATAATCTCCTTATTTGGATTGGCATTCATTCAAAAAGGTGTAAAAAGGTATCTCGATCATGGGATACTCTCTAAAATTGTTCTTTGTTATGGGGCTGCTGGTGTGACAAAGTCTGAAATTGTTAAGTCTTGCCTCACACGATCAATTATGATTTAAGTAAAAAAATTACCATGGCTTATGCACTAGTGTGGCCTATATTCTTTTCATTTTCTAAATGTAAAAAATCCTGGTGTCGCTTATTGTCCAGAAAATATGGTACATTTTTCTTGTTGATGGTCAGATGTGAAGTATTGCCAAGATAAGTTTGAATTACTTTGTTAATATTTGAAACCATCAGCTAGATAACCAAAGTTTCATTTAAAGTACCTAGTATTATATGATAATGTATTTTATTCTATTGTATTAAGTTTGAGTTTTATCATTTAATGAACCTATTTTTCAAAGTAACAGAAGCATTTTAGTACCATTGAAATGCAACTTATCTATGAATTAGCACAAAACAGTTGTAACTGCCCATATGTTTATTGGCAGTTACAACTGTTTCACACTGAGCAATCGATATGCTGTTATCACATAAACATGCAACTGAAGAGTAGACTTGTCCAAATCTAAAGAAGCTGTAGACATCAAGTTCAGGTTGATACAATCTTGCATTTCATAGAGTTGAAAATCGTGTAGAAAAGTGTTGCTAATAGTGATAGTAATAGCTTGTTCCAACCAATTTCTTTCACATTTAACAATGCTTTCTAAACTCTTAAACACTTTGTGAATAACTCTTTTCAGTTTTGGTCAGTCTGAAATTGTGTCTGCCCAAATATTTTAATTATTTTGTTGAAATGTTCATATCAATTGGTACAAGTTTTATTTGTTCATATCATTTTATTTTGTGACTATTATTATATATATATATATTTGAGTTGGAAAGGTACTTGATGTTTTAATTCAGTGTGTGTACATTTATCAAAATCATTAAATTCATTATGTAATATAAGACTTTGAAGTATAATAAATTTGTAATACGGTTTCTTGCCTGGGTATGTGACGATTTATTCCCAGCAGAAAAATGATGTCAACCCTCGCCTACGGCTCGGGTGACATCATTTTTCCAGCCGGGAATAAATCCTCATATACCCCGGCATGAAACCGTATCACTAATAATGTGTGGAAACTTAGAAAAAACAACTCTGCTTTGCATATGAGTACATCAGTGGCGGATCCAAAGACAGGGTTCCCACGCGTCGGGGAATAGTCAGGGAAAAATGGATTTTTGAAAAAGCCAGGGAAATTTCAGGGAATTTTGTTAAGTGTCAGGATAATTTGAAAATGAAGGCAGAAGTCAGGGAAATGTCAGGGAATTTTCAAATGGCTGTCAGGGAATTTTTCATTTCAGTAGTATACAGAGCAAAGTCTGTCTTGTTTGAGTTTAAAAAATGATAAAAGTTAGAATGATTAGTGTCCTATACTTTTTTAATTAGCTCACCTGTGATCGTCCGATGTCTGTCGTCAGTCGTGTGTTGTGCGTCGTCCACAATTTCTTTAAACATCTTCTTAACCAGTGGTCCAATCTTGATAAAACTTTGAAGGGATGTTCCTTGGGTCAAGCTCTACAAAAGTTGTTCAAATAAATGATATCCATAATATAAAAATCTTCAAAAATCGTCTGCTCTGAAACCAGAAGGCAGACAGCTTTCATATTTGGTATTTAGCATCATGTAGTGGACCTCTACCAAGTTTCATATTTGGGCTTGACCCGCGCGCAACCCTCTTTACAAAGAATCCAAGAGCAAAATCTTTTAAAATCTTCCTTCCCAAAACCAGAGGGCACACAGCTTTCATATTTGGTATGTAGCATCATCGAGTGAGCCTCTTACAAGTTTGTTTGTATCAAGACCCTGGAGTCATATTTGGGCTCTACCTGGGCGCATCCCTTTTAGCTCATCTGAGCATGATGGGTGAAAATAGGAAAACCATAAAAAATCTTCTTTTCTGAAACCAGAAGGCAGACACTTTACATCTTTAGTATGTAGCATCATCTAGTGGACCTCTAATAAGTTTGTTCATATCAAGACCATGGGGTCACATTTTGGCTCCACCTCGGTGCATCCCTTTACATAGAATCAAAGAGTCAAAAGGCATATCCTTGCTCTTGGCAGAAAACATTCTATAGATTTGATCTTATGTAGAAATTAATTTCTTTTTGATATCTGCCTGTCTAATTAATGTGATGTCCAAGGGGTCAAAGAGACTTAGGTGAGCTATCTAGGACCATCACGGTCCTCTTGTTCCAGACCTCATGCTATTTCTGAACCAGTTAAGAAAGTTGCTCTTAAAGTCTAAAAAAAATGAATGAAAATGATGAATTTAAATTTACCTGCTTTAGAATGCTCAAGATGAAGAGGTTAAAAGGAGCAGTCCTAGAGCTATTTCATGCATATAGTGGTAATGCTAGGTCTTGAACAAAATTATTGATTATGGGAGAAACATGTTATTAAAAATGTTTATAAATGTCAGGGAAAATCACTTTCTTGTCAGGGAAATGTCAGGGAATTTCGAAACTGTTGGAGCGTGGGAACCCTGAAAGACGTTCGGGATTTCAAACGACTCCTCCCTCCCTCTGAGGCCTATTTAATGGGGAAATTCAATAAAGATTGGACAATAGTAGGAACACGAATCCCCGTGTTTTTAGCTCCACTGGCAGAAGGCTATTGGGGCTATTGTCATGGCGCTGTATACGTCGTGCATCTGTCCGTGCGTCTGTGTGTACATGTGTCCAGTTGTAAACTTCTTTCTTTAAAAATCTTCTGGTCAGAAACTACTGGATGGATTTTAACTTCACAGGAATGATCATTGGTGACCCTCTTTTAAAGTTGTTCAAATATTTATAAACCAATGAAAAACAAGTTTTTTTAGGCGTAGCTAATTTCCATATATGGTACCCTGTGACTTTTCTCAGAATCTATTCTATATATATCAACCATATTTGATTTCAAGAAATCCAAGTGAGCCTTTATCAGGCTACAAAGCGCATGTGCAAAGCCGGGTACAATTTGAAAACTGTTGACCGCTTTGTGATCCTGAACGCAGGCCTGGATCCGTAGAAAGCAGGGTACAATTTGTTACTTCATGCAAACATTTGCATCTTGAACATGAGTCAATAGTCAATCGATCAGAGATAACTTTGAAATACCAAAGGGAAGAATGAGAAAAAAAACCGTATCACAAGCGATTTCTCTGTTTTGTTTTGACGAGTCCACACTGACCACATTAAGTAGTAGTTACAGGGAGGTAACTTTCATAATTACTTCAAAATTATTCAACATTAAGAAGCAGATATGCAACAGCAATTTCCAAATCTTAAACACCTAAAATGGCAACTTATCCTTTTAAATCCAGATGTAGTTTTAAAATAATTAATATTTGATAATACATACAAAAATGAAGTTTGTGAAAATGGAAAAAATATCATATGGAGTAGAGAAATGCCAGATAAGAAGAAAAGAACCTTTCCTTTAGCTCAACTAGCCGAAGGCCAGCGAGCTATTGCCATGGTTTTGTGTCTGTCATGTGTGTGTGCGTCCACTTTTGGGTGCTTTAGCTTTTTCCTTTGAACATCTACCAAACCTATACATCGATTTTTACCAAACTTGCAGGATTATTTTGTTGGTTACTTTCTTAAACGTTTTCGCGAAATTTGGATCGGCCCATACACATGGCTGTGACAGGATATGGTCAATTTCAATTGATTTAAAAAAAAAAAAAAAAAAAAAAAAACTCACAAACCAATTGACCAATTTCAATTAAATTCGGAATTAATGTTCCTCGATTGACCTTCTAGTAAAATTATTTACGTAAGTTTGATTGGTCAATAAACATGTGCGTTAAAAGTTTGGTGAATATTTTAACTTTAAAACCTTCAGAAATCTACTCACAAAACAAATGGACGAGGTTCAATACAACTTGAAACGAATGTTCCTTGGATGACCCTTCAACTAAGTTAGTCCCAAAACTTTGATTAGGATATAGGCTTCCATTTAAGGCAAGCACCCATGTCAAAATGACCTTGAGATAGTGTGACCTTAACCCTTTTAAAAAACTTTAACCAAAAACTTTAACCAAAAAAACTTTTACCAAAAAATCATTACTTCATATATACACTCACCTATGATATACTTACACCAGAGACCAAGGGCCTTGACATTTTGACCTTGACCTTTTATGGACTTAGAAAAAGTTTACCAAAAACTTTAACCAAAAAATTTAACCTTGCTTATATTTTTAGCTCACCAGAGCACATTGTGCTCACGGTGAGATTTGTAATCATTGAATGTCCCTCGTCTGTCGTGAGTCGCAATTTAAGTGTTTACACTCAAATATGATCCAATCTTCATGAAACTTAATCAGAATGTCGGTCAATTCACAAGGATGAACCCTATTGAAAATGGGAAGGATCCATGCCATATCACGGGAAAACAGGTCTTTATGACAATTTTCCTGTTTAAACTCTACAGGCCACAATTATGGCCAAATCTTCATGAAATTTGGTCATAATGTTTGCAGGTCCCAAAGATGAATCCTTTTGAAAATGGGAAGGATCTATGCCATAGCAAGGGAAAAGGGGCCTTAATGACAATTTTCTTGTTTACACTCTACAGGTCACAAATATTGCCCGATCTCATGAAACTTGGTCAGAATGTTTGTCAGGTCCCAAGGATGAACCCTATTGAAATTGGGAAGGATCTATGCCATACTGAGGGAAAAGTGGCATTAATGACAATTTTTTATAAACGCTTTAGAGTCCACAAATATTGTCAAATCTTCATGAAACTTGGTCAGAATTTATTTCAGGTCCCAAGGATGAACCCAATTGAAAATGGGAAGGATCCATGCCATATCACGGGAAAAGAGGCCTTAATGACAATTTTCTTGTTTAGACTCTAGAGGCCACAAATATTGTCAAATTTTCTTGAAACATGGTCAGAATGTTTGTCAGGTCCAAAGGATATACCCTTTTGAAAATGGTAAGGATCCATGTACTATCACATGAAAAGAGGCCTTAATGACAATTTTATTGTTTACGCTCTACAGTCCACAAATGAGGTCAATCTTCATTGAACACCGTAAAAATGTTTGTCAGGTTACAAGGATGAACTCTATTGAAAATTGGGAGGATCAGGGTCATATCACAGTAAAAGGGACCTGAATGACATTTTTTTATTAACACTCTAGAGGCAACAAATATTGTCCAATCTTCACGAAAGTCGGCCAGGTCCCAAGAATGGACCCTATCGAAAATGGTAAGGATCCATGCCATATCATGGGAAAAGGGGCCTAAATGACAATTTTCTTGTTTCCGAAAGTAGAAGGCGGAAAGACTTCATATTTTGTAGGTAGCATAATCTAGGGGACCTTTAACAAGGTTGTTCGTATCAAACCTCTGGGGTCAAATTTGGGCTTCACCCGGCCGTAAACCATTTTTCACAGAAACAAAGGGAGAAATCTTTAACAAATCATCTTCTCTGCAACCATCAGAGCCTTTGGTATTTTGGTATGTAGCATAATCTAGTTGATCTTTACCAATTTTGTTCATACCATGCCCCTGGGGTCAGATTTCGGATCAGCACTGGTGCATCCCTTTTTACTTTCAAACAAAGTGGGAAGTCTCTGAAAATCTTCTTCTCTGAAACCAAAAGGCAGACATCTTTCATTTACGCAGTTTGTAATATCATATAGTGGACCTCTACCAATGTTTTCATGTCATGCCGAGGGGGTCATATGTGGGCTCTGAATGGGACCCCCATCCCCTATTTTACATAGACACAAAAGGGGGAAATCTTAAAAGCTTGTTCTCTGAAACCAGAAGGCAGTGGTTTTTCGTAATAGTTTCATTTAATTGAATATCAACAAGTTTGTTAATTACATGCCCCTTTCTTCTCATAAGGGCTGTGCCCAGGCATATCCCTTTTGACTCTTTGCTGAAAACATTCCATGGTATTGATCTTATGTAGAAATGATCTCCTTGTTAGCATCTGCTTATTTAATTTGTGTCCCATGGGTCAATGAGACTCGGGTTAGCGATCTAGAACCAACATGTTCCTCTTGTTTCACTTTAAGTTCGTTGAAAAACATCTAAAGTATTCAGCCCTTTTCAATGAAATTTTACAAGAATGTTCCTTGGCTTATAACCACTGGACCATTAAAATTCAGATGAGCGGTTTAGCCATTCTGGTTTGAGTTATTGCACTTTGTAAATTGACAAAGAATATGCCATTGACCTGCTCTTAGGGGGGGGGGGGGGGGGGGTAAATGTTTAACGAACCTCATTTGACATTTCATAGTTATTATTGCAAAGGTTTAAAGTTTGTGACGTTACTACTACACAAGCACTGATGAAGCATCTGTGATAATAAATGACTTGTAAGCTTGAAATGAAGGTTAGCCAGGCGTTGTTGGTTATTCCAAGGACCCATAATATACAGTATCATGTGGAAGAAACTTTGAAATGCGACCTCCGGATGGCATTTATCCGAACCAATCTCTTGTTCAAATACGTATTTTGCGAAGATCCGGGAAGGTGCCTTTTCGAGTGACGGGTCACACATAGACAAGTCGGGAGACTTGCGACAATTCGTCGCATGAATTGACATGCGATATTGTCACATTGTCGCAGTAACATACAAAGGGCCACATGATATGAACAATCTTTATGTAGGTCCCCTACACAATGCTAAGTACTTTAAAATCTGCGTTTTGGTCCCCGAGAAGAAATCATTTTGTCTGCAAAGAATTATTTTGATTGGATGAAAAACAATTGTCTTTTATGGGCTTAGGTAACTTCATTAATGTGTATAGTGAAAACTCGACTAGAGGCTTTTGAGCGCCTGATTCGCATTACATGCATGAATCTTTTGATACTAGTAATGGTTATGCACAATTGTTGTCTATTAAAAATCTATCCGCGGTTGGTTGATATCCATGATTTAGTCTTTGAGAAACTGATTTTCAAAGTTTCCGCTATATAACAATATAGAGAAATGAACTTCGCAAGAAAAAAAGACATAGTTTCGTACAATAACAATATTTTTCGAAGTCTGATACAGGACCACCCGAGATCACACAAGTAAAATTTGGTTGATATCCATAAAGGAACGTTCAGAGAAAATGATTTTAAAAGTTTCCACAAATTAACATATAACATGACCTCTGCCAAAATACATATTTTCTTTCCGATCACAATAATTTTGTGCAGTCTGATAAAGGATCACCTTAAGGACATTCGATCATCCTGTTTTGGATTTTCCGCCATTAAAAAAAACCGTTTGCGTTTGTGTAATCGTTATAAGACTATGAATCCAAATTCAACCTATGTTTTTGTATAGAACTGCATATAAGGTTGACAAAACACACAAAAAATTGTACAAATTCAAAAATATATTTTTCCGCCAATATTTTCGACCGTATTTCCCAATTTTGGAGTATTCAGAGAAAACGTCAAGCGTGTATTCAACATCATCCCTTGCCTGCCTTTCGGATAGAAGGGAAATAAAACTTTTGAACATGGTGGAAAGAACCCCTTCCTCACATCCCCGAACCAAAATATCAACACATTCGTTATTTCTAATATTGAAAATTGTGTTTTGAATCTGAACACATTTAAATGAATCACTCCCTTTATTTTAACAAATAAGTCAAAATACGTAAGAAGTAAGACTTTGATCCCTACTATTGTCATATAAAAATATTCATCATTATGTCACCACTGCAAGATCATATTCCCCGCAGCACAATCGAATTTTTTCTTTCTCCACAAGAAGGTCAAGTTTTTTTTCTTTCCGTTAAGATCAATGTCCCCAAACAGTTACTTTAAAATGTGTCTACACAACAATATCCACCTTTTTCTTCTCAAAAAGTTTTTCTGCAGCAAGATCAATTTTCCCCAAAGCGAGATTATATCAATCCCTCAGTAGGTAGTTAAAATTATCTCTGTAGCAGGATAAAAAAATTCCTTAGCATCAGCGTCAAAATTCTCCACAGCAACGTCTTTTGCTTATGCAGTAGGCCAAATTTATTCTCCCAGAAGGATCTAAATTTTCTCCACAATTAAATGAATTCTTACTGCACAGAAAGATGAAAATTTGCCCAGTGCAAGACCTAAATTTTCTTCGCAGTAAGGTCAAAGCTTTTCTCTGCAGTAAGATCAATTTTTTTCTCCAAAGCATGATCAAAATTTTCTCTTCCGCGAGGTCAGATTATTTTTTTCAGAAAGTTAATATTTTCCCCGTAGTAATATAATTTGTTAAGCAGCAGATCAATTTTGGTCTTCTAAACAGGGATTTTTTTCCTTTGCGATATCTAAATTTTATTTGCCAAAGGATTTTTTTTCAACAGAGGAATAAAATATTTTTCTCGCCAGATGAAAATTTTCTTTTGCAAAGAGTTCATTTCTCTTCTCAAAATTGTGATTGAAGCCTAGTCTCTGAAATCAATTTTATTCTAATCAGGCAAAATTTAGATTTTTCTTAACGAGATCAAAATCTTTTTCTCCTGCTAGATAAAATGTATACTCTTCAAAAATTTGAACCACGACAAAGTTATCGATATTATGTGGAAAGTTAATCGAAGAATATGCAAATCAGTCATCTCTACACTGAATTAAAACAGAATGACCATTTACTGACCAAGAATTGTAATGTAGTGGTGACGTCGATTAAGGACATTACATGTTCGTCTTACGGGTCCTTAAGCAGCGATCGAGACCTCGAGTATTAAGTTCCAAACTTTCTGACTGAAAATCCTGCGAAACCCGGAGAATAAAATTGTCGTGTAAGTTGCAATAAGAATAAAACATCGCAAATATCGTAAGAATTTTCGCCGTCCTGGACGAACGTTATTTTTTCGTGTCAGTCTGATCTGGCTCTATACATAAAGCAGTGAGTCGCGTTTAAGCGGTTTAAGAGGGGAGAGATTATCTCTCTAGAAACAACAAAGTCATTAGTAGGGGAGACCGGGGCAAGTTGATACACTTTTTTCAATTTCTTGTACTTCGTTCTGAGATAGAAAGTTATCCTTTTCTTATGTAAAAGCAAATTGAGAAAATAATATACTTATTTTGCAAAAAAACACCAGTGTATCGGGATTAGTTGATACACCATGCTGAACAAGTTGATACACTTCATAGGTAAAACCTTTTTGTTTGTCGTGCCCGTTTTCGGGAATACTAAATCTTAAGAACGAGCAAGTGGCAAGGGGGTGTTGTCCGTTCTTACTTATGAACAAACCAGCGTTTATATCAACATAGCGTGTCTAAGAATTGAGATTCTTGCATTTAAATATTCCATTTCATTCCTTCAATGATTCCAAAATAAAGTTTATTCTATTAATTAGTCCCAAGAACGGGCACAACATATATGCATATTCGGCATAGGTCGTTCTAAATACATTTGTTAATTAACCCTGGCGCCGAGTTCTAAACATTCTATGACAAATTATAGATAATCATTCTCGTGCACGTCGATTATTTCTGTCCATGTTTAAACCCTTTTTAGTTAATGTATTTCCCTAGAATTGTGTTTATTTTCTTTTTCTAACAATGTCTCACTTGTCTGAAATTTCCATTTTCGCCATTATTCCTTATCATGTTATAGTAGGACTATTCAGTTACAATTCTCAACCATAGAACTTTAAAGGCCGCTGGGCATAATCAACCAGAGTAAGAGACGAATTCGAAAAATATTGCAATTACGATGTTTATTTTTTCATAATTCTAATTTCTTCCCCCCCCCCCCCCACTAACTTATTTGTTCTATATGATTTTCAGCATATTGTTACATACTCTGTCGTAGCCATGTACGTAAGTGATCGTTTGTAAATACCAAGAGGGCCTGTATCGCTCCGCCGGCAATTTCTGCTCAGAAAAATCTATGGCCAGTGAGATTGAATTGCTTTAGGAAGTTATATGCTAAGACCTATATGTAAGGGAATTATCCTTACAGGTCTAAGTGAAAGCTTAAGTATATCGCAAAGCCAAGATAATTTTGAAAGTGTAACATATGGACGGTATTTGCTTCTGTGAAAGTTTGATGTAAATTCTGAACAGTAGTTTCAGAAAAGACTTTTAGCATTTCATTATATGGCACCATTTTACAGTCACGCGAAGCCCATAGTGCCCATGTCATCATCCCGATCAGATTTTAAAAGACAAATCTGAGAGTGCATGTTCTAAGCATCATTCCTGTGGAAATTGGTTGAATTCTGAAAAGTAGTTTCAGAGAACAATATTTTTAATATCTAATCATATTGGACCATTTTTTATTGACGCGGTAGACCGTAGAGCCCATGTCATCAGCCCGATCAGAATTTTAGGAACAAGTCTTAAACATCATGTCCCATGGATCATTCCTGTGAAGTTTGGTAGAATTCTATACTATAATTTCGGAGGAGATGATGTTTAAAGAAAAATGTTAATGGACGGACGAACGCACGGACGGACGCACTATCCACGGACCCCTGGCCACGACATTAGCTCCTCCGAACTTAGTCCAGTAAGCTAAAAATGGGCAAGTGCAACAAATCCATTTACATGTCTACTTCGGTCCTCAAACGACAGGATGTATCAACTAGCCCCGACTTTTCTCAATGCCTTATCGCGACCAATAACATAACTTTATGACGTTGTTCTTCCGTTCGTTTTTTATAAATCTAAGCCAAGACGTTTTATTCCCTAAACAATTTTGTAGTGACATTTCATTCACAATATAATGAAGAGCAACCAGGACTTTCCAATGAATCTGCAATTGCAGGTAATCCTTCGGAAGGGTAGATTTTGCGTAATTTGACAGACGTCTTTATGCAGCGTAATTAAAAAATACACGCCAATGTCTTGAGCTACAGTTACTGATTACAAAACAATCACCGGTCACCTAATTTTTTGAATCATTTGAGGAAAGTCGTGTTATTCATCAATGGCAAAGAACTTAATATGAAAAGTATATTCCCTTGCAGTTATATCAATACCTTTCTCCACAGCTAGTTCAAAATTGTCTATCGAACCATGTCCAAAATTTTCCTGTGCAGCAAGATCGTTTTTTTTTCTCCACAGCAAGATCAGAATATTTTGTGTTGGTAGCTGAAATCTGCAGGAGATATTACATACCAAATATCAAAGTTGCATACCTTCAGATAGCAGAGAAGTTTTTTCAAGATTTCGATTCTTGGTTCTGTGTAAAATAGATATGCCCTAAGAGGAGCACAAATTTGACCCATTTGGCATGATATGAACAAACTGGATAGATATCCACACGAAGATGTTGCATATAACATATGAAAACTGTCCACCTTTCGGTTTATGAGAAGATCTACATGCCATGTAATCATTATCAGGAGGCATCACAAGCGGATCAGGCACTCCTGTGCCTCTTGCCTTGCTGGGGTATCAGCTTTGATATTTGTCTACCACCAATGGAATGTGAAGCTTAAGGCTTTGAAAGGTTGAAGTATTATTGTTGGTGTGAGAAGTACCTGGAATTGATGGTAAGGTGCTCAAGCTGTCACAATTTGACCAAAATACTGACAAAAGTGACGTTAAACCCAATTCAAACAATCTCTTTATGGATGACATAATAGAGAAACAGATCCCACTTTGCAACTCAATGGCACAGCTTTTATTTCACGTTTCAAATGTTCTTGAGATAAAATTAGCCATCTTTAAGGGATAAAAGATGAACAATTCAAAATCATTGAATCATTTACATTCATTTATTCATGAAAGACTTGTTCTGAACAATTGTGAAAAAATTCTAACAACAATAATAATTCAAGCAATTCATTCTAGTACTATACTACAAGAGTATGTTTATTGAGTTAAAAGAAAACAATGGTTTTATTGAGCCAAGCTTAGTTCTGAAGACTAAGTTAGCAGAAATTTCTCCAAGATTTTTTTTATGAACTCTTTCACCTCTTTTGAAATTCTGATGGTTCAAACTGAAAGGAAACGAAGGTACTGTATAAAAATGGTAGAAAATATTGTGGAAAAGAAGAAATTGCTGGTCACAAGCAATTTCTTCTTATTCCACAATTTTTTCTGGAGTTTACATTCACATGGGTGTTAAATCAATGGACATTCAAGGAAAAGATTAAACCTCTCTCGTAAAATTTGCGGAATTTCAAATGTGGTGTAAGACATATTCTGTATGAAACTTCATTATCTTCATAAATTGCAAATAAGCCAGTGTGTAACAATCATCAATTTTACATGTGCATTAAGTAAAGGCTGTGATCAGGTTGTTCCAAGTCTTCACTTTATGTTCTGAAATCAGTTACTACCAAAAAATTAATCAAGACAATTTTATATAGTTTATTAATGATTATTGGCCACCGGCCTTTACATTTACATGGTACATAATCAATATAACTTATAAAGAGTACAACCAAGATGGAAAACAGTATCACTGCAAACTTTTGTGCTCAAAGTATCGACTCGGGTTATTGCATTTTTCGTGAAGTAAAGTTACAATTTATTTTTATGCTTTGCGCATACTAACAGTCCGTACTAACTGGAATACTGCCATTATTCTCTAAACAATATGAATTTCTTTTTTCAAATGCATGGTATATGAAAGTTGCCGTATTGAATATCTCCTTTTCACCAGTTCTAGTTAAGAGCAAATTGAATTTATTTATATTTGGATTTGAATAATATCTTTTATGTAAATATTTCTTTCTCAATTCAACATATAATGGACATACGAGTAAAAAATGAAATGTATCCTCAATATTATCTTTACAGAAAAAGCAAAATCTATTATCTATAGGTATTCTACTGAAATGGCCTGACTGCATAGCTAATTTTAATGAACATGTCCTTAGGCTTGCAAAAACTTTTCTAAATTTGTAAAATTTTAATACATCAAGATATAATTCATATTCAATATTGGTTTTATATCCCGAGTATAAGCTAAGAGTGTTATGAGATTTACATTTGTTGTCCCATAACTGCAGATACTGATCCTTCAGCCTCTGCAGATATGCCCCAACAAAATGATTTTCATTCTGAACATATTGACTTTCCCATACAAAACCGAATCCATTCACACATAAACTGTTTTTGACTTCAGTCACCCAATTTGTAGTACCACTTGAGTCAAGAACCTTCAGCATATTATAACATTTTTTTACAAATCGATATTCTGGCATTCTCAATATTTTTAACCAATATCTGATTACTTTTATACTTGTGTAGATATATGAGGTAAATCTCCCGCATTCAGCTAGAACTGCAACATCAGCAGTATAACTAGGTACACACATGAATCGTTTGCAAAAATATTTTTGGATGCGCTCAACACAATCAAATTGACGAAGTCCCCAGATTTCACAACCGTAGTAGATAATTGGCATTACTTTGGCATCAAAAATTTTAAAAAATGTCTTCCCGTTTAAGGGTTGCATTGTGTACAAGCTATTAAGTATACTAAACATTGAGCGTTTTGCCTTTAAAACATTATTTTCCGCCATTTTGCACATAGATAATTTTTGCGTGAAAAGAACACCAATATATACAAAGCCATTAACTATTTCCAAAGGCTGATTAGAATAATATAACGAATCAGTTTTTAAAATCCGCCCCCCTTTTCGAAAAACCATCAATTTTGTTTTGGAAACGTTCACTTCTAATTTCCACTCACTACAGAATTCACATAATATATTAAGCTGTTTTTGCAGACCAGATTTAGTGTCGGCAATAAGAGCCAAATCATCAGCAAACATCAGTAAAAATATTTCGGTTATATCGGGAAATAACTGAATACCTTTTATGCCACTTTCTGAAATTTTTTCATCAAGCTTATTTATAAAAAGAATGAATAAGATAGAACTCAATGTGCAGCCTTGTCTTAACCCTATAGGACAATCTATTTCATCACTAAAATCATTGTTCTGCTTTACAACAGTTTTGACAGATTCATAAATTGATATAATTGAATTTAATAATTTGCCATGTATACCATGAGACCTGAGTGCTAAATAAAGTTTTTTTCTGTTTATAGAATCAAACGCCTTTCTAAAATCGACGAATGCTACGTAGATTTTTCGATTCAAAGAAATATGTTTATGTACAATCGAATATAGTATGAATGCATTATCGATGGTTGAATATCCAGCTCTGAACCCAGCCTGGGCTTCAGATATACAATCGAAAACATTTGCAAAAAAGGTCAACCTTTTTTTGATAATATTTATGTATATTTTACTAAATAAGTTTAATAAAGATATGCCCCTATAATTATCGGGGTCGCGAACATCGCCTTTTTTGTGTATAGGAACAGTGATGGATTCTCTCCATTTTTGGGGAAATTGACCTGTATTGTATAATCGATTGAATAATTTACGTAAGTAAGGCATTATGAAGTCACTACTATGTTTAAAATGTCCCGCTATCAACTCACCTGCTGTTGCTTTAGAATACTTAATCGATTTTATTGAATCATTTATTTCATCATCGGTTATTTCTAGATCGCAAATTAAACTACCAATTTCATTGATATGACATAATGTAGAGTTCTCATCTGAGTCTGTGATTTCATCTTGATTTGAATTATCCTTATATACATTTGTAAAATGTTCAAACCATTCTTCTATTAGTATTTGGCTTGTCAATGGCTTATTGCTAGATATTTGTCTGAGTTGAGCCCAAAACTGCTTGGTGTTAGAAATAGACTGTTCTAATGATGTTGACATACGTTTTAAATAATTGAATTTTTTATGTGTGCACAATTTATTATATATCTTCTTTTGATTTAGATATGCTTGAAGTGTGGTGGGATTTTTATTCTTTCTAAAATGTCTTAGATATTTATTTACGTTAGACTTTAGTATCTTGCATTCTCTATCAAACCAACTCGATTTGAAATAGTCCTTTGACTTTTTTAGATGTACATGCTTTGCTTGTTTAGAGGCTAATATCAACTTATTCTCAAAAATATTGACAACATCATCTATTGATGAATTTTCATCATTTATCATTTTATCAAGATCAATTGGGAAATATGCAATTGTCCAAATGCGAATTTGTTGGAAATGTAAAGCAATGGTGTATATTAGCATAGATGTAATCAGAATTTTAAACTTTATACCCATGCAAAAGGTGACCACAAGGGAAAACAAAGGCGATCCCTCCCAAAGATAAATTCAATTTAATAATCATTCATCAACTTTATTTTTCATCAGATAGTATTATTGCAGCCTGTATGTGACATTTCCAACAATTTGACAAGTGCGTACGGTGCAATATTTAAGTAGCATAGATAGCTACATAGTGCTGTTAGAAATTAACCTGACTGTCTAAAGATACATTGAGACCTTATCTGTAACTTAAATGCCCGCAGTGAAGACTCTGGCCAGACTGTGCAGATGCACAGACTGGCCAGAGTCTTTGCTTGGCACACAATCGAAATAGTTGGAAATGTAGCATAGAGGTAATTTTATATTACATATGTGCATAATGGTACACATAGTTTCTCAATTGATTAACATTGATTTCATCGCTGTCAAATATATTTAAGTATGTTAATATCTACAATGATGAAATGATCACCAATTTCTCATCACATACAATCAATAGTGTACAGCTATCATTTGCATAGCTATTTAGTGGATAACTCTGATCTAACAACATATAATAGAAATTTACAGACATCATTCTCCACTCGTACAAAATTACTCATTCAAACAAACTATGGCCACTATTAGAGTAAAAGGAGACATATAAACACATGGTGGGTTGGATAAAGCATATCCATTGTAAGTGTTCTGTATTGAAGATAGATTTGCACAGATATACAGGAAAATACAGGAACATAAATTTGTGCCACTCATAATTCTTACTTATTCAAACAGCATACCGGGTAATTTGATTAACCCCCAAATATGGGCATGGCAGGTAGGGGTTTATTTTCACTTTGAAATTTTTAAAAAATCTTATCATCTCAAACCATTTGGCTGATTTCAATGAAACTTTACATGGATGTTCCTTGGGTCTTTTCTCGCTAGCCTAGAAATATGTGATTAGACTTATCTGTACTTGGGGAATTTTGGCCTAGAATAATGTATTATAGATTTATCACAAGTTGGGGAATGTTGTCCTAAAAATAATGGATAGATTTATCACAAGTTGGGGAATGTTGGCCTAGAAATAATGGATTAGATTTAAGCCTATCACTAGAAGCGAGGCGAAAAAGGAGCATAATTTGCACAAAATACATCGAAGACTTATGCCCCTTGATAGTATAGGTTGCTCTTTTGATGGTGAACATATGTGCTAAGTTTCAAGTGCATGCCTTCAGTAGAACCAGAGATATCACAAAATGTCTAAATTTTCGTACAATGACGATAACAACAGCATTGACGGCAAAAGGCTATAGCAATACCTAGGGTTGCAAAGCTAAAAATGTGACCTAAATAGAGTGCACACATGTTTTTTCCAAGATTTGACCCCATGACCAAATTTCTGACCCAAATGGTCCCAATTCAAACTTTTGGAAGATATCACGTAGACAAAAGTTTAAAAATATTTGAGCCATAAACATGCATTTAAATTGTTGATTAGCCACAAGTTTTTCTAAGATTTTACCAAGGGACTTTTTGAAACTCATACGACCTATTTTCCACCATGTTTGGATAATTACAGGATCAAACATTCTGATCAAGTTTCAAGACATTTGAGCCAAAATCTGATCAACAGAGTTCTCACAAGATGTTGAGTTACATCAGATAGATACAGAACACAACTAGATCAAAATAGCTCAGCATGAGCATGTAGTGCTCAGGTGACCTTAAAAGGTACATTATTGCATAAAATGTACATCTTTGGGTTGCAATAGGCAAACAATTAAGAACAAAACGCCGGTGTTAAAGAAAGAAAACATGGATTAATAAGTTAATTCATGTGCTGTTAAAACCCGGCTTTATTAAATTAAAGATCCTCAGCCCGGGCCTATACACTTTATCAATTTCTATGATAACATTGATATAGAGCATAAGTAAAGACATTGATCTTGTTCCTATGTTAAATTTTGTGATGTCATAAATTTACCAAGCAATGTCAGTACAAACAAAGGTGACGGCCCAATGCATAATGAAATTTTTCCGGCACATTCTTGGGTTTGAGTTTTAAAGCCTTCCTATGAATCAATATATCGTCTATGTTTGCATAATTACAATAGTCTTTCTTTTAATGCAATAATAGCTTTAATTCACGTTTTTGAGTGTTTTAACATTTGCAGAGACCCTCAAAATGCTTAAATGCAAGAGAGCAAACCATTTTTCAGGTCTCTGCAAATGAAATCACCCTCAAAAACATGAATTAACTTTATAATAGTACATGTAACTCACATTTGTAACAGATTTAAAAATCTAACAATTTATTTACAAAACTTAAGCAATATTAACATATTTTCAGATTTGTGGAATATTGTGGAATGCATGTTTTTAAATGTGAAAATGAAAATAAGCTACTTTCTATAGTATAATTAGTTAAACTATAATTCAACAAATAAACTTTTTTTTCATACAAATATTGCACTATAATATGATTTTTAAGCACATGTTTGTTCAAGTATTAAAAAATTATATGAGTATCAAGAGGGGGCAGTTGCGAATCCAGAAGGGGGTTGGGGGTTCAAATTAACTCCTTTGTGGTCAATTTATTTCATTGTCGAAGGGAAATGCAATCAAAATTATGTGATAGAAGTAACATGAACCAACAGGTATTTGCCTAGTATCAACAAAATAGGGTCAATATGAGGAATTGGGGGTCATCTCTCAAGTTTTTGGAGTCCACAATTTCAATATAGACTATATCCATTTAGCTATTCTCATCTGTTTTGTGCAAACTAAATGGAAATTCTTTGTTTAAAACAGTCTTCATTTTATTCCTGGGCCCGAGGTTATAAAACTTTTTTTGGGCTCAACTGAGAATTTTCTCAAATTTTGAATTTTAATAAATGTATGAATATAAAAGATAATAATAATAAGTTGTTATTTATAACAACTTATTAATATCATCTTTTATGATAATACATTAAAATGAGTATTACATCAGAATTATGGCTTAAACATTCAAGAAAATTTTGAATTGAGAATGAGAAAAGTTTTATAACCTCTTGCCCTAAAGCTGATTTCAAGAGGGACCTGCTGACTTACATAAAATAGTTTTGAGAATCCTGGCTACTTTTTGTGAGTAAAGACTTGCAAAACCGGCATCTCCTAAAACCCCATTGGTAATGTATGTATGTTCAAACCCCCTCTACAGAAATCCTGGATCCGCCATTGTGGGGGTTGGGAAAACCAGGGTCTTGAACACCCTTGAAAATGGCTCAGAAATATAGTTATAGGTAGAGAAAATCTGCTACTCAAAATATCACATGGAATCGATCAGATGAAAAGGGACCATTTTGGTAGTGTATAAAGTGCTAATCCTAGCACAGACTGACTTAGCTTGAAACTTCATGTATTTGGCTGATTTGTTGAATATAGAATGATCACTCTACCTGCCTGTGATAGTCTGTCTGAAATGGGACTTTCAGTTGACCTCTACAAGTACTTATTTCTTTTTTGAATGTTTATTTCACAGTAACTATAGTTTGGTTTATGTCTAAGTTATGACACTTGTGCGTTTTTACATGTGAATATTATAACACATGAACAAATTCAGTTGCAACCCTGCCTAGAAAGAATTCTGAGTCTGCACATAAGTAAGATTGAACATTCTTTCAAGGCATCTAATACATAACTGAGATTTCTCCAGTGAATTATCATTAAACCATTGAAATTTTTAAAATGGTAAACCTACTGATCCGATAGATTTAACTCTGTGTTTATTCCCTTCACACTAAATGACATCATCTGAGTTGGGTATAGAGGGGAGAAGCATTTTTCTGAGTCAGCATGAAGCAGTTGTAACTGCCTATGAACATATAGGCCATTTCAACTCTTGCACAGGGCCATCAATTTATTACATTTACAGTATTTCCTCTAATAAAAGCAACCTCCCTTATAGTAGCACCCCTTTATTTTTACTAAGAAACCCAACTTTAAATGCCTAAATTTTAGGAACTTTTTGAGACTTCTCTAATTTGAGATTAATTTCCACTAAACAATCATTTATATGATTGTTTAGAAGAATTTCACCTCAAAATGAAGTAAGAATGGCCTATAATACATCAATTCAATGATTTTTCAGGTAAGAAAGCTCTAGGACCATGTACAGCTCCCGGGAGTGTTTATTAGTAGAAATACTGTATGAGGGATTACACATTGAACATCTTCTTGACTGTATATCCAGGCATAGCATAGAAGAATAGAGCAAGTAACGCAGTCAACAGTAAAACAACGAGAATTTTGATGATCATCCACTTATAGTTGTGCCACAATATATATCGTATTGACTTGAGTGGGTTCAGGAACCAAATAAACGATGAATCTGGTCGACTAAAATGAAAAACACAATACATGTCAATAATCTTTAGATTTTTCTATTACAAATGTTCCATATTATTCTTAGTTTTAAAGATTAAAAGATAATATGGGTCAATGATTCTGTCATGCATAACCTCATCGAAGTCCAAATAGGTAATGCAAGGCAGTATTGAACAATGAATGAACATGAATGATTTGTGATTTTGAATTACAATTGATTTTTCATAAGAACTTAAGTACAAGAGGACCAAGATGGTCCTAGATCGCTCACCTGAGTCTCTTTGACCCCTGGGACATCACATTAGTTAGATAGGCAGATGTCAAAAAGAAGATAATTGCCTAAGATCACTACCATGGAATGTTTTCAGCCAAGAGCAATTAAGACACTCTTTGATTCTATGTAAATAGGGATACACCCGGGTGGACCCCAAATGTGAACCCAGGGTCTTGATATGAACAAACTTGGAAAAGGTCCATAAGATGATGCTACATACTAAATATGAAAGCTGTCTGTCTACTGGTTTCAAAAATGAAGATTTTTGAAGGTTTTCCTATTTTCACCCTTCGTGCTCAGATGAGCTGAAAGGGATGGGCCCGGGTGGAGCCAAAATATGACCCCAGGGTCTTGATATGAACAAACTTGGTAGGGGCCCACTTGATGATACTACATACCAAAAATGAATGCAGTGTGCCCTCTGGTTTCGATTAAAGAAGATTTTAAAAGATTTTCTCTCTTCCATTCAATCTAAAAAGGGTTGTGCCCGGGTGGAGCCCAAATATGATCCTATGGTCTTGATATGAACAAACTTGGTAGAGGTCCACTAGATGATGCTACATACCAAATATGAAAGCTGTCTGCCTTCTGGTTTCATAGAAGAAAATTTTTGAGGATTTTCATTTTTTTACCCTTCTTGCTCATAAGAGATAAAGAGATGCACCCGTGCAAAGCCCAAATATGACCCAAGGGTCTTGATATGAACAAACTTGGTAGAGGCCCACTAGGTGATGCTACATACCAAATATGAAAGCTGTCTGTCATCTGGTTTCAGAGAAGAAGAATATTAAAGATTTTCGCTCTTTGATTCTATGTAAAAAGGGTTAGGCCCGGGCAAAGCCCAAAAATGACCCCAGGGTCTTGATATGAACAAACTTGGTAGAGGTCCACTAGATGATGCTACATACCAAATATGAAAGATGTCTGCCTTCTGGTTTCAGAGAAGAAGATTTTTAAAGATTTTCATTTTTTCACCCTTTTTGTTAAGGGTAAAGGGAAAGTTAAGGGTGGATTTCCTTTATTTGAACAACTTTGGTAGAGCTTGACCCAAGGAACATCCCTGCCAAGTTTCATCAAGATTGGCCCACTGGTTTAGGAGGAGAAGATGTTTAAAGAAATTGTGGACGACGCACGACTGACGACGGACATTCTACGATCACAATAGCTCACCTTGAGCACTTTGTGCTCAGGTGAGCTAAAAACAGGCCCCTGGTTTATTTCTTCCCTGACCAAGGGAATCTATCCACCTTACTACAAGGATACCTACTTTGGTTTTTCAAGAGGATCAGGTTCATTTCTACCCTGATCAAGGTCATCTATCTGCCTTACTACAAGAATACCTACTTTGGTTTTTCAAGAGGATCCAGTTCATTTCTACCCTGATCAAGGATATCTATCTGCCTTACTACAAGAATACCTACTTAATTTGGTTTTTCAAGAGGATCAGGTTCATTTCTTTCCTGATGAAGGATATCTAACTGCCTTACTACATGTATACCTACTTTGGTTTTTCAAGAGGATCAGGTTCATTTCTACCCTGACCAGCAAGGTGTTTTTCTGCCTTACTTCATGTTTACCTACTTTGGTTTTTCAAGAGGATCCGGTTCATTTCTACCCCCGACAGCAGGGTGTTTTTTTGCCTTACTACATGAATACCTACTTTGGTTTTTCAAGAGGTTCAGGTTAATTTCTACCCTGACCAGCAGGGTGTTTTTCTGCCTTACTTCATGTATACCTACTTTGGTTTTTCAAGAGGATCAGGTTCATTTCTTCCCTGATCAAGGATATCTAACTGCCTTACTACATGAATACCTACTTTGGTTTTTCAAGAGGATCTGGTTCATTTCTACCCTTACCAGCAGGGTGTTTTTCTGCCTTACTACATGAATACCTACTTTGGTTTTTCAAGAGGATCAGGTTCATTTCTACCCTTACCAGCAGGGTGTTTTTCTGCCTTACTACAAGGATACCTACTTTGGTTTTTCAAGAGGATCAGGTTAATTTCTACCCTGATCAAGAATATCTTTCTGCCTTACTACATGAATACCTACTTTGGTTTTTCAAGAGGATCAGGTTCATTTCTACCCTGATCAAGAATATCTTTCTGTCTTACTACATGAATACCTACTTTGGTTTTTCAAGAGGATCAGGTTCATTTCTACCCTGACCAGCAGGGTGTTTCTCTGCCTCCTCCACAGCAAGTAAATGTAGCTCAGCTTCAACTTTCCCCTGAAAAAATTATCAATCATACAAATTGAGCCTGTGCATGACAATTCCAATAAATTCACATATGGGTAAAGTTAAGGCTCAGATCAGCCTGTGCAACTGCACAGTCTGATCAGAGTCTTCACTACGCACTCAATCAAGGCAAGGGACTTAAGGATGCATTCACAATCCAAGATTAATTTAAATGCACTTCATGATTATCCAGGTTGCTAAACATCTGCCCATTACATTTATATGAAATTGTTGGAAATGTCATGCACAGGCTCAATCAATTACTAGCTGATGGTTCCTGTTGCAAAATAATGTTTTCATCATGAAAGCTTAAGGAGTGAACATCCCTCTAATCCCTCTATTTTTTTAAAAAAAAAAATCTATGGTGTGGGTTATCATTTGAACAGTCTCAACAAAGAATTTCATTGAAAATCAAAACTCCGGTTTTCTATAGAATAGTTGAAGTATTTCAATCTAGAATCACTCCTTCCAAGTTCATAATGAAACTTAGTAAATGATACATGCTCAAACTATATTCATTAGCCTACTCAGGTCCAAAACTTTGGAATAAACTACCTATCTCAGTCAGAAACTCTGAATCACTTGAACAA
The DNA here is from genome assembly GCA_948146395.1 of Fragum whitleyi. Lineage (NCBI taxonomy): Eukaryota > Metazoa > Mollusca > Bivalvia > Cardiida > Cardiidae > Fragum > Fragum whitleyi. The sequence continues at coordinate 27,940,859 of OX411548.1, read as the reverse complement.
TTGAAGTCAGGCTATTTAAAATTGATGTTTCTGAAGGGAACTAAAAATTAAAACTTTCTTGGACTGCTTTAAGTATGAATCAGAACCTCAAATATTCTGAAGATGGGGAACTGGGATCTTCAAGTGAATAAGTTTTTATTTCTTCTGATTGGAAGGAACAATTATCAATGTCTAAATTTTATTAAATGAATGGTTCCTGATTTATTTTATTTTATTGTATCTATTCGTTTATTTTTCTTTTTTTAACAATTTCACTTACACACAAATTGAGGATTCAGATTGGCACAGTCTATTCAGAGTAAAAATTCACTCTATAGTTGGCCATTTATGCTAAATGTCTGGCATTCATGCACAAGTGAGGTTGTTGGAAGTGTCCAACACTGGCTAAATTGTTTCATCAGCAAGCTTTAACTATTATTGCTTAAAGTATACTTTAAGTAGTAATTTCAATTTATATCAATATTTTCAATGTGTTTTGTTCTATTGTTTGTTAGCTTGTTCTTTTGTAAATTTTGTTCTTTATGTAAATGTTCATTGTACATGCATTGTTTTGTAACTTACTGTTACAGAGGCCCACATGGAAGATTTGGAAACCAAATGTGTAGCCTCTTTAAATAAAGACGTTATTATTATTATTATTATTATTAAAGCTCAGAATATAGCTATATACCTTATGAAATACTTGAGAAAATTAAGTATCCAAAAATCCCATGAGCACCACATATGAGTGCAAATGCTTAGCTGCAGGTGCAGCCAAAAAGCAGTAAAACAAAAACAAAATGGTTTCAGGGTTTTATTTTATAACTATACAAATATCCGTGTGATAACATCCCGTATGATATTTTTTATGATATCACATAGTTATTTTTAGAACAAAGATATAATGCGATTATTTTTAGAAACTTGCGCTTCAGTGAGAAACATAGACGATAAGAAGACAAATAGGGGTTATAAGATAAATATAATACATACTTAGTGTATTGTATGAAAAAATATCTATATCGGTTGTGAAAATTGATAATTGTCTCGACATAGCCTCGACAATTTTCAATTCTCCAAACCTTGTTAGATATTTTGTCTCATGCAACTCACTAAGTACATATTATATTTATCCCCCAAAATAGTTTGGATAGCCCCTGTGATGGTGAACACACATGCCGAAGATATTTTCAATAACAACAGAGATATGACAAAGGTTAAAGTTTGTCACTCCAACACCAACAATGTGAAAGCGAACAACGCCAAGCCGATGACAATACCTGAGCTGTCTTTGTTTGTTTTTTTTTCAAAACGGCCAAGCTAAAAAGACAACAGTCATTGATGATTATCAAAACTTGCCTACTTCATGTATTATATTTTGATCAAATAATAATTTTGCTTAATCATTTCAATCCATTTTCAAGCCAACTGGATTGAAGATAGAAAAATATTTCATTTCCTCAGTAGTGTAATCCCTGAAGAACAAAAATATTAAATGCTAACTTTTTTGGCCAAAGTTCATTTCAACATTTAATGATTCTCATCAATTAGAAATCAAATCAGCTTTGTTTATTTCCATTCTCATCAATTTTCCATCCTAGTTCATTTAGCTTCAGTTTTTGTGAAATTTGACCCATTTCTGGCATTGGAATATCAATGTTAAACATGAAACTCTAATGATTATTTCCATCATTTATTGTTACCCCATGGATTTGAACATTTTAAATGACATATTACACCACTAAAAGGGAACCAAAATGACATCATATTGTATAAAAACATTTCTATGGCTATTTTATTATTGGCTGATATAGGGATGTGGAAAAACAGATTTTTTCACTTGTCCCCAGACAAGTAAAAGCTGATTTTCTACTTGTCCTGGATCAAAAATAAAATGTCATCAAAAAGGAAACTGCAGCATTTTCATCATTAAAATTAATGTTTTCTACCCTTTGATATCATAATGATAATCAATCTCTAAGATATGTTTAGTACCATTCTGATATTTGTCTTGATATTTACTTCCAGACAAGTGGCTAAGAAAAAATTACTTGTCTGCAGGTAGAAAAACCCATGTCGGACAAGTTGGGCATGGGAATTCCACACCCATGGCTGATATTAAGATGCTACTTCCAACTCTTGTTAAAAAGATATTTCAAAGTAAGAATAAAAAGGATTTATGAAATTTTAACAAGAGAAAAGGTACATATTTCCCAACTTGTCATTGACTCATACAAAGAAAGATCCATATTTTTTTTAAACATTCTTTTATCATTTCTTTATCATAGTCAGTTCTCTTTCCTTTCTTTGGTGGCTTTTAAGGCTACTGAATTTCTCCTAATAAATGCTCCCTATACATAACATATTTAGGGAGCTTTTATTTAGTATGCATTTTCTGATTTAAAAAAAATCATTAAAATTGATGTCTTTTTATGCCCGTTTCTCTTTAATTTTAGGTGAATTTCCTATAAACAATCACACTAATGACTTCTTCGAGGAAATTCATCTCAAATTAATGAAAAAGTCTTAAAAAGTTCCTAAAATTTAGGCATTTGAAGTGGGTTTTCTTAGTAAAAAATGGGCGCTATTATTAGAGGGAATACGGTAAGTACAAAATCTTATTTTTAACATGAGTACCTGTTTTATTTACTTTTGTTTTTTCATCTAGAAATTTACTATGTGCTAATAAAATGGTGCCTTTTGTAGGAAAATATTGTCTTTTTCTCACTGCAATTGCTTCTTTCCCATGGCACTTTAAATTTTAGATAAAGAGCAACTTTTCGTACAGATCTTAGTTTATTTGAAGAAAAAAGAAATTTTCAACAACATGAACTGATATAACAATAGACCAAAATCAGTAAAACCATTTTAAGATTTATGGTTTTTATCAGCGAAAAATTTATGGCTGAAACGCGACCCATCTTTTCTTCATTTTTAGGCATAAGCGAAGTTTAATAGATATTTCAAGTATACATCTATATATTATAAGGACATAAAATAGTGAAAAATAGGAATGATTTTAATGCGTTCTTAATCCTTTTCAATCTGCAACTATAGAAAATCTCATTTTTGTTCACATAAACAAGGGGTACATGACAGTTGACATTTATATATATCATAATCCCTTAAAAGGGCATTTGGTTTGACCCCCATCTCATCAGAAAATGCTCCATGATAGGATATAGAGGATGATTGGTCGTTTCAGCGTAATATCTTTTATTGAGTGAACAACAAAAGCTATATATTCAAGTGAAAATATAGCTTTTGTTGTTCTTATTTTTCTTTATTTTGCTCGGCTTAGATACAGTCAAAAAGGTTGAAATCATTGGCGTATCTAGGAATTTGAAATATATGCACTCAGAAGGCGACAACTAAAGAATATTATAGGATAAAAGCGATATGAGGACTGTGACAAAAGATGAATGCCCTCCGTCCACTCCCTTTTCATGATTTAAGCATTGGTAAATAATCAGAACTACAGAACTTGAATAAGCTGTAGTTTCGATGTAATGATTATTCATCTACTATATTTTTCAACTGCGGTTTATTTCTTTAACACACTTGCATAAATTGCGTAATGGGAGTTATGCCCATGGGAATGAACGAAAGCTGGGTATAAATTTTGGTAATCTTACTGGTTTGGTGGTGAAAGTATCAAGTGATCATCTACTGTTATTTCTCGAATTAATTCATCAAAATGCATGAACAATATTTGAATAATCAGCATAAACATGATATATGTGCAGCAGAATTAATTATGAGGGATCTTGTAATGCCTTGCAGAACAAACTAGCTTTCTTAGCAGCATGGTAGAGCACTCGCTTCTGGAAAGAGAGATCTCAGGTTTAAATCCCCATGTAATTTGTAAATTACATTTGGCCCCCATCGTAAATAAGCAGTTTGAGGATGGGGGTTATGTGATTATAATAGTTGATAATATGAAATATAGAAGATTCTTGAATGATAAGAGTTTAAATATTTATTTGTAGGTTTCACCAGTTTTTAAGAAATATTCCAACTGATTTGTTCTTGCCTTAAAAAAAGTGTGCAATATCAAATTCTGTTTTTGTTTAATGTATAGGACAACAGTTTGACTACATGGAAGAATCATCTATTCTAAAGCCCTTTTTTTGATGCCATCACATAAGTGTGTGTCCATTCTAATTTTTCTTCTCTATCACAATGTCAATCAGCAAGTTTTGGTACATTTAAACATGATACTAATGCTATACATATGTTAATGACATAGGTACATCATATCTCACAAGTCTTATATGACTATTGTACAGTAGACCATTGTCAAAAGTTCAATAGACAATATATACTTTCACTCATTGTATTATACAAAGAGATTACTGTACTACATATAATGATAAATGTGTGTCACAAACATAGCTAATGCTCTTCAAACTGCTATTTGAATTTAGTATGTGATAGTTGAAGGTCGGTTAGCAAAGTATGTGATAGTTGAAGGTCGGTTAGCAAAGTATGTGATAGTTGAAGGCCGGTTAGCAAAGTATGTGATAGTTGAAGGTTGGTTAGCAAAGTATGTGATAGTTGAAGGTCAGTTAGCAAAGTATGTGATAGTTGAAGGTCGGTTAGCAAAGTATGTGATAGTTGAAGGTCGGTTAGCAATATGTGATAGTTCAAGGTCGGTTAGCAAAGTATGTGATAGTTGAGTTTGTTAAATGACCTTCAACAATGACCCTGTCTTTTGAAAATAACAACAAGAGTGCAAGAATCACAATATATTAGTAGTGGGGGATCAAAACATCATAACTCCAGCTTATTCAAGCTATAGTTACGAGGTTTTGACCCTCCATTGACAATATGCTAAATACACATATCTGGGTCAGAATATCACCAAACTGTGAAAGTTTCCTCAAAATCCTTCAATAAATGACTATGCGGAGTTGCAATCGCAACATATTTTAGCCATATGGGGATAGACCCAGACAGGTGGAAAGGATGACACAAGTTTATGACTATCTTTAGCTTATGTTTATTCACACAAATTGCATGTCACTAATTTTGGGAATATTAAATCTTCATTATTTCTCAATATGATTTTACAGTTGCACAATTTTTCTAAATAAAACCATAATTCACTTCAGAAATAATGTTGGTATTTTACTGCATGTTAAGTACAAATTGGTAATTCATCACTTTTACTTACTGTAAGTTCATATTCGTCTGTCTGTTCGTTTTTAACAGCAAATGGCCACCATCCTTTCACACGTTTTTGTTTAAAAAGCGACATCATAGGAACACTTCCATCAGTTTTCAGCATTCCAAGTGTACACAGTTTGGAAGATTTAGCTCCCCTGGGAAATCTGTTCAAGTCTAGAGTTAGTGCACCTGAAAAATGAATAAATTACAGGATTGAAATGAGATCTTAAAAAGAACTCAGTCTGTGTGATTAAAATGTACATCAACTATTAACCCTTTGCTGTTTAATCCCTGCTTTTTACGTGCCTGTGATTTTATTATTGAGAAAACATTGTGAAAAAAGAAGAAATTGCTTCGGACAAGCAATTTCTTCTTTTTCCACACTATTTTCTACCCTTCTGAATGGTTATTTTTCAAATTAAATCCACTTTAAATTTTCGTCTGCAAAACCTTTGAATTTGGACAAGTCCAAAATTTTGTAAAACAGGAAAGGGTTAAAAGGCTTAACCAATTATCCTACAAAAAAGCTTTAGACTGGTCAAATTTCTGAGAAGTTTTATACCACATTTTAAGAATGATTTTTTTTTTCAAAAATTGATTCATCTTTCAAATTGTGACCAATGAAAGTAATTGTAGTTCACAAAGTAGAAAGAAAAATTGATCATAAAATCAGACAAACAATTATCTTCTTTATAACTTTAAAAGAAAGTTATCTGCAGAGAAGTGGTCACCATCAAAGACTTGCAGGTTTGATCTCACAGGATGGAATTGAATCTTTCTTATCATGAACAACAAAATCAAAGTTTTTGTTGCTCATGTAATGAATTTAGGCAATTCCACTATACACTGAAATAAACAACCCTCTATATCACCCATCTACAAAGTCATCTGCAGAAAATGATCAGCATCCTAGACATGCAGGTTTTATGTCATTTGATAGAATTGCATCGATCTTTTCATACACAACCAACACTTTTGTTGTTCATAAAATGAAAGGCATTCCATCTTACACTAAAGGTAGTGGACCTGTAATAGTTCTGCAATATTTCAGAACACATGATCTTTCACTGCACTGTTGACTGAAAATCATTAGGAAACCTCATTTAACACTGTTAAATCTCATTATTTTTGTGACATTGTATAACTATTACGGGTCCACTATCTTTAGATACAAAATCCTCTGTATCTCCTACCTAAAAAGTCATCTGCAGAGAAATGGTCAGCATCCCATACTTGCAGGTTTAATCTCGCTGGTATTTTTGTTTCCGTCTCGTCCCAAGAGAAGAGAGTCTCCTTTCTAGAGATGACGATCTTCTCCTCCGCCACTAAATAGTCAAACGGAAAGATGAATCGCCAGTTGAAGTTACCCTCACCAGTAAGAGATCTGAAATATAATGAATTAGTCAACTTCGTGTGACATTTCCAACAATTTCACTTGTGTATGTGCAGTAAAGGTTTATTTCCAATTCTCTGACACTTGAAAATGTTGATAAAAGATGATAAACATATTAACCCTTGTCATGTTGAATAAATTTTGGCTAAAAATTATCATCAAAATCAAAGGGCAAAAAGCACTGAAAGTACCAACTTTAGGTCAATTTTTATTTGAAACACTAAGTCTATTGACAATTCTAATTTGGAAGTGAAAAACAGGTGGTGTAGACTAACATCAGACTGCACATATGTGCAGACTGATGTTTGTCTATAGCTCCTGCCAAAACAGGAATATTTTGGGTTCAGCATGACAAGGGTTAATGGGGACAGAAAAGGGTTATTTTGATTACAATTAGGTGCAATTATTGATTCTAATGCTTACTTTTAATTTCTTAGAGCTTTACCAAAGTTTGAATGTTTTAATTCTATCTAACAACTAAATGGAATAAATCATTATCTAACGATTTTATTCCTTTTAGTTTGTAATTTAAATTTGAATTGCAACAAACAATTGTAACAGCTTATGAATTTGTAATGGAATAGGATTTGAACCTAATAATTATCACATCATACCTCTACTACCTCCTTTATTACATCAGGTAAATTAAAGTGGACAATCAAATGTGGGAGAAGCGCAAAGACACTAAAGTACACATCTAGCGGCCTGGACAGCCTTCTAGTACATCTTAAGTAGCAACATTTGGTTTATAGAAACTTTCAGCAAACAGCTTTACACTGAGCACAAAGAAAATACAGTGTGGATGCACAGGTGACTCAGAGCCTTTAGCTTAGACTGTGTGGACGCACAGGTTACTTAGAGCCTTAAGCTAAGACTGTGTGGATGCACAGGTTACTTAGAGCCTTAAGCTTAGACTGTGTGGATGCACAGGTTACTCAGAGCCTTAAGCTTAGACTGTGTGGATGTACAACTCAGAGCCTTAAGCTTAGACTGTGTGGATGCACAGGTTACTCAGAGCCTTAAGCTTAGACTGTGTGGATGCACAGGTTACTTAGAGCCTTAAGCTTAGACTGTGTGGATGCACAGGTTACTCAGAGCCTTAAGCTTAGACTGTGTGGATGTACAGGTTACTCAGAGCCTTAAGCTTAGACTGTGTGGATGCACAGGTTACTTATAGCCTCAAGCTTAGACTGTGTGGATGCACAGGTTACTCAGAGCCTTAAGCTTAGACTGTGTGGATGTACAGGTTACTCAGAGCCTTAAGCTTAGACTGTGTGGATGCACAGGTTACTTAGAGCCTCAAGCTTAGACTGTGTGGATGCACAGGTTACTCAGAGCCTTAAGCTTAGACTGTGTGGATGCACAGGTTACTTAGAGCCTTAAGCTTAGACTGTGTGGACGCACAGGTTACTTATAGCCTCAAGCTTAGACTGTGTGGATGCACAGGTTACTTAGAGCCTTAAGCTTAGACTGTGTGGATGCACAGGTTACTAAGAGCCTTAAGCTTAGACTGTGTGGATGCACAGGTTACTTAGAGCCTCAAGCTTAGACTGTGTGGATGCACAGGTTACTCAGAGCCTTAAGCTTAGACAGTGTGGATGCACAGGTTACTTAGAGCCTTAAGCTTAGACTGTGTGGATGCACAGGTTACTTAGAGCCTTTAGGCTTAGAGACTTTATTTTGTGTAATAAAATTGTTGGAATTGTCATGTTCCAGCTCAAATTCTCAATTTCAGGAAAAAATCCTGAAAGATCTTATAGAAACCCAACTAAATTTTGCCAATTTAAAACATTTACTTCAGATGGGCTGTAATTTTGTATCCTTTTCATTATCATTTTCTTCAAATTTATAAGAAAACAATTACTCAATATAATTTATTCTTAATAATCATCTGAATTTTGTTAAACATTCACAGAAAACTTATTAAAAGTTTGAATCTAAAATCCGAGATTTTTAAACCAAATATTCAGTATGAAGTAAATGAATACACCATTTTAAGTCTAGCTACCAACAATTATGAACTGAAAATTCAGTAAAATATGGATAATTTTATTAATTGGAGGGTCCTCTGCCATAATTTAAATCTCCTCCTGTCAAAATATGGAGCCTTATAATCCATTTTGGGCGTCATAAATTTGGGACGGATTTTTGTGGGTTACGAGTTTTCTCATACTTTTTATTTGGAAGTTTATTTTCACATAGTCAAACCATTTTTTTTGCATAATGCCTAGTATTTTTACAATATGACCTTGTTAAGAATTTGATAGCATCATTTACTCATTGGAAATTCTCACAAAATTAAGTTTTGGTAATGGACATGCAATAAAGAAATTTTATCGATTTAAAGGTTTTAATAAAATCCCTGATCAATTTTCATGATATAAGTTCCTTGACTTTTACATAGACCATACAGAAATGCTATTGGCAATAATATAGACTATCATTTTGATTCTGTATATCATATTGTCCATACATGCTCAATAATCTTGTCAATCAAAAAGATTCAGTACAACACTATTGTAACTGCTTCTAAGACCTAACTTATTGTTAATGTCTATGGTTGTAATTCATTAAAGAAAAATTTACCAAGCATTCCTGCCTTTAAATATAAAGGAACGTACAACAGTGTTGCACTGACCCTTTTATGAAAAATTTTGAAGGTTTTTTCATTATCATGGCCAATATCATAGTATATGGGTCCCATAACACAAAAACAAGTGCCTTGACTGATGACATTGACTTTCAATACAAAACCAGTTCAGGAACAACTTTAACCACAGTTGTATTGTTTAACCTTGTTAGTTTTCAGACAGCCTTTGAAACTCCAAAGACAATGAGGCATGCTTTCAACATGCTCTACCAGAACAAAAGTATCTGATATATATATTTAATTTCAAGAAAATGGACATCTAGACTTTTTGTCAGGGAAAAATATGAAAGGAAAAGTCTAAAATATGACATGTAATTCACTCATCAAACATAAGTTTTCTTAAATGTATCACAGGGTCACATATATAAGAGAAAAAGGGTAAAAAAAATGCATTTTCTTATTGGTTTTTACAAATTGTATTGTTTACAATAAAATATTTGAGATACAATACCCAAAACATGTATTGTAAAGAATACCTTACAATCATTACTGACAGGAGTTCATCAGTTTGGGTAAATTTCAATATAAATGTGACCCGTCATGCAAAAACAGACCTACAGAAATCTGTCACAAGTATATGGGGCCTGGTCAAGTTGTCCAAATTGAGGTAGGTTGTTTAAGGTTGTGGACCTGTAATTGTTCCACAGCAATTTGGAAGTAATGAATTTTAACAGTGTTAACCAAGTATTCCTAATGATTTTATTAGGAAACCTCGTCAACATTGTGAAAGATCATTAGTTCTGAAATGTTGCAGAACTATTACGGGTCCGCTATCTTAAGGCTTAAAAATTTGGTAAGGAGGATTTTTTTTTAAATCTATTACCAAACTTTATCAAGCTTTATATGCTGAAGAAGAATGTGTGAAAAAACTCATAGCCATATAGCATTAAACTACTTCTATTCTATTTAGCACATATTTCTAATTTTCAATGAATATTATGATCTGCTACCTATTTGAATTGGGACTTGTATAAATACATCTTTCTCTTGTCATATCATATTTTCTATCTAATACCATGAAGATTTTGTTATTTCAGAATTTTGGATTGTAATACACTGATTTTGTTCATCCAACTACATGTTAACCTTAAGCCTTTCATACCTTCTTGTGACTGTATTAAACAGAACAGTAAATTGTCCATCGAAAACAAAATTTCTGATTTGCACAGGGGTCAAGTCAAAAGTGCACAATTTTTAGTGATTTTAGTATAAAATCGAGTATTTGCTTTACGATTTTCTCTTCCTTAGGATATCAAATCTGAATGTATATTCTCTTTGTTCAAAAACAGTTTGACCTAATAATTGAAAATTGTTTTTATCTATTCTGAGATGAACCCCAAATTCACTTATTAAGACCGATCAAAAAGCATTATTTTACAAAGAAGTTTGAATATTCACAAGGAAAACTAGGTAAGCAGGCCAGTAAAAATGGTACGAATCATGTGATATATAAGTTCAATATGAAATGACTGTCGATATGCTAATTAGCATGTCCAAATAAGAAATAATGGACATTTCTTTTGTCAAATGTATAGAATAAAAGTCATGTTTTTACTTTATGTTTTCATTTTCTTACTACTAAACAGCTGTCATCACCCCTCATGTTAAAGAGCGGAAAATGCGAAAATATATTAACATTAATCAGATAGACAAAATCATTATTTTGAAATAATTTCATTTTCAAAAAATAATTTTTGGGATGGTATTGACATAACTAGAAAGCCATGAATGGCTTGAGTCGCTCCACAGGCTTGAATTTCTTGTAAAAGCAAATAAATGTTTTGACTAGATTTTTAGATATTTGGGGTTCTACTGATGTTGAAAAAGATTCCATCAGTTACATTCTGAGAAAATGATTTTCATATGTTCCACTATTTAACATATTGAGGAATGACCTCCGCCCATAAAATACATATTTTTCATCCAATCAAAATAATTTTTGGTACACTGATAAAGAGTCACTCAAGGATCATTCCAGTGAAATTTGGTTGATATCCAAAAATCAGATTCTGAGAAAATATTTGCAAATTTTCCAATATATAATATATAGAGAAATGACCTCCACCAATAAAATGCATATTTTTCATCTGATCACAATGATCTTTTGTAGACTGATAAAGGGTCACTCAAGGATCATTCCAGTAAAATTTGGTTGATATCCATCAGTAACCTTCTGAGAAAATGATTTTCAAAGTTTCCACTATATAACATATAGAGAAATGACCTCCACCCATAAAATGCATATTTTCCATCCGATCACAATGATTTTTTATACACTGATAAAGGGTTACTCAAGAATCATTCCAGTGAAATTTCGTTGATATCCATGAGTTACATTCTGAGAAAATGATTTCCAAAGTTTCCACTGGATAACATATAGAGAAATGACCTCCGCCCATAAAATGCATATTTTCCATCCGATCACAATGATTTTTTGTAGACTGATAAAGGGTCACCCAAGGATCATTCATGTAAAATTTAATTGGTATCCATTGATAAGAATCTGAGAAAAGTCACTTTTTACCATATTTGGAAATTAGCCACGCCCATTAAATCCATGTTTTTCATTGGATCAAAATTTCTTGAACAACTTTGAAAGAGGGTCACCCAAGGATCATTCCTGTGAAGTTTGGTTGAAATCCATTCAGTAGTTTCTGAGGAGAAGATTTTTAAAGAAAAGTTTACGACCGGACGGACGCACGGACAGACGGACGCACGACGGACACAACACCATGACAATAGCCCCAGTGGCTTTCAGCCAGTGGAGCTAAAAATTAAGATTTTACACCGCATACAAATCCTTCATTCAAACGCAATGTAGTATACTTGTGGAAAAGGTAGAACCTTATAGAAGTCAAACGAACTATAATGTCTACAGTTGTAATTTATTACAGAAAAATTTATCTTAGCATTTCTGAAATAACACTTACTCTGATATGTTTTAGGACTCACTTTATTCAGTATATTTTCTTTGAGACCCTTTTTACATGACTGATTACAAATGTGATATTTTTCTCTCTTTTTATGGCTTAGACAGTTTCTGCATTTTTTTGTGAAAAAATAATTGTAAATTTTATTGGTTTAGTGGATAGTGTTTTAGAAATCTGGTGATTTATGCATTGAATTCACCCCCTAATAAAATGTAACTTGATTTTTTAAACAGGAGGCTTTTGTTCGACTGCAGAGACTAAACTGTCATTTGCGGAGAGAGAAGACATATATTGTAACAATACGAATGTGCTTGACCTTACCTATGTTAATAACATGCAAATAGGTATAAATTCATGAATGGGCTCCAAGTCTTTAATTCTTCTTATTTAAAACCTTTTTATTCTATTTTATTTTGTCTAACAGTTTAAAGTGGGATTTTTTCAAGTGTTGCAATCAATCTAGTTTTGTAACTTTTTTTTCAAATTAAGCCCTTTGCTGTTTAATCCCTGCTTTTTACGTGCCTGTGATATTATGATTGAGAAAGCATTGTGAAAAAAGAAGAAATAGCTTCTGACAAGCAATTTCTTCTTTTTCCACACTATTTTCTACCCTACTGAATGGTTATTTTTCAAATTAAATCCACTTTAAATTTTCGTCTGCAAAACCTTTGAATTTGGACAGGTCCAAAATTTTGTAAAACAGGAAAGGGTTAACCACAACAGTCAGAGGAGTAACTAGAATTTTGCAATTAATACTAACTCAGAAGGCGACCAAAAAAGAATATTTAGGATAAAGGTGAAATGTGGACTGAGACAAAAGATGAATGTCCTCCGTCTGCTCCCCTTTTCTATGATTTGAGTGTTGGTGAATAAGTTGAAGTTTTGATGTTATGACCATTCATCAACGACATTTTTTGAAAGAGGATTAATTTCTATTACGCACTTGTGTAATGTGTGAAATGGTAGTTACAACCTTGACAGTTTTAACTCTTGCCATATTCTGAAAAATATTAAACTAAATGCCCGAAGCACTGGAAACACCAATTGTGTGCCAGCTTTCATTTTGAAAATACAAATGTTTCTGTGTTAATAAGGAAAATCAGGTAGTAAAGCTTAAGATCAGACTGCTATATGTGCAGGTTGATTTTTGTTTCTAATTCTTACAAAAGCAGGAATATTTAAGTTTCAGCATGTCACTGGTTAATCAAAAATCAAATTGTATCATAAACATTAGATTCAGGTGGAAATAAGACCACATTGAAATAATGAAGTCAGAGAATATAGTGGCAGCAGACATAATTTTCCATCAACCAAGTTTTATCCTATTACAATATAGAGTGGGAAGAATCAAAACAATTAGAAAACAGATGGCATGAAATATACAATATTTTGAAATACGACACATTTCTGGTTCATCATCAATAACACAAGATAATCCTCATCCTTCTTATTGATTCTCAGAAAAAACATTTTACCAAAATAAGCTACAAAAATTGCACAATTATGCATAGTTTGCATTGTGTGTGAAACTATTTTATATTTAATTAGATTTATTAGATAAAACTTTCTCATCATTGGACTTCTCTATGGAGGAATGAAAAATTCCTTCTTATGAACCAATCTCAAAAGTGACCTTGCTTTTTTATGTTGTTCATTTCTTAATTTTATCCCTGCTAAAGTTTTATTCTTTGTATATTTCCTATGATTATTTTTTTTGCAATTAGTGGCAAGATATACCTTATTTTCGACAAAACTCCATGGATTTTTACAGACCATGGACTTGAGAAACTCATTTCCTTTATCAAAATATCTTTCAAATCCAAGTCTATTTCAATGACAAACAAGAGTGCCATCATCACAAAATACACCGCCACTTTGCTGCTGTTTTACCAAAATCATTGTAGACACTACTTATTTTGACAGAACCAAATTCAAAATGACCAAGTTTCATTTAAATCAAGACAAAAAGTTAGGAGGAGTTGCCTTCACAAGGCTGCAATTTCAATAAGCCCCAGACACTAAGTTTTAAGGGGGCATAATTCAGGGAAATAAATGAGCCATAAAATCCTTGATCCATGTACATTTACAAATTATGGTGATGACATTGACCAAGTTTCATTTAAATAAAGACAAAAAGTAGGGAGTTGAGTTCAAAAGGCTGTGATTGCAATAAGCCCTAGATACTAAGTTTTGAGCGGGCATAATCAAGGGTAAAATTAATGAACCATAAAATCCTTACTTCATGCTCATCTACCAATTTTGGTTATAACATCCACCAAGTTTCATTTAGATCCAGCTAGAAACTTAGGAAGAGTTGCATTTTCAAGGCTGCAATTTCAATAGGCAATAAGGCAATTAGCCCCAGAGACTAAGGGGCATAACTCAGGCAAAAATCAACGAACCATAAAATCCTTCCTTCATGCACATCTACTAATTGAGGTTATAACATTGACCAAGTTTCAAGAAGATCCAGCCAGAAACTTAGGAGGAGTTGCGTTGACAAGAAAAGTGGACGGACGTACAGACGGATGGACGGACGGAAGGATGGACGGACGGACAGAAGGAGAAGATGACGCCAATATACGTCCACCTCTGGCGGCGTATAAAAATTGGGGTGACATTTCTGACATTTATACAGTATGAGAAGCTACTATAAGGGAGGGATAGTCTTATTAAAGGAAATATGGTAGATGGTCAAAATTTCAATGATAAGCTAAAGAAATAATTTCATTATAATTTACATTGAATTTTAAACTGACTACAGGCCTTTTGCACTACCCTATTTATTATCTTTTACCGTTTTCCATCCTTCAATCTAACATGAAGGCAAATCATCAAATTATATTTTCTTTCAACAAGGATCATTCTAAAATTCTGTCAACCAGAAAAGGGTTCCGCTGAATTAAATATATTCTTTAAAAGTGGAGACCTTTTGGGACCTCTCTTGGATTGTGGGATATCAGATATACCTGGATGCAGCGTCATTTCGCAACCCGGGTGAAAATCTATCCCACCCAAATATCGTGAATTTCCCTAATGTTGCGTGACCAAGGACGGACATTGCAGGTGTTTTGAGGAAGGTTAAGATGAATTAGAAAACTTTTAAAATTGTAATTAATTGTACCATCACTAGATGATGACAGTTGAAATACCAAAAAAAATCTTTATAGATATAAATTACCATTTTCCTGCCGACCTTTAATTCAGCTTCAAACAATTTCATTTGTTTACTAAGCAAAGACTCTGTCCAGCCTGTGCATCCGCACAGTCTGACCAGAGTCTTCACCATGCATACAATAGATAGATTATATCTCAAAGTACTTATACACCATTAGGTAACATTATATTTACAGTAGGTGGCAGTCTACCCTGCCAATGTTTTCACCTCAAGCACATTTCAAATAGTTGGAAATGTCATGTAAAGGCTCAATTAATGATTGTTAGGAGATTTAGAATAAGTTTGCAAAAGTTTTTCCAACAATAATCAAGTAGAAAGCAGACAGAGTAAGTAAGCTTGGCATGTAAGCTAAGACTGGGCATTTGTGAAAGACAATCTTAGTCTGTTCTGTCAGCCATAGCTTTATGTACAGTAGGAACAGTATGAGAGTAGTGAAAATTTGATGTTTACGCTCTGCTGCCTGTGCTGGATAATGCAAAAATTCTAAGTTAAAAAAAGGGACATAACTCTTACAAAAATGCCTCCAGAGTTATCCCCCTTGATAGTGTGGATAGCTCTTGTGATGGTGAATACACATGCTAAGTTTCATGATGATATCTCCAATAACAACAGAGATATGACCAAGGTTAAAGTTTGTCACACCAATGCTAATGAAGCCAAAGTGATCGTAATACCTCAGGTTGCCTCTGAAAACAACCAAGCTAATGAGTATCAAATTTGAAAATTTTGTGAACAAAAAGAAATTGTTTAGTTATGTTGCATGTGATTTCTCCATTTTCAATTATGTTTTCCAAATAAATGTAACCAAGAGTTGAATTGCTTTTCTTCCTTACATTTATCAATCTTTATTTTCCTAAAGATTATTAAAGCTTCCTGAAAATCTGTCTTGTAAAACAGGGAAATTTGAGGGTTCATCACAAAATTATTGTAATTGCCTGTAAATATACAGGCACTTACAATAGTTTTGGTTTGAACCCCATTTACTATGTAAAAAGATTGAATCCCAGAATCACGTTGTATTAACAACATACGGAATTTAATAACTTTTGCCTTATTACCGAATCCTCAAAAGACTGCTACTAAATTGATTTTGTGCTTGACAATTTTAATACAAAGGTCCAAAGCGCAATTATGGCTAGAACAATTAATTTGCCAGTGGAATACATTGAAATTTGAGTAGTCTGTCATTTGAAGGGAATAAGCATTAATTTGAGGAGAAATTGCTTGGCACAGTTCAACATTGGTGTGGATTTCCTAGTTTCTACCACCAACTTTATTTCCTACAGAAGCCTTATAATGTACTTTCTTTGAAATTGTTCCATATGTTTCCATCACCTTGTAATGTAAAAAGGTTTAGTTAATGAAGACTTCTAATAATCATTTCATGTTTTTTCATGTATTTTGAAAAAATTTAAATGGATAGAGCATATTTCATGAACAAGATGTGTTTGTAAAACACAAACACTCCAGAAATAGCTTTTTTATTAACTTTGACCCAGACTGATGACCTTTACCTTGACTTTAATTCTTCAGTTGTGTATCATTGGTATTGATCATCATGCTTAATTTTAGGCTTGTAACTTGAATAGCTTGAACTAATTTGCAATGATAAATTTTATGGTCAATTTTTGAAAAAAGATTTGACCTTGATAGATAACCTTGGCCTTGCATCATTACCTTTACTTAGTTTCTGCAGATGCACATTATTGAGATCTATCACCATGCCAAAAAAACAAGACAAAATTTTGATGCAATGCATCAAAGTAGGCTGCAAATTATTTGGTTATCATCAATGAATAATGTATTTTTCTTATAAAAATATATTTTTGCAAACAATACCTATCTAATTTTAAAGATTTTAACAACAATAATGGCCCTACTTTAGCATGCACACCTGGCTTAAATACACTAAGGAGTACTTTATTTCAACATAGGCACAATGAATTACACATGATGGTTAAGTGATTGCCTATTTTAGCTTGTCTGTTTTGTAAGAAAACTTGAGGTATGGAGATCATTTTAGCGGAGTTGGCATTGTTGTTGTTGACCTGTTGTTATTGAAGATATCTTCAGAAAATTTAGCATGTATGTTCACTATCTCAAGAGCTATCCAGACAATCAAGGGGGACAACTCTGAAAATGGGTTTTTGTAAGAGTCCCTTTTTCCACTCAGCTTTTTGTATTAACCAGCACCTGCAGCCAAGCACAGCCAAGGGTTGCACCCATAGGCGGTGCTCTTGTTAGAATAATATATTCACTCAACCTTCTTGCTGATGTATGCGGAGTTATCCGAAGAAATGAGCAGAAAGATACAGACTCAAAATAAAAGCACAAACAATTCTGAAATCAGAACACGAGGCAAAAGATTCAAGTTATCATTCAATAGCTGTCATTCAAACTAGTACTAAGACTGCACCTATTTGAAGTAAAAGGACCTACTTCGGTTGTCCCAAAATAGTTTGGTTAGAAAAAGTAATATGCTCCCTTTGTCGCATTGTTTTAATGCTTGAATATCAGTAACTGGCTTGAAATTATGTTATGCTAAGTGCCAGACAACTGCTACATATCACACACAGGATTAGATTAATTAAGGTAGAAACATTTATTCTCTAGACCAGAGCTTTGATATAAGTCTTCGCACACTTTTGTACCAAAAGAATTTCGAGTGTAATTGTGCTCAATGAAGTATTGTGGGTTTTTTAAACCGCAAAAATGCCATGTTTACTATATGTTTAACAAGACCAAAACAGACAGGAGTGTAAACATAGATGTATCTCCTGTGAGAATCACTTTGATGTAAAAAAAAATTGCAGAAAACAGGGGAGAAGAGAGTAAAAACTAGGTCAAACATTTCTAAGTGATCAGTCATTTTAATGAAATGTGCAATATTTGTAAAATCAAATTCATAACCAAATACCCTGATTTTATTGCTCAATAATTTTCATTACAAAACAGTTTTTGAAATACTGTTGTTTGATCCAGGCTGCATTATACGGTTTTCTATGTTTTGAATAAAAACATTGGACAAGTTTTATAATAATGTATCCCTAATCCCCCATGGTCATATTAAAAACGCATTCATACTGGTAGGCCGCTTCTGCGGCCTACCAATAATGTTAATATCTGGAATAGGCTTGAAAACACAGCAAAGTTAAGTGTTCAGGTTTAAGTTTGCAGAGAGGGACAGTAAGAAATATAAGCTTCAGGAGCTCACCAATTAGAAAAACAGGTAATCATCTAATTGAACTTTGTGGATATCTTGGATTCTCAATGTTGGTACATCATGAAAATGTCAAATTGTTGGATGTCACACAAAGGCTCATAGCCACGGACGTGGAAATCTATATTTTTTCAATTGTCCTTGGACAAGCGAATGAACATTTTCTATTTATCCATGATCATAACAATCTTGTTCTTGAAAATTATTTGTTGAGAAAAACTTGTAATTAGATAAGAAAAGCATTTTCTTCACTGAAATCAATTTTTTCTACCCTTTGATTTAACATTAGACTAGTTTATCTTAAAAATCTATTTAATACCAATTCAAGATTTGCCCTAGTATTTACTTGTCCATGGACAAGTGGCCTAGAAAAATGTACTTGTTCACAAGTAGAAACACGAGGCCAAACAGGGCCAGTATTGCTCCACAGGCTTTTACATCCCCAGATTTGAAAAAGAAATATTCCAAAAAGAAATCGATTTCGGAACATGATCACTAAAGGAACATTCATGCCAAGTTTTATATAAAAAAACCCCTCTGTCATGCCTGCATTTGGGGGTCAATAAAAATATCTTTAACAATCTTAGTAAAGGATCACCCAAGGAACATGCATGCCAAGTTTCATGAAATCACTCTTATAGTCGGGAAAGAAGATTTTTACAGATCTTAAAGTGAAAAAGGACCCCATCCTGCCACGCCTGTATTTGCGGATCAATCAAATTTCTTTAAAAATTTTCGGAAGAGGGTTACCCAAGAAACATTCATGCAAGTTTAATTGAAATCGGCCAAATGGTTTGGGAGGAGAAGATTTTTTAAGATTTTATAGTGAAAATAAGCCACACCCATATTTTGGGTTCAATCAAAATTTCTTGGAACAACTTTAAAAGAGGGTCACCAAGGGAACGTTTCTGCCAAGTTTCATTGAAATCAGCCAAATTGTTTGAGAGGAGAAGATTTTTATGTCAATGAGCCCCACCATGTCACTTCCATATTTGGGAGTCAATAAAAATGTCTTGAACAATCTAAGTAAAGGGTCACTTAAGGAACATTTCCTGCCAAGTAACATTGAAATCAGACCAATGGTTTGGGAGAAGATTTTTTAATATTTTATGTCAATATAAGCCCTGCCCTCAGTCATGTCCATATTTTGGGTCAAAAGCTCTTCAACAACTTTGAAACAGGGTCACCCAAGGAACTTTCTGGTAAGTCTGGTTTAAATTGGGCCATTGGTTTGGGAGACGATGTTTAACCCTTTCCTGCTTTACAAAATTTTGGACCTGTCCAAATTCAAAGGTTTTGCAGACGAAAATTTAAAGAGGATTTAATTTGAAAAATTACCATTCTGTAGGGTAGAAAATAGTGTGGAAAAAGAAGAAATTGCTTGTCAGAAGCAATTTCTTCTTTTTTCACAATGTTTTCTCATAAAAGCACAGGCACGTAAAAAGCAGGGATTTAACAGCAAAGGGTTAAAGAAACATTTAAGAACAGACAGACACACTGATGTAAGACTGATACGATGCGATGACAATAGCTGGCTGGCCATCAGCAAGTGGAGCTAAAAAAATATGTCAGACAAGCCATGCATTTGAATTCCACTATGGTTATACCATACCTGTAATGAATATCTGTTGACTGCATATCATCCTGTCCTTTAATCCATCCCTTCACATAGATATCTGACATCTTTTCTCCGGTGAAAAAGGCATCGTCTTCCAGCACAACATCGTCAGTGTTCCAAATGATACAGCGTAACTCATAACTGAAAGTTTGGGAGAGACACTTAAGATTGATTCAAATTCAAGATAAATTCTGTTAAAACACCTTTTTCTAAATTTCATTAAAAAAAGGACTAAAGCAATATTACGTTGCTTTTTTCAAAATGGCCTAGTTGTATTTTTTTTATAACAAGAATCTTATAACTACATTTTTTAATAAATATTTTTAAGCTTTGCTCATGATTCAACACACTATCATATTGTTAATGCAGAAGTTACAGTCTGAAATTTTCCATTTATAAATAGAATTTTATAAGTACTTGAAATTGTTCTTAATAAAATCCAGATAAACTATAAGGATGCATCATCAAAAGTCCTTAAGAGTTGTTACTGTATTTCCTCTAATAAAAGCTTCCTACCTAACAGTAGCACCCCATACATTTTTTACTAACACCCACTTCAAATGCCTTAAGGAACTTTTAGAAACTTTATCTCTAATTTGAGATGAATTTCCACTTATTAATCCTTTATATGATTGTTTAGATGAAATTCACCTCAAATTATATTGAAAATGGCCTAAAAAGCATTAATTTTAATGATTTTTTAAATCAGAAAATGCACACTAAAAATAGCTCCCTGACCATGTTTGTATAGCTCCTGGAGCTTTTATTAGGTTAAATATAGTATATCAGGAGTTTACTATACTAACAAGACCTATGAGTAACAAGAGCTGTCACTGTAAGATGACAATGCCCCCGACACCGCTTTGATTTAGAAGTTATGGCCAATGTTAAAGTTTTTGGACGGAATGACGGACGGACGGACAGACGGACGGACAGACGGACGGACAGACGGACGGACAGACAAGTCAAATTTATGATGCCTCCCTATCGGGGGCATAAAAAGTGACTGGACTTTGAAAATACCATCAAAGAAAATCAGAGAAGCCAACCTACCTTTTAGGTTTGCGAGGACTGATATCAACAGGAGGGTTAGGTGAGGGCATATCCATAGGAAACATGTCAACCCACATCTCTAGCTTGCCCTGAAATAAATGTTTAACTTCATTATTTATTGGAAAGTCTGGCAAACAAATAATCCGCAATTGAAGCATAGCTGAAAATAAACTAACAAGGACCAGGGTTAAACCCATGTGGAACAGAAATATAGAAAATGGTTGGTTTACAAGACCAATGACTAACCACTGAGCGAAAGAAGATCTTTTTTGGCTCATTGGTTAGCACATAATTGGCTTTGTAAACCTTGAATTTCAACATTTCTGTCCACATCAGTATGACCCTGGCCCGCAAAAGGTTTATATTCAGCTATGCTTCAGTTGCCGTAGGAAGAGAAAGTAGAATCTGATCTCTTTGGTTGACAGAAATCAGTCAGTCAGAGTTCATGAAGCTACTTACGCATTTGTGATGGTTTAATACATCAAAAGTTTGGGAATTTATATCATGTCTTGTAGTGAAATAACTGAAGGTTTTCATTCCAATTCTAGAGGTATTCATAATCTTTCTTGGAGACTACAAAAAACATGATCCATAGCAACAAGGGGTGGTGTAAAATTCACTTTTTTCAGCAAAAAAGCTTTGTGACTTAGTTTTGTCACGATAAAAGGGGAGGGTTAGCCATCAAATGATCAACTGTTTAGTTACCTGTTCTATTCCAGGTTTTTCAGGATTATAAAGTGGACGAGTTTCAACATGCTCAGCTACAAGTTTACAGCCAACTTTAGGGATCTCTTCCCAGTGGTTTAATACTGCCAGGGCCAAATGTTCCTCCATATTTCTTCTGTTACCTGCAACATTAAAGACCTTGATGTCACAAGATGCCACTTGTGGACTTTGTATACCATAATTTTCCTTAAATTTTGAACACCCATAAGGAAGACAATTATTGTTTTAATGAGATGTGTTTATAAAAAACCATTGTCCCCGAAATGGCTTTTTTTTTTGAAGTTTGATCTTGATAGTGAACTTGTTAAATGACCTTGACCATCAAACATGTGGAATGATAACAGGAACCTTTATGACATAATCTAGTATTAAATCTTGAAAAGTTGAAAATTATGGCAAAATATTTCATTTGCAGGTCAAGTTTTTGCAGATAGGAAGACAAACAGACAGACAGGCAATGGTAAAAATTATGCCACTAATCTCCCAAAGGAGCAGTTTCATCGGAATCTATAATGTTTGATTTGACCTAGCTGTCTAAATACTTAGGATTATTACTGTAATATGTGTATAATTTTCTAAAAATATTAACCCTTGTCATGCTGAACCCGGAATATTCCTGCTTTGGCAGGAGCTATAGACAAACATCAGCCTGCACATATGTGCAGTCTGATATTAGTCTACACCACCTGTTTGTGTCAAACCAGAATGGTCAATACATTTAGTTTTTTTTCAAATTAAATTTACCTACAGTTGGTACTTTCATTGCTTTTTGCCCTTTGATTTTGATGAAAATTTTAGCCAAAATTTGTTTAGCATGACAAGGGGTAAGAACTGTTTAAGATAAAATGTACCATTGTAAGACGTTTGAATTTCTATGAGTGTATTTTTTAACATGAATAATATTCAGATCAAAAATGGTATCATCAAATATTTTGCAATCATTATATGATGAACTTAGTGACACCGGTTTATTTTTCTAATCTTAAACTGACATTTTCAAGAATTATAGCCTTCAAGTTAGGTCAATTTAATGACAGAATAATTTATTTCTCAAACAGGTTCTTCCTGAAGAATAAAGACAATGAAAGTACCCCCTCCCACTGCAGCAACAGATAATTTGACTCAAATTTCTACAGAACCATTTACTTCATGAAGGTTTTCTAAAATGTCAGAACTGAATCTTAGAATCCATATTTGTCATGGGAGAGGAAATACTGCAAAATTTACTTTCTCTTTAATTTCGAAAGAGTAGAAAATGCTTCATAAAAGATTTTCAAAAGATTATTCTGTTATAATATTTTCAAACTTTGATGTCATAAAAGAAGTAGTTTGTTTTAAGCTCTATTTCATCCAAAATGTGATCAGAAATTATTAAATAATATTAAAAAACCCTTTTCTTGATCTACATATTTTAACTATATGTTTTAGTTTGAAAATCGATTTTTAGATACTCTTAGTCTAAAGCCTTCAAAGGTTATATATAAGTCAAAAGGACAAAAAGCATTGCAGAATCAGGTTACCATACTAACTACCTCAATTATTCCCAATTTATTTTGTCAAGATATAAAAGGGAGATAATTGGACTTTGATCCAATTATTTGTGTAAGTTTGTCCGTTTATTAGGCAGACAACAGAATTATGACTTGTCTGACAGGATCGTCAAGTGCCATGTCTTTTACGACAGGAAGTGATGTCTAGAGACAGGAAGTGGTCACTATGGTATCCAATTTTGCTGGGTTTTACTGGCTCCCAACATTTGAACATTTGCATGAAAATTTTTCAATGCATGTAAAGCTACAGATAAAAGGGGTATTTGGTTTTCAAGATTTAACTATTTCATAAGTCCCTACTGAAACCTTATGTTGTTGGTTTTCATTTGGGATATCTCGTTGAGACATTATAAATGAGTACCCACAAAATATGATTTCATTGTGAAATAAAGGTTTAAGATAGGCTTTACCTTCTATTATCTGGACCCTTGAATGCATGTGAAGAATGTGGCTTTTCTACATGGCTCATGTTGACTTGTTGGTATACCAACACCTTTTCCATCACCATTGGTGATTTCAATAGTTATCAATTTGATTTGATCAGGGAAAATTAAGTTATTCTACAATTTATAATTACTCTAAAAATATCTCTTTTTTTCATATTTCCCCTCCCCTCAACTTTTCCAAAGTCATTGTATTTTGTGTGGGCGTGTTTTGATTTTTTCAATCATTATTTTCTACTTATTCATTTTTACCATCTAATATCTGAAAATTTTGTTTCATCACAATCTTTTACCCAAAGTAATATTTTACTCCTAATGAAGTTAATAGTACATTCCATTGAAATTATTTCATAGGAAACCTATTTTGATGACAAAGCCCTAAAACAGTTTTAAGGTATAGGTAGATTTTGAGCGGTGAGCCCTGAAATCTACTTTTTACGGTTAAATGTCCGTGCTATTCTTTCAAAATAGATAAAACAGACATAAAAAAAAGATACAAATTACCTTTCAAATGAAACTTAGAGCTTGTCTTAGATATTAAGGTTTACCCATATTCCTATGGTAATAGACTCAACGCCTAGGTCAGAGCTCAGTTTTGAAAATACACCTATAGTAGATCCATTATAGTTCCATAACATTTTGGAACTCAGGATCTTTTATGTTTACTGAGGTTTCCAAATGAAATCATAAGGAAACCTCGATTAACACTGTTAAAGTACATGACTTCCTAAATGGTGCGGAATTATTACGGGTCCACTAATTAACTTCTTTATATTTTATAGGCAGTTACAATGGTTTTGTGCACAGCCATAAATTTGGCCTTACTTATAAAAGAGTGTAAAAAATTCAACAAACATATATCTGAATCACGTTTGCAACAACAGTACATGAAAGCTTTCATCAGAGCAGCTTTGAAAACATAGTGATGTATATTTGTACAACTAATTATCCATTTACTAGAAACTAATTCAAAATGTTTGGTATTTGTTTGAAGTAACTAAGTAACTGTTTACTCTTTTATATATGATTGCTGTTGGAGAAATGATTATGTCCAGAAGTCTCTTGGAAATTTAAGCCTCATTCCTAGTCACTTTTATAATAATATTATTAACACTTATCATGCTGAATAAAGAGCCTTGGTAAAATCGCATTGAAATCAAAGGGTTGAAACACTGAACATACTTTTTGAGAGATAGTATTTATTTAAGAATATATGATTTAATTTTAGTTGTGTCCTTCAATATTTATGCATTCTGGTTGGATTAAATATTGGTTTTATTCCCCATTGAAAAAAAAAAAAAAAAAAAAAAATGAGTATCCAGCTGTTTTTTTAAGCTTCCTCAAAAAGTAGTTCCACTAGAAATCTGTTTCTCACCTGACAAATCTTTACATTTCTGCTTCATGATATTAAATTAAAAGATATGAGGATTGTAATTGTTAATTTCATTGAGAGATGAAACAAAAAACCTAATAACACTCATGTATGAATCCACTTCTCATATTCATACAGTGTGATTATTTTTTTGTTTCATACATCAATGAAATCAACAAATACTCTCTTCATCTCTTGTTATTTCTTAATTCTTCTAGTTAAAAAGGAAGATCAGGTGGTGTATTTTTAGATCAGACTGCACATAATGTGCACTCTGGTCTTTGTCTACATCTCCTGCCAAAGAAGGAATATTCCAGGTTCATTATGATGAGGGTTAACTCAACAGTATGTATTACCATTAATTTAGTACCATATAAAAGAAATGTCAAAGTTGCATCCCAGGGGTTGTATTACTAATTAACCCTTGTCATGCTGAATAAATGTTGGCTTAAAATTTACATCAAAATCAAAGGGCAAAAAGTACTGGAAGTACCAACTGCAGGTCAATTTTAATTTGAACTAGAAATCCATGAATGGCTTGTGTCGCTCCACAGGCTTTAAATTCTTGAATAGCAAATCTAAGGTTTGACAAGATTTTAAGATATTTTGGGTTCTACTGATGTTGAAATATTTTCAAATTTTCCACTATGTAACATAAAGAGAAATGACCTCTGCCCATAAAAGACATATTTTTCATCCAATGACATTAATTTTTTGCTTCATGATTAAGGTTCACTCAAGAATCATTCCAGCGAAATTTGGTTGATATCCATCAATTACATTCTGAGAAAATGATTTTTAAAGTTTCCATTATATATCATATAGAGAAATGACCTCCGCCCATAAAATACATATTTTTTCATCCGATCACAATAATTTTTGGTGGACTGATAAAGGGTCACTCTAGGATCATTCAAGTGAAATTTGGTTGATTTCCATCAATTACATTCTGAGAAAATGATTTTCAAAGTTTCCACTATATAACATAAAGAGAAATGTCCTCCGCCCATAAAATACATTTTTTTCATCCGATCACAATATTTTTTGGATAGACTGATAAAGGGCCACTCTAGGAATATTCAATTGAAATTTGGTTGATATCCATCAATTACATTCTGAGAAAATGATTTTCAAAGTTTCCACTATATAACATATAGAGAAATAACCTCCGCCCATAAAATATATATTTTCCATCAGATCACAATAATTTTTGGTAGAATGATAAAGGGTCACTCAAGAATCATTCCAGTGAAATTTGGTTGATATCCATTGATTACATTCTGAGAAAATGATTTTCAAACTTTCCACTATACAACATATAGAGAAATGACCTCCGCCCATAAAATACATATTTTTTATCCAATCACAATAATTTTTGGTCGACTGATAAAGGGTCATCCAAGTATCACTCATGTAAAATTTAATTGGTATCCATCAATTAGAATCTGAGAAAACTCATTTTTTACCATATTTGGAAATTAGCCACACCCATTAAATCCATGTTTTTCATTCGATCCAAATTCCTTGAACACCTTTGAAAGAGGGTCACTCGAGGATCATTCCTGTGAAGTTTGGTTGAAATTCATCCAGTAGTTTCTGAGGAGAAGATTTTCAAAGAAAAAGTTTATGCCCGCACGGACGGACGGAGTCGACGGACACAACACCATGTTAATAGCCCCAGTGGCTTTCAGCCAGTGGAGCTAAAAACTAAATCTATTGATAATTCTGGTTTAAAAGTGAGAAACAGGTGGTGTAGACAAACATCAGACTGCACATATGTGCAGCCTGATGTTTGTCTATAGCTCCTGCCAAAGCAGGAATATTCCAGGTTCAGCATGACAAGGGTTAAGTCAGTGTTCTTGGCCAAATAAATGAAATTCATGGGTAAAAGCAAAGAAATTAAACATCTTTAGATTTGAAAGAACATGGTATTCCAACAAAGATAAACCAAACAATCTGATTAAGTACCTAAGAACGCTCAAAGCATTTTTTGCACATTTAGCATTTCAATTTATTATGCAAGCTTTATGGTAATATAATGAATAAGAGGAGTATAATGGGACTTTCTTTACTGCTTTTTGGTGTATTACCAAGAAATAACAGTAGATTATCATTTGATAAACTGATCGTTGAACCATTGAAATTACCAAAAACCTACACTAAGGCTTTCATTCATTTCACCATTTTTTTATGTTACACATACGTAGCCAAATAAACAAATGACATCATAATGCTGTGTAGTAATAATGGGGAAAATTAATTGATTAAAGAAAATTTGTCTCAAAATTTCTTCATTTTGTCTCATTTTTTCATAAAAGAAATAGAATTATCATTTGTTTTTCTATTAAGATCAAGTAATATTTCATTGAGTGAACAACACTGATTAAATTTTCACTCCTGGCTATGGCACTTGAGTAAATACAGCTTTTATTGTTCACTCAATGAAATATAAACTGAGCCTGTGCATGACATTTCCAACAATTTGACATGTGTGTGAAGGGCCAACATTAACCAACCTTTACTTCCACACAGTATAATTAGAAATTTGCCTGACTTGCTAAAGACACTTTTTGACCCTTTCTTTCTCCAAAGTGCAAAAGTGAAGACCCTGGTCAGACTGTGCAGATGCACAGGCTGGCCAGAGTCTTTGCTTTGCGCACATTTGAAATTGTTGGAAATGTCAGGCACAGGCTCACTGAAAAAACTACTATATATCCCTCATCTTATTTTCCTTGACACCCAGGATACCCAATAAAATGGTTAGGGTCCACAGAAAGAGATGCTATGTACTAATTTTCAATGCCTTGGCAAGCAGGTTTTGTGGCTTTTGAATCTAGTAGTCATGCTATGGACAAAATGAAGCCTTTAGGTGTATTAATTCCAAAGTAAAGCTGTAAAGAGTTGTGACTTTTTGCACGGCATCTCTCCTTCCAGACATCTCCCAATAGCGTATTCGAGTTATATCCTCCACCATTGAAGTTTTAAACTGAAATACTTTAGGAGATATGCTCTTAACAGATTTACTGGTTAGAGACCAATTCTTGCCAGGTACTAGTTCTTGCCAACTAACCCAGCTTGTAGTAAAGAAGGAAAAGAAAGCCTTCTAAATTACGAGATCTTTTGACAAAAAGGTCTTTTATTCAGAAAACAATTTGTTGAACAATGCATCATTGCTGTGAAAATAGTCAGGTGGCAAGAACTTGTACATAGCGAGAATTGGTCTCCAGCCAGTAGTGACTGAAAGACTCATAGATGGATAGAAGGATAGATTTTACAGTACATTTATCTATAGCCCCTTCCCCAAAACAGTAGTGGATAGAAAGGCACTTGCATCAGTCTAACTCAATGATATCAAAAAGATATTTGAGCCTGTAAATGACATTTCCAACAATTTCACATGTACGTGAACAGACAACATTAGGCAGCCAAGACGGCCACATAACTATGAGAGCTTAACTATAAACAGAGCACAAATTAAAGATTCTTGTCAGACTGTGCAGATGCACAAGCTGGCTAGAGTCTTTACTTTGCACACATTTGAAATTGTTGGAAAAATCTTGCACAGGCTCATTTTTTAAAAAAAAATTTTTGGTTAATTCATTTGACTATTTTTTTCTATCAATGCTGTAATTACCATCTTCGTCTTCTGTGTTGTCTATGGGAGCTGTAAATATACGATTTGCTACTCGAACTTTCCCTGGCTGATAATGAGGTCCGTCTACCTTGCCGTCTTTGCATAGTTTGGCCAGAATTTGTGTGGGTTTGAGTGGATCTCTCCAGGCATTATAACCAAGTCTGAAACACAAACATTTCCATTTTCATCAGTAAATTTCCAATGAATTGTTAAATTTATTTTGTTATTTTAAAAGAGTAGGTTTTATCTTTTTGGTTCCAAAAACAGAAATTTCATACATTTTTCCCACTTCAATTCTTCCAACCCATCAAAATAATCACAAACACTTTCGTCTTTGCCACAATACCTTCTATTTATCATCTATTTTTCATTTTGAATCTTTTGTGACACTGCTCACCTTTTATAATATATGTGATCCATCATGCAAATAGAGACCATCTGGGTTGTGGGTAAAGTGTCGACCCTTATCAGACTGCGCAGACGGACTAGGGTTGAAACTTTTCGCACTAAACAAATTTTCTGAATCTAGAATGATCAATATACTTTCATGCGAAAGAAATTTTGAGCTTCAACTACCAATTGACCTCTTCTAGAACCAATCTCTTTTTCATATATGAGCCTGTGCATGACATTTCCAACGATTTGAAATGTTCGTGAGGTTGCAAACATTGAGTAGCATTGACAGCCATACACCGTAAATATAAAGTTACCTGATGGCCTACAGATACTTTGAGACCTTATCTATCTACTAAATGCACAGTGAAGACTCTAGTCAGACTGTGCGACTGCACAGGCTGGTCAGAGTCTTTGCTTTGCGCATATTAGAAATTGTTGGAAATCTCATGCACAGGCTCATATATATTTTAACGAGTTCCCATATGGTCCCTTTTTGCGTGACAGGTCACATTTATTTTTAAGGGATCAGACTACAAAAAAAAGATTGTGGAAAAGGAAGAAACAAGCAATTTCTACATTTTCTACAATGTTTGTTTTGCCCCAAAGCAAAGTATTTTAATTTCACCCTCTGGAAATTGTTGCCATTTCTTTCAATTTAGAATTGTAACTGGTTGACATGAATTTACATGATTTTAAATGAGGGAGAAAGGTCTATTTCACCAAATAAGGTAAATGTTCAACATGATGACCTATGAAGACACTCAGAATAAAGATTCCATCTTCCTCAATTGAGAGTAAAACCCGATACTTGTTGTCCATTAACAATTGGACATAAAACAAGTTTATTCCAGGAAACCAAACAGGAAACACGTCCACAGTCCGCTGACATCCGTCCAGGGAATAACCGCAACCACGATGGTCAATTTTCCACTTTAGCCAATAAAGATGGACACCACTTTCACTGGCATAAATTGACCGTTGCCCTCAGTGGTCACTCCATAATGCCAATAATAATGGGGAGGGTGTTAAATGACAACAATTTCTTACATCAATATTCATTGCCTTCCTTGCCAAAAAGGTCCAATCTTCAGTTTAAATCTTAAACCCCATAACTACAGCTTTAATCAAGCTGTAGTTAGGAGGTTTTAGAATTAAACAAACCAAATGTCATAGAATATCAAGAACTGATTTCAAAATGGTTCAGAAACTGCTTACAAGTTTTCAAAATTTTAAGTATACATTATCTACAATATTGCTTTCAGTGTAGATTTTTATAAATAAAAATACTCTATAGTATTGCTTGAAATTTATGTAAGTCAAAACTGGTTTCATTACTTCAAACATTTAAATCAAATTAAACCTTATTTGAAGAATTGTGATTTTTTGAAGAAAAAAATTAAGAACATATTAGTATTTCTGGTTTTATATAGCAAGTTTTGTAAGGGATTCACAAGGATAAACATTTTGAAAATTCGAAAATAGTATGAAAGACATTCTATATGATTTCACACCAACAAGAGACGCTGCACCTATTATTTCTCACTTTTTTCTGTCGAGAAATGTGTCAATTACGTGGATAATTACGTAGACAATGTGTCAAGAAGTCTCCTATTATCGTAAAAATACATAGCCAGTAAACTAGACCAATGACACGTACAGATATTTATAAAAGTATCGAAGCATGTCTTATTAATGATATATCATTCATGGCTCAGTGCAAAACAGTTGTAACTGCCTATAAGTATATAGAGAGTTACAACTGTTTTGCATTTAGCCATTGATTTGTTTGAGACTGAAATGTTGTATCTACAGCTTTATTACAACAATATGTGCGCCAAAAACAATACAAGACATAAAAAAAAAAAATTCCTGGCTAAAGGTCTCTTAACTAGGATGAATCTATACTGCGAAGTCCCTGTAATATATGTCTCCAAATCTTAGAATCGGTGAAATATGATTTACTTTGATAAGTTTTATTAATCCTTGTGCATTATGATAGTTAAGGTTTGTTTTTAAGGTTTATGTAAAGTGTTTGAGACCCAATTTTAAGGGTGCTTCATTAGCCAAGAAAAAGCAGTATGTCCAGGTATAATGTACATAAAAATGAAGCTATTTTTGAGCACAAGTAGTTGAGCAACATAAGACTTCCATAAATAGAGTGGTAAAGCCAAAAAAAATTGTGGAAAATGGTCATTTTGTACAGAATAAGCAGCTGCATGATGTTTGGATAAAACTGGCTCATATTTTTACAAAGTACAGTCTAAAGTACTACCCAGGTTCTACTACAACCTCCGATATAAAACTCAGTCTCAAAAGGCTTCTTTGAAATCAATTTCCATTTATTTTGTCAACATGCTTGTCAAACCGGTTTGGTCTGTTTTCAAAATAGATGTTAGGTATGGTGCAACAGCAATCCATAATATTGTGAAATATTTTCTGCGATTTATTTCAAATTAAAGTTTTTGAATTCAAGATCTATAATAAATTACTATATATTCATCATTATGTGAAATAGAAATTGATACATTGCTTAAAAACCTTACAGGTATATAAATTGTTAATGTCCATTTATGTTGTGATAACACACCGTACCCTACAAAGGTCTACACATTTACAAAACTAGAATGACATATATGACATATGTGTTTATGAAATAAGTCAAAATAAATTGCTTGCATAACTACGTTTTGGGCTCGAGTTTTATTCCAACGTTTGTAGTAGTACCTGGGTAGTACTTTAGACTGCACTCTGTTCAAATATGGGCCAATTTTTATCCAACAGTCTTGCAGTTGCTTGTTCTGTACAAAATGCCCCTTTTCCACAATTTTTGGGCTATATCACTATAAGCTATGGCAGTCTTGTGTTGCTTAACTGCTTATGCTCATGAATAGTTTCATTTTGATATATAATATACCTAGACATACTGCTTTTTCTTGGCAAATGAAGCGTTTTAAAATTGGGCCTCAAACACTCATATGAACCTTAAACGATTCTTTTTATAATTGCATTAATGATGCATATTCTAAAACAAAACATACACATCATATCGTTTTCCGATTCCACATGTTGCTCGATGTCTACTGTAATATCTGTTCTCGAGATCTATCTTTGTCTCGCCAATCAGATCGTCCATACCAACTAGGTCCCAGTCATACACTTGTACACATAATGACGACTCCATGGGAAATGTAGCCTCAATCTCAAAACATCTGAAGGTAGAAATCATTTTATAATTATGAAATCTTATTTCTATATCTTTATAGAATTTCTACCAAAATCTGGTTTAACAATTTTTGACTATGGTTCAAACACAAAGGGACTTCAAAATGAAACCA
Organism: Fragum whitleyi; assembly: GCA_948146395.1. Taxonomy (NCBI): domain Eukaryota; kingdom Metazoa; phylum Mollusca; class Bivalvia; order Cardiida; family Cardiidae; genus Fragum; species Fragum whitleyi. The sequence continues at coordinate 27,908,213 of OX411548.1, read as the reverse complement.
TTCTGAAATAAAACAAAAGCATTATTAACCTTTGTGAATATATAGATTCAAAAACACGAGTTAGAATGTTAGATCAATAATTTTTTGATTTTAAAGGGTCCTTAATCTTAATTACTATATTATGTTAATATTTTATTCACCATATCTGGTTATATAGAGTAAAAACAGAGCTTATACTTTCAGCAGAATGCAAGAAGTGCTTGTTTGGTGCACGATTCATGTGAAATCCTTAGTTTTCTTAGATTTATATATATTCAAGAGTGCAATAACATTTTCAACTATTCAAAATACTGTTTCTTCTTTTATGTCCAAATGTTTGAGGGCTAAGTTATGATTAAAGAGAGGATTCAATTTCACTTTCAATTGTAAAAAAAACATTAGAAACTAGAGCTTGTCACTGAATGTGACTTAATACCCCCGCAAGTGCTTTCAGAGAATGAGATACTTTGACAGAAGAGGCAAAACATGCTTCAAATATTAAGATAACTCTTGGATTTGAGACCTCTAAATTACGTCTTGCAAAACTTAAACATGTGATAAATGTTTTCAAGATATTTAAGGAAAACTGAAGGAGGTGTTTGTAACACAAAATTACAAGTATATGTGAGCGAAAAAGAAAACAAGGAGGAGTTTGCAACACAAGATTTTTACTTGCGTACAAAAAAAGCTAAAGTTCTAATTCTTGAAGCAGGGCAGTTGAGACTTGAAAATTGCGTATTGCAAAACTTCAACTTTTGATCAATGTATTAAGTTTCATTACTATTGATTGAAAACTCATGGAGGAGTTTGCAACACAAAATTATGAGTACACGGTAACAATCGGCAAAAAAAGGTCAAAGTTCAAGGGGAGATAATTCATGAACCAGGGGGGAGTTGAGACTTGAAAATTGCGTCTTGCAAAACTTCAACTTATGATCAATATTTGTATTAAAAATCATAACTTTTGAATGAAAACCGAAGGAGGAGTTTGCGACACAAAATTATAAGTACATGGTAACAAAGTACATGGTCTAAGTTCAAGGTGAGATAATTTTGAGCCAGGGGGAGTAGAGTCTTGAAATTTGCATCTTGCAAAACTTCATTTAATGATCAATGTTTGAATAAAGATTCATTTCTAATTAATGCAAACTGAAAGAGGAGTTTGAGACACAAACAAAGTACATAGTAATATATAGGAAAAAAGTCTAAGTTCAAGGGGAGATAATTCATGAACCAGGGGGAGTTGAGACTTGAAAATTGTGTCTTGCAAAACTTCAACTTATGATCAATGTTTGTATGAAGTTTCATCACTATTGAATGAAAACTGAAGGAGGAGTTCAGGACACAAAATTATCAGTTCATGGTAACAAATAGGACAAAATGTCCAATTTCAAGGGGAAATAATTCATGAATCAGGGGGAGTTGAGACTTGAAAATTGCATCTTGCAAAACTTCAACTTATGATCAATGTTTGTATGAAGTTTCATTACTATTGAATGAAAACTGAAGGAGGAGTTTACGACACAAAATTATCAGTACATAGTTACAAATAGAAAAAAAAATGTCTAAGTTCAAGGGGAGATAATTTATGAACCAGGGGGAGTTGAGACTTGAAAATTGCGTCTTGCAAAACTTCAACTTGTGATCATTGTTTGTATGAAGTTTCATTACTATTGAATGAAAACTGAAGGAGGAGTTCGCGACACAAAATTACTAGTAAATATGTCCACGGATGGACAGACAGACGGACAGACGGATGGACAGACGGACGGACGGATGGACAGACGGACAGACAGGCTGATTCCAGTATACCCCCGAAAACATTCGTTTTGCGGGGGTATAATGATAAACATTGATTTTCGATTTTTACTGTCTTTACGATTAAATACGTTTATTGTCATATTATCTTTATAAACATTCAAAATTTACTGCCTGTCAGCTAGGCCATGAAACCCGAGGAAGTTGGGAACATTATGAAAATCTTTTATATGCAAATTGTTCTTAAAGATGAAAATTTGTCATGGTTGGATTATGAATAGTATGGAAAGTTAGCAATGCAAACAAATTTGTGCTCAGGTTTCCTTTAGATTTTTATTCATATTTTTTCGAGTCAATGAAGTGAAAAAGTAAATGAAATAATCTAAAGAATCAGATCTTATTTTTAGATTGTTTGAATCATCAATCCTTTGTTTAACTTTGTTTAACAAGGTTCAAACTCAAAATCCCCTTTTGTAACATACTGAAGAAATGCAGCTTTAGAAAACACTGTAAGAAAAGGAGAAACTACAATTCCTGTTTACAATTTTGGATTTATTTAACCCTTTGCTATAAAGTCCAAGAATTTCATATCCTTAGCTAGTGATTGAGTATCGGTCCTTAAGAAAATATTGTGAAAAAGTAGAAATTGCATCAACTTTTTACTGTTGTCTGGATTCCTTTTAAATTTGGACAAGTCCAAAATTTTAGAATCTGATCTATTATATCTAGCTCTAGGAAAGCTTTTTCAAGGTTTTAATCCAAAGATCTGACATTTAAAATATAGGAAACGTCTTTCTGCATGAGAAATTCAGAAATTTGAAAAATTCACGATGCGTCTGCAACGCCCCATTAATCCAACATGGAGAGAATAGACAGTATTGTTTTCAGATGAGATAAAGGACAGGCCTTTACCCCGTCTATTGTTTTAAGGGAGTAAACAAACAATAGATTGTAGGATTATCTGATCAATTTTAATGGATTTGTCGACAAAAGTGGAGCAGGCAGCATTAACTATATTTATATCATGAATGAACAGTGGCTGATATCAACAAACACTATATATATAATATGACTAGCATTTGAGTCTGTGCTTGATATTTCCAACAATTTCAAAAGTCTGTCACGCAAAGCCTCTGGCCAGTCTGTGCATCCGCACAGTCTGACCAGAGTCTTTACTCTGCACTCTGTGAACAGATTAAGTCTAAATCTTAGCCACCATTCTCATTGTTCTGTGTGACTGTTTAGGCTACTGAAAGTTTGAGTCTCACTTACATCTGAATTTGCTTAAAATGTCACGCACAGGCTCTGATAATTAGATTGATACTTGCTGCTTACATGATGAAGCTGTGTTGAATTAAGAGCAGTCTGAATTTTATATTGCTCAGCTCACAAATTTCTCAAATAAGAGATTAAAACTGTAATTCTTGTGTAACACCATAATAAAAGAAACAAGAGGGCCGTTGGCCCTAGGTCGCTCACCTGAGAAAAAAGCTTCATTACCTAGGTATGTCCATGCAACCACAGCAAAAAGAGATTTTCAATCAGATAACATTTGAAATAATCCCCCCCCCCCCCTGCTCCTCCCCTGGTCATTATTTATTTAAGCTTTTTTCATAGAAGGTCTGTGATCAGCAAATCTATGCCAGATATACAGGCTGAGTCTGAGACTTTAAAAGTTTTCTTTAATGAGTTGAATAATCCATGTCAAATATAAAGGCTGTAGGGATTCAAAATTCTCAACAAAGCACTCCCCCCCCCTCCCCCAAGATGCTCTGCACCTGGTGAATCTACAGTCATGATCTTAGCTAATTCAATTAATGTCCATATGCTGATCATCCATACCAATTTTCAAGTCTGTAGGACTCTTGGTTCATTAGAAGAAGTTTAAAGATTTCAAAAATGATCCAAAGTACTACCCCCTCCCCAAGACACTCGATCAGCACCTGATGACCCAACAGTTCTGATTTTAGCTATTTTCATTAATGTCCATATATTGATCACCCATAACAATTTTCAAGTCTGTAGGGTTTCTGATCCAGAAGAAGAATAAGGTTAGAGATTTCAAAATTGATCCAAAGTACTACCCCCTCCCCCCTAATGCTCCGCATCTGGCGACCCTACATTCATGATTTTAGCTATTTTATTTTAGATCCATATGCTTATCATCCATGCCAATATTGAAGTCTATATGGCTCCTGGTTCATTAGAAGATGAAGGTTAATGTTACAAATTTTCACAAAAGTACTACCCCCTCCCCCCATGTGCCCTGCACCTGGTGGCATTACAGTTATGATTTGAGCTATTTTTATTAAGGTCTATGAGCTAATCCTCCATGCCAATTTTCAAGTCTGTAGGGCATGTGGTTCAGAAGATGAAGAAGGTTAAAGATCACAAAATTTTCAAAAAAGTACTACTCTCTCCCCCCTGATGCTCCGCACCTGGTGAATCTACAGTCATGATTTTAGCTATTTATATAAAGGTCCATATGCTGATCCTCCATGCCAATATTCAAATCTGTCAGGCTCCTGGTTCAGAAGAAGATGAAGGTAAAAGATTACAAAATTTTAACAAAAGTACTCCCCCCTCCCCCCTGGTGCTCCGCACCTGGCAGCCCAACAGATATTATTTTAGCTATTTTTATTAAGATCTATGAGCTGATCCTCCATGCCAAGTTTCAAGTCTGTAGGGCTTGTGGTTCAGAAGAAGAAGAAGGTTAAAGATTACAAAATTTTCACAAAAGTACTACCCTCTCCCCCCTGATGCTCTGCACCTGGTGAATCTACAGTCATGATTTTAGCTATTTATATAAAGGTCCATATGCTGATCCTCCATGCCAATATTCAAATCCGTCAGGCTCCTGGTTCAGAAGAAGATGAAGGTAAAAGATTACAAAATTCTCACAAAAGTACTCCCCCCTCCCCCCTGATGCTCCGCACCTGGCAGCCCAACAGATGTTATTTTAGCTATTTTTATTAAGGTCTATGAGCTGGTCCTCCATGCCAAGTTTCAAGTCTGTAGGGCTTGTGGTTCAGAAGAAGAAGAAGGTTAAAGATTACAAAATTTTCACAAAAGTACTACCCTCTCCCCCCTGATGCTCTGCACCTGGTGAATCTACAGTCATGATTTTAGCTATTTATATAAAGGTCCATATGCTGATCCTCCATGCCAATATTCAAATCTGTCAGGCTCCTGGTTCAGAAGAAGATGAAGGTAAAAGATTACAAAATTCTCACAAAAGTACTACCCCTCCCCCCTGATGCTCCGCACCTGGCAGCCCAACAGATATTATTTTAGCTATTTTTATTAAGGTCTATGAGCTGGTCCTCCATGCCAAGTTTCAAGTCTGTAGGGCTTATGGTTCAGAAGAAGAAGAAGGTTAAAGATTACAAAATTTTCACAAAAGTACTACCCTCTCCCCCCTGATGGTCCACAACTGGTAAATCTACAGTCATGATTTTAGCTATTTATATAAAGGTCCATATGCTGATCATCCATGCCATTATTCAAATCTGTCAGGCTCCTGGTTCAGAAGAAGATGAAGGTAAAAGATTACAAAATTTTAACAAAAGTACTCCCCCCTCCCCCCCCCTGGTGCTCCGCACCTGGCAGCCCAACAGATATTATTTTAGCTATTTTTTTTAAGATCTATGAGCTGATCCTCCATGCCAAGTTTCAAGTCTGTAGGGCTTGTGGTTCAGAAGAAGAAGAAGGTTAAAGATAACAAAATTTTCACAAAAGTACTACCCTCTCCCCCCTGATGCTCCGCACCTGGTGAATCTACAGTCATGATTTTAGCTATTTATATAAAGGTCCATATGCTGATCCTCCATGCCAATATTCAAATCCGTCAGGCTCCTGGTTCAGAAGACGATGAAACTTAAAGATAACAAAATTTACCCAAAGTACTACCCCCTCCCCCCTGATGCTCCGCACCTGGTGGCCCAAAAGTTATAATTTTAGCTATTTTTATTCAGGTCTATGAACTGATCATCCATGCCAAGTTTTAAGTCTGTAGGGCTTGTGGTTCAGAAGAAGAAGAAGGTTAAAGATTACAAAATTTTCACAAAAGTACTACCCTCTCCCCCCTGATGCTCCGCACCTGGTGAATCTACAGTCATGATTTTAGCTATTTATATAAAGGTCCATATGCTGATCCTCCATGCCAATATTCAAATCTGTCAGGCTCCTGGTTCAGAAGAAGATGAAGGTAAAAGATTACAAAATTTAAACAAAAGTACTCCCCCCTCCCCCCTGGTGCTCCGCACCTGGCAGCCCAACAGATATTATTTTAGCTATTTTTATTAAGATCTATGAGCTGATCCTCCATGCCAAGTTTCAAGTCTGTAGGGCTTGTGGTTCAGAAGAAGAAGAAGGTTAAAGATTACAAAATTTTCACAAAAGTACTACCCTCTCCCCCCTGATGCTCTGCACCTGGTGAATCTACAGTCATGATTTTAGCTATTTATATAAAGGTCCATATGCTGATCCTCCATGCCAATATTCAAATCTGTCAGGCTCCTGGTTCAGAAGAAGATGAAGGTAAAAGATTACAAAATTCTCACAAAAGTACTACCCCTCCCCCCTGATGCTCCGCACCTGGCAGCCCAACAGATATTATTTTAGCTATTTTTATTAAGGTCTATGAGCTGGTCCTCCATGCCAAGTTTCAAGTCTGTAGGGCTTGTGGTTCAGAAGAAGAAGAAGGTTAAAGATTACAAAATTTTCACAAAAGTACTACCCTCTCCCCCCTGATGCTCTGCACCTGGTGAATCTACAGTCATGATTTTAGCTATTTATATAAAGGTCCATATGCTGATCCTCCATGCCAATATTCAAATCTGTCAGGCTCCTGGTTCAGAAGAAGATGAAGGTAAAAGATTACAAAATTCTCACAAAAGTACTACCCCTCCCCCCTGATGCTCCGCACCTGGCAGCCCAACAGATATTATTTTAGCTATTTTTATTAAGGTCTATGAGCTGGTCCTCCATGCCAAGTTTCAAGTCTGTAGGGCTTATGGTTCAGAAGAAGAAGAAGGTTAAAGATTACAAAATTTTCACAAAAGTACTACCCTCTCCCCCCTGATGGTCCACAACTGGTAAATCTACAGTCATGATTTTAGCTATTTATATAAAGGTCCATATGCTGATCATCCATGCCATTATTCAAATCTGTCAGGCTCCTGGTTCAGAAGAAGATGAAGGTAAAAGATTACAAAATTTTAACAAAAGTACTCCCCCCTCCCCCCCCCTGGTGCTCCGCACCTGGCAGCCCAACAGATATTATTTTAGCTATTTTTTTTAAGATCTATGAGCTGATCCTCCATGCCAAGTTTCAAGTCTGTAGGGCTTGTGGTTCAGAAGAAGAAGAAGGTTAAAGATAACAAAATTTTCACAAAAGTACTACCCTCTCCCCCCTGATGCTCCGCACCTGGTGAATCTACAGTCATGATTTTAGCTATTTATATAAAGGTCCATATGCTGATCCTCCATGCCAATATTCAAATCCGTCAGGCTCCTGGTTCAGAAGACGATGAAACTTAAAGATAACAAAATTTACCCAAAGTACTACCCCCTCCCCCCTGATGCTCCGCACCTGGTGGCCCAAAAGTTATAATTTTAGCTATTTTTATTCAGGTCTATGAACTGATCATCCATGCCAAGTTTTAAGTCTGTAGGGCTTGTGGTTCAGAAGAAGAAGAAGGTTAAAGATTACAAAATTTTCACAAAAGTACTACCCTCTCCCCCCTGATGCTCCGCACCTGGTGAATCTACAGTCATGATTTTAGCTATTTATATAAAGGTCCATATGCTGATCCTCCATGCCAATATTCAAATCTGTCAGGCTCCTGGTTCAGAAGAAGATGAAGGTAAAAGATTACAAAATTTAAACAAAAGTACTCCCCCCTCCCCCCTGGTGCTCCGCACCTGGCAGCCCAACAGATATTATTTTAGCTATTTTTATTAAGATCTATGAGCTGATCCTCCATGCCAAGTTTCAAGTCTGTAGGGCTTGTGGTTCAGAAGAAGAAGAAGGTTAAAGATTACAAAATTTTCACAAAAGTACTACCCTCTCCCCCCTGATGCTCTGCACCTGGTGAATCTACAGTCATGATTTTAGCTATTTATATAAAGGTCCATATGCTGATCCTCCATGCCAATATTCAAATCTGTCAGGCTCCTGGTTCAGAAGAAGATGAAGGTAAAAGATTACAAAATTCTCACAAAAGTACTACCCCTCCCCCCTGATGCTCCGCACCTGGCAGCCCAACAGATATTATTTTAGCTATTTTTATTAAGGTCTATGAGCTGGTCCTCCATGCCAAGTTTCAAGTCTGTAGGGCTTATGGTTCAGAAGAAGAAGAAGGTTAAAGATTACAAAATTTTCACAAAAGTACTACCCTCTCCCCCCTGATGCTCCACAACTGGTGAATCTACAGTCATGATTTTAGCTATTTATATAAAGGTCCATATACTGATCATCCATGCCAATATTCAAATCTGTCAGGCTCCTGGTTCAGAAGAAGATGAAGGTAAAAGATTACAAAATTTTAACAAAAGTACTCCCCCCTCCCCCCCCTGGTGCTCCGCACCTGGCTGCCCAACAGATATTATTTTAGCTATTTTTTTTAAGATCTATGAGCTGATCCTCCATGCCAAGTTTCAAGTCTGTAGGGCTTGTGGTTCAGAAGAAGAAGAAGGTTAAAGATAACAAAATTTTCACAAAAGTACTACCCTCTCCCCCCTGATGCTCCGCACCTGGTGAATCTACAGTCATGATTTTAGCTATTTATATAAAGGTCCATATGCTGATCCTCCATGCCAAGTTTCAAGTCTGTAGGGCTCCTGGTTCCGATGAAGAAGAAACTTAAAGATAACAAAATTTACCCAAAGTACTACCCCCTCCCCCCTGGTGCTCCGCACCTGGTGGCCCAAAAGTTATAATTTTAGCTATTTTTATTCAGGTCTATGAACTGATCATCCATGCCAAGTTTTAAGTCTGTAGGGCTTGTGGTTCAGAAGAAGAAGAAGGTTAAAGATTACAAAATTTTCACAAAAGTACTACCCTCTCCCCCCTGATGCTCCGCACCTGGTGAATCTACAGTCATGATTTTAGCTATTTATATAAAGGTCCATATGCTGATCCTCCATGCCAAGTTTCAAGTCTGTAGGGCTCCTGGTTCCAAAGAAGAAGAAACTTAAAGATAACAAAATTTACCCAAAGTACTACCCCCTCCCCCCTGGTGCTCCGCACCTGGTGGCCCAAAAGTTATAATTTTAGCTATTTTTATTAAGATCTATGAACTGATCATCCATGCCAAGTTTTAAGTCTGTAGGACCACTGGTTGAGAAGAAGAAGAATTTTTAAGATTTTCTTAAAATTTCACCTTTGTTGCCATAGCAACCAGAGTTTTTCATGGATTTCAATTCTTTTAGCTATTTTTGAAGGGGACCACCTAAGCAACATTTCTGTAAAATTTGAAGTTAATTGGCCCAGTAGTTTAGGAGGAGATGTCGTTTAAAGAAATTGTTGACGGACGCCGGACGACGGACGACGACCGACGACCGATGGCCGGACGCCGGACGAAAGGTGATCACAATAGCTCACATGAGCACTACGTGCTCAGGTGAGCTAAATATTAGAAAATTGTTATTTGCATCATTTATTGTTGGTCCAACTTTTATACAAATTGGAAGTTTGAGTGGTTCTTACTCTCAATAACAGTTGAGAACTTTCAAAAACAAGAGATGTTCGTAAAAGAATTATGCACCCAATAAAAGTAGGTCAATGGCTAATTCTTTGTCAATCAATAAAGGGCAATAACTAACAAAATATGATGAGTAGAGCTATGGTTCTTGTGCACTGCACTTCTCCTTAATGAGATCTATCCACCTGTTGAGTTTCATGATTCTAGCTTGCATACAATTTGAGATATGTTCCGAACAAAAAAAAGGTCTACGGATGGAACAACGGACCGGCCAACGAACCCACATCCTAACAAGTACAAAGCGATATACCCCTCTTCTTTATGATTATAAATAAACAAATATAATCTGGGGGCCTATAGATGTAAACAATGCAGGAGAAAAATTTCTAACCAATTAGAAAATGATATTTTTGATTCAAGAAATATGAACTCTGCATAGTTCATCAATTAACATTTACAAAATAATCATATACTGGAGAAGGAATTTGGTAACTTTTGATTGAATTCTATTAATGTATAAAAGACATCAAGAACACTTCAAATGGGATGTCTTAAAGCGTTTACAAAAAAGGTAACGGGCTCTGCTTGGGCAACCAATAATCAATAACCAGGAGCCAATTTTCATGTGAAAAATTATTCAAACAAATGATTCAGGTATCAATTACTGTTGATTTTGGGAAAATATCCCTCATAAAAGAAATTATCCTTCCTTTTGAATTCATAGGGGGATATATATATAAGAACAAAATTAGTAAAACTAGAAATGTTATTAAAACAATTATGCCCCCATAATGGCATTTTTTTTAACAAGTTTCACCTTGACAGATGACCTTGATAAAATCTCAAACAGATAGCTACATAAACATTTCGCTTGAGCCTCCGCCTGACATTTCCAACAATTTCCAATATGTGCAAATCAAAGACACTGACCAGCCTGTGCATCCGCACAGTCTGACCAGAGTCTTCACTGTGTATTTTGTAGATAGATAAGGTCTCAAAGTACGTGAAAACAATGGGGTAATTTTACATTTAAAGTATGTGGCTGTCTACACTGCTCATTATTTGATGCTCAAGCATATTCCAAATTGTTGGAAATGTCATGCACTGGCTCAAATTATCTTTGTCTTCGGATTAGACAGCAATTTATTTAAAATGAAGAAACTGCTTGTTACAAATTAATATTTTTAATTTTTTTAGCCTGAAGCTTTTTTGGGGGAGGGAGGAGATTTTGTAAGGGATTATATAAATTTACAAGTAATTAAAGTTGAATCCTTTATTTCCCTAAAAAGGTACCCTGGGATAAAGAATTATTACCCAACAAAATGAGGGATCGTTTTTCATCAATGTCTACTTTTGGATTTCTTTGTTTTATTGTCCTGTTAACAGGAAAGGTGTGGCAAGGTCATCTAATGGACCTGGGCTTACAATCGGGAGTTAGATTGATTGGGTTTCGATACTGAAATCAATATGGCATAAATGTAACTGAAGTCCTCAAAATGAAGGTGATATCTTTTCAACATTTTGAATCAGATTTCAATGATAGACAGGAAATTGTATAAATAAAGGCCATATCTGGAAATCAAAAACTTTTGATTTTCACGATTGTTTAATTTTGACTTTACACCAAGTATTTTCTTCCTTGAAATTTTACGTATTCATTATCATTGCTTACTCTGCTGAAAAAAAAAGACCACTTGTTTTTCTGTGACAATATAATTTCATATTTTATTTTATATTTTCATAATTGAGCATGTGCATGGCATTTCCAACAATTTCAAACTTGTGCAAAGCAAAGCCTCTGACCAGCCTGTGCATCCACACAGTCTGTCCAGGGTCTTCACTTTGCACTGTGTAGATAGAGAAGGTCCTAACCCCCTCTTCATAAGGTCAGCCAATATTGTTATTGCATTGTGTGGCCATATTAAGGCTACTCATTTGTCTGTGCCTCGTGCATATGTGAAATTGTTGGAAATGTTGCACACAGGCTGAAATTTATTTATGTGACGTGTCACATAAAAACGATCATCAAGGAACTCTGTAAAATAGATATTTGAAAAAGAAATTTGGTCCAGAGGTTGCATTTCAAAAATTCTTTCACAGGAAAGTAGATTGATCATTCTAGATTCAGAAAATAAGTAAAATGCGAAAAGTTTCAATCCTAGTCAGTCTGCGCAGTCCTTGCAGTCTGACTCGGATCCACTCTTTACGTCTTAACCGTACGGTCCCTTTTTTGTGTGACAGGTTACATAATCTTAACCCTTGTCATGCTGAATAAATTTTGGCCTAAAATGTCATCAATATCAAAGGGCAAAAAGCACTGAAAGTACCGACAGTAGGTCAATTTTTATTTGAAAAACTAAATATATTGACAATTCTGCCTTGAAAGTGAGAAACAGGTGGTGTAGACTAACATCAGACTGCACATATGTGCAGGCTGATATTTGTCTATAGCTCCTGCCAAAGCAGGAATATTCCGGGTTCAGCATGACAAGGGTTAATCATGTAATATTCAGACCTGTCCGCTACACTGATTATAACCTAGCTACCAGTGACCCAGCATGGTAAATAATACCTTTGAACATTCAGGAATTGTATTGCATGTTGCAAACCTTTTGACTTTCATTGTTTGAGTAACTATTTTAGTTTCATTATCATTTTTGCCATCAATGAATGATTAATACTCATTGTTTTAACAAGTGCACAGGTTATGTTTCCAAAATAAGTGCCTTTAACAAATTTGACCTTGACAAATGAATTTGACTTCAACTGATGACCTTGAAAAAATTACTTACGGAAAGTAATGTATATAATATTATGAAATACAAAGACATCATCACTTGTAATTATGATGATGTTGCCAATGTAAAAGTTTTTATTTTAAGTTCGAAATAAAAAAAAATGTAAATAGATCTAATAAATTTCAGGAATTTGTCGTAGTACAATGATGCATTTATATTCATATCATTTACTTTTATAAAAGAATTCATGTCCATTGAATCCAAGATCTTTTTGGTTCAAAGTTTTTCATAGAATTTTTTATTATATCCTAACTGATCTAGCTGACCCTTTTCAGACTAAATGAACTCAAACTGACAGAAGTTATTCAGAAAATATCAAAATTATTTACAATTTATCTATTAAAGTTGGAATTTAATCTCCAAAATAAAGTGTCAAATAACTTTCTTCATACAAACTTATCTGCTGCTAACATTTTTCAATGCTTCTCAAACTTGGCATAAAAAAGTTTAGCTCTTTTTTTTCTTTTATGAAAAAGATTAGCCACTTATTTTTATTTTCTTCATTTTATTTTGTACTTAACTGCAACTTTAATTTGACGAAAAAGCATAAACATATTTCATTGAGAAATGTCTAGTTTTTTTTGTTTTGTTTTTTTAACCCTTTCCAGTTTTACTAAATTTTGGTCCTATCCAAATTCAAAGGTTTTGCAGACAAAAATTTAAAATGGATTTGATTTGAAAAATAACCATTCAGTAGGGTAGAAAATAGTGTAGAAAAGGAAGAAATTGCTTGTCAGAAGCAATTTCTTCTTTTTTCACAATGTTTTCTCAATCATAAAATGACAGGCACGTAAAAAGCAGGGATCAAACAGCAAAGGGTTAAATTAATTATGTTAAACAACAGTTCTCCAATCAATGCTCCAATCAGTTGATGCAAGGGCAAAATTCCTGCTATTTTTTTAAAAGGAAGTAGAAATCCTTAAAATTCATTTTAGGGTCTTAGTAATTTACTCATTATTCTTCTTCTTCTTCAAAAAACACAGCTAATGCATGTTGTATGCATAGTTATAATATTACCTGTGTCAAAGAATTGAATTAGCCTTATAATGAATTACAAGAATCATGTCGACTTTTTTCAAAATTGTGTCACATTAAGAACAGAATTTGCGTTAATGAAATACCAAATTTATAAAACTCGTCTAAAACAGAAAATTCTCATTTTTATTTGTATATTGATTGACTTGTTAAATAAATTTGGTTTTTCATGAGCACACACACAATATCCTCTATATAACATTTTTTTGTGGGTTAAATTTGTGTTGTGAAATCAATTAAATACCTTTAGCCAGAGGAACTAAAAAGGGCAACCTATTTGACGAATAGTTAAAATCACATTTTTTCATATATCATCAGCTATTGTTAATTTCAAGTCATATTTTTTTTCATTCTAATAACAGAGAAGGTCTGTAATTTGGAAAATAAAAAATGAATTTGTCATGATATCACCATATGGTAAAGTATAGAGTTTCCTTTCCTGTCAATAATGTCCTTTAACTATCTTTTCATCACATATGTTTTTCATTTGCTCTCATTTTTCCTCTTTCACCCTACACAACAAAACTATAACTAAGCTACATGTTGCTTTAAATATTATTTTGATAACAGATTTCATTTTTACAAGGGAAAAACCTCAACCCTATATGCATACAAACATAGATCTATTAAAAATTTAAGCCCTGTCACCTGCATTCAAGATGAAAGCATTCAAGGAAGCTCAGAATGGTATTAAAATGTTATCCAACTTTGCACATGTATACACAGATCTAGATTACTTTTTTTTAGAAATTCAAAATTTCTAAGATTGCAAAAAAAAGGTTTCATCAGTATCATTTTATTTGTAGTTCTGGGCATTTGATAGTATGTACTTATAGCAAAAAAACAAATACTGTATTTCTCCTAATAAAAGCTTCCTGGAGCTATATATAACATGGTCTGGGAGCTTTTATATAGCAAGCATTTTCTGAATATGAGAAATCATTAAACTTATGTCTTTTAGGCCCTTTTCCCTTTAATTTGAGGTAAATTTCCTCTAAACAATCATGTAAATGATTTTTCAGAGGAAATTCACATCAAATTAAAGAAGGAAACTCAACAAGTTCTTAAAATTTAGGCATTTGAAGTGCGTTTATAAAAAGTAGGGGTGCTACTAATAGGGAGGGTGTTATAAGGGAAAATATGGTAGTATAATACATGATGCTAGAGTATTTGAGAGAACGAATTATAACAATAATCAGTTCAATTTTTGGAGTAACACATCAGTTCTGCTAAATTGTAGGGTACTTTTTAATATACAAGTATGCCAATTTTATGGCATAGACATGCACACAAAATTGTTTTTATTCAAAGTGAACAAAATTTAATTGGAATAATTTCCAAATTATTTAAGCTTGCAAGAAAATGTTTAAAACATTATCAACATACATTTTTGTCCAGGTATAGTAGCAGCAAAATAACCCAAATCTACTATCATAGAGAGAATGATCATTTGTTTCAGTGTAAGATCAATTTATATTTCATTGACTGAACAACAAAAGCTATACTGGTATTTTCAAGAGAGGCATAGTGTAAATATAGCTTTTGTTGTTCACAAAATATCAATTGATCTTGCACAAAAAACAAACAATTATTCTATTTCTTTCATGCAAAAATGAAAAAAATGTGAATATTTTAGGACTTTTTTTTATATTTAAAGTGTGTCATTTTGCATGTGATAGCTATGCAACTCTCCTGACGCATCACTTATTGGGTTCTGCTAAGACAATGTCAGATAGGGTGAAATGAACAAAATCAGGGTATAAGTTTTTGATAATTTCAATGGCTAGGCTGTGAGTTTATCACACGATAATCTACCATCATTTTTGAAAAATCAACTGAAAAGCATTTAAGAAACAGAAATACAAATGGTAAAGTACAGGAGAGATTTATCACAAAAATGTGTCCATGTTCCAAGAGACATTGCAACCACTCATCAGCTCTTCTATCTGTCTCCTATTTCAGCAAACACAACTTGCAACCTGACATTAAGCCTATTCCCTTTTTCAATGTTTGTTTCAAATAAATTGCCAATTTTTGGGACATTTCTACAAGACAGGCTCAAGTATTTTTCTGCAATGATTAGTTAGAAACCAGGCAGTGCAGGCTAATATCAGTTTGCACATCTGTGCAGGCTAATCTTAGTCTGTACTGTCTGCTAAAGCTGTGTATATGATGTACACAGCATGAGTGCATGGGGTTCAACAGATTTAGACAAACAAATTCTAAAGAATCTGCTGGTTTTGAACAGTAAAAAACGAATAAACTTTTGTTTCCCTTGCTTTTTAAAATTTTAGTCTGGTTCAGATTTTGAATGCAATTTGAAACAAAATTACCCTATCTGCACAGGTACAAAATAAAGCCCAAATTGAATGTTTTTCTTGTTGCAAGCAGTTTCTTCATTTTTCTTAATAATTTCTAAAATATAAAAGGCTCATGTTAAATAGGACTGATCAAGAAAGGGATAAACATCAATTTAATATACAATAAAACAAGAGATGTTTGTAAAACATTTATGCCTGCCATAAGAGTAGGTCAAAAGCATGTTTTTCATCAATTAACAAAGGACAATAACTCAAAAAGTATGATGAGTAGAGTTATGGTTCTTGTGCACTGCACTTCTCCTTAATGAGATCTATCCACATGTGAAGTTTCATGATTCTAGCTTGAATACTGTTTGAGATATGCTCTAGACAAAAAATGGTCACAGACAAACCAACTATCTGACAGACTGTCCGAGTGACTAGTGCAAATCAATATACCCCCTCTTCCTCGAAGGTGGGCATAAATATATTAAAATAGGGTAAAGATACTTTATGCTTTGGACTTCCAAGCTTTGTCTGGATATATTGCACAGTGATGGTTTTCTAACAAGTTAATGAGCATTAAAAGCTTATTTATACGCAAAAGAGAACATTAGAAGAAGATTATCACTTTTGATAATCTGTCCACAATAATGAGCAGAAGAGAGGCAGATTGGTCCTTAATTGTTCATCAAAAATTTTCATGATACTTTTGTAATAATGAATTGGAGCTTTTTTTTTAGACTCCTCACCTTTTTGTTAATAGAAGGATGTCATTAAAAATTTATTAGCAATGACACTCTGTTATGGTTGTTTCTTGATACGAAAGGAAATAAAGATTTTTTGTCTGACACACATACTAAGGTTTAAATAGTAATTTTTCTAGTGTTGGGGAATAAAATTGATGAAACTTAAGATACAAAAGGAAACCTTTTTTTGTGTCGAGGAAATACAGCATGAAAACTGTACAAATATTTGAAAATCATCGTCAGGTATCAATTCCACAAAATTGGGAGCCGTATTGTCATTTGGGTACCCTTTAGTTAACCTCTGTTCACGATAAGTATCTTATAGTCACCGTATTAGATCGTTATCTTTGGACCTTTAACAAATTCAACAATACAATGTTTCAAATTTAATTCCAAAACCTCATAGCTGCAATTCAAAATAAGCAGTAGTTATTAGATTTTCAAATTAACAGTTTATAACTGCTATAACCCTTTCTGATTAGACTCTTTTTTCTTCAACAAGAGGACATTCAGGAAAAATAGTGCTTGTGACAAACAATTGTTTGACATTTCCAACAATTATTTCCAACATAGGATCAAGTATAAATTGCCACAAGCAATTACCAAATTTAAACCGTCCCCCCCCCCCCTCCTTCCAAAAAAAAGCAATAAAACCCCCAAAAACAAAAACAACAAACTAGCTAACACTTAAGAAGTATTAATGCTGAAATCCAAGTTGATGCTTTAAAAAAAAAAAGGGACAATACCTCTAAAATATCATCATTTGTGGAAATTTCATTATTTGATATACAAAAATTAAACTAACAGGCCATTCAAAGAGTTTGTCACCAATAATTTATTTATGTGTTGTAGAATTATTTAAACAAAAAAATTCCTATGCAGTAATGGGTGAAACTTAAACACTATGAAAGATTTAAATGGACCAAAATGAAAAAGAATATTTCGTTATTGTAGAGTTGCATGCAAACATGAAATAATAAAGGATCCTAATTTTGAATTTCTGAAGGACTCAGATTTACGATGAAAGATGAGAAAAATTTGCTTCACATGAAAACATTTTAATTAGACAAGGCCTTGGTCTTTACCGTATTTCCTCTGCTAATAGTGCCCTCCCTTTTAGTGGCAAGCCTACATTTTTTACAAAGAAAACCAACTTCAAATGCCTAAAATTTAGGAACTTTATTAGACTTCTTTAATTTGAGAAAAAAATCCTCTATACAATCATTTATATGATTGTATAGAGGAAATTAACCTCAAATTAAAGGGAAAAGGGCTTAAAAGACATCAGTTTTAATGATTTTTTAAATCAGAAATTCATGCTAAATAAAATTTTCCTGGCAATATAATGTATACCTCCTGTGAGCGTTCATCAGAAGAAATATGGTAACTGCATTTTTTCTTATTTTCCTTCTTTTGATATTACATTAACATCATTTCAGATATTCTAAAGGGCTTTTCTTGAAAGTTACTTCTTGATCACATTCTAATAGATGAATTTTAGGAAAAAAGATATTTTGAATAAGTAAATGTTTCATGAATTATTTTTTTAATCAATCATTAATTTTTCCTTTCTCTGACATATGTTTAAAGCATTATTTTATTGGGGATTTGATTCAGAAATTAAATAGTTCAGATTTGATACAAAAGACATCCTTATAATTTTTTAAATATTTATAATAAAATTCATAATAAAATCCATCATTTTACAAAGACCCTTTCTTTTGAAATTAAAAGAAGAAAATTGTTGGAAAAGGACATATTATTTGTTAAAAAGAAATTAAATGTTTATCTTTTTTCTAATAGAGTACATAAAAAGTTGCACTTATAAATTTAGACACACTTAAGGATGACTTTTTCTACACAGCAAAAATGTCAGATTTAGAATCGGATCAGCCATGTGTTTGTATACGGAAGTGAATCTTAACGTTCTGACCAAGGGTGGTGTATAACTAAATTTTATGTTGAGAAAAATCTAAAGCTGTAACTTTTTTTTAATTATAAATCATTTTAAAAAGATGTAAATAATAAATGACAAATATTTTATACTTGATAATATAAATCAGTGTTTTTTGATGGTAATTGCAGAGTTCTAAATGGAGTCACTTTTGTTGCCTGGAAACCAGCCACTTTGTAAACTTCAAGGCACATTCAAGATAGGTCGCTTGCAAGCAAAGATTTTAAGTGTTTGCAGCGAAAGTTTTCAATACCCTGAATGCAAGGCAGATATATTTATTTTTAAGGGCGCAGTATACAGTTCCAGTCTAAAAATATTCGAATTGGCCATGGTCAAAAAATGAAATAGTGAAATAAACAGCATTTCAAAGGTATTATGAGGAATAAAAAATGTTTTTGTTCACTTAAATCAAATAATAATGCCAGAATGAGCGATTTGAGAATCCAGGTCTCAACCGTTTCTTCTTTGTTTCATTGATGCAGACTGAAAATTCGAGTACATGGCTGGTAGAGCTAGGCGTCAAAATTTAGCGCAGAATCGTGGGTGGGGTAAGATATTCCAAAATAGCTGATAATCGGAATGGATGGGGTATGCCTCTTACAACACTAGTTCAATGCATATTAAATTTGCTTTCTATTCATCATGGTTTGCTTTGTAAAGAATACTGCATTATGTCTGTGGGGTATCATTGAAATAGCGCCAAATTGCTGAAATTAGGCCCAATTTGTTGTTGACATTAGGACAAGAAATACTTTTATGCCATGTATTTGAGGATGTGTCTATGCAAGTCTCTAGTACTGCCCGAGAGCTTTGGACCTAATTAAAGCATAAATGCATTTCGTTTCATTCCAGACTGTAATTCCAACAGCCTTGGAATAGACTTGTGAATCCTTGTGTGTCGGCTGCAAGAAATTCTGCTTAGAACTGTATGTTGCCACCTAACAGAATGCAACTTGCATTATAGAGCAGGGGAAAGTACTCTAAAATGATTTTCAATATCCTTATTGAAGAAGTTACTTCCCTTTCGTACATCAAATATCATACTAGCCTGAAAACTAATCTTACTCTTTTTGGTTATTTATTTTGTCTGGCATATGAATAATTGGCACAGAATGAGTTTTATTTAAATGTGAATGTTTTGAACAATTGTCAGTTACTTCATTGGAAGCTCACTGATAAATAAGTTTTCTTGGAATTATAAGTATCAAGCCCGGACTCTGAACACAATCAAAAAGACAAATGACCCAGTCAGATTGATTGATTGAATGGAGTTAACGCCGCTTTCAAAATTATTTCAGTTATATCGCAGCGGCCGGAGCACTTAACAATGGATTCCTGGTATTTCTTTCACCTGTACTACCATTACATCCTTTCCTAGCCTCCGACTGCTATCTCACATAGGTTTAGGATTATCTACCCATTGGTGAGAGACAAACGTCGGAAAGGATATTTGCCGCCACCGGGGTTCGAACCCACGACTTCCAGATTGAAAGTCTTATGCCTAACCAACTGCGCTATGGTGGCGCATGGCCCAGTCAGACTTCAAACCTTTTGAGCCTAAACACCTCTTAGTCTGCTTCATTTCCACTGGGCCACGCTTGACCAGGACGACATTTTATCTGTCTTCAATGTTTTTTTAACCCTTGTCATGCTGAATAAAGACATTGGCAAAATTGTATTGAAATAAAAAATGCTGTTAGTACTTGATGAACTAAGTGAGTGTCACTATTCATTTTAAAAGAAAATCAGGAGGTACAGACCAAGAATGGACTGTACTTGTGTGCAGGCTGATCTTTGTCTATACCTCCTGCCAAAGAAGGATTATTCTTGGCTCAGCATGACAAGGATTAAGCTCTACTATGTAAACCTTTTCCTTTGTTTTTCACTTTAAGTCTGGTTCAGTTTTAGGAGCAGTTAGAAACAAAACTACCCTATCTGGTACAGATATATGTGCAGACTGATCTTTGTCTATATCCCTGCAAAAACAGGAATATTTCTTGGTTCAGCATCACAAGTATTTAGCTTTACAAACAAATTGTCAATATATTTCCAAACCCTGCTGCCTGCTTGGGTTACAAGGTTTTAGAATTAGAACATCAAGCTGTTCCCATTTTTGCAAGGTAAACAAACATTTATCAATTTACTTACTTGCCAAATACCGGATTGAGCTGTTTTGAGATATAATTATCTTTGTCGTTGATGACTGTATTTCCTAGTCTGATCACAAGATATGGATCAGCCTTTCCATTCATATCAGCAGGGTGAAGGTCATTGCCCTGAAAAATAGTAGACACATCATTCAGTTGGTGACAAGATAAATTGAAGTGAAATGAAGTAGAAAAAAATCCAAGGCCAGTTTAATTGAAAAGAAAGGGCCTTAGAGGGTCTGTATTGCTCTACTGGCTTTAACAACTCAAGATTAGAAAAAGAGATATTCCAAATAGAAATAAATTTCGACACATGGTCACTTACAGAACATTCATGCCCAGTTTTTTTGAAAATGGCCCAATTATTTGGGAGGAGATTTTTCAAATGAAAATAAGCCCGTACTTCAATGCCCATATTTGTTGTACCAAAAGTCGGGTACAGTGAAACTTAAGTGTCTCAAACACAGGTTCCTCTCTAACACCAGCGAAAATTCGAACAAGGTTCTTAGTCCCTGAAGATTTTGCTAAAAATTCATCGTGTTCCACCATGCAAAATTCATGCACCCAGACTGACTAAATCTCGAACACTATGTTTTGTTTCTTATTGATACTGTAAATGGGTAATTTTGGCGGTGGTTTTATTTCGGCTATATTTGCGGTCAAGCTAAAGTGCACCAAAATTAATCCACCGCCAATATTTGTCATTATTATTTGCTAAATGAGAAATTTCTTTATTATGATGGATATGACATCTATACATTTAAACAATTTTGATTAAATTTATATCAAAGATATGCAGACCATACTTATTCAACTTGGAATAAGAAAATCTGCTGACAACCTTGACATTGACGGGTCAGCGCAATACGATTGTAAGTGCCTATAAATTATAGGCACTTACCAAAGTATTGCACTGATCCCTCAATTTCCAGATTCCCAAACCAAGTTGGTTGATACATTTCAACGAAATCACATAGAAAAAGTGTGAAAAACTTATACACGCATTATAACTATAACAAAAGGTGTGAAAACAAACTATTGTTTAGTATGTAGAAAGTTGACATTACTCTAGAAATTGCCTGTCTTTTTCTTACGTTGCTTTAAACGAGGAAAAAATGAAATATAGATAAAGCGTTTAATTTTGGCGTTAAAGTAAGAAGCGCCAAAATAAATCAACGCCAATAAATCGTAATCGAAAAACCGCCAATTGTGGACACCACCAATATAAAGCCGTTTACAGTAATTTGGCGTCTAGTTAACTGAGCAGTTTGAAAAAAAACCCAATAGTAATGTCTGCTAGAAAGTCCGACAAGAAGGGCCCTAACAAGTGACTTGTGTAGAAATTGGGGTTTTAATTAACTTAAATCGATCTGCACTTTTTCAAAGACAGATGTGGATTTATATACTCAACAAAAGTTAGAAGTTCAACATTTGAACAGTGTTGAATTGGGACTTTTATGTATTTTTCACTTTCAATTGAGGCCGCATATGTAACAGGAATAATAAAACAATCACCTTTTTGTAAACATAGAGAATGCATCAATAAGACTTTCTAGTCGAAATTGTTTTCATTATCTTATTTCTTTATAAATTTTCAAACACAAAATGCCGCGGACCAATATTTAGTAACTTTCAAACAAGTGAATTAAACAGTAAAATTGAAGAACCAAGTAAGAATGCTTATTTTCAGATAGGTTGTATTTTGGAGGTGGCACATTCCCATCTTCTGGTACCTTGAGAGTTCTTTTGATTGGTTGAACTCCTGATCTCTTGAACAAATTGTCAAGATCCCAAGGTATTTGAGCTGGTGAAGTTAAACTGTATTATATCTGCATTGTGTTGCTGTCCAGCTGCTCAGTGTCTGTTCTTTAGGCACACTGGATATTATTACCTGATCTCCTATATGAATGTATATTAAGCAATTCCAACTGTTTCATTATTTATTACAATATCTGTCATGTGACCGGTCAACAGTATGAACTGTTTTATCCATGCCCAGTAAGTACCGAACTGTTGCCCACTTGCATAAATCACACCATTTTGTTGCAAGCATAATAGACCTGTGGATTGACTAGCTATTAGAATTTTATCCTAAAATTGACGTTTCTTCTCCATATGTCTCTTTTTGAACAATTTTTTTTATGATAAAACAAATTTACATAATGATGAGCGGGTCATAAAACAGTTATTTCATGGATATTCATTTAACTGTGAAAATTATTGCCATCAGTGTCAGTGTCATCCCCTCCACCTTGGGACAATAGTTTTCACTGTTTTAAACGTTACACCATGAAATAACTGTATTCTGTTGACATGTCCCAAATACAGACCTATACATCATGACAATAAGATATAAAGAAACAAGAGTGCCATCGTCACAAAATACGCCGCCACTTTGCTGCTGTTTCACAGAAATAATTGTAGACACTACTTATTTTGACAGAACCAAATTGAAAATGACCAAGTTTCATTGAAATCAAGACAAAAAGTTAGGAGGAGTTGCCTTCACAAGGCTGCAATTTCAATAAGCCCCAGGCACTAAGTTTTAAGGGGGCATAATTCAGGGAAATAAATGAGCCATAAAATCCTTGATCCATGTACATCTACAAATTATGGTGATGACATTGACCAAGTTTCATTTAAATAAAGACAAAAAGTAAGGAGGAGTTGTGTTCAAAAGGCTGCAATTTCAATAAGCCCTAGATACTAAGTTTTAAGGGGGCATAATTTAGGGTAAAATTAATAAACCATAAAATCCTTTCTTCATGCTCATCTACCAATTACGGTTATAACATCCACCAAGTTTCATTTAGATCCAGCCAGAAACTTAGGAAGAGTTGCATTCACAAGGCTGCAATTTCAATAAGCCCCAGAGACTAAGTTTTTAAGGGGGCATAACTGAGGCAATAAGCCCTAGAGACTAAGTTTTTAAGGGGCATAACTCAGGCAAAAATCAACGAACCATAAAATCCTTCCTTCAAGCACATCTACCAATTGAGGTGATAATATTGACCAAGTTTCAAGAAGATCCAGCCAGAAACTTAGGAGGAGTTGCGTTGACAAGAAAATTGGACCCAGAGACTAAGTTATCAAGGGGCATAACTCAGGCAAAAATCAACAAACCGTAAAATCCTTCCTTCATGCACATCTACAAATTGAGGTGATAACATTGACCAAGTTTCAAGAAGATCCAGCCAGAAACTTAGGAGGAGTTGCGTTGACAAGAAAAGTGGACCCAGAGACTAAGTTATCAAGGGGCATAACTCAGGCAAAAATCAACAAACCATAAAATCCTTCCTTCATGCACATCTACCAATTGAGGTGATAACATTGACCAAGTTTCAAGAAGATCCAGCCAGAAACTTAGGAAGCGTTGCGTTGACAAGAAAATTGGACCCAGAGACTAAGTTATCAAGGGGCATAACTCAGGCAAAAATCAACAAACCATAAAATCCTTCCTTCATGCACATCTACAAATTGAGGTGATAACATTGACCAAGTTTCAAGAAGATCCAGCCAGAAGTTTAGGAGGAGTTGTGTTGACAAGAAAAGTGGACGGACGGACGGACGGACGGACAAATGGACGGACGGAAGGACGGACGGACTGACAGAGAAGATGACGCCAATATACGTCCGCCTCCGGTGTCGTATAAAAAATGAGTTTCCCACTTACCTTAACAACATAGACTCTAACAAGAACCTTGATTGGATCATTTCCTGGCAGACCCTGAAAAAGTCCAAACTGTGGATCACCTCCAGTAACTGTTTTATCTTCTATGTCTGCAGGCAGGGGGAACTTGTAGATCTTCAATGAACCCTGAAATAGTCATGAATACATTTAAAGAAATATGATTGGATAATTACCTGGCTGACCCTAAAATAACCCAAACTGTTGATTCTGTCCAGTAAATGTTTTATCTTCTTAACCAGGGTAAGTTGTAGACTTTTAGTGAACCCTGAAATACTCACAGAGAAAGGGATCATTGCCTGACAGACCCTGAAACAACCAAAACTGTGGATCCCTCCAGAAAATGTTTTATCTTCTTTATCAGATGGCATGGGGAACTTGTTTATCTTATTAAGAGCCCTGAAATAGTCATACAGTTATTGTGACATAACAAGAGGACCATGATTGTCCTGAGTAGGTCGAATCATAACTTGTCAACTATGTTATAAATACAAAAGATTGTTTGATGTACAGTTAGGGTGGTTTTGAAAGAAACAGACTTTCATTTCATCCTACTGCAATTTTGATTTCTATTTCAATTTTTGTAAATTTTCAACATTTCTGTTACCATGGCAACCAATGTTATTGATGGAATTGAATTCTTTTAACAACTTTAGTAAACCTACACTTTAAGAACATCTCTGCAAAATTTAAAACTGATAAGCCCAATGGTTTAGGAGATTAACCATTTCAAAGATTTTTGGCAATTTTTGGACATTTCCATTACCATGGAAACCAGATTTTTAGCTTGAATAAAAATCTTTTTATTACTTTGGTAGAGATTCACCCGAGAAACATCCCTACAAAGTTTCAGCTTAATTGGCCAAGTTGTTTGGAAGAAGATGATTTTTTCTAAAACTTTCAAAAATTTTCAGCCAAATTTCAGCCTTTCTGTTACACTAAAAATGATAGTTTTTGATGGAATTAAATTTCAAACAGCATTTAAAGAGCTTCACCAGAGGAATATCCCTGCAAAGTTTCAGCTTGATTGGCCTCATGGTTTAGAAGAAGATGAATTTTTTCAAAGTTTTTCAACAATTTTCAGCCATTTTTCAACCTTTCTGTTACCGGTGAAACCAGAGTTTAAGATGAAATAAAATTCTTTCAACAAATTTCACAGAGCTTCACCAAAGAAAGATACATGCAAAGTTTCAGCTTGATTGGCATAGTGCTTTAGAAGGAGAAGAATTTTTTCTAAGATTTTCGGTCATTTTTAACCTTTCTGTTACCATAGCAACCAGAGTTTTTTTTTCATAGAATTAAATTCTTTAAACAACTTTTGAAGAGCTTCACCAGAGCAGCATCACTTTTAAGTTTAAGCTTGATTGGCCCAGTGGTTTAGGAGGGGAAGATGCTTAAAAGAAATTGTTGCTTGATGTACTCAAAATTTTCTTGCAAAGAGGGACAATATGTTACCACACAGCTTTAAGATTGGCGAAATATCTATTTACCTGGGATCTAAATTTGAATTCACAAATATTGGACACAGTATAAATATTAATGTAACATTTTGCTGCAAATTCTCTTTTTCTGCAATTCTATGATAACCAGTATCAATTGAGAACCCTTGGAGATTCTACAAAATAGACCTTAGTAATAATAAGGGCACAGCCATGAAAGCCGGTGTTTCGCACACAAGTTTACATGTCATCACATATCCCGTAAATCAAGATGACGTTGAAAAAAAAGGAGCAACGCTGGACGTTGCATTATACGCCCGGAGCTCAGAAATGAATGGGTGATGTTTTGAACTTTTTATTGATCCTTAGGATGTATTTTCTAGCATACACTATAGTATATTGTATTTATACATGCATGTGAAGTTTCAACATCGTAGTCCTTGTATTTTGAAAGTTATGGACCGGACAAGAATTTGCTAACTGAATCAAACAAAGGGCAATAACTCAAAATTATAAATGGTAGAGTTGTGGTTTTTGTGCTCTGCACACCCTAGCTATGAGATCTATACACCTGTGAAGGTTCAAGACTATAGGCCTTATAGTTTCAAAGTTATGGACCAGACACGAATTTGCTAACTGAATCAAACAAAGGGCAATACCTCAAAAATTACAAATGGTAGAGTTGTGGTTCTTATGCTCTGCACACCCTAGCTATGAGATCTATACACCTGTGAGGTTTCAAGACCATAGGCCTTATAGTTACAAAGTTATGGACTGGACATGAATTTGCTAACTGATTCAAACAAAGGGTAATAACTCAAAAATTACAAATGGTAGAGTTGTTGTTCTTACACTCTGCACACCCTAGCTATGAGATCTATACACATGTGAAGTTTCAAGACCATAGGCCTTATAGTTTGAAAGTTATGGACATGAATTTGCTAACAGACAGACAGGCGGACAGACAGACAGACAGACAGACGATGCAGACGATTACATAATACGACCCTTTGGGTGTATAAAAAAGAAAACAAATTTAGACTTAAACTTGGCATATTGTTATTTGATAACAAAATGCATATCACTGTGTTTTGTTATCAAAGTATCATATCCCCAAAAGAGTTCCATAGACACTTGGAAAGAGATGAAGAAATTTGATTTTCTTCAAGAGTATTGACCAAAGTCTACGGACCGACCAACTGACCGACCAACCAACCGACAAGTGCAAAGCAATATGCCCCCTCTTCTTCCAAGGGGGGATAATAATAGCCAAAATTACTACACTTACATCAGATTCTGAGGTACTTTCCATGTTATGGAAGTCTGAGAATTAAGAATCAACCAGGGGCCCATTTTGTTAAACTTCTTCCAAAAAAATTAATCATAAGTCAAATTCACAAATTGTACCTGGTAATTTCAATCATAGTTAGATTATGCCGTGCAATATCTCAAAGAAAACGATTCCAATGAGATGATGCATGGCAGAATACCATATTAAGTGACTACTGTAGAAGCAACTTTAACTTTTGACTGCAAAAAAAAAGAGATCGTAAGATATTTGGTAAAACAGGCCCAAGTATCTTACCTTAAATTTGCCCACAATTCTTCCTTCATCTGACACCTCATTGCCCATATTTTTGCCTCTATATAACTCAAATGTGTGTAGCCAGTCTTTAAAGCCATTAAACTCTGGTTGACTCTCTAGTTCATTAGGATATACCTGAAAAATATCAAAGACTCATGTCAGCTAGTACATACACAGTGCTTAGACCAACGAATTACACCTTTATTACTTCAAAAAGAATTTACTTTGTTTCTAAGACTTTATAGTTTGTTATAATAAAGGGATGATTGTCCATTTGATTCCATTTATTGAAGCATTAAATGTAATTGCCTAGTTACATCGCCTAAATAATACACCCTACGGGCACTATTTTCTTTTGGCAAGACAATTACAAATTAAATTTCAAAAAGACACCCTCATCCCTATTTAATAACAGCAAAATAGCAATCTATTCAGGACCATAAAAGCTACTATTCAAAGATATTATGAAGAAGTTGTAACATTGTAGGGTAGAAACACATTAATATATGTAATTTTTAGCTGAAACACCTCATACCATCATTGTTATTGCAAGTCCTGGCAGAAGCTTTTGTACAAATATGTACTTGTTAAATACTATGTTTAGTAAGAAAATGTGTCTGAATAATACATTTGCCATGGCTAAATATTCTGTTTACAGAATGACATTTAAGTCAAAGGGCTGATTTTTTGAAACACATGTTTTCTGAGTCATTTCATCTTGAAATTAAATAATATTAAAATCTCCAACTGAACACTGAGTAATGCAGTGATCTTTGTCTTTATCAATTCCATCAAAGCGTACCAGATTCAGGATGACAAAAGTTTGTTTGTAAATTGAAAATGTGCAAGTTTTAAATTATTAGCTGTGCTTATATATATATACATAGTTATTAGAATATATATGGATTTAATTAGCTTACTAAAGCTACAGTCTAATAAACAATTCAAACAAGCCCTTTGTCAGAATATCAGTGCTATTAGTGCATGATGTGTTTGTAACTTATATTGAGGTCATATGAAGCATTTGCATGAAGTTTCATGATTCTAGGTCGCTTGGTTTTTGAGTCCAGAAATGAAAATTGAACAAAAATTGACTGACCTTGACCTTTGACCTATATGACCCAAAAACAATAGGGCACTTCCTTGGATCATAAGCAACATTTGCATAAAGTTTCATGCTTGTAGGTCACTCGGTTCTCGAGTTAGAGTCCGGAAACAAAAATTGAACAAAAATTGACTGTGACCTTGACCTTTGACCTATGTAACCCCAAAACAATAGGGCACTTCCTTGGGTCATAAGGAACATTTGTATAAAGTTTCATGATTGTAGGCCACTTGGTTCTTGAGTTAGAGTCCGGAAACAAAAATTGAACAAAGGCTGAGTGACCTTGACCTTTGACCTACATGACCCAAAAACAATAGGGCACTTCCTTGGGTCATAAGGAACATTTGTATAAAGTTTCATGATTGTAGGTCATTTGGTTCTTGAGTTAGAGTCCGGAAACGAAAAGGTTTACGGACGGACGGACAGATGGGCGGACGGATGGATGGACAGACAGACAGACATGGTGAAACCAATATACCCCCCTCTACTTCGTAGGTGGGGGGTATAACAATATAGGCAGGGGAAATGTCTTATATACAACTCGAAGTGATAATTAAGAAAGTTGGGGACATGTCAGTGACTAATAGGTACAGAGGCCGAATGGCTTCACTTCCACTTCTTAAGACTATAATCAGTGAAATCTGTAACATTTATGGAAGTTCTCATTATATTGGCAAATAATTGGCTGATGATCAGCTGGGCTAGAGTAGATCATCTGAGGGTTGGAGATGATTTCTGTATAACCTTGGATACTATTTTTTAACCTTTCTAATAAATTTTACTCCCATTAATAATAAGAAACCTTTCCTAGTAGTTCTGCAATATTTGGGAATGCATGATCTTTCACAATGTTAACCGAGGATTTCTTTTGAAATCATTAGGAAACCTTGACAAACATTGTTAAGGTTCATGGCTTAATCAACATTGCAGATCTATTATGGGTCCACTACCTTAAATAGATCATGTGAGAGCAGATTCATCCCTGAACAAGAATTTAGACATTGTTTTGTTAGCAGTTTAATGCTTTACAAAATAAATACTTTGTCTTGCAACCACAAACTTCTGTCCAAATGTATGTTTTACTAATTTGCCCATGAACATAGGAGTGATATGTCATGTTGCTTATCTGACTTTAGATTAACACTACTAATGATTAAAACATTAATATGTAACTAAACAAATGCTCTTAATGTTATTTTTTAACAGGCACTAGTTTACAGGCATTCATATTTGCAGATTTTGATTTAATAGTTTGTTTAAATGCATCTTGACACTGCTTTTGCAAATTTTTTTGTTGTCTCAGCTGGAGCCTCTTAAAATGGTTTCCTGGTATTTCTCCCGCCAGTACTACAGTTACATCTTTTCCTTGCCCTGGCTACTATCCCACATGTGTTTGTGTTTATTAACCGATTGGTGGGAGACATATCATCGAAAAGGATGAATGTCATTGCTGGTGATCTTTTTTTTCAAACTATAGATTAAATGGATAGAATCTCTTTATCATATCAATTTTCACAAGTATATCGTCGGCTACGTTCTATAAGGACGAACCCGGGAAAAGCCTACTTTTCAGGAGAAGGAAAAAACTTAATATCTTTTTACCTATAAACACTAGTACAACAATTTTGGTCGAAAACATCTTAGATCGAATCACTATATATATTATCTGCCGTCATAAATATTAAATTTTGTCTCAATAATGAGTTATTTAAGAAAAACAACAAAAAAATCGTCAAGTACGTCATTTTTTCACTTAATTTTTACGGAACAAAATGCCGTATAGACAAAAAAAGGCATAAAAGATAAATGCATGAAAAAAACTAATTAAATTTGATGTTATATAAGATTTAGGACAAATCGCCTGTAAAAAAAATTCTTTTCGGGTGCAAACGAGACCCCGAAATCCGTTGAGTGAGACGTTTCTCAAAAAAAAAGAAAAACGCATATAACAATTTTTATGCATGTAACTGAGACACACGAATTATATGGCCTGGGTAAAGGCTGTCTTCTTTTTCAAACTGATCTTTAAAAATAAACTTTTATCATAAGGAAACATGAATAATTATCAAATTTGTCAATACGTCATTTTCGAACTTCACTTTTCGACCACTTCCGGTGCGAAAATGACGTATCTTATAAGTTCAAGAAGCTTTTTTGGGGGGATACGATTAGCTATCAGGTCCAGCATTTTCGCAAAAGACGCGGGAATATCATATGTGTGCGAAAACGCAATAAAAGAAAAAATGGAATTTTGCATATACGTCCTTATAGAACGGAGCCGACGATATTTTAATGTTTAAAAATTTTGGTCATAGATTGATCGACCATCTGTAAAATTCAGTAAATCATAAGTTGCCATAAAAAAAATCAAATTTTCAAAGAATCATATTTTAAAGCTAGCACTTTCATAAAGATTATTGGTTGAAGTTTGCCTTTAAATCACCCAGAACTTGACTCGGGACTTCAAATACTTCAGGATCTGGCTTTGTCATTTACATTAGTTTGTTAAATAAGATATGTTAGTAAGTTAGACAGTTGGATATATATATTTATGTCATGTTAGTTGGTGCTTTGTTTAGTTAGGTTGTTAAATATATGTATGTTTAATAAGGTTAGTGTTGTCACTCCGTCTAAATCACCTTAAACTTGACGCGAGAATTTAGACGTTTAAGTCTGTCCTCTTCCTTCTCCTCATCACTCTCATCACGAGAAAAAGCTTTGTTAACAAAACCCGTGATTCCTCCCTGTAGTAAGGTAATATATTATTTCAACTATGACCTACGTTGTGGGAGTGAAATAACCTTGTTATAAAAGAGCTTAGAGCTTAAAGTCACAACTTTGGATTGCAGTAAGAAGGATGCCGATTTGTTTTTTATGAGGCCATTTTGATGGATCAGTGGGAAACAGTTGTAACTGCCTATAAACATATAGGCAGTTACAACTGTTTTGCAAAGAGCAATGGATTTTTTCAATTGGGCATAATATGTTCAGCAAAATTACATTAATCAATTATTAATTTCACATTTCTTGCAAATTTCACTTTTTTTGCACTTAAGAAATAAAATATATTTATATGCATATTAGATTCCTGTAGATCTTTCAATGATATTTCACAAGTGTGGACATATTGACAGGAAGTGGGACATTTTAGAATATTCACTTTATATTCATATATATTTAAACAGAAAAACTTCTTGAAGCTAGTTACCTTTAATTGTGCTGTTGAATTAAGCAAGAGGTCCTTTTTCCTTTGTGATTTAGGGGACAATTTGGCAGCAATTCCAGCAGCTTTGGCTGTCCCCTTGAATGTTTTCTTTTCTGACCTTTTCTCCATTTTCTTTAACTGCTCTTCCATCTTTTTAGCTTCTTTAGGATTAAAATCTGGATCTGCAAAACAAAGAAAAATAAACTCATAATTAACAAGAGCCATGTCGGAAATGGCCATCCCCCGCCGTGAAAGCTTGATAGTAAACTGAAGCCTAGTAGATTAAGGATTCTATTGAACTTTAAGAAATTGTTCCCCTAGAAGATCTAAGTCTTAAAAATAACAAAGGTCAATAACTCCAAAATTATGCAAGCCAGAGTTATAGTTCTTGTGCACTGCACTTCTCTTTCATGAGATCTATCCACCCATAAAGTTTCAAGTTGATAGCTAAAATACTTAAGGAGATATGCTCCGGACAAGATCTAAGTCTTAAAAATAACAAAGGGCAATAACTCCAAAAATATGCAAGCCAGAGTTATAGTTCTTGTGCACTGCACTTCTCTTTCATGAGATCTATCCACCCATAGAGTTTCAAGTTGATAGCTATTATACTTTAGGAGATATGCTCCGGACAAAATCTAAGTCTTAAAAATAACAAAGGGCAATAACTCCAAAATTATACAAGAGCCATGTCCGACATGGCCATCCCCCACCGAAAAAGCTTGATAGTAAAACTGAAGCCTAATATATAAAGGATTCTTTTGAACTTTAAGAAATTAACCCCCTAAAAAATCAAAGTGTCAAAAATAACAAAGGGCAATAACTCCAAAATTATTCAAGCAAGAGTTGTAGCTATTATGCATCGAACTTCTCCTCCGTGAGTTCTATTCACCCATAAAGTTTCAAGTTGATAGCTGTTATACTTTAGGAGATTTGCTCCGGACAAAATCTAAGTATCAAAAGTAACAAAGGGCAATAACTCCAAAATAATTCAAGCAAGAGTTGTAGCTATTATGCATTGAACTTCTCCTTCATGAGCTCTATCCACCCATAAAGTTTCAAGTTGATAGCTTTTATACTTTAGAAGATTTGCTCCGGACAAAATCTAAGTATCAAAAGTAACAAAGGGCAATTACTCCAAAATTATGTAAGCAAGAGTTGTAGTTCCGGTGCACTGCACTTCTCCTTCATGAGATCTATCCATCCATAAAGTTTCAAATTTATAGCTTTTATACTTTAGGAGATATGCTCCAGACAAAATCTAAGTATCAAAAATAACAAAGGGCAATAACTCCAAAATTATGCTAGCAAGAGTTGTAGTTCTTGTGCACTGCACTTCTCCTCCATGAGATCTATCCACCCAAGAAGTTTCAAGTTGATAGCTTTTATACTTTAGGAGATATGCTCCCGACAAAATCTAAGTATTAAAAATAACAAAGGGCAATAACTCAAAAAGTATGCAAGCAAGAGTTGTAGTTCTTGTGCACTGCACTTCTCCTCCATGAGATCTATCCAACCATAAAGTTTCACGTTGATAGCTATTTTACTTAGGAGATATGCTCTGGACAAGTTTAGTGACGGAACCTCGGAATGACGGCAGAGGGTATTACTATATCCCCTCGCCGAAAACGTCGGGGATAACAAGCCAAAGTTATGGTTCTCGTGCACTGCACTTCTTTTCCGTGAGATCTATCCTCCCATAAAGTTTCAAGTTGATAGCTTTAATACTTTAGGAGATATGCTCCGGACAAAATCTAAGTCTTAAAAATAACAAAGGGCAATAACTCCAAAATTATTCAAGCAAGGGTTGTAGTTCGTATGCACTGCACTTCTCCTCCTCGAGATCTATCCACCCATAAAGTTTCAAGTTGATAGCTATTATACTTTAGGAGATATGCTCCGGACAAAATCTAAGTCTTAAAAATAACAAAGGGCAATAAGCAAGAGTTGTAGTCCTTGTGCCCTGCACTTCTTCTCCATGAGATCTATCCACCCATAAAGTTTCAAGTTGAAAGCTATTATACTTTAGGAGATATTCTACAGACAAGTTTAGTGATGGAACTTGGGAATGACGGACAGAGACCATTACTATATCCCCTCGCCAAAAATGGCGGAGGATAATAAGCTTTATTATCCTAGTCATGCTAAATAAAAACTTCAGCAAAATTGCATTAAAAATCAAAATGCTTTAAGCACTGGATTTGCTGATTGAAAGTCAGTATTTATTTTGAAAATGTAGTTTTAAAAACTCATCTGGTTTAAAATGGAAGCTCATGCAGTAAAGACCATGATCAAACTGCACATATGTGAAGGCTGATCAAAGTCTATATTTCCTGTCAAAGCTGGAATATTCCAGGTTCAGCATGACAATGGTTGAGGATCTCTAGATATACTTTACTTATAGTACAACTGTCAATTAATCATATTGTTACACATGGAATACCTTTTATTTACAAGTATGCTTCCATCAGAGTGAATATTAATTGCTTTGTTACTTAATAATATAATAACATCGTTTTTTTATCAAAGCATGCACATAAATAGTTTCAAGCATGGAAGTACAATACATGTGCACATATAATTAGTTTTATGTTTCAAATCTCCTTATTTTGATCCCTATAGTTAGACAACCATGTTGTGCATGAAGTTCAATCTGTTAGTAATTCTAACAGCCAGGCCTATAAGTTCTTATTGTCTCTCTTATTGCATCTTTGCTAAGTCCTATCACTGATAGGAGATAACTCAATGCTTCTTGATTTTGTCTTAATTCAAGGTTCATTTGTTACATAGCTTATAATATATCTAGAGGGTCCTAATAGAGTCCTGATGCAAATTAAAACTCAATAAAGCCCATCAAATGAAAGAGTGTTCTTGTCTGGTAATGTTTAAATGTGAGTGACTTTATTGTCCTAACTTAGAAGGCTAAAACAATGATCTTGTACAAAAAATGTCAAATAAGACTTACCATCCCCATTACTGATGGCCTCATAAGATGTATTATTTTGGGTTTTCTGGTCTTGAGATGTACAATTGTTTGTGACTTTATTGTCAAAACTTAGAAGGTTAAAACAGTGATCTTGTACATTAAATGTTCAATTAGACTTACAATCAGGTGATGGTGGTTTAGGATCCCCATTACTAATGGCCCCATAAGGTGTATTATGTTGAGTTTTCTGGTCAGGAGATGTACCATTGTTTGTGACTTTATTGTCCAAACTTAGAGGATCATATCAGTGATCTTGTACATAAAATGTACAATATGACTTACCATCGGGTGATGGTGGTTTAGGATCCCCATTACTAATGGCCCCATAAGGTGTATTATGTTGAGTTTTCTGGTCTGGTGATGTACCATTGTTTGTGACTTTATTGTCCAGATCTAGAGGGTCGCCATAGTGATCATCTCTCTTCTTCTCATGTTCCTGATACAAACATGCAAAACCAATCAGGGCCTGAGGTTACTAAACTTTTCTCAGGCTCAATTCAAAATTTTCTCAAATTTCAATTTGAGATTAAAGCCGTGATTCTGTTTAATTACTCATTTTAAAGTATTAACTTAAAAGATGACATCAATAAGTTGTTATAAATAACAACTTATCAAAATTATCTTTTATTTTCATACATTTATTTTAATTTAAAATTTGAGAAAATTGAGCCTGAGCCTGAGAAAAGTTTCATAACCTCGGGCCCAGATAATGAATTAGTCTAACTTACATTTAATGAGCCTGAGTGTGAGATTTCCATCAATATCAAATATGCGCAAAGCAAAGACTCTGACCAGCCTGTGCATCTGCACAGTCTGACCAGAGTCTTCACTATGCACTAATAGTTGATAGAAAAGGTCTCAAAGTATCTTTACACAATGAGGTAACTTTTTATTTACAGTATGTGGCTGTCTACGCTACCCAATGTTTGCACCTCACAAACATTTCAAATTGTTGGAAATGTCACGCACAGGCTCAAATTTCACTTATTTACAAGATATTGCTGCAATAAAATACAGGATTGATCATGATATTACTCTACAATAGATTCCTTCTCAGTTGAGTCAAGAATTGAAAAGTAATAAAGTGCGCCTTCGCTCACTTATTCTATCGTCTGTCATACTCTTAGAGGGGCTTCACAGAGATAACGTAGCTTGCCAGCAGGTATCAGAACGAGGCTGCCACTTGCAGGGACAACAGCCAGGTGTATTTAGGGTCCATTAAATAAATTTAATTTCACCCACATTTGTTTTAACATTATTAATCTTGAGTGATAATTATTTTCAAGAGTTCAGTGATTATTCAGGAATTTATTTGGAGGTCAATCATTTTGAGGTAAAGTTTTCTTTAATTTTGATGAATTTTCATTCTGGTCACCTGGCTTCCTTTGTTTCTTTGTGCTTATCCCTAGAAATGTTTTTGAGCTCTGAATGATCAATTTAAATTAGAAAGGTCAAAATAATATGACTGATCGAAAATAAAGCTTCGTTACTTATATAGTTGTCTATATGACATTATGGATCTGACAAAATTAAACCTTTGCCTGTCTGGATGATACTACATACTAAACTACAAAATTGCCTACATGGCTGACTATGTGATAATGAATGCATAATTGCAAATTGCCTACATGGCTGTCTATATGACAATTGATCCACAATTACAAAATTGCCTACATGGCTGTCTATATGACAATAGATCCACAGTTGCAAATTGCCTACATGGCTGTCTATATGACAATAGATCCACAGTTGCAAAATTGCCTACATGGCTGTCTATATGACAATTGATCCACAATTACAAAATTGCCTACATGGCTGTGTATATGACATTTGATCCACAATTACAAAATTGCCTACATGGCTGTCTATATGACAATAGATCCACAAATACAAATTGCCTACGTGGCTCTCTTTGACAATTATAGATTCAAAATTGAAAATTGCTTACATGGCTGTCTATATGATAAAAGATCCACATTTGACAAATTGCCTACATGGCTGTATTTATGACAATGGATCCACAATTACAAAATTGCCTACATGGCTGTCTATATGACATATGGTCTAGAAATCAAAACCACTTCTTTTGTTGTTTACATGCAATATTTGATCGACTTAATAGAATTGCTATGATGGCTGTCTATAAGTTAAATTGGTCTGAAATTACACTGCCTTTATGGCTGTCTATATGACATGGATCTTACCATTCCAAATTGCCAAAATAGTTGTCTCTATGACATAATAGTTGTGGCCTAATCTATTTCCTCTTTGGCTGTTTGTATAATTGCCTATATGGCTGTCTATATGACATAGTGGATCTCAATATCGAAATTGCCTTAATGGCTGTCTACATGACATGGTGGATCTCAATATTGAAATGTCCTATATGGCTGTCTATATGACATGGTGGATTGTATTATTAAATGGCCTATAATGGCTGTCTATATGACATGGTGTATTGATATAATAAAACTGCCTATATGGCTGTTTGTAGTTTGTCACAGATCTCAATGAAATTTGCAGATACGCTACTATATTTCGGAGTGAAAATGCAGCCAGAGTGGCAAACAAGACACATTTTTGGCTTTATTTGTGTTTTGATGATTGATTTCAAGTAAATCTTCTGGTAATTGATCATTCAGGCATCTGAGACAGTTAATTTATTATACCATATGGAAAGTTTAGCCAAAAGCAAGGCCATACTCAGGTCACTACCATAAATGCTCACTTGCAGAAGCATGTAGCTCATGGATGGAGGTCATGGAATTCAGGATCCATCAAATAAGCTAGTTCTTATGTTTCAGTATTTTGAATTTTATGTAATCAAAATAACTCTTTTTACAAATCTATATCAATTGTTTGATTTTGGGGTCAGATTTTCTTCAAAATATCTTAACTATTTGTATTCAATTATATCCATTTATTTCAAGAACAAGGGTTTTGTAGGATGCAGAGTTATCTGGTCCAGATCCCTAGGGGTCATTAATGGGGTCAGAGAGTGAAGATGATAAATGATGTTTGAGTCATTTGGGGTTAAATACTCCTAGACTGTCTATCAGTGATTTAAAAGTGTTGGCTCATTCCGATCATTTACAAATTAACAGCTAATTATGACCCTGTGTATTTCAATTCTTTTCTCAGGCAATCTCTTTCTCCTAAGGAATTCCATGGTCTTTGATGACAACTACAGTCCATCATAGCCAGGGAGGAATGGTTGTCTACAAGAAATAAAATCAACATAACCTTACTACTAAAATTTCATGGATGTATGAACCATTTTTTGTTTTTAATGCAATCAGTATTTTGACCTTAAGTTATTCTGCATTTCTTGATACAAGTCATATGGAAGCCTGGCCAAGTAAACAATATCTAAGGACTTTTGAAATGTTCATATCATCTCAACATGGCCTTCTAGAGGGCCATATTCTTGGTTATTGGTTTTATTTTGATATATTATTTCCATGTTGGAAATCCATCACTTGCATCTTAGATTGCTAATGATGGAATACTTACCACTAGGTTTTTGATATATCCTGTTCTATTTCTGTAAGTTAACTATCTATACCATACTTACTGTATTTAAGGTTTTATTGATAATAACAATAAACTATAACATCTTTATCGGTATTTCTGTATTGCAACCAGTCCTTGAGTCCTCATTTGATGGGGAGGGGGGTAAGTTCCAACCCCTTATGATGCAATCATTGAATACAATATCAGACTATATTCAACCCCACAGAAATCTATGATTTTACTTAAAATAGAAATATAACCACAGAAATCTATGATTTTACTTAAAATAGAAATATAGAAATGATATTGTCACTATTTCATTTATAGACAGCAGTATTTAGGTTGAAATCCTTAAAAGATCTCTGTTCTAAAGAATTTAAATAGTTGTACACATGTAGTACATAGTATTGCTTTGCATGCGAAAGTTGGATGGAACCAAAGACTGATTACATAAGCATATATTTATGAGGAGAAAAATACATATTGTGCAAATTTGAAGAATTATTAGAAGCAGATACACATAATTATGAAGGATATTAGATGAAATGCGTAAAATTATGTATCTGGTGGTCAAGGCAAACTCACATCTAAGGTTTAAAAATGTTCTAGTAGGTATAAGCAAACAAATGAGTGGCTATCCTTGAAAGATTCAGGCTTCAACAACTTGATAACTAGACATTTTTGTGTATCACCATACATAGGTTTGAAAATTTACCCTTTTGGTCATTGAAGGGGAAAATGATGGTTATATAACATTTTCCAATAACAACATAAGATATAGAACATATTGAAACCTTAGTTCCACCAATTATGCTGATTGTAGTCAAAAGATAAGGCTCTCTATTAGGATATATAAATGATCAAGTATACATAATGTCTATTATACTCATCTAATAAAACAAATCAAAAATTTGAAAGAAATTATTGATATATTAAAGCATGATTAAATGCAGAATATCAATAATTGATGTAGTAAATGATAATTAATACCCAAATGATACTACCATGTTTTATTGATGTAGTTTCTAGAAAATCATTGGAATGATATTTGACAACATAGCCTCATGCAGGCTCTAGTTAGAAATAGACAAGGAGGCCGGGGAGCAATTGATACTGGATCAGTAGTCAAAGAACTATAATCTAATACAAGCACAATGAATGTCGGGATAGGCAACAGTTAGATATGTGATCTTTCAAATGTATTGTATAGATAATTTAGGATTCATTCACTGTAACAGTTAAAACTTTAGTGCTCAAATTAAATGATCTAATGATATAATTTCTGTTTACTGGAAAACAAACACCAGTTCATTCAGAGTTGAGCTACAATTTTACATAAGTAAAATTCAAGGTATAAGGGACAATTGCATAAGCAGTATGGTCAGAACTTTTATAATCCTTACGAATTGATATTCTTGAGCTTAAGGCGTGCAAGCTTGGATTTATAGACTTGGCAAAGAGGAAAGAAAACATTCTCATTGGAATCTTGACAGATGATGTAACAACATTATCATTTTCATACAAAATCAAATTCGGTGGAAATAAACAAGACTTGAATGATCTTGCTCAAGAGTTATAACACAAGAAGGGCTTTTGAAAAATCATACAGATGACTTGGAGTGGTCGATAGACAATTATGTTTTCAACAAATGAAAGCATCATTTTATCCAGCAAAAATTGGAATAAATATGCTTGTGTAGCTACTGAATGCTAAATTGAAAAAGAATGTTTCTTTTTATCCTGACCATGAGGCTTTGGCTGTTGATACACTCTTAATGAACTGGAGTAATAATTTGTTTTATGTTCTCCTTTTCACAGTTATTGGGGGACTTCTCCAGAAAATAGCAAACATCAGGCCTAGGTAGCCCTTAAGTTGAAAAACAGACTTAATGGCCTCAGCGTATGAAACTACTGCTAGTGCCTCAAATCCTCATCTTACAAATACGAACTAGAGAAAAAACATCTTTTGAAGCATCAAAAACTGAGAGTTTTTAATATTTTAGGAAGGCCTTACAAGACCAAAACATACCAAATGCATCAATTGATATTATTATGCCATCTTGGAGAATATTCTACTAAAAAGACTTATAAAGTTTACATAAATAGATGGATTAAGTTTCCAAATGCCAAATGCTTAGTATCCCCTGCTTCTCCTCACATTACTATGCCAATTTCTAACTCAAATTCAGAGGGGGAAGGGTACAGTACCATAAATACTACCAGATCGGCTATAGATCAACTTTTCAATTTTTTATCAGGGGAAAAATTCGGGCACTGCTCATAGACAAACAAATTCAAGAAGGATTATTTTAATTGTTGTCTTCATTACCAAGACATTAATATAAATCATGCATGGGATGCTTAGACAGTTATTGAGTATCAGTTCTGGAGCATATCAACTTGACATTGCATTTATAGTGGCAGTGCTATCTTGAAAAATAGCTGGTTGTTTTATTGCAGTCAACTGCTGAAATGTGTCAAATGTCACATGTGATTAATTTGACTAACATTTCTCTCGTTTAAGATAAAATGATTGTAAAGCTCAATCATTAACTAAAGCAGTCAAGGCCAGGTCATCACCTGTGTCCCCTGATATTGGAATCATACAATGTTGAAAGC
Source organism: Fragum whitleyi (assembly GCA_948146395.1). Classification (NCBI taxonomy): domain Eukaryota; kingdom Metazoa; phylum Mollusca; class Bivalvia; order Cardiida; family Cardiidae; genus Fragum; species Fragum whitleyi. Next base: position 27,867,647 of record OX411548.1, on the reverse strand, counting down.
ACTATGCATTAAAAAGTTTTTCCTGTAATACATAAGTAGAACTGAGGGTTTCCGTTACTGTGGAAAGATAATGATTAACACTCACAAACCTTATTCAGACATTTCTACATGCAATAACATGCGTCAGGCTGTTGTTCAGGATTTTCTTAAAAAGTACAGGGTTTTTTGAAAATTATGATCTCAATAAGCAGCTATAAGTAAAGCAAAAGCTAGAAGGTCTCTCTTCAAAATTAACTTAAAACTTCTGAGTGGTGCACTGGTTCTAAGTTTAATAAATAAGTCATTGGAAAAGACATCTCTCTACATTCAGTAGCATGTTACAGTAAAACTGCACATTTATCATTATGTTCAAATAGTGTTGGATTTGTTAAAGAGAAGATTATATACATCACACTTTTATGTCTAATTTTTTAATTATTAGATCAGCTTGAACAGAGTTAACTCTAAAGTCTCTGTGAAGCCCCTCTAAGAGTATGACAGACGATAGAATTAGATGATTAAACGAGACTTACTTGGAAGTTGATGTTTGATCTGGATTCTATCGTCTGTCAACTCTTGGATGGGCTTACACACCCAGCCCTTCCCGACCCACTGCATTTCTTACTCTGTTCAACCTTCAAACATTGTCGTCAAGTTTATAAGATGTAAAGTACTTAAAATAAAACTTCGACCTCCAATGGACTCTAAAGGCTGATACCTGCTGGCAAGCTACGTTATCTCTGTGTAAGCCCATCCAAGAGTTGACAGACGATAGAATCCAGATCAAACATCAACTTCCAAGTAAGTCTCGTTTAATCATCTAATTAAATTTTCTATTCAAGACAAGGTTCAGATCAGTGAGTCTCAAAGGAAATCAAGTAACAGATTCTTCTTTCATAAACAACAGTTGTGTACTTTTAAACATAGATCTACTTTCTCCAAAAAGAAATATCCTCAACTTTTGTTTGGATGATGTCAATGAGCGGGCAAACCTGTGCATGTGAGACAATCTCTGATGTTTGTTTTGCAAAGAAGAATAAAATAAATTCTTTGTTAAAAAAAGATTTTCTTGAAGGCTAACTACAAAAGGCCTGAGGCTTGGATTTCAAATCATCTCCCTTGATAAAATAGGCTGCTCTTTCAATAGTTAAAATGCAATTAAAGTTTCGGGTAAATACAACAATGACAACAGCAACATGGCAGACAAAAATAAGGCTCAATCTGAAAATACCGTAGGTCTTTTTTCTTTTAGTTGAAAATAACCAATCCCAAATAAACAAGTTTCAGGTGAGAAGAAGACCTCTTGATAAGAAGAGAACAAAGATTAAACAGAATGTGCCATAAAATTCAGTGAATGATCACTTTAACCAACTATGAGTACGCCAAGCGCTGGTAAGGTATAATAGAATGTTTTTTCCAGGATGTTTTTTATCAAATCCCAAATCCTCTTTTAATCTCAGTGACAAATAGTACCATCAACTTTATGGAGGTTGGTACTTTGTTGTTCAGGGTTCTAAAAGGGTTTAAGTTTATGTAAATGTATCACATGTATCCCATGTTAATTATTTGACATTGTCTTAGTGATATATGTTACTTTAATCTTAAGTCATAAAAACATGTCAGCATCTGTCTATTTTTCTACAAGAAATAGGAAATACTGGATGATATAAGGAAGAAGTGATAATTGATAATCTAAAGCAGGTGTCAAGCTCGGCTGCAGGTCCTCAATAGTGAAAGATTTTTTGTCAAGCAAGAGTACCACCTACAATGCCAATGCTCGGCAGGTGAATGCTGGATGGTTGATAAAAATCTAATTCCCCTTGATAGTATAGATTGCTCTTATTATGGTAAACATTTGTTCCAAGTTTCAAGTGAATGACTACAATAGAACCAGAGGTATCATAAAATGTCAAAGTTTTTGCACAACAAAGGTAAAGACGACAAGGAAGCTAAGGCTAAAGCAATACCTAGGGTTTTCTTCAAAAACAGCCAAGCTAAAAAGAGACATCATTCTTTAGGAGTTATCCCCCTTATTATAATGGAACGCTCTTGGGATATAGAATACATATTCCAAGTTTCAAGTAAACATCTCCAATGATAGCCTAGATTTTACTGTCAACCTCAACACTTACAACTACTTACACATACAGGATGACCACAATAACTCGTCTTTCAGTTCAAAAACAGTCAAGTTTACTAACAAACTATGATTGCAGTACAGATAAATATGCATAATAATAAATTCACTAGCTACTCTTTTTCGTGCATTTATTGGCAAAATCTTCTTTTACAATAATCAAACATAAATTCTAAGGGGAATAGATGATATTCTTGGACTTAATTATGTAAGCAATGAAATTTGAAATAAAAATCCACATCCCCTCCCTTCCCTTTTTTCTAACATATCCCCTCCCTATTTTTAAAAAGAAGCTTGTGACACTGAAATAATCCTCTAATAACATTCAATATGTGGCTCTAATTACATAAATTAGAATATTTCAAGACATCCTCTACCAGAGTTTTCCAATGGTTCTACTTCATTTCAATGATTGATTGAATGGAGTTTAATGTCGCTTTCAACATTATTTCAGTTATATCGCAGCGGCTGGAGATCCTAACAATGGATTCCTGGTATTTCTCTCACCAGTACAACCATCACATTCTTTCCTAGCCTCCAGCTACTATCTCGCATAGGTCTACGAATATCAACCCATTGGTGAGAGACAAATAGTCGGAAAGAATGAGTGCCGCCGTCGGGATTCGAACCCGGGACCTCTAGATTGACAGTCTGACACGCTACCAACTGCGCTATGACGGCGGCTCTCTACTTCATTTCAAATGACCCTGGAAAAGTTTCAAGGAAATTCAAATATATTTGTGGATTGTTTCACACAGACTTCCAATATTAATTTTTCCAAATGTTTCCCTACTATCATCCTGTGAAATTTTGAAGAAAAACAAACAATATGTATGGGCTTAGAGGAATCACGAAATTAAAATAGCTTTTCAGGCCTTTTGTGATAGTGATAATGGTAATTTCAAAACCAGAACCTTCAAAAATATCCCAGGTATGACTACTAAATAGTCAACCAAAATTAACAAGTAAAAAAATATTTTTTGTTTGAAATCCGTGTTAGTTGTGAGTCTTAAGAATTCCTCCATGATGAGGTTCCTAGTAAATACAAATGTCCAGGCTATTCATAATGGACTATGCCAATACTTGTGCCAGTGAAACAATGCCAACGCAGATCAGATGATGACAATTGCTTCAATTTCTGTTCCTAAACAGCTAAGCTGTATCATTCATAGGCGTAACTAGGATTTTGAAATTTATACACACTCAGAAGGCGACCAACATAAACATATAGGATAAAGGTGATATGTGAACTGTGACAAAAGATGAATGTCCTCCATTCGCTCTCCTTTTCTATGATTTGAGCGTTGGTGAATAATCAAAACATTGTAACTACAGCTTGAATAAGCTGTAGTTTTGATGTTATGATCATTCATCAACAACATTTTTCAAAAGAGGATTTATTTCTACTGCAAAATATACGTATTGGTCGCTACACCCTTTACATTCTTGCTCATATCATTCCCCAATCAATTCTAAGTCTTTTCAATATAGTACATTTTTCAGGTAAGTGTGATTGAACATCTAGCTTTTGCTTTTTTTGTCATCAACAAAATCTTGCTATTGTGAAACATTGTTGACCTGTCACTCATTATTTTTCGTACACTTTCGTTCATATCCGCGAGGTTATTAAAAGAAATTTTCTTCAATATCAAATAAAAAGATGTTATTGTTATCACTGGCTCAGTAGCGCAGTGGTCTAAACCGTTTGGCATATAGAGTTATTGAATTGACAGACCAGGTTGGAATACACACAAAGTCGGATACAGAGATTTTTTTCTGAAATTGTTTTAACTTTGATTTTATGATTAAATATAGGGTCAGTTGTATTGTCTCTTGAATTTCGTGTTTGTTATATTCTATGTTAATAGCATTTTTTTTTCTTACCAAATGTCTCATTACTTTAATTTTCATGGAATTAATAAGCTGTTGTCACTTATTCAAGCTGAGATCACGAGGCTTTGATTGTAAACTTAGCCTTTTTTCTCTCTAAGCAGCACCCAACTGACTCAGTTTAATTATCTTCTTTCGTTCATGACATTTAATGCTAATTATTATACTATTTTTCTTACCGTACGACATATTTCATTGCTTGCCGTTACTTCTGTTAATTCCTTTTTACGAAATTCTGTATCAATTTTTTATTTTAATTTGAGGGTTGTGATAAATTTATCCTGTATTTTTTTCTAAAAAAAAACATTTTCTGTTGCGCGCAGGCTACTAAGCAATAAGAAATCACTTGATGCTTAATATCAAATGGATAACCCACACAGAACGATGAACAAAATTAAGTAAACTGTGTCATGCTTTTTTATACACAAAGATTTGAATTACATCCATTAAAAGTAACATCGTATTTACAACAACAACAACTAGAAAGCCATGAATGGCTTGAGTCGCTCCACAGGCTTGAAATTCTTGTAAAGGCAAATAAATGTTTTGACTAGATTTTTAGATATTTGGGGTTCTACTGATGTTGAAAATGATTTTCAAAGTTTCAACTATATAACAGATAGAGAAATGACCTCTGCTATTAAGACATATTTTTCATCAAATCAAAATTATTTTTGGCTGCATGATAATGGGTCACCCAAAGATCATACCAAAAATGTTTGGTTGATATCCATCAGTTACATTCTGAGAAAATGTTTTTCATAGTTTCCACTATTTAACATATTGAGAATTGACCTCCACCCATAAAATGTATATTTTCCATCCAATCACAATAATTTTTGGTACACTGATAAAGGGTCACTCAAGGACAATTCCAGTGAAATTTAGTTGATATCCAAATATCAGATTCTGAGAAAATGATTTTCAAAGTTTCCACTATATAACATATAGAGAATTGACCTCTGCCCATAAAATGCATATTTTTCATCCAATCACAATAATTTTTGGTACACTGATAAAGGGTCACTCAAGGATCATTCCAGTGAAATTTGGTTGATATCCATCAGTTACACTCTGAGAAAATGATTTTCAAAGTTTCCACTATATAACATACAGAGAAATGACCTCCGCCTATAAAAAACATATTTTCCATCCGATCACAATGATTTTTTGTAGACTGATTAAGGGTCCCCCAGGGATCATCCATGTAAAATTTAATTGGTATCCATTGATTAGAACCTGAGAAAACTCACTTTTTACCATATTTGGAAATTAGCCACGCCCATTAAATCCATGTTTTTCATTGGATCAAAATTTCTTGAACAACTTTGAAAGAGGGTTACCCAAGGATCATTCCTGTGAAGTTTGGTTGAAATCCATCCAGTAGTTTCTGAGGAGAAGATTTTTAAAGAAAAGTTTACGACCGCACGCACGCACGGACGGACGGACGCACGACGGACACAACGCCATGACAATAGCCCCAGTGGCTTTCAGCCAGTGGAGCTAACAACAAAAATAAAATAAAAAAATCAAGCGAGAGTGGGATTCGATCTTCGGACCTCTGCATTGTAAGTTCCTGACCATTCACTTAGAGCTATGTCTGGTCATTTATCACAACTGGGTATATTTTGTTATTTAAATGTACTGTTCGCGTATTTTGAATCTATATAAGGAAGTGGGTTCCGAATATAAATGAAGGTCAACAGGAATATTAAATGAGTGACAGGTCAACAATGTTTCACAATACAAGTTCTGAATTTTGCATGAAAGAATGAATATGTGACTGGATTTGAAAAATACATACAAAACCATTCAGTATCATATTCAATTAAGAATGTCAAGTAAGCAAGTGAATACAAAATGCAAAGCAAAATGGCATTGACTCCCAGCTCAAACAAGCAGATATCTCAGCCTGTGTGTGATATTTCCAACTATTTCACTTATGCCAAGAGCAAAGCCACTGACCAGCCTGTGGATCTGCACAGTCTGATCAAAGTCTCCACTGTGCATACTAAAGATAGATGAGGTCCTTACCCCTCTTTATACCACAGGGGACATTCTTATTGTATTGTGTTATTGTCTAGGGAGCTCAATATTTGTGCCTTGTGTAGATGTGAAATCCTTGGAAATGTCATACATAGGTTGAAATAATAAATGTCCCATGTTCAAGCAACCCACAGTAAGCTGCACCTCTCCTGTAAATAAGATGTCTTTATCAATCCAAATACAGATTACAAAATAAAATTTGATAGGACTATTGTATCTGAAATTAAACAAACTTATCATGGAATTGCAAATGAGAGGAATATAGATATATTTGGATGAGACATATTAAGGGTAAGATTGTTGGAAATGAATTTCAAAAATAGACAAGTAAAATGTACAACTAGTTCATTTAAAAGACCATTTAAATTGGCAGATTGAGCCTACTCTAGAAAATATGTTTTTCTATTTACTTAGGTATTTATAAATACAATTGCTATAAATCAGATATGCTACTGTAGATCTTCATGTATAATGAAATTCTGTGTTACAGATTAGTAGGTGGGGAAAATTAATGACACTGTAAATAGTTTTCTATTTGAGACAGGTGACAAATAGATGGTTTGTTCTTGTCGTCTGCTTATTGCAAAACCTGGAATCAATAAAGATATCTTTTATATTTTATTAATTTGTTATTGGTACTTTTCAATAATTTGTTTGTTTGAATGGGTTTTAAGCTGCTTTTATCACTTTTTTCAGTCATACGGTAGTGGAGCACCTAACAATGGATTCCTGGTATTGCATCAATACCACCATTATATTCTTTCCTAGCCTCCAGCTGATATTCCACATAGGTTAATGATTTTGACCCATTGGTGGGAAACAAATTGTAAGACAGGATGGTGATCAAAGCTGAGACATTATGAATAACAGTCTTACGCACCACCAACTGCATCATGATATTGTCTACCTTTCAATAAAGAGATTTGTAAAGGCTAAGGACTATATAAATCCTCATTTAAGGAGACAACATATACAAAATATGGAACAAATGGTATAATATTATGCAGAAGGTTTGTGCAAAAACACAATTACTCAATTAGAGTTAGTAGTATAAGGGTCGCTTTGTGTGTAAACAAAGATAATCTATTTGTCACTATCTTGATCTAAAGTGATCCTTTCATTTTACTACCAACCATAACCTTTATGGGAGTAAGTTCAGTCAAATCCAAATATGCACTTATAACAGGATAATTGGGTAAAAAGAATTAATGAATAAAACTTTGATCAGAATCTTTAGAATCAATTCTGAGAAACTATTCTCTCCTTGTAAAAATCTTTTTATACGCCGCCGGAGGCGAACGTATTTTGGCGTCATCTTCTCCGTCTGTCGGTCCGTCCATCCGTCCGTCCGTCCACTTTTCTTGTCAACGCAACTCCTCCTAGGTTTCTGGCTGGATCTGCTTGAAACTTGGTCAATGTTATCACCTCAATTGGTAGATGTGCATGAAGGAAGGCTTTTATGGTTCGTTGATTTTTGCCTGAGTTATGCCCCTGAAAAACTTAGTCTCTGGGTCCCATTTTCTTGTCAACGCAACTTCTCCTATGTTTCTAGCTGGATCTTCTTGAAACTTGGTCAATATTATCACCTCAATTGGTAGATATGCATGAAGGAAGGATTTTATGGTTCGTTGATTTTTGCGTGAGTTATGCCCCTTAAAAACTTAGTCTCTGGGTCTACTTTTCTTGTCAATGCAACTCCTCCTAAGTTTCTGGCTGGATCTTCTTGAAACTTGGTCAATGTTATCACCTCAATAGGTAGATGTGCATGAAGAAAGGATTTTTTGGTTCGTTGATTTTTGCCTGAGTTATGCCCCTTTAAAACTTAGTCTCTGGGGCTTATTGCCTCAGTTATGCCCCCCTTAAAATTTAGTCTCTGGGGCTTATTGAAATTGCAGCCTTGTGAATGCAACTCTTCCTAAGTTTCTGGCTGGATCTAAATGAAATTTGGTGGATGTTATAACCGAAATTGGTAGATGAGCATGAAGTAAGGATTTTATGGTTCATTAATTTTACCCTAAATTATGCCCCCTTGAAAACTTAGTATCTAGGGCTTATTGAAATTGCAGCCTTTTGAACGCAACTCCTCCTTACTTTTTGTCTTTATTTAAATGAAACTTGGTCAATGTCATCACCATAGTTTGTAGATGTACATGGATCAAGGATTTTAAGGCTCATTTATTTCCCTGAATTATGTCCCCTTAAAACTTAGTGTCTGGGGCTTATTGAAATTGTAGCCTTGTGAAGGCAACTCCTCCAAACTTTTTGTCTTGATTAAAATGAAACTTGGTCATTTTGAATTTGGTTCTGTCAAAATAAGTAGTGTCTACAATTATTTTCGTGAAACAGCAGCAAAGTGGCGGCGTATTTTGTGACGATGGCACTCTTGTTCATGATATATTCCTCAAAATTAGCAGTGAAAAAGATCTCAGGAAAAATGACAACACTGACAATTAAGAAAAAAATTGGAAAAAGGTTAAAATACATGCTTGAAGTCATGCTTTAAAAAGAGAAAAAGAAGTTTAGTAAATAAGAAAGAGTTTTACTATATTTTCTTGTAGCCAGTGGAGATCTCTTCGCATACAATAAATGTTGTACCCTGGTTATGTTTTATGTTGTTTCAAAATTTTGGGACATTTTAAAGGACTGGATATTTATACTAATGAAATCAGAACAGTTAATTTGAATTCTCTATCACTGAAAGGATCTGGAATGTGCATTGAGGTGAAAACAAAATAATAATTTGCAATTTTAGGACAACCCAAGGTATGCCTTAATCACCCAATTTTGTATCTGACAATTTATTTAACAAAAATATATCCCACGAGCAAATTTTAAGTACTTTTATTATCAATTTAATAAATTTTGTTGATAAGTGTTTTTTTTCCAATTTGAATCTATAGATAAATGATTTTGTAATGAGGTGAAAATAAGCTTTAGCATACCATCACGAAATGAGTAATAGTAGCTAACTGACGGAACAGAACTGAGTTTATTTTGTCATATAGCTGCTTCATTTACATTCTAAGGAAATATGTGAATTGTTTGTTACTAAAAACTTATTTAATTAAGACCCTTTCTACAAAAAATGACATCTTCATTTGAATGTTTCTAGAAAACTTGGTACATGCATTCAATTTCTATATTTTGATTGTCTCACAGAAATATTGAATTTCAAACACAGTACATCTCTTAAAACTTTAGCCTAAAGGATCTAAATATTCTGTTTCCTAGGGATGATTATCATGACTCATTCAAAAGATTTCATAAGGGGACAATTAATTTTGAAGATCAAATATGCATACAGGATAAGAAAGGAGAATAAAATACAGAGAAAATATTGATAAAAATGCTACTGATAACCTAGATGCATTGTTCATGGTTTACCTGCTCCAGTTCACCAGGGTCCTATAGTAGGAAATAAAGTGCACAATATAAAATAATACATATTGTATAGGACTAATACTGTGACTGCAATCATATAGAGTCATATCCTCAACACAGAGTGGTTTGATTAGTCCTTGTAATAGTATCAAAGGTGAAGGCATTTGCGTTTGATCTTATCAAATTATTACTAAATAATTGCAATGCATGCCCCAATCATTTGTTTGTTTGAATGGGGCTAGAAGCCGCTTTGAACAATAAAAATGGATTCCTGGTTTTTCTCACACCAGTACTACCATTACATCCTTTCCTAGCCTCCAGCTGCTACCCCAAATAGGGCAACCAACTAGTGGGAGACAAATAGTAGGAAAGGATGAGTGTGGCTGTCAGGGTTTGAACCCAGCATGTGCCAATCATGTAATTTGTATGATAATTTGGCAATGCCATTGGTAATGTTCAATAGTTAGAATTTACAATCCCTCAAGTCTGTCACTATGCAATAAGTTGAATATTGTAGTATCTATGTTATGCATACTTAACATTTATAAACCAGTCTCAGAGTGAAACAAACTTTAAAATCAGTAAATCAAAAACATTATTCAAATTTTACTGTTTGTCCCAAAAATCAATTTTGAGATATCAATGTGCATTTATTTATATTTTACATTCACTTTACTCTAAATAATGAATCTATAGTGAATTAGATCAATTTTAAAGATTCAATTTTAGCAAAAATCTACAAGAACTTGTCAAGCAAATAGTCCAAGTATTAATTCAAACGGAGTGTCAAAATATAACAATATCTTGGCAAAATAGTTGAAGCTGAAATCCAATGTGATGACCTGTATTGTTTACTTATTGTGATACATCTACTATAATCTATTCAGACACATCAGCATTGTGAACACTTAAGCATGAGTCTGGATGATCATGATTGTGACTGGGATACTCTACATCACACAGAAGCTCATGACATTCATGCTAGGTCTAGAGATATATAGGGACAACATCATAATCACTAGGGACAGTTACCTAATTGTGCCATGCAGAAATGGTCTAGTTTAACTCTTTACAGACAAAAACCTTTAATTACAAAATATATTTTTAAAAAACATATTTGTATAAAATACAAAAGAGAATTTCTCTAAAAACTAATTTCAAAGCAAGATGCTTATCCTATGGACAACTGTGGTTGAGCCCTCAAAATAATGTTTTAACATTTAGCTATGACCTTAACCATGGACATAGCAGAGACGTTCATTCAAATAGAACATCTTATCATGACAGAGAACAATTCAAGGTGTCAGTGCAACACTATTCATAGGCACTTACAATAGTGTTGCACTGACCACTCAAGTTGTGCTAAGTTATTGTGAATCCATCCATGAATGTGGGAGTAATTGTCCTGTCAAAAACAGAGGGACAGAAATACACATTAAGGCACATACACAAAACTGTTGTTAAATGGATAAGCCTCACTCATCAACAATAAATCTTTTTTTTAATTTCAAACTTTTGTTGTTTTCAATTAATTCTGTCTGAAACAAGAAGTCTTGTAAAGAGCTAAAATTCAACACATTTCCTAATACTGATAGAAATTTACTAATGTGGTTTACAAAATCTAACTAGACCTTAGCAACTTTTTCATCATCAATTAAAATTGATGTAGAGTTCTTGTCATTCTTTTCAATTCTAGTCCATTTTTTGAACTTGTCAAGAAATTGAGTTGTAAATAGAAATCATACTCCATTGTTGAAATTATTTAAGATAACTTCAATGTCATTATGAGGGGTGGACAAAAAACTATTATAAGTGCCTAAATATTTAAAGGTACTAACAATAGTTTTGCACAGACATGTCGTTTTAGCTCACCGTTTTTTTAATCAACCTACCATGATGAGTGTTTCCAAGGAAACAAAATATTTGCTCCACCAATCCATGGCTTCCTCATCCAGTTCATCTTCGTCGATTGTTGATCGACGACGTCTCTTGTTTTCCTCTGTCTTCTTTTCCTTACTATATGCAACCTGAAACAAATCAAAATATTTGTATATTTAAAGTTATTTTATAATATAAGATGACTTATATCTAATCTTTCAAATCTTCTTAACTGTACATACATTGCATTGATGTCATTAATTTTTTGTTTAAAATACCATTTCTTCTGAAAATTTTTTACAAGTTTTGTTATCTACACAAAGTGAACTTACATATCTATTTTAAAAAATCCTTATTTAGCCTAATTCTGAACTTCAAATGCAAAATTCTGTTCATTTGACAAATTATTGAGTTACAGCCCATTTATTCCCTTACAGCAGTTTGATTTTTCTACATGTTCCATCTGTCCTTACAGATTTAGATGAAGCCTGTACCTGCCTTATATTCAATATTTGTGTATATTGCTTGGAGCTAGAGTTTTATCTCATCTTTATTGATAGATTGACAAATTCCTTATAGACATGTTTGATAGTTATGAGTATATTTGTTTGTTTGTTTAAATGGGTTAAACAACCCTTAAAACAATCTTTCAGTTATATTGCAGTTGCTGAAGCACCCAACAATGGATTCCCAGTAAATCATAAGCTGTTGGGGGGGGGGGGGGATGAGTATATTTACCGGATCTAGGGTTATCTGTGTCTCTCTAGGAATGAGGGTAGTGCTCTCATCTATTGTGATAGCTACATCATCTGCTTTCACAGATCCTGTATGAATTATGTGTGGTGCATCAGGTTTTTTTCCTGCAAGTAGAATGGAACATCACATTTTGAGACCTTTAATTGTTAGATATTTTAAACATCCAAATATATATCAATTTCAAATAATGACATTTCCAAATAAGTACTGATAAAGTTAATATACTCTTCAAAAAAGTTCTTTGACATTGAATACATATTTTGATAAAAACAACAAAATCTTTATATATTTGAAGTAAATCAAAGAAGGTGGAGCTAAGGCTTCTTTCCACTAATTGAAATCAGAATAAACGTTTCCTGATCAAAGATTTGAAATGGTGATGTCCATTAAGACCGTTACATCGAAAGTGTCACACTACACTTTTTAATGTGGAGATTTTAAGCTGTCAAAAGACTAAGAATGTCATTCAGATTGTGGTAACAGTGAAATAACTCAAATGTCGTTGCGGTATTCACCTTGCTGGACGAACGTTGTTTTTACTTTTCAGACTAATCTGGCTCTACACATAAAGCAGTGAGTCGCGTTAAAGTGGTGTTAAAGGTTGGAGATAATGTGTCCCGACATAGCAAAATAACTTACAACGGCTTGTCTTATGAATCCTACCCAAAAGAGACGGTTAGCATTATGATGTTGTTCCTTCGTACATTTAACCATTTTTCATTTCAAATCTGTGCAAAGACATTTGATTCCAAATACGATTTAGAAGTGGCATTTCTTTGACAGCTTAATGAAGAACTTTCAGTACTATCTATTGAATCTGAAACTACACATGCTGTGTGAGAAGGGTAGTTGTAATTAGACATTGAACGTCATTATGCACAAAAGAGATTAAGTAATTCATTGCAATATGCTTGAATGTCTTAAGATACAATCACTGCTTACAAAACAATTAACTTTAATCGAAGAATTTGTCTTAATTTAGAAAAAAATCAATATTTCATCGATGTCAAAGAACTTATTTTGAAGAGTACATGAAACTCAACCAGAATACCGAAATGGTTGTTCTGGGACAACATCTTTTCAGCCAATAAACTTTTGATATTTAAATGTGACTATTGTCTTTAACATTTATCAATAACTGATTCAAATGCCCTTCCACTCTTTCAGAGAAAAATCTGACATGAATTATTTGAAATCATCCATGGAGAAGATACACAAGACAAGAGAATGTGCTTTGACTTTGAATGTGACTACATCATTTAAATAGATGAATAAATTCTTCAATTGATTGATTGAATGGAGTTTTACGCCGCTTTCAACATTATTTCAGTTATATCGCGGCGGCTGGAGACCTAACAATGGATCCCTGGTATTTCTTTCACCAGTACAACCATCACATTCTTTCCTAGCCTCCAGCTGCTATCTCACATAGGTCTACGATTATCAACCCATTGGTGAGAGACAAATAGTCGGAAAGAATGAGTGCCGCCGTCTAGAATGACAGCTACCAACAGCGCTATGACGGCGGCTAATAAATTTTTCAAAGGCATATCTACTAACTTATTGTGTAAAATTATTATGATTATTGCAATTTATCTACTTACTCAAGAAGTTTAGTCTTGACACCATTTGACAAAAAAACAAAAAACACTTCATAATATACTGAAGCTTGGTTTTGACAACTATACTTGTCACATATTATAGCACTTTTGACAAAAAACATAAATGAAAAGTCAAAGATGAAACAATGGAGTCTTACCTGGGAATAGTTTTTGCAGAGCTTGTTTGGCCTTTTTAGTTGTTGGGACATACATAAACTTGTGTATAGAATTAATGACATGTGTCCCCACAAGGACATATCTACCAAAGTTGCGACAGTCTACACATCGTATAGCTATGGGAGGACAGTATAACTCATTCTCTGGTAACTCCTATACAAATATAAAATATCAAATTGAAAGCACTTTGATGGCTCAACCCCAAACAGTTACAACGGTTTTTCACTGAGCCATCAAGCTGCAGAAAACAATAAAAAGCAGCAGCTGCTGCAACTTGAAAGGAAGTCATGCTTTGTGGAAGAAAATGATTTTTTAAAAGAGAAGAATTGCTAATAAACAAGTTTATTTTTTTAACCCTTGTCATGCTGTACCCGGAATATTCCTGCTTTGGCAGGAGCGAAAATATTTAACTAAAATTTATTCAACATGACAAGGGTTAACCATAAAAATCAAAGAATCAACAGCAGTACATTTAGAAAGCAATGTTTTCTGTTAGTTTGAATGCAGTTTAACCCTTGCCATGCTGAATACATTTTGGCTAAAAATTTCCACAAAAATCAATGGGCAAAAAGCACTGAAAGTCCCATCTGTTGGCCATTTTTTTATTTGAAAAACTAAATATATTTATGATTCTGGTTTGAAAATTAGAAACAGGTGGTGTAGACTAACATCAGACTGCACATATGTGCAGGCTAATGTTTGTCTAAAGCTCCTGCCAAAGCAGGAATATTCCGTGTTCAGCATGAGGGTTAACACCTCTTTTACCAGTCCTTCAGTCGTAATGCAGATGCCCAATAAACTTTTCTATCTCAAAGTTACCAACCATCTATTCCCTACGTTCATATCTATAACAGCTGTAGTTACTTACAACATCAAAATATTTGACTGGTACACTGAAATTTGGGTTCTTCTTACAGTTAAGTATAACAGCAGACTGTAAAACATGTCCTGCACATTCGATGTCAATACGAGGTTTGTCTACAGATGTCAATTGTACTCGCTTAAGGTCCCGAACACCCCAAAACAATACCTGTAAGACAAAACTAAAATTATAATCTACATAAATACCTAATATAAGGACCTTAACATAAATCAAAACTGCCTCATGCAATTTTTTTTTCTGAAATTTAGTGCTAAAATAGATGTTATGTCCAACAAGCACCAAGTAGGGCCTCCGATATGGCTAGCTTAAGTAATTCAGACAGTACTAACATTAAGTATGGCCATGTCAATTACTTGTAAGCAATCAAATAGCCTTAAAAAATTTTGTTTTATACAGATTGATCAAAGTGCATGCAAACAAAACCTTGTAAATACAGGTTGATAAAGGTTTTTCCAGGGTTGCCAAAAATAATACAGTGATTAAGTCTGACATCAACAAAGTAGGGACCAAAGGACTCAATCATTGGGATTTTAAGGGTCCTTTCTTTGATTCTGAGAGTCCCTGCTTTAGGTAGAGACCATTTCTTTTAGTCTATAATCTTGAATTTTGTAGATTTAGAGCTATTCCCTAGTTAAAGTAAAGAAATGGATAGCAGTATATTAATATTTGGGGCTCAACTTCAATTAAGAATTGAAGACTGTTTAAAGCAGTCTTCAATTCTTTTCTGAAGTTGATCCCAGAGAGTCTATGGGACTCACATCACATAGTTTCAAGAGTCTTGGCTACTTATTTTTGCCTCTCAGATGCACAAAACCTGCATCCTTTAAAACCCTGATAATATGTAAATTCTCATTTGGAAAGAGTATATTTCAACTAACCTCTATCCTGTGTTTACTGAGAACAGGCCTAATACCTTTTGGTACAGGCATAATTGGTCCCCGGTCTTGTCTGTCAGCCTCATTTGGGAGTTCCAAGGGAGGTAAATCTTGACCATCTTTATCACCAATTGCTGCAAGCTGTAAAGTAAAATTCTCATCATAGAAAATGAAAAAAAAAATAAAAAAGTCTATAAATGAAAGTATTCTAAACACACCAAATATCCTGAATTTGTAAATGTTGTTCAAATGTGACCTTGATTTTTTAACTTTGTTTGGCAAGATGACCTTGGATTTGTTACATGGTAATGATATAAGAAGTGGTCATATAGAAAATGATTAAAGAGGCTAAAGGGATAAGTTTGAGGGTTATCATAAAAAAGATATTTATAGAAATTTATAAACAATTGAAAATATTTATTCATATAAAAGTTTTCTAATAACTATGATGAATTTCAAACTATTAAATCATGCTAAAATTCAGGAATATCATTTTAACATAGCAAAATAAATCATGAGCTTAATATTTATCATTCGATGGCTGAGTGTGAAACAGTTGTAACTGCCTATAAACCTATAAGCAGTAAGAACTGTTTCATGCTGAGACAGATTTAGACTATTCTACAATTCTAAAAAACTTGAATGAGACCATACAATTTTTCATGGCAAGGGTCTGAAATTTATTTTTGGATAAAATCCCATGTGATTGAGTGCATGATAAAATAATAGTAGAAAAATAGTGAAATTATGAACTAAAGTACGATCAAATAAAGGCTAAGTGGCTGTGCAATACTTCTGTCCCCGAAAGTACTAATCACATAACAGTTTTTAAAATGAAGGGTTTGATAATACAGCATCAGGAAGTTTAACAAACAGTCAATTGATCCATCAATTTTTGTAAGTTTTATAAAAAAAAAATGGTATTGACACCTTACAAAGTACCTTACACCCGAATATTGTGCTAGTTATGTTCCCCTTAATAAGTCTATACAATTTTTAACAGTTGCTACTACTTTTAAATGAAAAAAAAGCTGAAAATGTGCTCTTTGATGAAAAAGTAAAATAGGAAAAAAAGTAAAAAATAACTAAATGACAGATCAAATACCGAGTCCATAGACGTCTGAAGAAAAGAAATATATTTTTGCCCTTTAGAAAAATGAGATATATACATTTGTGTATAGATAAATAGAAAGGTGAAATAATCTTGATAAATCATGAAGTAAGAGAAGTTTAAAAGAATCCTCTGTTTCAGAAATGTTCAAGTCAGAGAAAAATAGTCTGAAATTCAAAATGCTCAATAAGAAAATTGTTTCATGATAATTAGAAAGCCTGCACCATGTAAGTTTATAAAATACAATAGATTTTCAAGAAGAAAAAATCTACTCATGTTTGTCAACACAGTTACTATTATCAATTGTAATACAATTAGTCATGGTAGATACAAGGGATGTTAACATCATTATTTAAAGCCTTTAAAATCCTTTATATCCATCTACCAGTAATTTTTATGTTTGATACTTCAAGAGGAAACATAACCTTGTGCCATAAAGGACATCTAGTAAATCGGTGCTTTAAACAAACAAAATTAAAAAGGAACCAAGATGTCAGCATTAAAGATTCTATCATATTACAATAACTGTTTTCATCTTCATTACTGTTAAAAAGAATGAAACCTTTAGTTCTGTATCACTTTCTGTCCTAAATTATATCTCAAACATTTAGCTGACATCTTGGGAGTCAAAATCTCTGTACAGCCATATTTTTTTAGATATAGAACTGAGCAACACCACAGGCAAGTCTTATTTTTTGCCTCACATTTTCTCTACATTTGGTATTTTTGTCTCACATTTTCTCTACACTTGGTATTTTTGTCTCACATTTCTCTACACTTGGTATTTTTGTCTCAGATTTTCTCTACACTTGGTATTTTTGCCTCAGATTTTCTCTACACTTGGTATCTTTGTCTCACATTTTCTCTACACTTGGTATTTTTGCCTCAGATTTTCACTTGGTATGCAATCTTAGAACTCACTACTCATTAGTTTGCTTTGATATTCTTATCATTTGGTAATTGATTATTGGTGTTAATAAGATCTTACAAATTGATTGCAATGGAAGCATAGGTGAAAATAACCCATGTGGACGGGTATTGAACCAATCGGGAATAGAAATATAGAAATATTTGGTATTACAAGTCCAATGCACTAACCATTGATCCAAAGAAGATCTTCTTTGGCTCAGTGGTTAGTCATTGGACTTATGAACCATTCATTTCAATATTACTTGTCCTCATGAGTTTGACACCAGCCAGCATCGGCTATTTTCAGCTATGCTACAATTGTGCAGAATTTGTTCATAAGAATGATTTCATACAATTGGCAATAAGTATTAAAGTATTTCTATAGGTATGGGTAATACTAAAATATGGCTATATAGAATCTAAAGGTCAGGCAATAAAAGGGAAATTCTAGCAAGATCACAAGTGTCGTATACCCGGATTCGTCTCCTCGCATACGGAGGTGTACGCATGGCAAGCTGCAGCTCATCCTCGTCAAATGGGAACTACATATGACATAACAATTCAGTATAAAAACAGCCCTGTGTTCAAGACAAAAATATTCATGAAACATTTAAGAAATGGTAGCCGGCTTTGCATGTGGTCTAACATGCGAAGCAGGGCACCATTTCTTAAATATTTTCAAAAGTTTTTTGCATCATGAACATAGAGCTGGTAACTATATGGTATCACTATAGCAACAAGGATATTTACAAATAGCACTACATGAAATTTATATGAAAGAATAGTTTAAAACGCTCCCTGTCTCTGCTAAATCATTCATCCATACATCTAAAAATCTTTAAAAAGAAATTCTACGTTTGAAAATATTTTAGAGCATGCATAACCCTTATAATCTAGAATAGTAAGCCTTTAAGCATGGATTTTTATATTTATATAAAGTATAAAGTCATATTCTTTGATTATAAATGTACATGTCAAACACTTAATCATATTCATAACATCAATGTTTTTTTTTAAATATGACTCTGACAGACAACCTTGACATTGTCAATAGCAAATATGTTTGGGGCGCAAAGATACTCATTGCAGGTTAGGTAAATTGGGAAGAAAGTGAAATATATTATTTGCCAAAAGACTAACTGGACATACATATAGACTCTTCAAATTTTCTCTAACTTTATGAATGATGGGTTGTTTAATTCATAATTTAGTTGTGATACAAGGGAAAATGCCATTCCTAAATACAAAGTAAATGCATCCATTTACCGGTAGTAGTTTTGTGGTTGTAGAGCAAACAGGACCATAAATGACAATTTCAAACCCTAACCCTAACCCAACAGTAATCAACACTAGCCATGAGCAATATTAACTGCTTCAACTTTCAAGATAAACAAGATGTCTTTGTGAAACACGAATGCCCCCGTAACAGCATTTTTTTCAAAGTTTGACCTTGACAGATGACCTTGACCTTGTCACATGACCTTGACTTTGGTACCAGCGGATGCGGATCATTGAGATCTATCATCATGCCAAATATTAGCCATGTATCGTGAATAGGCTTGAAGATATTGGCAATGTTAAGTTTTTTGGTTAACTTTTGCAGACAGACAGACGGACAACGGTAAAACAATATGCCCCCGATCTATCGATGCGGGGGCATAAAAATTTGTATTCTACAAGAAAGTAGTTTATTCTCTTTGATTTATGGTAAACATAAAGACCCACAATCAACACTCTAAATTAAGGTTATGTTTAACAAAGCTTATGAATGAAGAAAAAGGCATTTAGTAAAATAAGATATTCTTTCTTATTTCAAATCATTTTATATGCATCCTTCCTTGTATGTTACCTTTGCAGCAATAACAGAAACAGCTTGCACACTATTTAATGGATTTCTATATTTCCAAAACATATCAATGAATATTGATTTGTTTGTCTTAATTTGCTTTATGCCTCTTTCAACCAACAATCTTCTTCCAGTTATATTTCGGAGTCTAGAGCACCTAACAATGGATTCCTGGTATTTCTCACACCAAGTCTACCATCACATCATTTCCTAGCCTCCAGCTGCTATCCCACATAGGTCTATGATTATCAACCAAATGGTGAGAGACAAATTGTCAGAAAGAATGAGTGCTGCCTTTGGGGATCTGACCCGGGACCACAAGATTGACAGTCCGATGTGGTACCATTTTCAATGAATATTGAACTTTACAGGGTTTTTTTTACAAAGAAAAATTGATTTATATTTTAAGTCTACTCTACAAATATCATTTCAAATACTTGTTTATGCAGGTTAATTTGTGAAACCTAATAAACTATTCCTACTTAGCAGAGATCAGCAAAAGCAATAGTTAATCAAGAAGCAGCAGTTTACAAAGCAGCATTTAATCCATTCACACACAGTACCATTTTTTGATGCTCCAAAGGTTTATTTGCTTGAATGGGGTTTTACAATGCCTTAACAATCTTTCAGTTATATTGCAGAGGCTGGAGCACCTTACAATTGATTCTTGGCACGTCTCACACCAGTACTAACATGACATCTTTTTCTAGCCTCTAGCCCTTATCCCACATAGGTCTTAGATTATCATTTTCCACATTGTATTCTTCTCAAAGAGATAAAGCATTCCAAAATTTTATCAACTTAAAAAATTCTTCTCTGCAACTTCTTTGAAATTGGAAAAGTAAAAAATTAAGTTGTCCAGGGGCCCGTTTTACTACACTTCTTACAACAAAAATTATTGTAAGTCAAAATCAAATTGTACCTGGTGTTTTCAATCATTGTTAGATTCTGTATTGTATCATCTCATTGGAATCGTCTTTAGAAGAAGACAATTCCAATGAGATGATGCGTGGCATAATTCCATATTAGATTACTACTGTAGAAGTAACTATAATTTTTGAAAAAAAATGATGTATGATGTTTAGTAAAACAGGACCCAGGTAATGGTTTGAAATACAGTGAGAATGATAACAAACCTGAAGAAGTTCAAATGCGGCCAATAATTCACCAGCTCTGTCTGGTCCCCGGCATATATCCCACCACTCCAAGCTGGGAGGAAATCTGGGACCTTCATATTTCTCATGACTCAGTTTGACAACAGGCTTGCATACAGCTCTTCCTATGAACTCAGACTTCCCCTGTGAAAGAGAGGGCACACATGTTTACAATGCAAGAAAGCACCTATCTATAATTTTGCTCTAAGATAAATTCATACCTATTTAGCTTATTAATCAATGCCATGATCCGTAAAAATGAAAACTCTGCAAACAATTGTTTTCTTTCAAAATCTGAAACAAAAATTATTATTCAGGAAAAAATAAATATCCGACTAAAACACAATAAAATTCAAACTGAATGTTTTCATTGTGAAATTAACTAAAATATTATGTGAAATATGATTGGTAATATATTCAATCAACATCTTCAAAATGAGTACAGTACCTTTAGGTAATACTTATTTTTGATTTATCAATAGAAGTATACTGTACTTGTTGAGAAGTTGAAAAGCTGTCTTGTATTCTTGTTATAACTTAATAAGGTATGAAACAACATTTTCATTTATGCATTTTTTGTTATTTTAACTTGGATAGTTGAAAACAAAACACCATCACCATAGACAAATAGATCCTTTTTAATTTCTTAACATTTCAAAAATATATTTTTTTACCTTCACCATCATGCAAAAGCTATTTTGCCCCAAACAATTATTTTGTTAATACATAAAACAGGCCAAGTGTCAACTATCCAATTGGTTGTATAGGCACTGAGTACAGTCTTGCAATCACATACTACAAATAGTGCAAGTTAAGAAACTGACTCCCCATGCATTTTATCCATAAACAATCTTTCAAGCTCCATTGACTGAAGATCACTGTTGCTATTGTCATGGCCCTGTGTCCAGTGTGCGTCAGTGTATCAGGTTGTTAACTTTTTCTTTAAAAATCTTCTTCTCAGAAATAACTGGATAAATTTCAACCAAACTTCACAGGAATGATCCTTGGTCGAACATCAACCAAAGTTGTAGTTACGATGTATTGACAATTCATCAATATAAAAATCATTTGAATTATTCCTGGGGCCCCATTGCTTTGTTCTCCATTTCTCACCAAAAGAAGTGGATTGATGTCATTTTGATTAAATTTTTACCCTAACACAAATATATTTTCAGATTGTCGCCAATTTTGTGGGTATGAATAATAAAATCCTAGGTAAGCCCATGCCAAACAGCCTACTCAGTCCTAACAAGGAAACAAGGGTAGATAATTTTTTTTAACTTCTAAGATGGCATTTTATCAAATAATTGTGAATCATCATCCAGGTGGGTAATCTTTGTCCAAAATTAAAAGTTGACATACAGAAACAAAGAGAGACAGAATTAGGTCACTCTACAACTTTCTTCAATTTTGTGGAAATTGAATCATTCTAAAGGAAACCACTCTTCCTTTGTTGGTACCCCTGACAACAAGCCCAACAGTTTGATGTATATCATTATGTACAAACTGTCCTTGAACGAAGCATAGCTGAAAAATATCTGATGTGAGCCAGTCTCAAACCCATGCAATATTCAAATAATTTGTTTATAAGTCCAATGCGCTAACCACTGAGCCAAAGAAGATCTTCCTGCAGGTGTCAGGCATTGTATTTAAACCAACGAAGCAATGCATGACAGTGGTGAGAGAGGTCTCCCATAACAATATAACACAAATTGATGGCAATGCTAATGTGAAGCAGTTGTGACTGCCTATTTAACTATAGGCAGTGAACACTGCTTCATGCTGGGTCATCAAAATTAGGTAATGTCCTATCCATCTACATTCAAATTGACTGAAATTTTTCTAGTTCAAATAGAGAATAGAGTAATTTTTTTTTGGAATGGTAACTTGTAATTAAATTGCAAAATAATTTGGTACACTTGCAAAGGAGTTGAAATTGCTATTTTTATCTATGAAGAAAGCATCTATATAGAGTGACCCTTGGATTTACCCAACATTTTCCATCCACCATAATTAAATTACTTTTTACCTCATTCTGTATGCAGAAAATACATTTCAAGCAGAGAGTTATTTAATTTACAAGAACACTGCCAGCAGGTGCCACCACTCAGCTGCAGGTGCTGGACAATGCAAATAATCTATGTTGAAGGAGGAGGATAACTCTTTCAAAAATCAGAGTTATCCCCTTTGATGGTGAACACACATGCCAAGTTCTATGTAGGTTTTTCCAATAACAACAAATTTGACCAAGGTTGAAGTTTGTCATGTCAAAACCAATAACAAGCAAACCCAGGGGTGCCATGTCAATGTCAATACCTCAGGCTCTCCAAAAAACTGATGAGCTAAAAAAACAAGAGCTGTCACTGTAAGATGACAATGCCCCCAACACCGCTTTGATAGTAATAAGGAAGTTATGGCCAATGTTAAAGTTTTTGGACGGAATGACGGACGGACGGACAGACAGACGGACAGACGGACAGACGGACGGACGGACAAGTCAAATTTATTATGCCTCCCTATCGGGGGCATAAAAAAAGATTACAATTATTCACAAATTAGCAATCTTTTTCTAAAGGAAATATCAATAACAAAATATTCATTGTTAGTACATTTTGTTAAAACTACCATAAAGTCAAATTTTGTTATTTTAGCAAAGGCTAGAACGGATACTACTGCAAGCCTGCATGTGATGTTAAGCAGTGACTTAAACAAGCTAAAAAACACAGATCAAGGTTATGATGCTTGTTTAATGATGACTACATTGGTTATGTGAAATAGATGATAACAGTCCAGCAAATCACTTATGGCTGTCATTGAATGCATGACTACATTGATCATGTGAAACAGACAACAAGCAAAATCTTTATGCAAATCACTATGGGTTGTTACGTTATGTAATTAAATGCATGACTACAATAGTCATGTTAAATTTATTATAACAGTCTAGCAACTTATAAAGCAATTCAAAAATGGTTGCAATATTATGTCATGAGATAGATGACAACCTTGCTCATTTGAACAGGTAACAGTCAAGCATATCAACTATGATGTTAGGTCGTGATGAATGAATTGGTCAAGCAAAATATGATATTTAATTAAGCTAATCAGTAAAGACTATAGTATGGAATATATAACCATCTAAGCGATGTGAAACACTGAATAGCAAACAAGCAAATCACTGACTAATGAAATGGTCAGCCACGGACAAACTAATAGTAATGCAAAATGATAACATCTTAGGTAAATAGCACTAAGGACTGTTATATTTACATCAAAGAAATGTATTTCACTATTTCTGTCTTTGTTGCTACTAGGGTAAACTTATGACAAGAGTCAAGCAAATAACTGCGTGTAATAGAGTATGGAACACATGAATGCCATGGTTATCTGCACTAGGCAATGGCATCTCAAAACTTAAGAATTTTTTTCCACTTAAATGCCAGTACATAAATCTTTAATCAATAGTTATGCTAGTTATCAATTACAATTACAACAATTTTACAGATGGCATATTGAATTATACAATTTCTAAATTTTTGATTACATGTATATCTTACAGTTTAATGAGACCAACAAAATATTAGTCCACAAGTTACATCAATGATATATGCTACTCAGCACCACAAGTTAATACTACAGTGTAGTCACAAAGTGCCAAATATATTGACATGGAACAAGCTGACAGGGTCCACATGGCTTTACAATTGTGTTGAACAGTTGCTTGGTCAAGACCAACAGGCACAATAACATAAAACCACTAGTAAGCTTATTATTTCTTGTTTCAGTAACATCAACAAGTTTGTTAGTCACAATAATTGTAAGTCATGGAACTCTTGTTCAATCTGCATACAAGACTAAGTAATCAAAGAAATGTTCGTTTTTGGTAGTAGGTATTTCAAAGTCTTAATGATAAAAGGTTGCAAGAGCGTTAAATTGCAGTGTATAAGCATTTATAGCTTTTTATAATAAGACCTACATTGTGGGAGTGAAATAACCCTGTTGAATATTTTTGATATTACATGGGTGTTATTACACTATTGTAATAACTATGCAAATGAGCTAATATCGTAAAGCAACTTGTACTTTTTTGTGAAAATGAAGTCATAAGGCATTCCCTGATATCATTTTGCATGTAATAACTTAAATTGATAAATTTCTTGAATTTCCTTAATTGTCATAAACGTTTTGGTCATATTGAAAATGGAATAGCAAATTTGAGCTCATAAAATAACGAAATTAATTTAACTCTGCATCTAAAACAGATAAAAACTTTATCTGCTTATAGATGACTCATTTAGCAAATTTGGTATTCAACGACCACATTCAATATCCTCTAGCTAACAATTATTCAACAGTATATAATTTCTTGCAGATTAAACATTGAGTTCCAACTGAACACAGACTATCTCACCGTAAAATTACTTCTATCTGACGCCTGATAAAACAATACAGATTATTGCTTTGATTTCAACTTATTTTTGAAAGAGTAATATTTTAATTGCAGCTTTTTTTTGTTCCAGAAATAGGACTACTATCTATATGAAATAATATTAAATCAGGTTACAAGGTTAAATAATGCAAATGTTTTTCATTGAAAAACAAAACTCTACTAGCAGTCAAAAGTGTTGCAAAAATTAAGAAAATAAATGCCTACTCTACTGTAGCTTTGAAACACAAAACTTAAATCTTACAATACAAATTATGTAAACAATTTTTACTGGTAGTGTGATAACTTCTGCCATAGTGGAATTGATAAAGATAGTGATAATGGTCTGCAGCATAATGTATACCAAAAATAAGGCCAGAAAACAATCTTTTCACCAACAAAAGCATTATTTTCAAGTTTTTGCATGTTTTTTCAAAACATTTAAGGAATTTTAAAGAGGGCAAGAAAAAAGTGAGGCTATTCTTATTTTATTTTTTTTTTAAATCAAAAGCAACAAAACTGGCATAAGTCAGGGTTCAAAGGCAGCTGGAAGCTTTATATACAAAATTATGACAAAGTGTGTTTTATGAAAACAATAAACGTCCATTAAATATAGAGGAGTTAAAAAAAAACAATTGGCAAAATTAATTTATAAAATTGCTTGGGCAATAGGTGCTAAATATTGAGAGATTTTTTAATTTTAAAAACAACACAACAGATTTCTAAAAGTTTGATTATCATGACATCCAAAATGCAGTTACCAATTTCTGTACTCCAGCGCTTGGAATGTTAGCCTTTTGAGGAAGAAATTGGGACAATGGTAAAACATGTGAAACTTAAAATAACTCCAAAATTGTTTTAAATCGTCAACTTGCCAATTTAATTTATAATTATTTTTATTTTTCACAAGGATAACAATAAAATGTCACTACACTGATTTCCATTGCGGTCCTAACTCATTCAGGATCTTAACATGCACTTGGACAAAGAGGCAATGGATTCTAACCACTGCTTCCTACATTTACAGTTTGGTGGACTGGAGCTCTGTCTGTAAAGTGTCCTGCTCAAAATGACTACCAGCGTGCAGTTGGGCTAGAACCAACAACCATCAGATTACAAGTCAAGCACACTTACCAATGACCAATTGCCAGATAATTGAATTATTGCAACAACAACAACAAAAAATTCTGTGTCTGCAGTATGTATTAGATCTGTTGTTGATCTTATAAGACCCAGTAAAAATAATTTGATTGCTCAGATGTGATTTGATAAGATTTCAAAACTGTTAAAAACACACATACTTATATGCTTGAATATAAAAACAACCAAGTCTTATAAACTTGAAAGTACTAAACCAAAATAGATCTTTCATATTAGGCTAAGTTAATCAAAGTTTTGATAGTAAAGACAATTTTCTCTAAGGCTGATATTTTAAAATATAAGAACATATGGTTAGAATTAAAGTTAAAATGCCTAAGCTATCATTAATTGGCACATATACTCACGAGCAATGAAAACGCACCACCTGAATTTTTTCTCGTATATTTATTTAATGTACCAGAACTTCAAGCATGAATAATACCATTCTAAATAAATTTGTAATGGACCATTTACTAGGCAATAATGTTAGAGTAAGCTCAGATACACTTGAAGGTTTTTGAACCTATGACATTTGAAAAACGACAAAAATCGTTAATCTCGTATCTTGACAAGTAGGTTTGTAAAACCTTTCAGTCGTTCGATTTTAAGTAACATAACCTCTAACCCAGAAGAAAATGCTGGCTATCACTTTGTAGAATGGTTGTCATAGTCTAGCCAGTTGACTCGTGCACAGGCTAACGCTCTTCAATTTCTACGTCTACACTGTACCTTCGGCGTCCCTGATGGACCTAAACATGTCGTTTGGAGTTCAAATCACTCGAAAATACGAGTGCCAAAAGGTAATTTACAATTCTTTGATTTAAATGAAATATTACATACTGTACTTAGTTGATCCCATACCATACGTCAGTTGAGATCACTTTACTGCTTTTTGCTCATAATAAATGTGTGAAGTCTAAGATACAGTACTTTTAATCATGCAACTTAAAACTTGTTTCAAAGGTACAATTAAATGAAGAAGCCAAAATGGCATTTTTAATGGCCACCAAACAAACAGTGACATCTCACAGTTGATGTAAAGACATGTTACGTCTACATGTTCCTTTTTAGGTGGATAGATGATTAAAAAGAGGTTGAATGAAAATTTCATTATTTAGGACCAGTTTTTCAAATTTTTTGGGTGGTACGTTTTCATTGCACTTGAGTATATTTCATTTTAAGTATGATAAAGTGAAGTGTTTCATAGGAGAGCAATTAGTCTGTTTTCTAAAGATGCTATTTTACTTTAACCAAGACTTCATGAGAGGAAAATAGGTGGGACATTTGTAAATCTCTATAAAGTCAGGGAGGAAATTTAAACTTAGGGAAGAAATGATAACTTTGTCTTTAATTAAATAAGTAACTAATCATGTCTTGAACTTAAAAGCAGTTATGGAAAACCAAAGTTAAGGTGGTGGACTCATAATAATTACGCAACTTTTGGGAAGTAATGAACTTTAACAGCGATAACCGATGTTTCCTAATGATTTTCATTAGGAACGTGACTGTTCATGAGTTCCGTAATGTTGCGGAACTATTACTGTTCCACTACTTTAACACTTTGCTTTATAAACTTACAACTTTATCCTGGTCAAAAACCTCAACAACAATGGTTGGTGGGCTGTCTGCTATTTCCTGCATGAGACCGTACATCGTAACCTCGTGTATAATCAACATTTCATCCCAGGTCGGACTCAAAGTTTCTTCTATAACCTGGGTACAGACTGACTGGTCGCTGAATGCAATACGTGCAAATGGGTCTGACAGCCCAGAGGCATCTGAACCAATCAAACTGCGAGCCTGATACATGTGTGCTCTCAGCTGGAATACTTGTTTCTCTGAAAATAGTAGAAAGCATTTATCAATTGAGCCTGTGTGTTACAATACCAACAATTTCAAATATGGGCAAAGCAAAGACTCTGACCAGCTGTGCATCCGTACAGTCTGACCAGAGTCTTCACTATGTGTTAAGTAGATAGATAAGGTAGCAAAATATCTATAGACTATCAGGTAACTTTATGTTTACAGCATGCGGCTGTGTACACAGCTCAATGCTGCACCTTAAGCACATTCCAAAGTGTTGGAAATTTCATGTACAGGCTCAATTAATGTAACCAGTCCAAAGGGACAGTCTTGTGAAGGCCAATAATTTATTTTCCAACTTCAGAAAGTACTGAAAACTTTAAAAAACAATTTCTTTTTCGAATACATACAAAAAATTTAAGTGAACAAGAGATGTTTGTAAAATATGTATGCCCCCCAATAAAAGCAGGTCAATAGCCTATTGAATACAGTTATGGTTCTTTTGCACTGCACTTCTCCTCAATGAGATCTATCCACCTGTGAAGTTTCATGATTCTAGCTTGCATGCTTTTTTGAGATATGCTCCGGACAACAAAAGGTCTATGGGCGGCCAACCAAGAAGTGCAAAGCAATATAAGCCCACTTCTTTGAAGAGTGGCATTATTCATAAATTAAAGAAATGCAAAGTATTTCAGTGTTTCACATGTTACCTTGAATTTTATTTCCATTTAAATCGTCTTTTAGAACATATTGTACCTGGTTGCTTTTTACCCCCCCCCCCCCCCCCCCCCCAAAAAAAAAAAAAAAAAAATCTCAAACAGAAATAAGATTCTCAAATCAATTCAAAGTCTATTAATAAGGATAAAAATGTTCTATCATTTAACTTAAGTCATAGGCGTAACTAGGATTTTGAAATTTATACACACTCAGAAGGTGACAAGCATAGAATATATAGGATAAAGGCAATATGTGGACTGTGACAAAAGATGATTGTCCTCTGTTCATTTTACTTTTCAATGATTTGAGTGTTGATAAATAATCAAAGCATCATAACTACAGCTTGAATAAGCTGTAGTTGCAATGTTATGATCATTCATCATCAACATTTTTCAAAAGAGGATTTATTTCTATTACGCACTTACATAATGTGCATAATGGTAGTTAGGCCCTTGCAAGTCATACTCTACAGAATTATAAAATATAATTTTTTAACTAGGAGGCTGATGTCTATAGTTATTGTGATAAGGTATTTTTTTGAGATGTGAATAATGTGAACATTTTCTCAGGCTGAGATATCTAATATTGGTTCTCATCCATATTTTTACAAGACGGACACATTTTTTCCAAAAAGTTTTTCAACACCTCAGCAATTCATTTTCATTTGATCTAATGAATTAAAGATTATTATCAAAACCAGCCTTTTATTAATATGAATAATAACAGTAAGTTACTTTTAAATTGATTAATATTCAGAAAAGATAATATACACAAATTTTAAGCGAAAAATCCATAAGGCTCCTTTTCCCATGTTTTCCAAAGGATCAGCCTCATTTTGTGACAGTTTCAAGTAAATCTTCTAATATTTGTGGTCTATATTTTTGCAAATAAGAAATTCTTAAACACACGGATAGGGATACTGCCATCCCTATGGCTCTTCTTACCTGCATTCATTAGAGCTAAAAAGCGTCAAAACTCTTACAAAATGCTGCTAGTGTTACACCTCTTAAAAGTCTGTGTAGCTCTTGTGATGGTGAACAGGTATGCCAAGTTTCAAGAAGACATCTTGATATAACAACAGAAATATGAACAAGATTAGAGTTTGTCGCACCAAAGCCTACGCAAACACCAATATGAAGACAATGCCTCGATGTTTGGATACAAAACAGACAACCTAATAAGTTGCCTATTAACAAATTATTAATTCTTACCTGTGTATGTTATAGAAGGAGGAGGAACACCTGTAATTTTGATGGAGTTTTTCAAGGCCCGAGTGTCCTCATATCCATTGGGAACACCGGCCAGGTAATCTTTCTTGTGTTTACTGAGACCCAACCAGAGATAAATCTGTAACTTGGCCTGTATACTCCATCCAGCCTGACTCGCAGCCTTCTTACCAGGTAACTACAAATACAAGAGGAACCCAAATAAAAAGGATTCAATAGCAATTCTCTGTAAGCACTTACACTTTTAAATAGGGAGTGTGGCACGCTATGTCTCAAATTTTGATAAAATTTAAACATGAAGATAGGGCTGACCCAAAAGTAAAAATAAGATTAAAAAATTCTTTAAATCACTTCTGGTTGCCATGGAAACAGACGTTAAAGATTGAAAAAGTCCGTTTTTGCGAGTTTTAAAATTCAAATATATCAGTTATGCAGCACAAACTAAAATAAAAACACATACAATATAAGTTCCCCATCATGGTTCTCTCAAATGAATTAATAATATTTTTGGGCAAACATTTTTTACTTATGTTTCCATAGCAACAACACACTAACCCTACTTAAATATTGATTTTTGCATATTTTCAAATGTTACGACAAAATACAGACATTGTTTTCCGTTTTACAAGGAAATACCAAATTAACATTCACATAATAATAACTTATGTGTTCGTTGCTATGGCAACGTGGATTCATATCCCATAAATGAAGACAAATTTCAGAACATCTTAAGAGTCCTCAATTGACTAGATAATTGAACTCCCATTCAATGTTATGATAATTTACAAAAAATTGCTCAGATAGACCTTTTAGGACATGTAAGATTTTTTTTTCAAAAAATTGCAGGAAATAGCCTGTTGTTATGGGAACAATTATGTAAAAATGCACAAAAGCCCATGTTAAGTCCTTGGATACGGGTATCCAACGCTAAGCAACCTGAATATTTCTTAATCCTAATTAAAGTTCAAACTTTCCTCTAACTTATATATCAAAATAGTTGTGTAAACTGAATTCATTTTTTAGGAAAAAGGCTGCAAAATCACCCAAAAAATGCTCAATTTTGGGTTGTATTGGCAAATTACCATGGCAACTATTACAATTTTTGTTCTTTTTTCTTGTATTTTGATAGAGGCTTATTGGATCTCCTTTCTTATCACATGTAAACTACCAGGGACTTAAATTAACTGATTTAAGAAAATAATAAAAATGGTTGCCATGGTAACAAAAATGCCCAATGATTTTTTCGCGGTTTTTGAAAGAGCATTTTTTGTTAGATATGTCCCAATAATCATCATTGGTTCATCATGCTGCAAAAATTTAAGAAATAACTCAGAAGTAAGAAAAGCAGCCATATTATGAGTCATAGTTACCGTTGTCAAGGTAACCAATGCACACAACAACAAAATAATTTGTATCTTAGTTGCTCCTTTTACGTAATAAATTCCATCTACACATCAAATGTCAGTCATAAGGGAAGAAAAACAGAAAATAATAAACAACATTTTCAGATCAATTTATCAAAATAAGCCACTTTTGTTGTCATGGTAACGGATCTTTTTGACACTAACTGACACAACAAAAACTCTAGTTCAAAATTTAAGGTCCTATTCTATCAAATACATACGAAAACAACCATCATCTTCATACAAAGACCAAATTATGTAGCTTCAAAAAAGCTAAATTTTGCAAAATTCTGTGCTTTGAAGGTCGTTGCCATGGTAACCAGGTGATCTGAAAACATTCTTTTTGTCAATTTCTTCTCTAATTATAAGTACCTTCCTGTATGTGAAATTTCATCAAAATCGGAGACCACGTGTGCCAAAATTGTTTAAGTCTTTACAGAGAATGGGTATTAAATGGCATAATCAGATGTTATTGGTTGTTCTATCATTGCAGATGACAATGTTCATGATATAGATGAGTTTATAGAAAAAATTTAGATTTTCTCCAAAAAAGAAGTTCTATGTAAATATGCTTCATTTAAGAAAAGAACATTTGACATGAATATAGACTTAACATTAATCTGAATTTTAAAAGAATGGTTCAAAAAAGAATCAAATATGATTCAACACCAACCTTTAACAACAGAGTCTTTACTTTCCCACAGTCCTTGCCTCTCTCCTCATCTACTATGGAGTAAATCAAGTCTCGAGCTTGTAACCTCTGATAGGCAACTCTCTTGTTTCCACTTATCAACCAGATAAATACATCAGGTAGAGCATGTTGGGGCTGCAAGATGGAATGGAGGGAAATTGAAAATTCAGAACTTGTTAAAGATTCCTTTAAGTTTTACCATCTACAATCATTTTCAAAGCGATCAAACAGAGTTCATTTCATCTTGAAGAATGCAGGTAATTCCAGTCTTTGAATATTCAAACTATTTTTCTTCTTCATGGAAGTTGCCTATATGTGATAACAGCTTGGAAATTTCTTACCCTGTAGCCGTACAGCTTTTGCTCTTTTTATAATCAAATCAAATTCAAAATTAAATTACTGAATTTACTTGTTTTTGACATAATACTTTAGAATTAAATTTAACAAAAGAGTTACCTCTTGCATGAGTGTTCTAATCTTCTGAAGGTATTGCTGAGCATTCCTAATTTTATCTTTAAGGTTACTCTTGGCAGTTGTAGCTTTCATAGTCCTGGCCAGGGTTGACATATGGTCCTACAAATAAACTGTTTTTTATCAAGCAAATACGATTCTAAAGTAATAGCTAGAAATGCCAAGAGCATTTCTATGTCATCTGTTCAAAGCCTTCATCATCATCTTTATTCAAACTAAAATTTATCCTTCCTTTTACAAAGCTTTGACTGATAGGTAAATTATTTTGAAAGACATTTCTCTCTTGTTTAGGTTTGTAAAATGTGTGGCAAATGTGATTGTTGTATGTTAACAAATTGATACGGACTCACTTACATGTTACTAACAGGTTTACCTAACAATCATTTCATGTTTTTTCTCAGAACAGTTAAATTGCCTAATTGTAGTAACTTTTAACCCTTTCCTGTTTTACAAAATTTTGGACCTGTCCAAATTCAAAGGTTTTGCAGACGAAAATTTAAAGTGGATTTAATTTGAAAAAAAAACCATTCTGTAGTGTATAAAATAGTGTGGAAAAAGAAGAAATTGCTTGTCAGAAGCAATTTCTTCTTTTTTCACAATGTTTTCTCAATCATAAAATCACAAGCACGTAAAAAGCAGGGATTAAACAGCAAAGGGTTAAGCTGTTATTTTACGTAAATTATGCAGGTGTACCCTGAATTCAATTTTTGATCTATAAAATCACCATGGTATTTTTCGATATACATAAAGCAGGTTAAAACAACACCTTAAAAAAGTTAAAATTCGATTATATTCCAAATAAGTAAATACATAGTTTAAATAGTAAGATTAACTTACACATTTTACTTGTATAATTGAAGAAAAGGGATCAGGTTCAATTCCCATCATTTCTTTTTTTTTAATATACCTGAAATGCCTATGTAGATGGACTTCGCATCTACGTCAAAGGTCAGTTTTGAAAATACACCTAGAGCTGCTCATTAAGCTTCTTATTTTTCATTTCAAGTACAAGACAAATGCAAAAAGTTGCAATGACATGTCAATTTTGACCTTAAGGCAGATTAAGATACCTGTTACTGATTAAGCTGCCAACAAATTTAATCAAAATATCAGAAAAGACAATACATACCAGTTCTCTAACCAACAGTTTATGTCTTTCTTTATCAAGGCGTGTCTTTCCAACTGATCCCCCACCTCCAGTGCCTTTAACCAATGAAACAAACTTAGAACAGGCTGCACCAAAATCCTCAAACACGCCCCTTAATCTCTTCTCTGGAAATGGTTGCTCCTGAGAGATCATCTCATTCACTTCACCTATGCCATCCTCCTGTACACATGAGAAGAAGTATTTGGTTAGATGTGAATCCAATGAATTGTGGTTTGGACATAATGTCTATAAAAAGCTCCCTAACAGTGGTTTTCTGTCACTTCTTTATTTTGGATATACATGTTATTAACCCACATGACATTCCAACAATTTCAGATATATTCCAGGCATGAAAATCTAGCAGCTTAGACAATCAGAGAGGTAAATAAGAATATTCGCTCATCCTCTATAGAAAATTAAGACAAGGTCAATCCACAGAAAGAAAGTTGTACATGCTAATAATTGATCAGTCTTACAAGTTTTTCTCCTATTTTCTCCAGTATATTTGTGTTGTACATTGCCAATGATTGATCAGCCTTACCAGTTTTTCGCCTATTTTCTCCAGTATATTTGTATTATACATTCTCCTTCTATGATCTTCAAACCATTCTTTCACATAAACACAAGGCTTTTCCTCGTAGTATGGCATGTGATAGTAGACCTTGTCCCGTGTTACTGCCTTCATAGCAGGTGTTGTACTCAGCCATTTCTGGGTATCGTTAGTTATACTAGAGTCGTCAGGACCGTCTTCCCCGCCCTCTCCGTCAGAACTCTCATCACTGCTGGATGCACTCTTCTTTGTTGGTGGGTTGTAACCATCTAGTACATTACCAGCATTACCTGGGGAAAAGCAGAGTTAGGTTTGAATGTTTGTGTGTTAGATGGTTACTGTCAAAATAGATACTGATAATTGAGCCTGTGTGTGATATTTCAAACAACTTCAATACTGAGCCAAGCAAAGACTCTGGCCAGCCTAGCTCTGCACAGTCTAGCCAGAATCTTCACTTTGTGCTTTTTAGATAGAAAAGGTATCAAAGTTTCTTTGGACAGACAGTGAATCTGCTAATTATTCCCTACTTGCTCTGCTGCTGTAAATTGCCCCTAGCACATGTTTCACATCGTTGGAAATCTCACACACTGGCTCAATTACAACTGCCTTTTAACTCCATTTCAAGTAGCTACAAAACCTTTTGCTTTTCAACCAAGTGTATTTTTCCAGAAAAGGAAGGATTTCTAAGCCTGAAATAAATGGTCTTGAATGTCAGACCAGTAGAACATTATATTTGCATTTTCCAATAACTCTCTATAGAAGTATATATATTTTTTAAAAGTAAAGTTAAGAAATTTCCAACAGTAAAGTTTTCTCTCAAAAATAAACAAGAGGACCATGATGGTCCTATATCGCTCACCTTCGTCTCTATTACTGCTCCCTGAGCTTTAAAGATCATTAGATTTTTCAAAGAAAGACATTATTCCATTCCTATGACGCCTCATAAGTTTCTAGCCTTTTCTAAACAAGTTTCATGTGACCTGGCAAACATTCTGACCAAATTTCATGACTATTGAGCCAAATTTGTGGCCTCTAGAGACTAGAGTGTAAACATAAATAGCAAGGCCCCTTTTCCATTGAAATGGCATGGATCCTTCCCATTTTCAAAAGGCTTTATCCTTGAGACCTCGTCAATATTCTGACCAAATTTCATGAAGATTGGGCCATATTTGTAGCCTCTAAGAGTGTAAAAAAGGAAATTGTCATTTAGGTCCCTTTTCCTGTGATATGGCATGGCTCCTTTCCATTTTCAGAAGGGTTTATCCTTTTGACCTGGTAAACATTCTGATCAAGTTTCATGAAGATTGGGCCATATTTGTGGCATTTAGAGTGCAAACAAGAAAATTGTCATTAAGGCCCCTTTTCTCCTGATATGGCATGGATCTTTCCCATTTTCTATAGAGTTCATCGTTGTGACCTGGCCAACATTCTGACCAAGTTGCATGAAGATTGGGCCACATTTGTGGCCTCTATAGAGTGTAAACAAGAAAATTGTCATTAAGGCAAGATTTGGCAATATTTTTGGCTTCTAAAGTGTAAACACTAAGATTGTTGACGCAGATGATGGACGACAGACTATGGACAATGCATGACACACGACACACAACAGACATTCATTGATCACATAAGCTAACCTTGAGCATGATGTGCTCAGGTGAGCTAAAGACCCTAGTTCTACCTAGAGCTAAAAATTCAAACTAAGATAAGGTAACTTTGGTAAGAATACCTATACTGATTTCAAAATGGACTGGTTTATCTCCAACTTTCTTGTCAATCATAGAACCCTCCAGGAAACAACCAAACAGGAAGTACTCTTCAGGACGACCTGTAGCATTCTGAAAATACATTCATAAGGATAATTACAGGTCCAAGTCAGGAGTTTTTATTTGTCTTAATTTGACTTAACTCTATATAATGCTTGTATTTAAAACACATTGCTTTACATATTTCATTCATATGAATATTTAGTATCAAATGCCGTTCCCATCAAAGCATTTACAAAATTTATTTGTAAATCAAAGGTATGAAGCCATTCATTGGAGAAAAAATGTCCAGCTTATCTCATCATCTATGATATATGAACCTGTGCGTGACATTTCCAACAATTTGGAATGTGTGTAAGGTGCAAACATAGAGCAGTATAGACAGCCACAAAGGGTAAATAAAAAGTAATGTGATGGTCTACAGATACTTTCAGACCTAATCTAGCTACTAAATGCATAGTAAAGAATCTGGTCAGACTGTGCGGATGCACAGGCTGGTCAGAGTCTTTGCTTTGTGCATATTTGGAATTGTTGAAAACCTTACACACAAGCTCATATTTGAATATTGCTAGCAATAATCAGCTCCAAAATGCCCTCAACTGCTTCTCAGTTGGATAAGGAAACAATATGGTAGAGCAGTGAAAATACACTTACATCACTGACTGGAATGGTTGGTTCTACTTCAACACTAGCTGGTCCCCCTTCTAGACCATCTAGTACATCTGTGCGTATTGCTACCAGCAGCCGACCTCTAAATGATACACCCTCTCCCAGTCCATCATTCAAATGGTTGTGTTCATCGAGAATACTATAGTCCCTAGTTGATCCATACATGTTGATCCATGTGGGCCCAAATGTGGGCATAAATCCTGGAAAAGAAAGTTAGATATTTAGGCAAATAGAAGAAAACTTGTCTTTGAGAAATAATATCTGCTTGTAACACAAGAGCACTGCCTATGAATGCTTACACTCTGCTGTTGGGTGCTGGAAAAAAAAATCTAAGGTTATTCCCTTGATAGTAAAAGTTGCCCTTTGATAGCGATCATGTGTGCAAAGTTTCATGAATGGCTTTATACCAAGAGATATACCAGGGTATAAACTAAAATACCAGAGTTATCAACAAAATGTCAACATTTTTACAAAATGATTGAAAAACATCAAGGCTATTGCAAAACATGGGGTCTTCTCCAAAACAGCTCAACTTAAAACAAGGGATGTTTGTGAAACATTTGTGCCAAACATAAAAGCAGGTCAATAAACCTATTCTTTGACAATCAACAAAGGCCAATAACTCACAAAATATGATTAGTAGAATTATGGTTCTTGTGCACTGAACTTCTCCTCAATGAGATCTATCCACCTGTGAAGTTTCATGATTCTAGCTTGCATACTTTATGAGATATGAGATATGCTTCGGGAAAAAAATGGTCTAAGGACGGACCGACTAACAGACTAACGATCTGATCAACCGACAAGTGCAAAGCAATATACCCCCTCTTCTTCCAAGGGGGGCATAACAAACAAGAGATGTTTGAAAAACATTTATGCCCCCCAAAAAAACAGGTCAATAGCCTATTCTTTGTCAATCAACAAAAGGCATTAACTCACAATATTTGATGAGTAGAGTTATGGTTCTTGTGTACTTCACCTATCCTCAATAAGATCTATCCACCTATGAAGTTTCATGATTCTAGCTTGCATACTTTTTGACATATGCTCCATACAACAATGGTCAGTCTAGGGATGGACTGACCAACTGATGGATGGACTGACTACCAACCCAACTTACAAGTGCAAAGCAAATACCCCCTCTTCTTGGAAGGGGGGAGGGGCATAATAACTACAATTGTAGAAAGTTGTTCCACCAGATATAGTCTTTATGCTTTTTTAACATTTTTTAAACAAATTTGAGCATAAAAACTGCCAAAGCTCTTAAAACATGTTTGTGTTGACAAATATTATACTATAAGACTTCCTATTCTTTGGTCAAGAAATAAGTTCTATTCATTTTGAAAATAAAAGCTTCATTTTTTTAAGTCTTATGTTTCACTAACTATTATTTTCATATCACTTTTTAAAACTTTTTCTTTGGATATTACATAAAGTTAGCATTTGTGTTGAAATTTGGTACCAGCTTCATCTCACCTTTCTCTCCCTCATTTTCGATTTTGGCAAGATCAATGAAGTGAGTACCAATGACATCATCATTCACTTTATTGCTGTCTCGTAACTGGATTTTGATTCTCCGACATAAAGGAGGAAACATTTCTGTGAAAACTATCTGTTCATTCCAGATGGGCTCATAGCTTCCCTTCTTTACACTTGTTCTTCCCTGGGAAAGTAAAGACAAGAAGTTGTAATTTAGGAAGTGAAAAGTTGAACAGAATTTATTGATATATACGGGTTCAACTAAGATGTACTTCTGAAACTGTAAAAAAACATCACATACTTTTAAGGAATATGACCATGTTACAAAATCCTAACTCTTTCCATAGCAGAATTTAATAAATTAACAGCAATTTCTTACCAAATATGATCATGTTTCTTTAAATGGTTTACTAAATTCCTACGAAAAAATTAAAATGTGTTAAGTCCAGCAATATTTTTTGTGGACAAGTACTTGATTTCATCATTTTAATCACAAAAAAAGGCCTGAATAAATGTTAGGATGGAAAAAATTTGGTTGAAAGTCAACCAATAAACTTACATTGTAATTCCCTGAATTTTATATAAATCCACTACAAAGATAAAATAAAATACTTCTTTGGAATTATTCTTTTAACAAAAATATACACGTGAAAGCTGAACTCTGTAAAAACCACTGATACTTTAATGGTCCTAGAACTGCCTACATCTTAAATCTAAATCTAAATCTGAAACAGTAACTAAATGTATAAAATCTTAATTACCCTATGTCCAGCAAAAGACACTTGTACATAAGGGTCTACAAGATCCTTGCCTTCCCCTGTCAGAGCACTCTTGATGCTGGCCATAACTCCTGTATTCATCTTGGGTAGTCCTTCAGCTCTGTATATCCTGATAGAGAAGTTAGCTCTCTGTCTGTCTGCTGGAACTCCATCAGGTAACAGGAGGTTGCTGCAATATCATGTCATGAAATATATCACATGCTTAGAGCATCACAGTTGTGTATGTTTGAATTTGGTTTAACAACCCTTTCAACATTTAGTCATATCGTGTCAGCTACAAGACCTAACAAAGTATTAATGGTACTTCTCAAAATAACACTACCATTACATATTTTTCAAACCTTCAAGTGCTATCCCACTTAGGTATACAATTATTCAACCATTGATGGGAAACAAATGTATGCGAAAATATATCTCTGCTTCCACCAAGGATTAAGTCAAGAAATACAAAATGTGCAACCACAGCGGCCTGAAACTGTTGTTAGATCCTCTACAGTGTTTCTATCTCGCACAAATCCTTTGATCTACCAAGATTACATGGTTATCAACTTTGATTTAACAAGAGGGCCATAGTGGCCCTTAACCCTTTCCCAAACAAGACCGGGTTTTCACGTGTCTACGTTATCTGAACAAGACCGGCTTTTGACGTGTTACCTTTATCTGAACAAGGCCGGGTTTTCACGTGGTCGCCGTATTTGAACAAGACCGGGTTTTGACGTGGGTGTTTTTTCATGTCAAAAATCGGCGATTTTCAAAATAAAAAAATTATAAACGATTAACAAATCAGTAAGTATGTTTAGTTAACTTTAATATTCCGAAAAAAAATCGATAGCTTTGTTCTTCAGAAAAATGAGTAATTTTGAGTTAAAGACGAGTGGGGTCATAAATTAAGCGCCTTTCACTTTCATAGAGAAAACATCGAATTCGAGCTTGTAAATTTCTAAGTTGAATTTAGATATTATGATTTTCAACATGCAAATTAAAGTTGAAATGGAAAATTGGTGAATTTGACATATTTCTTACCAGTAGCAGACGAAAATCCGTGTCTATGTGACGTGTTAATGTTGTCGGGTAAAACTCTTTTGTGTGTATGCCACGTGTTTTATTACCCTTTACGCGACTCGGCAGATTCGTCGCGCTATCTCTATCCAATATTTCCCCTTTCTTTTCAATAGAGAATTGTCAATCGGACACCTATTAATTTCAAATAATCGCGAAATTGAATTCTTATATTTTCATTTTCCAAGTAATCTGACTAATCACATAATGATTCGAGAGACAATTTTTCCCTTTCCCGAACAATACACAAACCCATTTCAATATTAGCCACTGCGCGAGCCAAAAGCATTTTCAACGCTCGTCAGACCGAATGCACGAGACTTGCTGATCTTTCATACAAAGTGATACAAATTTACAAATCGTCGCTTTTCTACGAAAACCTCGTATCTGCAGCTTGTTTAAGGCTGCAGATACGTGGCTTTGGCAGAAAAGCCAAATTGCTAAATTGTTTATTTATCCGAATTTCAAACGGTGTATGCCTAGATCGAGTTCCATCTTCACTTTTCTCTTTCATTTGAAATAATCTTATCGTGATTGAAACAAATAGATCTATATTGATTTCTATTTTTCGCACTTTTCACAATGGTTATTTCGTATTCTTAAGGTTTTGAAAGTACATGCATTTGTCAAAGAATTTCTTCATGTGTAGGCTACACCTTTTCATTTTTTTTCTCTGTCTTTCTTTACAAAATGACAGTACGACTACGATATAGAAGACTCCTCCCTAGCTAGACAAAAACTCGACAGGATTTGAGAATCTGCGCAAGATTCACAGAAAATTCTTTTCAAAATACTCCCGTGCTAAAAGCACCCAAGTTCAAAATAAATTTGACAATATGGCGATTTATAATTTCAAAACAGGCTCGATAAAGTAAAGGAAAACTGGCATGTAAATCTAGGCGTCGTATTTAAATATTCTGAAAGTTCTTCTGTAGAAAGCCTTCAAGATGCATTTTTCGCTCAACCCGTAATATTTTGACGATTTCAATAGGCCTATGTTTCAGAAAGAAATGATCATAATACTTTCGTAATAAAAGATTTGTAGTTTTCGTTTTTTTCAAAAATCAAAAGGAAGGGTAAAATAAGATGCGATCAGAAGCTGTCCACTGTATATAAGCTCTACGCTTATCAGCTTGATTTGATTTATTGCCCCCTGATTGAAGTTTTTTTCGGAAGCCTTTGAATAACATGCTATATGGACCCAATTATCGATATCTATTGTTCTAATCGAGTGCCCAGCTGCGTCGTTACATTATGTTACATAATATCGGCGTATGGACTATGGGAGACTGATAAGCCACGTGACAACAACGCACGGGTCAGTCAATTAAAATGGAATAATATTTCAATTAACATAATTTACCTATTAAAGGAAAGTGGAAATATTCGATTATTTTTCGAAAATTATGCTTGTCTTTCAGTTTGTTTGAGAACATTCGCATATAAGCATCTCTTTATACTTCGAAATCGCTATAAATAGATCTAATCTACTTGCAAACCATGTCTGGTTACGAGTCTGACTAGTCTTTGCATAGTTCAGAGTCTGGAGAGCATGAGCTCAGATTTGATTCTGACACAGACATTTCAGAATTTTCTGGATTTTCGCCTGTAGTATGTTCCGATTCTGCGATTGACGAGCCGCTGCCTCAGGCAGATCCCGAGTGGCATGGGCAGTTTTCGCCTCCGAGGGTGTGTTTGACTTGCTTTTTCTATGCGATATGTAAAGAGACTGAAACATTGCAATCTTAATCTTAAGCGCAAATAAAAAAATGTTTCTTCGCGTAAACAGTTGGACGAAATAGAGCTTCTTTACGTCCGCAATCTTTTCTCCGTTCATTCTCGGGTCCGAAAAAAGAACGGAAATTGTAGGGGCGAATATTTCGGTTTTTGCATAATCGCAATTTCTCGGTGTATAGCGAGAGCGATAACAAAGTTTTTAAATTTACGTTGTCATGGGTGATTAGTAAACAAAA
This sequence comes from Fragum whitleyi, assembly GCA_948146395.1. Taxonomy (NCBI): domain Eukaryota; kingdom Metazoa; phylum Mollusca; class Bivalvia; order Cardiida; family Cardiidae; genus Fragum; species Fragum whitleyi. Next base: position 27,825,728 of record OX411548.1, on the reverse strand, counting down.
GATATTTCTTGGGTTTAGTTATGAAATAATAAAGGCAAAAAATACGATATTCTTCATTCTTTTGATAATATTTTGTCAAGTACGGACTTGAAATAAAATTAGTTTGCAGATCGCGGTGATAGAAATCTTGTATTGAGATTTCTTGGATGGACTGCTAAACTACCGTTACTTCAGATGATTTAAGTTGTAGTTACGCGATTTTGATCGTCGACTGATGCTAAGCTGTATATCGACGATTTTCTCGAGTATAAAAATAGACTTAGAATGGTTTTGAAAATATGTAATAACAATGTAGATTGTCATTATAAGATCGCTAATCAGTAATGATGATTAAAAACAACAACAACAACAATTTCTATCGTCAATTTCACATTATTTAGCCCATGACCAGTGTAGGAAAATGTAAAAAAAATTTGAATACATTACAAAAATGATAAAATAAAACTTCCCTTTGAAGAAAACAGAGAAGAAATGACAACATGCTGATTATAACATTTTCTCTCTCCCTGAATCTTTTCCAAAGTTCTCTTTGTTGTGAAAGGCTAAACAAGACATTGTTTGGATAACATTGCTTTCCAACCTAAGTCTGCCCATTCATTTCAAAATCTTGCTTTCATCATTGACTGGTATTTTGATTTTGAAATGTTTGCCTATTATTGTATAACGAAAAAACAAACAAACAAACAAAAAAACTTGTGTGCTAATTTACATACATGTGCCTTTCCTTCACAGAAAGAGAGTTGTTTTTCTTATATTACACACCATGAAATATATTTTGATAAATAAGTAAATAAATAAAGGAAGAAATAGGAAATGTTGAAGAAATATAAAATGTATAGACACTATCATGTATGTTAAAATCAGTTTTACTTCTTAATTTCACCATCAAATGTTATAAAAATTATACCATTTTATTGAAAATTAATTCTTCCAAAGACATCATTTAATAAAAGAATTGTGTTTCTGATATTAAAGCTTTGTTGCTCCATTTAGAAGAACAGACCTTAATTAATTTAATGGTAAAATAGGAGAAAAAAATAATAGGAAAATTAAGCATCAAGTTCAACTTCTAATAGCTCCTAAAGTTGCAATAGCACAATAAAAAGAATTACACCATGTGAAAGCTTATCTTTTCCACAAAAATATTTTTATAGATCATGAAAATGTGAGATTTGAAATAAAAGGTCAAATTTTACATTTTTTAACACATATGTAAAAAATGTCAAGAAATTTTGAAAATCCAATAATAGCCTGTTCAGATAGTGTCTGGATATTGGAAATTCCTTATTTGGTATTGGTTATTGGTTTACCCAGGTGACTGTTCAGTCTAGGTAACCCTTTAGTCTACCTTCCTGTTTGGGAAAGGGTTAATCGCTCACCTGAATTAAGAATCTGAAAATGTTTTTCTAAGATTTGACCCCGTGACCTAGTTTTTGACCCCACTTGACCCAATTTCAAACTTGTCCGAGATTTCATCAGGACAATCATTCTGACCAATTTTCAGGTTGATTGGGCTAAAAATATGGCCTCTAGAGTGTCCACAAGGTTTTTCCAAGATTTGACCCTGTGACCTAGTTTTTGACCCCACTTGACCAAATTTAAAACTTGTCAGAGATTTCACCAAGATAATCATTCAGACCAATTTTCAGGTTGATTGGACAAAAAATATGGCCTCTTGAGTGTCCAAAAGGTTTTTCCAAGATTTGACCCTGTGACCTAGTTTTTGACCCCACTTGACCAAATTTAAAACTTGTCAGAGATTTCACCAAGAAAATCATTCTGACCAATTTTCAGGTTGATTGGGCTAAAAAATAGGCCTCTAGAGTGTCTACAAGGTTTTTCCAAGATTTGACCCTGTGACCTAGTTTTTGACCCCACTTGACCCAATTTCGAACTTGTCCGAGATTTCATCAAGATAATCATTCTGACCAATTTTCAAGTTGATTGGGCTAAAAATATGGCCTCTAGAGTGTCCACAAGGTTTTTCCAAGATTTGACCCTGTGACCTAGTTTTTGACCCCACTTGACCAAATTTAAAACTTGTCAGAGATTTCACCAAGATAATCATTCTGACCAATTTTCAGATTGATTGGGCTAAAAATATGGCCTCTAGAGTGTCCACAAGGTTTTTCCAAGATTTGACCCCGTGACCTAGTTTTTGACCACACTTGATCCAATTTTGAACTTGTCTGAGATTTCATCAAGATAATCATTCTGACCAATTTCCAGGTTGATTGGGCTAAAAATATGGCCTCTAGAGTGTCCAAAAGGTTTTTCTAAGATTTGACCCCGTGACCTAATTTTTGACCCCACATGACCCAATTTCAAACTAGTCCGAGATTTCATCAAGATAATCATTCTGACCAATTTTCAGGTTGATTGGGCTTAAAAAAATGGCCTCTAGAGTGTCCACAAGGTAAATGTTGACGATGGACGACGCAAGACGGACATCAAGTAACCCCAAAAGCTCACCTTGAGCACTTCGTGCTCAGGTGAGCTAAAAACATTGAGTTTAGGATCTGTATCTGAGGATTATAGACAAAGAGACCACTTACAATAATTAGTCAATGAAAATTGGTATGTTTGTTTTGCCTTTAGTCAATTAGAAAATCAGATTGATGAATATATAATACATACTTAGTGTTTTGTATGAAAAAAAAATCTAACTAGGTCGGGGGAATTGATAACTGTCTAGGCTCTGCCGAGACAATTATCAATTCCCACAACTGAGTTAAATATTTTTTCAAACAATACACTAAGTATGCATCATATTTATCTTATAACCTCTATTTGCCTTGTTTTCGTCAATGTCTCTGACAGAAATGCAAGTTTCTAAAAATAACTGCATTATGTCATTGTTCTAAAAATAAGCATGTGATATCATAAAAAATATCTTATGGGATATTATCACACAGATATATGCATAGCTGTAAGAAAATTGCCAACTTACGCTTCGATGTCATCATCATCCTTCTCTGTCCTGGGTGGTACCTGAAATTAAGTTTAACCCTTTGCTGTTTAATCCCTGCTTTTTACGTGCCTGTGATTTTATGATTGAGAAAACATTGTGAAAAAAGAAGAAATTGCTTCTGACAAGCAATTTCTACTTTTTCCACACTATTTTCTGCCCTACCGAATGGTTATTTTTCAAATTAAATCCACTTTTAATTTTCGTCTGCTTAACCTTTGAATTTGGACAGGTCCAAAATTTTGTAAACAGGAAAGGGTTAAATATGATAAGGTAGTGGACCTGAAATAGTTCCGCCACATTTTTGAACTCATGATCTCTCAATGTTAACTGAGGTTTCCTAATAATATCAATAGAATTATTTATTTCTAGATGAAACCCTTGTTGTGGGTTCTCATTTGAATCATCTTGATAAGATGATTTCAATGAGTCTGGGTACCATCATAAAGTCTGCAGGCTGGTCAAATGCTTAAACATTCGCCCGCTTTTATGACAAAGTCATTGAAAACCCAGCCACAGTTCAAAATGCAATAATGGCAAGAAATTAATGGAATGTGATTGTTGTACATGTGTGTGTTTCTTTAATATGATTTCTACTGATGATGCTGACTAAAGCTTGTGTAAATAAATATTAAAACATCATTGGTTAGTTAAAATTGTAATTTCAAAATACAGGCTCTCAAATCTCTGTGGGGGCCATCAAGGGTTTATGGGAAGTGAAACTGAAAAATTAACCAAGACTTACCTTCGAAGATGGGAAGTTGAAGGTTGATTACAATTTCACTGACCATAAACTCCTTGAGGGCTCACACACCCTCCCTTAACCCACCCAAAGGGGAAAGTATTTCGAAATTATCAATAGATGTAATTACTTTTAAGCTCTATAATCGAAATTATCAATATATGAAATAAATGACAATCAAGTTTGATAATAATATTGCGGAACTTGGATTCATTAATCTTTAAAACCTAATTACTGGCTGCTGGATTGCTGCGTTATCTCTCTCTATGTGAGCCCTCAAGGAGTTTATGGTCAGTGAAATTGTAATCAATCTTCAACTTCCCATCTTTGAAGGTAAGTCTTGGTTAATTTTTGGATTATAAATTCCATGCTAATAAGAACCCATGTTTACCTTGATTGAATCTCCTTTTCCAACAACAGCAATGTCACATTTAAGATAACCTTTGACCCCTCCACTCATATCATCTGGATCCATTAACATGGCCCATTTATGGTAAAACTGGTGATCTGAAATAACAAAGAACTCAAATCAAAAGAGTTGATATTTCCTTATTAACATACAAATAGATAGTGCATTTCCAATGTATAGAACACTTTTGAAGGTGTCTACAATAACATAAGCACTAATACATAAGTTTTGCACTACCTAATCAATTTGAAAATAGGTTACTTTTTTCTTTTATACATTTGTCTGTTCTGGTCATTTGGTTACAAAATTTTAATTTACTGAGTGAATATATATTTTAGATTAAAATTTTAAATGTATTAAAATCAGCCTAACAAATAACATTATACATGTATAGTATTAGTATGATTAGGCTTTTAGTTTCATACATCCATGAAATCAACAAATATTCCATTCATATGATATAATTTATATATCAAGAAGCTAAAATGAAATGATTTTTCAATAATTAAAGATTTCTAATGTGACTACTTTTTGGGGAAGATTACAAAATAGCTGTGTACTCAAAATTGTTTACATTAAGAAATAAAAACAATTTTTCAGCTAATCAGAATGCATGAAAATTGATAGAATCGTCTAAATATTAAATTATTTTGTAATGTCTGTATTATTACCTTAAAACATTATTAATGCTTTTACAGAAGACTTTGAAACATGATAAGCTATAAGTAAAGATTCAGAATTATATCTTTAAATGTAAAATCTTATCTCCTTAGATATAGTTCTACTTTTAGTGTCTAACATAAACCAACAAACAATACAATGCATAATTTCTTACCCTAAAATCTACCAGAATCCTCAATCAAGAGTCTATAATCAGTATATGATAGAATGTTGAAGGCACCTAATGTTATAAATATGTGTCTCAAATCTCATAAATAGGAGAAATTTCCATACTTAGTGAGGAATATTGAATATAGAGGAACCTAGAGTAACTATAAATTGTCTATTGAGACTTCACTTATAGACTGTCACAGAATTATCTTTTACCCTGTCATAGATTTTGTTGCAAGATGTGACATAATTGTGTCCTGTCTTGATATAAGGTTCTAACTAGGAACAATTTAAAATCATCATGAAAAAGAGCTTTGATCCATGAACAGGACAATCACAGGTTGCATTCCTCAGGAATATTTTTAAAAAGTTTAGGTAGAATGGTCATGTTAGATTCAGAAAATTACCAGTGTTTAAAGTTTAGACTCTAGTCAGATTTAAATTCGATGGCTTAGCGTGAAACACTTGAAACTGCCTATTAACGTATAGGCTGTTACATGTTACGTGACAAACCATCGAATTGTTTATTGAGACAATGATCTATAACCCTATAAAAGATTTTATCACATGATCTTACTGACATAATTAACCCTTTGCTGTTTAATCCCTGCTTTTTACGTGTCTATGATTTTATGATTGAGAAAACGTGGTGAAAAAAGAAGAAATTGCTTCTGACAAGCAATTTCTTCTTTTTCCACACTATTTTCTACCCTACTGAATGGATATTTTTCAAATTAAATCCACTTTTAATTTTCGTCTGCAAAACCTTTGAATTTGGACAGGTCCAAAATTTTGTAAAACAGGAAAGTGTTAAAAAAGTTTATGGTAACTGGACTGTTGCAAGGCACACTAATACCTCCTTCCAGTGCTTGTCAATAATGAAAAGCCATTTTCCATCAAAGGGCCAAATGTGTTAGATATCAATGGATCATAGCAAAAATATCACTGGCATATCTTTGCTTGATACTGATCACATCTGTAAAGTTTGAATGAAACCCATCCATTAGTTGCCGAGAAGTTGCGTGGACAGCTATAGATGGCAAGCCAACAGATGGAGGGATGGACCAAAGGAGCAACTCACAAGCTGACTCCCATAGTTTTAAGGGATATACCAATTAATGCCATTGCAGAACACGTCAAGACAAATTTTTACAATATCAACATTTAGTTGCAGAACAGATGAGCTTAAATGATATCAATCACTTTAAATTGAGTCTAGGGTTGAAATTCTTGTATTTAAATACAACATCCATTAAAGAAAAAAATGAGTTTTTTTATTAACATCAATGAAAAATTAAAAGTTGTCTTCAAATATTATTGCTAGTCTTACTGCTATAATAATCCTGAATGTGAGGATGTTGAATTATATTGTACAAAGGAGAAATGAGATTGATTTTCTTTGAAGCATGATAGAAATTCTCTGCCTATATCAAACCATTAAACCTAACAGAAACAATTCAAATCTGCCTCACTGCACCTGCTCACAGTCTTGTAAAGGGCAAGAACATAATTGTCTCCCTTATCTGAGAGAGTCACAAGAATATATAGAGAATAATATGTTATTGTCTTAAAATATTACTGCTCACACTTATAAAGGGCAAGAAAACAATTGTCTCCCTTTTTTTTTTGAGACAGTCACAGTGCAAGACAAGTCAACGTGAACATTAGTGCAGTGAAATTGTGAAAGCTAGCGCACCTACCCAAGGTTTCTAGCCGTTTCTCAAACCAGAAAGAATACATTTCATCCAAGCCATCAGCTACCCATCCAACTTAGGCATACAATTAATCCATTTTTCAGAGAAATAGGATCCATGTTGAAATGCCTTTGTTGAATGTTGTTAACCCTTTGCTGTTTAATCCCTGCTTTTTACGTGCCTGTGATTTTATGATTGAGAAAACATTGTGAAAAAAGAAGAAATTGCTTCTGACAAGCAATTTCTTCTTTTTCCACACTATTTTTTACCCTACTGAATGGTTATTTTTCAAATTAAATCCACTTTAAATTTTTGTCTGAAAAACCTTTGAATTTGGAAAGGTCCAAAATTTTGTAAAACTTGAAAGGGTTAAAAGGGTTGAACTTGTGATCCAAGGATTGACAGCCCAATACATGGTTACAGTTCGAAGGGAGGTAAGTTGCTCTTTGTTTGTTTGCAGTTTTAACACCGCTTTCAACAATTTATCAGTTATATGGCTCTACTGGATGGCCTATCAATAGATTCCTGGTATTTCTCACATCAGTTCTACTATTACATCCTTTCCTAGGCCCAAGCTGTTTCCGAAGTAGGTCTATGATTATCAACCTTCAAGTGGGAGACAAATAGTTGGAAAGGATAAGTGCTGATTAAGTCTCTACACAATGTTTTGTCAAAGAAGACAAGTGGTATAAACTAAGATCAGACTGCACATATGTGCAAGCTGATCTTTGTCTATACCTCCTGCCAGAGCAGGAATATTCCAGGTTCAACATGACAAGGGTTAAAATATTCAATCTTGCATAGACAATATCTAAGATTTGTGGAGATTTGTGTGTATAAAAAAACGTCTTTTTCAGATTAGATAACAAAATCTAGGTAGAATTATGGATGGAATGTTATTAGTATTTGTCACAACAATGACTAAGATAAAAGCTAACCAAATCACCCAAACGCTAAAATATAGGAAATACAGAGATCAAGTGTGACAAGGGGTTGAAGCAACAGATTTTTCATGCTAAAATTTTTTTAAACTGGATCAAAACTACACATTGGTCAAAGTAAGATTTTAAAATACCATAGTACGAAACAAGTACCACATGCATTGGCGAACTGTTTGGATTGCAGTTAACATCAAAACTTTTGATAATTTAAGCACAGACAATGTCGGTGTTATGATATATGAAAGCAAAACTTGACAAATTACTAAAAATACACAGTTTAATACTCATAATTATTGCCTGATGCTAAGCCAGGTCAAATCTAATATTGAACAAGACATAAAAGCAAGTCAATAGTCTATTCTTTGTCAATCAACAAAGGACACTAACTCGAAAAATATGATGAGCAGAGTTATGGTTCTTGTGCACTGCAGTTCTCTTCGAATAGATCTATCCACCTGTGAAGTTCATGATTCTAGCTTGCATACTTTTTGAGATATGCTCTAGACAAAAAATGGTCTATAGACAGACCGACCAACGGACCAATTGACAAGTGCAAAGCAATTTAACCCCTCTTCTGTGAAGGGGTGGGGCATAATTAAGTTTAGATTTGAAAAAATAAAATTATGGAAATATTTCAAATAAAATAACTGTAACAGAGCATATGATCATAAGCATTTTTGGAAATATTTCAAATAAAATAACTGTAACAGAGCATATGATCATAAGTATTTTTCAAGGATGATATAGTCCGTTTGACTTCTATATGGCCCAACATTTCAGCTTAAAACTCAGATTCAAACAAATGAATTGCATTTTTTTCATGTCATTTCATAATTTCTATCAAATACCATGAAGATTTTCAATTTTCAGAATTTTTGATTGTAAAATATGTAAAATAATGATTTTGTCCGTCTGCCTACATGTTAACTCTAAGCCTTTCATACCTTATTGTGACTGTATTAAACAGAACAGCAAATTGTCTATCCAAAAATGGTTCTGATTTGCATAGGGGACAAGTAAGTACAAATCTCGTGATATTTAACTTAAATATGAAATGACTGTTGATATGCTAATAGGCATGTCCAAATATGGAATAATAGACATTTCTCCTGTCAAATGTTTAGTATAAGACCACGTGTCTTTTCTATATATTTACAATTTCTTACTACTAAACAGTCTTTATTACCCCTCGTGTTTAAGAGTGGAAAATGCGAAAATATACTAAGTTCCAAAAGAAAGTTTGCACTTTTGAATTTTAAATATCTCTGAAATTACCCAATCTATCGTCATGAAATATCGTATGGCTATCCTCTAGAGTATGAGCAAACGATATTTGAAAACAAAAGTCACGCGATAAGTAAAGATTTTCTGCAAAAATGAGACATTTGATTTTGCATGTTTTGCATATGCAATAAGCGTAAGACGAATAATTGGTCTGAAAATCTATTCAGTTCAATCTTTGCGGCTTTCCAAAGCATAAAATCACAACTTCAATACAAGTGTGCATGATGCTACAGCGTAGTTTGACTGTGAATAAATGTCGTTGAATAAAATCGAACCTTTTTAGAATGAGAACGTCATTAAAACTGATTGAGCATTCACGTTCCAATAGAGATCGAGGTAATCATTTTGTAAACCCTTTAATAAGCAAATTGAGATGCCATAGAACGCCATAGCATCATTCAACGACAGGTTACTGGCCTACCAACGTAGCAATGTCTAATGTTGACGTACATGTAATGTCTGGATAAAACATAAAACTTTTGGTTGGAAATGGTATAGAATGGCTTCTAAAACTCTATAAGGCAACATCAACACATAGCCCTTACCAAAGAAAAAGTTGTAAGGAGGTCAAATCTCAACAATTTGAGTTCTGCCTGGGCGTGTGCAGCATGCCATACTTTATCCAAATCTGATTCGACTTTTAATCTCAAAAGGCCTTGACTAAGGTATGATATCAAATTTACCCCTTAAATTTCCTCAAACTTTGTTAAAATTAAGAGAAATGCAAAAAGTGAAATTGCACACTTTCTTATGGAACTCAGTATATTAACATTAATCATCATTTTGAAATAATTTCATTTTCAAAAAATATTTTTTGGAATGGTATTTAGCTGAAATTAAGATTTTACCACACACAAATCCTTCATTCAATTGCAAAGTTTATGTAAATGATGTAAAGGTTTGTCCATATAGAAGTCAAACTGACTATACCATTTCAACAAAAGAACAGTGATTTTCAAAATAAAACAAAATCTCTAAAGTTGAGGTCTGCAAAGTAAAAGAAGATGTGTTTCAGAAACACAAATCCCCGTGCAAAGGCCATCATTTTGAAACAGTGACCAGTCTCCTTGAAGAATGTTCTTGATCTAGACAAATAGATTTTACTTTGGTATCAATTGAAAGATCTAGTAACAAGCAATACACTTGTTAAATATTAAAGCTTTAGCACCATTGCAAAGAATAGCCAATGCTTCTGTTTGAATTCTTAACAAATTTGTACTTGAAAATAACATTGCCCTTTAGTGATGACCTTGAAGTTGGTACCAACAGAAAAGGTTTTACACAAGCAATATACATGTTTAATATCAAGGCTCTACAAATCAAAAGTTATGGCCAATGTCACTTTTTTTCAAAAATGAAATTAAGTGACCTTTGAAATATGACCTTAAACTGACCAATAGTCCTGACTTTGATATCAACTGAAAGATCTGTCATAAGCAAAGCATGTGTGAAATTTCAAGCTGTATCACTCACAATTTCAAAGTAATGACCAATGGTAAAGTTTTAATTTTATATGTATTTGACCTTGAAATTGACCTTGACCTTGACCAATGACCTAAAAGTTGGTACCAATAGGTTGGTCTTGATGCAAACAATGCACATGTGAAATATAAAGGTTCTATCAGTAACCAATCAAATGTTATGGCCAATTTTAAAGTTTTAGGGGGCAAAAGGACAAACAGTTAAACAGACACAAACAGTCAAACACACAGGCAAAAACAATATGCCCCAATTTTTGAATGTGGGGAGCATAAGAAGACTTCTGAACTGAAACCATGATGCAAGATACATGTATAAACTTACATGACAACATTTACTTCTAGTGCATGAAAAAAGAATTAAGTGTTGAAATGTGTAAAATTAATATAAGTAAAAAATCTGCAATTCCATATAAAAAATACCTTGAGCTGCATATACAGTTCCAATGTCCATTTTATATACACCAAGAGGTTTATTGGAACGCAGTAGGCGGCCTGACTGACATACCTTTTATGCCATGTGTAGAAATAGGAAGAAAACAGACAGAAATCACATACATTAGTTAAACATCTAGAAAAATATATAAAATTCATTATTCAAGCTGAAAAATATAATAAAAAAAAATCTAAGGTAGATGCAAAAAATAAAATAATTATAACTTTTGAAATCTAATTTTACAAAGAATGAACGTATAATTCAAATTAAGATACTAAAACGGAAATGAATTATTGTAAACCCCAAATATGTCCTGGAAAGGGTAATAACAGACACTTTGACCACTGTCAAAGTTAACAGAACGAAGATTTTGGTCAGCATACCAGAATTTTGGAAATATTGCCAAGACAAAAATTTGGTCAGAAACAAAACCAATACTTTGGCCAAACTCATCAGGACATTTTAGTTTAAGTCACTTATATTGCATCAATTTAGTTAACCCTTTCCTGTTTTTCAAAATTTTGGACCTGTCCAAATTCAAAGGTTTTGCAGACGAAAATTTAAAGTGAATTTAATTTGAAAAATAACCATTCAGTAGGGTGGAAAATAGTGTGGAAAAAGAAGAAATTGCTTGTCAGGAGCAATTTCTTCTTTTTCCACAATGTTTTCTCAGTCATAAAATCACAGACATGTAAAAAGCAGGGATTAAACAGCAAAGGGTTAAAAGACAAATTTAGACCTATTTAATTTGATTAAAGTCAACCTTGCACACATTTTGTTAAAGTCACTCAGGCCATGACAACATTAATATAGTCAAGAGTCATCAAGACAATTTTGGTAAAGTACATCTATTTTAGCCTGTGTGTGACATTTCCAACAATTTCAAATTAGCTCAAAGCAAATCTTCTGGTCAGCCTGTGCATCCGCCCAGACTGACCAGAGTCTTTACTATGTGTTCTGTAGATAGATAAGGTCTTGTTCTCTCTTCGGGCTGTCAGTGAAAATTCTTCTGGCATGATGTGGATGTCTAGACTGGTCGGTGGTTTCACCTCCAGCACATGTGAAATTGTTGAAAATGTAACACACTGGCTCTTTCATAAAATACATTATAGTCTTTTTTTCCATAGAAAAGAGTAGTGAAAGTCATAATACAAGATATTCTGGTTTAACATTTGGACATTGTTTTTGGTCAAAGTCATCTTGATATCCAGTCAGGTCAATTAAGGTTCATGTAAAGTGTTTGAGACCCAATATTTAGAGCACTTCATTAGCCAAGAAAAAGCAGTATGTCCAGGTATATTATATATAAAGATGAAGCTATTCGTGAGCACAAGCAGTTAGGCAACATAAGACCTCCAAAGCTATAGCGGTATAGCCAAAACATCGTGGAAAAGGGTCATTTTGTACAGAACAAGCAACTGCATGACGGTTGCATAAAATTGCCCCGTATTTTAACAAAGTACAGTCCAGGTAGTGCTACAACCTTAAATATAAAACTCAGTCTCAAAAGGCTCTTTTGAAACAATCAATTTCCATTTATTTGCCAACATACATGTCAAACCGGTTTGGTCTGTTTTCAAAATAGATGTAAGGTAAGGTGCAACATCACACCATAATATTGTGAAATATTTTCTGCGATTTATTTCAAATTATAGGTTTTTTTTAATTCAATGATCTACAATATTACTATATATTTATCATTCTGTGAAATAGAAATCGATATATTGATAAACAACCTTACAGGTATATAAATAATTAATGTCTATTTATGTTGTGATAACACACCATACCCTAAAAAGATCTACACGTTTACAAAATTAGAATGACATATATGACATATGTGTTTATAAAATAAGTCAAAATAAATTGCTTGCATAACTACATTTTTGGGACTGAGTTTTATACCAATTGTTGTAGCACTACCTGGTTGGTACTTTAGGCTAGACTTTGTTAAAATATGAGCCAATTTTATCCAACAGTCATGCAGTTGCTTGTTCTGTACAAAATGACCCTTTTCCACAATGTTTTGGCTATACCGCTTTAGTTATAACAGTCTCATGTTTTTCAACTGCTTGTGCTCATAAATAGCTTCATTTTGATATATAATATTCCTGGACATACTGCATTTTCTTGGCAAATGAATGCCCTTAAAATTGAGTCTCAAACACTTTACATGAACCTTAAGTATGAAAGAAGTCTTAGTCAAAGACATAAATTTCTTAAGTCAAACAATCTTATTAATATTTTCATGCTTGCTTAGTTTGAAAATAATCATGCAGATTTCACTCATATTGAGTCAAAAATTAAACCTTTTTTTTCACTTAATTTGGAAACTTCAAGAACAACTTATGTCCTACTTTTCTCAGAAGTTTATCAAACCAAGATGGTCCTTTATTGCTCACCGGAGTAAGTCATCTAATAACTTGTCAACCATCACATACAAGAGATTGTTGGATTTACATTTGGGATGGTTTTGAAAAGACTAATTTCGTCCTACTTAATTTCATTTTTTTATTTAATTTTCTTAAATTTCCAACCTTTCTATTGCCATGGAAACCAGAGTTTATTGATGAAATTGACTATAGCAGAGCTTAAACCCCTTAGAATATCCCTGCACAGATTCAGATTGATTGGCCCAGTAGTTGAAGGGAAGATGAACCTTTTCCAAGATTTCAGCAATTTTTGGCCTTTCCATTACCATGTAAATGAGTTTTTTATAGAATTAAATATCTTAACAAATTTGGTAGAGCTTCACCCAAGGAACATCAATACCAATTTTCTGCTATTCTGTTGACATGGAAACTAGATATTTTGATGGAATTAAATTCTGTTGACAACTTCAGAAAAGCTTTATCCAAGGAACAAACCTGCCGAGTTTCAGCTTAATTGGTCCAGTTGTTTAGGAAGAGAAGATGTTTAAAGAAATTATTGACAGACAGATGGATAGACTGACAAATGATAGATGGTGGATGATCACAATAGCTTACCTTGAGCACTTTGTGCCCAGGTGAGCTTAAAATCCACAAAGCCTTAGTTTTGTACAATAAAAGTGCCCTACTAAGACTATTTCTATTCTAAGCATATATATTTGTGACAATAAAGCAAACTTATTATTCCTGCTATGATGTGCCTTTAAATTGGTACTTTTTTTGCACCATTTTGTTTATCTCCTTTAATAAATGAATGAAATGGTACCCATGTCAACCGATTCCATCAAAATAATGATTCCACTTTTAACATCCCAAATTAGAAAAAAGCTTAATAAACAAGAGCTGTCACTGTAAGATGACAATGCCCCCGACACCGCTTTGATTTAGAAGTTATGGCCAATGTTAAAGTTTTTGGACGGAATGACGGACGGACGGACAGACGGACGGACGGACAGACGGACAGACGGACGGACGGACAAGTCAAATTTATGATGCCTCCCTATCGGGGGCATAATAATTGTGACAAAATGAAGTGATTACTAAAAAAAAACTCTTATAACCAAATTCCTTGTCTATTAAAAAATAATTCCTTATCTATTGAAAAAAATATATTAAAACTAACTCATTTTGCACAATGTACAACAAAATAGCATTAGACCAAAGCCCCATGCACCATTTTATAGCATAGAAGGAGTCTGGTTACCATGCCAACCAGGTTGTTATGGAAATAGCAACACTCACACAAATATTAGGCTGAAAACTAGACAAAATTTATGTTATTAGAATCGAGGAAATAATCACAAAATAGTAAAATCTGTCAGATGGTCTAAAAAACTTCCTTTTGGTTACTTTTGTCCAATCATAAGCAATTCTTTCTATCAGTCAGATTTCAAAAAGATTCACTTTTGTACTATTGAAAGAAGGTTATCAGAGATTCCAAACAGTGTATAAGACTTTATCATGAAGAATCTCCAAAATGTCAAATTGAGTGTTAGTCTCTTTAGTAAGGTGTTACTGTATATTGAATAAAGCAATGGATGTAATTGATGAAACTAAAACAGCTATCTAAAGAATTTCAAATGTGACATTCAGCTTTGACCCAATGACTTTTAGGAGAAAATGATTTTTAAATCATTTTGAAACTCCTTATAGAATGTACAAGTTATACTCAGATGAAAAATTTGACTGACTTCAAGTAAGGCATTAGCTTTGAGATGTCGTAGATGGCACAACTAATTTTTGATGAGAATTAGTTGTGAAAGAAAGGAAATTTTCACAAGGTATGCCCATTACATTGCCAAATCTCTAAGTATGAAAAACAACAAAGGGAAATAACTCAAAAAATAAGCTAGGTAGAGCTATAGTCCTTGCCCACTTTACTCCGTAATCATAAGAGTAATATAACTGCAAAGTTTCAAGTCTTCTGAGTGATGCACCAAATAAGGAAGTGTACGCCTCCTGCCTGCCTGGGAATTACATAATACATCCTGGTTTTCAATGAGCCTATAAAAGGAAGTCATCAAAATGTTTGGAATATCTCAATCTCTTTGTACAAAATCTATGAAATGAAATTTCATGATTTATATTTGAAATTGACCACTTTTCAGTTCCAATCTTTATGCATTTAAATATCAAATTTATCTTTTTAAATTATTATAACAATTTTCAAAATTTATCTTAGTATAATTTGTATTACCAATTTTCAGACCATCTAAGAGTTTGGGTTAGAGAAAAAACTGTTAACTGTTAGAAATATAAAACTGGTATGAAGTGCTGGCTATGTACCCGGCATGGCATAAACTGTGCCGACATCAAATTTGAATACACCAATCTTCTTTCCAGAACTTAGGAAATTTTTGGAGTGTAGAGCCTGGTGAGAAAAATGTCATTAAATTAGTCCTACCAATTATTTTCTAAAATCTACTACCAATTATTTTACACCAGTCAACAATTTGCATCAGTTGGTCTTGCATATAAAGAAGAGGTAACATTATTACCCCATCAATTTTAAACAGTAACAAGAGCAGTCAGAGACGGATTATGCTCCCCGAATAAGGCATTGTCACAAAAACAAGAGCCCTGTTGGACATGGACATCTCCCGCCACAAAAGCTTGATAGTAAACTGAAGCCTAATAAATTAAAGATTCAGAGATTTACCTCCTATTAAATGTATTAAAAATAACGAAGGGCAATAACTCCAAAATTATGCAAGCAAGAGTTAAAGTTCTGGTGTATTGCACTTCTCCTCCATGAGATCTATCCACCCATAAAGTTTCAAGTTGATAGCTATTATACTTTAGGAGATATGCTCCAGATATAATCTAAGTGTCAAAAATAACAAAGGGCAGTAACTCCAAAATTATGCAAGCAAGAGTTGTAGTCCTTGTGCATAGCACTTCTCCTCCATGAGATCAATCCACCCATAAAGTTTCAAGTTGATAGCTTTTTTACTTTAGGAGATATGCTCCAGACATAATCTAAGTATCAAAAATAACAAAGGGCAGTAACTCCAAAATTATGAAAGCAAAAGTTGTAGTTCTTGTGCACTGCACTTCTCCTCCATAAGGTCTATCCACCCATAAAGTTTCAAGTTGATAGCTATTATACTTTAGGAGATATGCTCTGTGGTCAGATTTCAAAGACTCAAATAAGCTGTTATCTTATACAGATAACATAAAGGTAACAAACATTAAACCCCCTTTTTGCATGACATATATTGAGACACAAATTTCAAATAGTTTAGGGTAAAGAGCATCTGATTTGCTACTCAAATGTGAAATTTCATCAAATTCTGAGCATAAGACTAGGAGAAATGAAAGAATAACTGTAATTTAGGCGCTTACGTAAAGGTAACAAACATTAAGCCCCCTTTTTCCATGATATATTTTTTTTTACGTTAATTTCAAATTGTTTATAGTAAAGAGCATCTGATTTGCTACACAAATATGAAATTTCACTAAATTCTGACAGTTAGACTAGGAGAAATTTGGGAAAAACTGTTTTTTACCCTAAGTCCCCTTTTCCCGTGACGAGGCCTCAAATCCAAAAACCATCACAGATGCATCATCACTATATCATAGGGAGTTCACATGGTAAGTTTCATTCAATTTGGCCCAGGGGTTATGGAGAAATAGGTGGGGACGGACGGACGGACGGAATTACGGACGTACGGACGGACAGACAAAGCAACGGCTATATGCTTCGGGGAGCATAAAAATATATATAAACCATTTCAAACAGTTTCATAACTGATGGCACTTTCTGTCATGTGACAAGGCAACAGTATAAACTAATTTCATCAATACGCAGTAAGGACTTAACTAATTCCTGCTTACAAAAAGCCGTCACTTTGTTGCACATGTAATAAATATGCCATTATGTAATTTACTTGAGAACTGACTTTTCTTTATTCTTTTTAACTTTTTGTAAATTATTTTAAATAAGAGGGCAACAATTGCCCTTAAATCGCTCACAAGATATAAATTGGTCCAGCGAAACTCATCCAAGTCAAGTAACTTTCTGGCAAAGTTTCATTCACATTTGCCTAATTGTTGAAGAGGAGATTTAATTCAAAGATCTTAATGTGAGAATAGACACTGCCCACCAGTTCATTACTGAGGAAACTCAAAAGAAACCCCTCCCTGCCTCACCCAAATTTATGGACCAATCAAAATTTTGCCAACAATTTTTGAGAAGGTCACCGAAGGAACATTCTGGTAAAGTTTCATTAAAAATCGGCCCAGTGGTTCAAGAGGAGATGTCAATCAACAATTTTGGGTTCAAAATGAGCCCCGCCCTGTCACCCCAATATTCATCAGCCAATCAAAATTTCGAAAACAATTTTTTGAAAAGGGTCACCCAAGGAACATTCTGGTAAAGTTAAATTGAAATCAGCATAGTGGTACAGTAGTAGATGTCAGACAACTTCCGGCTCAAAATAAGCCCCACCCTGCGAAGTCCATAATCATGGGCCTATCAAAATTTTGTGAACAAAAAAAGAAAAAAAAAGAAATTTTGTGAACAATTTTTGAAAGGGTCACCCAAGGAACAATCTGGTAATGTTTCTTTGTAATCGGCCCAGTGGTTCAGGAGGAGATGTCGTTCAAAGGTTTCAGGCTCAAAATAAGCCTGCCACGTCCATACTTATGGGTCAATCAAAATTTTGTGAACAGTTTTTGAAAAAGTTCACCCAAGGAACATTCTGGTAGAGTTTCATTGAAATCAGCCCAGTGGTTCAGGAGGATATGTTGTTCAAAGATTTTTGGCTCAAAATAAGCCCCGCCCTGCCACGTCCATACTCATGGGCCAATCAAAATCTCACAAACAATTTTTGAAAAGGTTCACTCAAGGGACATTCTGGAAAAGTTTCATTAAAATTTGCCCAGTGGTTCAGGAGGAGATGTAGTTCAAAGATTTAAAAGTGAAAAAATGACATGCCCTGCCACGCCCATATTTATGGGCCAATCAGCATTTTCGAATAATTTTCAAAGAGGGTCACCCAAGGAGCATTCTGACAAAGTTTCATTTAATTCTGCCAAGTGGTTCAGGAGAAGAAGAAGTTTTTAAGATTGTTGATGACGGATGGCGCACAATGGATTCAGGGTGATCTTAAAACTCTCCTTGAGCACGTGGTGCTCAGGTGAGCTAATAAAAAACATATTTACACAATATTGATCAGGTTATTACATAATCATTTCAAAGTGGTTCCTTAAATATCGATAAATTATTGTTCTCTGTGTCTGAGATGGCATTCTGAACTGTTGCACTCTGCCTTTATCATTGGGCAAAAGATCAGAATGTCATCCTCTCTACCTCTGGACAAAACTGTATAATAATATACTTTCAATCTTTCTCTTGTTTTATGAAAGAAGGCATTCATATGTATGCATAACAATCAAGATCAAGAGGTACTGAAGTAGTTTATAATCTTAACTCTTTTATTAACTTAAATAATCTTTGACAGTACTGGTGTATTCTCCAGGAACCAAAGTCCAGTTGGATTAAGCTGAATCAGAAAACTTGTTTGCAATCAATATATACTAGTCAAAACTTCTAACCGGCCACTTTAAAAACAAAGATATTTTTTTCTGTGGTGTGTGGATTTTCGTGAAATTTGCTATGTGAATTTTTAAGTAACTTTCCAGATAATTTTGGCGAAAAGTTACCGTTATTTCATTGAATTTAAAGCGCAACATGAGAAAAGCTCAAAAAGCTCTAAACTTACACAGAGCTCAAAACATTGTCGATGTAGCGATTTTTGTCACATGGGTCGTTAGCTGCAACATAGACTAGGAAAATAACTGAAAATGTTCGACAATTGTGCGCGGCATATGACTCAGAAGAAAGTGCTAGAGCTTATGTATGCAGAAAAACGGTTCCTGGAAACAACACCTAAAACACGTTTTTCATTAAAAATGCATAAAATATAGACTGATAATTCCCGTTGAGCTACAAAATGTAGGATATGTGAAAAAAATCAGTTTGACACATCGCTTTTTTCACACCAGACCATATTTGAGCATAATCGCTAGATAAAATGGTTTGCCGGATGAATTTAAACACCATTTTACCATGCCTCCTATTCTTTCTGTTTCTCCTGTAGTCAAAGGTCACACAAAATTGACATTGTTTTCTGATTTTTTTCTTGGTCTGGGTTGCAGCTAACGATTTGCGTACTTTGGTTTGTTGAAAGTGTAATATCCCGAGCTCTATTAAGATTTAGAGCTTTTTGAGCTTTTCCTTTATTACACATCCAAATTTGACAACTATTGGTAAATCATAATAGAAATCCATGTACATTATGCTTAAAAATTCACACATCAAATTTCATTAAAATGTTAGAACTTTTAAAAAAGTTATCGTCATTTTTAAAGTGGCCGGTTAGGACTTTTGGCCAGTATATATGATAATAAGGTTTGAACCATATATGTTTGCATATCTTCATTCTGCAATCAAAACATTTAAATCAAGCTTTCCAATAAGAAAAACATAGTTAACATAGTTTGGATAAGCTTACGAGAATATAAGACAATTCAGTTGCCCGATACATGTAGATTCTAAGTTTTGACTAATGTCATTTCTCTTAAAGATAAAACAAGAGGACCAAGATGGTCCTAGATCGCTCACCTGAGTCTCTTTGACCCCTGGGACATCACATTAATTAGATAGGCAGATGTCAAAAAGAAGATAATTGTCTAAGATCACTACCATGGAACGTTTTCAGCAAAGAGCAAGACAGATATGCCTTTTTGCTCTTTGATTTTATGTAAAAAGGGATGCATCCGGGTGGACCCCAAATGTGAACCCAGGGTCTTGATATGAACAAACTTGGAATAGGTCAATAAGATGATGCTACATACTAAATTTGAAAGCTGTCTACCTACTGGTTTCAAAAAAGAAGATTTTTGAAGGTTTCCTATTTTCACCCTTCAAGCTCAGATGAGCTGAAAGGGATGCGCCCCGGTTGAGCCCAAATATGACCCAAGGGTCTTGATATGAAAAAACATGGTAGGGGCCCACTAGATGATACTATATACCAAAAATGAAAGCAGTGTGCCCTCTGGTTTCGATTAAAGAAGATTTTAAAAGATTTTCGCTCTTTGATTCTATGTAAAAAGGGTTGCGCCCAGGTGGAGCCCAAATATGATCCTAGGGTCTTAATATGAACAAACTTGGTAGAGGTCTACTAGATGATGCTACATACCAAATATGAAAGCTGTCTGCCTCCTGGTTTCATAGGAGAAGATTTTTGAAGATTTTCATCTTTTTACCCCTCATGCTCAAAAATGAAAGCAGTGTGCCCTCTGGTTTCGATTAAAGAAGATTTTAAAAGATTTTCGCTCTTTGATTCTATGTAAAAAGGGTTGCACCCGTGCAAAGCCCAAATATGACCCTAGGGTCTTGATATGAACAAACTTGGTAGAGGCCCACTAGGTGATGATACATACCAAATATGAAAGCTGTCTGCCATCTGGTTTCAGAGAAGAAGATTTTTAAAGATTTTCGCTCTTTGATTCTATGTAAAAAGGGTTGGGCCCGGGCAAAGCCCAAATATGACCCCAGGGTCTTGATATGAACAAACTTGGTAGAGATCCACTAGATGATGCTACATACCAAATATGAAAGCTGTCTGCCTTCTGGTTTCATAGAAGAGGATTTTTAAAGATTTTCGTATTTTCACCCTTTTTGTTAAGGGTAAAGGGAAAGTTAAGGGTGGATTTCATTTATTTGAACAACTTTGGTAGAGCTTGACCCAAGGAACATCCCTGCCAAGTTTCATCAAGATTGGCCCACTGGTTTAGGAGGAGAAGATGTTTAAAGAAATTGTGGACGACGGATGACGCACGACGCACGACGGACATTCTACGATCACAATAGCTCCCTTGAGCACTTCGTGCTCAGGTGAGCTAAAAATGTTCATCAATAACACCATATTTTTCACTGTATAAAAGAATTCAATTATATTGAGGATAATCTTTTGTTTAAATGCAAGATCAAATTATATTTTAGTGAGTGGATAAAAAAAAGCTATAATTTAACCAGTGGCGAAGCAACAAGTGAAAATATAGCTTTTGTTGTTCACTCAATGAATTATAAATTGATCTTGCTAAAAAAACATACAATTATTCTATTGGTTTAATGCATAACTGACAATTTTAGGATGAATTTGCTTTAAGTTTCTTATCTTGCATGTGATTGTTGATTATTCATGGTGACGTCACTTATTGGGCTCCACTAAGATGACATCAGATATGGTCAAATAAAAAAAGGATTAAACGTTTGAAAAATTTCCCTGGTTTGGCAGTGAGTTTATCAAAATGATAATGTACTGTTATTTCTTGATAAACCACTGAAAAACAATAAAGAATTTTCATATTTCTTTATCAATTTCAAAAACAACTTTTCCTTATTTTCTGTATTGTCTTCAGCCTTACAACAAGAAAATTAAGATACGTATATATAATTTGAAAACCCTAAAGCTATTCAAAGAGCAGCTTTAAAAAGGGGAGTAAAAATTATAACAGAATTAAGTAACCAATTTCTAGCAGTTGCATCCCTTTGATATAATTTGTTACTTTTTCGAGTATTGGCCTTCTTTGTATGGATTTTAACACCACCTTACATATTTCATTTGTTGCAGGAGCCCCTAGATCATTTTTTTTTCTTGAAAAATTAAACTGTTCCAAATTGAAAGAGTTTGACAAAATGACAAAAGGGGGTGCAACTCAAAACAAGTGTGCCAGAGACGCAGTACACAGCACCATATTATTTCGTATTAGAAAGAAGACAAAATACAATAAGAAATAAGTGCCTTTGTGGCTGAGGACATTCTATGAAAGTAACATCCGTAATTCTAGGTGATCAGCGTGACATAATAATTTCCCTCTGTTGGACAAAATAGGAAAATTAGTACAGACAGATGAGTCTGAGCGTGACATTTCCAACAATTTCAAATGTGCGCCAAGCAAAGACTCTGGTCAGACTGTGCATCCGCACAGTCTCTCCAGAGTCTTCGCTTTGCGTTTTGGAGATGTCTAAAGGTATCTTTAGATAGTAAGGTAATCTTCTAATTGGACCATGAGGCTGTCGGGGCTGTTCAATAATTGCATCTCATGATGTTTCATATGGACAGATAGAGACACAGAGATGATAATTCCATATATATGTCCTATCTTGGGCCAAATATAAAGAAATTAAACTCTGTAGGGCATAACATTTTGTGGCTAAAGGAGGAATTGCTTGTTACAACAATTTTTTTTCTTTTTGCCCAATATTTTCTCAAGAATGAGATCATAGAGACATCAATTCTCTGGGCTGTTCAGGCTAGGATTAAAAGTGAAACCATCAAAATTTCAAGACTGTTTTCATGACATCTATTGTATTTTATAGCATGTTGTTCAGCCTGTAATTCAAGTTCCAGACAATTCTTAAAGAATTGAATAAATACTTACAGTTAAAGTGATGATCTTGTCAAACAACATTGCTGGGGCCATGTGAAAATCAAACACAAAATACTGAAACAAACAGAAAGTATATCTAGTTATACAAGACTAAAAAAAATACATTTCTACTTGTCTTACGATTTTTATCAATAGACCATTAATAGTTTATTCATAGTAACAGGCCAAAATAGAAATTATGGAAACAATTACAAACAAGAGCCATAAAAATCACTTAAAATTAAACGAACTTGTTTCTGATTTATACCTGTAAAATGTGAAAATTTGACATAACTTGTTACATTTTGGACAAGATATGATAATGGAGGAAAAATCCCTTTATCACAACTTTACCCTTATCATGGTGAACCCAGAATATTCCTGCTTTGGCAGGAGCTATAGACAAACATCAGTCTGCACATATGTGCAGTCTGATGTTAGTCCATACCTGTTTCTTACTTTCAAACCAGAATGGTAAATACATTTAGTTTTTCAAATAAAAATGGACCTACACTTGGTACTTTCAGTTCTTCTTGCCCTTTGATTTTGATGAAATTTCAAGCCAAAATTAATTCAGCATGAAAAGGGTTAAGAATATCATAGTGGAGCTACTATTAGAGGAAGCATTTTTAAGGAAAAAAATTAATATGGTATACCTCATTATAATATGGACAGTTTGTGGACTCTTTCACACTGGTATATTTCTTCTGGTCGCCCACTTGTACACATACCACCGGGTCCATGTTCAATCCTGCCAGCTGGCGGGCCTCAATTATGGTCAAACACACCTGGAAGTCCTGAGCTTTGAGGGACACTGGCTCCGTAGTTTGGGATTTGGCTTTCCTACAAAATATTCATGGATGACTTTACCCTGCCTGTGCCAGTGATTGACAGATTGAATGTTGTTTTATATAAGTTCTAACAGTAGTTCAGCCGTACTCTGTGCTTGGAGAACCTATAGCCATGGATTCATCTAGCTCACTGCATTTAGGTTTATGATTATAGATATCAACTGTAGTTTTGTCATCTAGGAACTTTTTTTTTTTCAAAGGATAATACAGTCGATCTTGCTCGAGCAAAGTCTATTAAGCGACCGTATGTATAAAGCGACCGGTTTCAAAATCCCCTTCTTTAAATGGAAATCTCTTAGGAATTAGACATAATTGGTCTGAAAATTATTGTAAATGAATTATATGTTGTTAAAACTAAATAGAATCATCACTAAGATGATTCTATTGAGTTTTTAACAACAAAGGATTATTGAGAAATTCACACTCAATACATACATATTCAAATTATGTTTTCTGCTTTGTAAACAAAACATGTTCTAAGCAACCATTCTCTTAAACGACCGCTTTTTGATGGTCCTGTAAGTGGTTGCTTAATACAAGGTTCACTGTACAATAAAGAGACAAGCTTTTTTTTCCATATTGAGTTTCTAATACCTTCATTATCCCTAGAGAAAAGGACAATGGACTCCTTAAATTACAGCTAGAAGGACTAGGGTTCTGTCTAGAAAGTGTCTTTTCAAAGTAAACAACATTCCCTTACTGAAGAACTTGAACCTGAAACCTTCAATCAAAGTTACCATGAACACTTAGCAAAGGGACCATGCTATCCAATTGATTGATTGATTGAATGGAGTTTAACGCCGCTTTCAACATTATTTCAGTTATATCGCGGCGGCTGGAGCACCTAACAATGGATTCCTGGTATTTTCTATCGCCTAGCCTCCAGCCGCTATCTCACATAGGTCTACGATTATCAACCCATTGGTGAGAGACAAATAGTCGGAAAGAATGAGTGCCGCCGACCATGCAATCCAAACAACTAATCAAATACTGTATACTGTGTTAAACTACCATGTATAATTTCTAACAAATTGTTAATTGTTTGGTCATTTACATCAGACTGATTCAAATTTTTCCATCATAAACAAATAAAAAATAAGCAGTTTATGAGAATTAGCCTGCAGGTCTTTGCACTGCTCTTTGTATATGTTGTCTACCAAAAGATTTGTGTAGGTATTATATAATACATAATTGGTATTTTGTATGAAAAAATTATCTAACAAGGTTGGGAGAATTGAAAATTGAAATATTACAAGGAAGAAAACTATTTAGATATCACTTTGAAACAAGAGGACCAGAATGGCCCTAAACCACTCACCTGAATTTTATTGATCCAGTGGATCTCATCCAATCCAAATTTCTTGAACAACTTTAGAAGAGGGTCACCCAGGAACATTCTGGTAAAGTTTCATTGAAGTTGGCCAAATGGTACAGGAGGAGATGTCGTTCAGAGATTTCAGGGTCAAAATACGCCCCATCCTGTCACGACCATATTTGGGGGTCAATCCAAATTTCTTGAACAACTTCTGAAGAGGGTCACCAAAGGAATATTCTGGTTAAGTTCCATTGAAATCGACCCAATGGTTCAGGAGGAGATGTTGTTCAGAGATTTCAGGGTAAAAAAAAAAGCCCTGCCCTGCCACGCCCATATTTGGGGGTCAATCCTAATTTCTTGAACAACTTAAGAAGAGGGTCACCCATGGATCATTCTGGAAAAGCTTCATTGAAATCAGCCCCAGGGTTCAGGAGGAGATGAGGTTCAAAGATTTAGGGGTCAAAATAAGCCCTGTCCTGCCACGCCCATATTTGGGGGTCAATCCAAATTTCTTGCTGGTAAAGTTTGATTAAAATTGGCCTAATGGTTCATGAGGAGATGTCGTTAAAAGATTTCGGGGTCAAAATAAGCCCTGCCCTGCCACGCCCATATTTGGGGGTCAATCCAAATTTCTTGAACAACTTCTGAAGAGGGTCACCCAAGGAACATTCTGGTAAAGTTTCATTGAAATGGGCCCAATGATTCAGGAGGAGATATCGTTCAAAGATTTTGGGGTTAAAATAAGCCCCACCCTACCACGCCCATACTTGGGGGTCATTCCAAATTTCTTAAACAACTTTAAAAAAGGGCCCCCTAAGAAACATTCTGGCCAAGTTTTGTCAAAATCAACTCAATGGTTTAGGAGGAGAAGATGTTTAAAGAAAAGTTTACACACGCACACACGACGGACACCTCGCCATGACAATAGCTTGCTGGCCTTCGGCCAGTGGAGCTAAAAACAAGTTTTCTGAAGTTTAGACCAAATTTGTGCCCTCTAGAGTTACAAGAAAATTATTATAAAGATCTCTTTTCCTGTTACATGGATCTTTCCCATTTTCAATAGGGTTCATCCTTATGATCTGACCAACATTCTGACCAAGTTTCATGAAGATTGGGCCATATTTGTGGCCTCTAGCAAGTAAACAATAAAATTGTCATTAAGGCCTCTTTTCCCGTGATTTGGCATGGATCCTTCCAATTTTCAAAAGGTTTTATCATTGTGACCTGGCCAAAATCATGACCAAGTTTCATGAAGATTGGGCCATATAAGTGGCTTCTAGAGCATTTACAAGAAAATTATCATTAAGGCCCCTTTTCCCTTGATATAGCATGGATCCTTTCCATTTTCTATATGGTTCATCCTTGTGACTTGCCCAACATTCTGACCAAGTTTCATAAATTTGATAAGCGATAAGCGATAAATTCCATAAGCAGTATGACAAGGGTTAATTTTTCAACAGAATGGAATTTCTTGCACACACCTTTTGATACCACTGGTTGACATGATGGCTGATCCCTCACTGTTCTGATCATAGTCTACATCCTTCTCACCGGCTGCACCAGACAACATGGAGGCAACTTCTGCTGCTTTAGCATCCAGGCTGGCATCTAAATATAAATGAGCCTGTGCATGAGATTTTCAACAATTTGATATGTGCGCCATGCGCAAAAATTGAGTAGCTTTGACAGTTAAGTAGTGCAATTAAAAGATTCTGTCACTGTCTGAATGAAGCTTTAAGACCTTATCTTTCAATAAGCTCAAAGTGAAGACTCTGGTAAGACTGTGCAGATGCACAGGCTGGCCAGAATCTTTACCAGGCGCACAATTGAAATGTCAAGCACAGGCTCAAATATCATGTAAGTAGTTAACACAGACATGCTTTGACAAACCTCGTGACCAATTTAGATAAGATAAGTTTCAAAGAAGTTGCATATGAAATTTTTAAATTTTCAAAATATTACTTTGGGATGATCAAAATAACTTTTTGTAGGCTGTAAAGAGGTCACCCAAGGATCATTTTGGTGAAATTTGGTTGATATCAATCACTTTGGTTCTGAGAAAAATACTTTTCACCATAAAGCTTTTTTTTCATCAGATCAAAATTTCTTGAGTCAAGAGGGTCACCAAAGGATAATTCCTTTGAAGTTAGGTTGAAATTCATCTAGTAGTTACTGAGGAGAAGATTTCTAAAGAAAAAGTTTACGGCCAGACAGACAGACTGAAGCACTGAGGACACATGATGGACACAACACCATGACAATAGTCCCAGTGGCCTTCAGCCAGTGGAGCTATCAAAATGAGATCAAAAGGACCATGAAGGTCTTATAATACTCATCTTTGTTTTCTTGACTCCAAATAGATAATTTAAACACCTGTAAAGATCATTTAACGCCCATGAAAGACTACTTATTCATAAAAGTCATCATTATTGTTGTCTATAGTCTTATGATCCTGACACTTTTAGCCTTTTCTAAACAAGTTTCACCAAGGGTTTATGCTTTTGAGCAAACATGCTGACATACTTACAAAACTGTTGAGTGAGAATAAAAGATTGTCTCTTAAAGGTCCCTTTTCCTGTGTTTTCTTATGGGACAAATTATTCAAAATAGGATTCATCTTTGTGATATTGTAGACAGATGTTCTGACAAAGTCTTATGAAGATTGGGCCACAAATTGTGGCCAAAAACAACTACAGTCTCTCAGCTTGATGCTAAAACACATGATTTGACCTTTTTCTGGAAAAAGTATTAAGCAGTTCCTTTCCAAGTATTGAAAAAGTGTTGGAACTAATATTTGCTCAATGAGAGAATCCAAGATCTCAACAGGAAATATAATGAGCTTCTATTTACAAATGGAAGAGTTTATTTGAATTTGTTTGAACAATAACCATTACCTTGTTTGATTTGTTTAATGTGCTTCTTTCAACAGAAAAGCAATTATCAGCCATTGTCAATGTACCTGTATCTCATTTATTATTGTCCTTATAGAAGCATTATGGTATGTGTCAGGAAAGATTTCATCTACATTATCTCACCTAATAAATGCCCCAGAGAACAATCAATGATATATAGTTAATTGTACTAATGATAGGAGTTAATACATCAGTTTAACAAAGTTTATTTCAAGATCCTAACAGACTTTTTTTAAAATTTTTATAAGCATAGTAATCATTAGCAATATATGGAAAACACCATGCATTTTCTTTGGTCAATAGGGCATCATTTATTATATTTAATTGTTGGAATACTCTCTAATTTGTGGAATTTGATTGTATAAAGAGAATAATGCTCGAAGGGAGGAAAGTATTCAAATAGATTATTTCCAGTAAACAATCAATGAAATCATTCTTTATAGGAAATCATCCTCAACAAGCATTTGGAAGTATTGCATGACAATACCAAGTCCCCTACTGGATTTATATATATATATATCTCTAGAGCAGTATCTTTTTTTGGTGGTAAAGGTATAACTACCTCTCCAAAATATTAGTTGTATCATATTTTATGTATCAGCTCTATACCTCTGAGGATAAAGAAAAAAAGGCATGAAATTTCCTGGTAATTAAATCAAGGGTTAAGAAAAAAAGTCCAGAAAACTGGAATTTCCTGGCAATTTCTAAGTCCAGCATCCATATCTTCAACAAAAATCAATGGACCAGAACCAAACTCAAACTCCTTCTGTAACTCGTTGATGCAGACTCACATACCTAAAATCAGCCCAATATCTCTATGGATTAAGAAAAAAGTCTGGAAAACTGAAATTTCCTGGTAATTTCTAAGTCCAGCATCCGTATCTTCCACAAAAATCAATGGACCAGGACCAAACTCGAACGCGTTCTGTAACTCATTGATGCAGACTTACATACCACAAATCAGCTCAATATCTCCAAGGGTTAAGAAAAAAAGTCTGGAAAACTGAAATTTCCTGGTTAGTCCAGCATCCATATCTTTCACAAAAATCAATGGACCGGGACCAAACTCGAACTCCTTCTGTAACTCATTGATGCGGACTCACATACCAAAAATCAGCTCAATATCTCTATGGATTAAGAAAAAAGTCGAGAAAACTGAAATTTCCTGGTAATTTTCTAAGTCCAGCATCCGTATCTTTCACAAAAGTCAATGGACCGGAACCAAACCCAAACTCGTTCTGTAACTCATTGATACAGACTCATATACCAACAAGAGCTGTCACTGTAAGATGACAATGCCCCCGACACCGCTTTGATTTAGAAGTTATGGCCAATGTTAAAGTTTTTGGACGGAATGACGGACGGACGGACAGACGGACGGACGGATAGACGGACGGACAGACGGACGGACGGACAAGTCAAATTTATGATGCCTCCCTATTGGGGGCATAAAAATCAGCTCAATATCTCCAAGGGTTAAGAAAAAAGTCCAGAAAACTGAAATTTCCTGGTAATTTCTAAGTCCAGCATCCATATCTTCCACAAAAATCAATGGACCGGAACCAAACTCGAACTCGTTCTGTAACTCATTGATGTGGACTCACATACCAAAGATCAGCTCAATATCTTCATGGGTTAAGAAAAAAAGTCCGGAAAACTGAAATCCGGACTGACAGATGGATGGAGCGCAAACCTATAGTCCCCTTCGGCTTTCGCCGGTAGGGGACTAAAAAAATTAAGAAACATTTTCTTAATTCAAATTTCCCTTGTTGATTTTGTTACCAAACAGAAGCTCCCTAACTGGATGACTCTCAAGAGGTTTTTTTAGTAGAAATATGGTATTCAGAGTCATTCAGCCAAATATTGTGTTCTAGATTTGTGTATTTTGTCATGTCCCATGAGAATGCTTTATTACTACAGAATTTTGTCTGGAGATGTGTGGGCGTAATTATTTCACTTAAATTATCCGACACATGATAAAACTTCAGAATTATTGCTTCTTTGTTTTGCATAGCACCCATCTACCTATTTTACTAGAAAAATTGATAATCAATAACAATCCAATGCTTAAGTTCTTCAAAGCATTAAAGTGAGACAATAAAAAGTAATCATAATTGCATAACCAAATAGAAATGTAATATTTGCATGTTTGTTCTGTCTCCATTGTTTGCATGTTTAGTTACTGTGGTTCCTTTGATTTTACGATTACCATGGCCCTAAGCTATCATTACATTTTTATTGTTTTGTAATTGTTTTTCAATCAAAAGAAAATACTCTTATATAATTTTGATGGGATAAAGATCTTCCTATCAAATGTTTTGTTTAAACCTGTTTGTTTTACATCAATTACGGTACAAGTTTTTACAACTTAAAGTCATCTCTCTTGATTCTGCTTGAATATGAATATTAGTACTAATGCAGAATTTATAGACCAAGGCAAGAACCAAGATTAGTTAATACTTATTTATTTAAGTTTGATTGCCACGAAAGCTCAAGCATGTAGAATTGCTCTCAAACAATCAATCCTGATGGTTTATACGTCCCTGAGAGAGAGGCAGTGGTTTAAACCCACTGCTACCCAATTTTACAGCTGGGTGAACAAGGGCTGGCTAGTAAGTGTTTTGCCCATAAACACACCCCGGCAACAGTGGGGCTTGAACCACTGACCTCTAGGTCACGGGTCGAGTGTATTTACTACTAGGCCATTGAAGCAGAACTAAGATTGATAGCTGCTTCTGTGAATTGAACTAAACACTTTAAGGGTTTGGTGCAACACTGTACTAAGTTTACATACAATTAGTACACTCTTGCACTAGACCCTCGACTTCTACCTCTTGAACACTGACACTACACAAATGTTAAATCTTTCTGATAAGAATACACCTAGCAGCAAATTTGAGTCCAAAAGCCAAAAATTTTACAGAAAACTCATATCAACCCTGCAAACACCTGACCTTCAAAGTAATATTGACCTTGACATATAGAAATAACACCTGTGTCATATCAATTTGGAATCCTCCCACACATTTACTAGTTACATAATGTTACAGGAAAAAATTGACTTTGACATGAAGTGTCATGGTAATAGTAGACTTTGAGATAGATAAATGAACCCTTTAATTGTAAATATCTATGGTTTCAACTCATTGAGGGAAACAACTGTGATTTTTTTTCTTTCTTGAAATGTGTCCTTTAAGTAACAGCAGTTATATATTCACAATGGATCAGACAGCTCGGGCTTCTATGCACAGATCTGGTACACTATATCAAATGCAAGGACAAGCACACAATTACTCGAAACTGTGATAAAAATAAGTGACAACTATATCTAATTCACCAGCTTTTAAACCTTGTCATCTACAGTACTTGGAATTCATACTTGAGAAAATATTGTAGAGAAGAATAAACTACTTGAAATAAGAAATAATTACTTTTCCCACAACACTTTCTACCATATGGGTTTTTTTTTCTTTAATTGTACTTATTTTTCAAAATGTCATTTGCAATAAGATTGAATTTGGACCAATCTAAAATCTTGCAAAAGTAGGGATTTATCTAAATTCCGATCAGTCTCATGATTATAATATTGGCCAAGTACCTGCTTCCATTTCATCAATTAAGGACTGTTTCTCCTCAATATCAATCCCTGAGGTCCGTTGTTTGGCTGCCAGCATCATTTTGACAACAGATGTGATCTGTTTTACACTGAAAAATAGCAATTTTAGTGTCATAAAGTTCAAACATTGAAACTCAAATATATCTATTCCTGTATAAATGTTGGCTTTCAAAACAAATGATTTTTTAAACTACTTGAAACCCATTTTCTTCTGATGGCATATATTGTACAAATATAGTTTTGAACAGTATGTTTCCCCCTGCCAAAAAAAAAATCAAGAACATGTTCCTCAACTAGAAAAGTGAAAAAGTTTAAGACTGGTTCTTGAATGTTCTAGAATAGTAAATGGCAGCTAAAGAACTAGTTCTAGAAGTTCTTGAACAGCAATTTAACATTCTAGAACATTAAAGTAGTCAAACTTTTGTACTTTTTAGAATGTTCAAGAACCAGTTCTTGAACTTTTTTCTCAGAGATCATCAAACACATTTACCCAGTTTTAAGCATAACTTTGTCTTTCTGCCTGCAGAATCTCAAAAATCTTACCCAGGTCACTAAGCTGAATCAAGTGCTTGCAGATGGTACATATCTGTAAATTGCTACCAAATCTTAGTACGCTGAATGCATTTATTGCAAGTCAGCATATCCTTTAAAAAATACATTTTTCAAACTTTTCTGGTTGATGGATTAACAGATAGTGTAGACTAACATCAGACTGCACATATGTATAGGCTGATCTCTGTCAGTAGCTCCTACCAAAGTGGGAATATTCCATGTTCAGCATGACAAGAGTTATATGAAGTAAAGAGCATAATAATAAACATTAGACAATTGAAAATCCAATCTAACAAGAGAATTGAAAACATTTCTTCAATTACTTTTTAACTTGAGAATTTAATGGCAGTAAGTTCCCATTATTTTCTTGGTAATTTCATTACAAAGTAAGAAACTTGAGAGTAATTCCATCAGCTGAAGTTAAGTTTAGTAGATACAATTTCAAACCCTTATTAGATAAGATAATCTCTAAATACTGCATTCCTCTAATAATCTTCTGAATTGGTCCTTATGCCTCTTTCAACAATCTTTCAATTATATTACAGCGGCTTGTGTACCTTACAAAGGATTCCTGAAATTTCTCACACCAGTACTATCATAACATCCTTTCCTGGCTTCCAGCTGCTATCCAACATAAGTCCTCGATTATCAACTCATCGGTGGAAGACAAAGGGTTGGAAAGGATGAGTGCCGCCATGGGGAATTGAACCCGTGACCTTTTGAATGATAGTCTGACACACTCATCTAATAAAAGCATCATCAGTAATAGTAGTTCCCCCTACACTATTTAATAACACGAATCTTTAACCAGTTCATCTAAAATACCCAAGAATTCAGTGAATCTTTTCTCAGAATATTATGAGGAAATTGATCTTGTTTGTTAGAGGGAATATTGTGCCCCTATTATTTTGATAGATATTTAGGTTCAGCAAATGGTTATAAGTTACTAAGTGACCATCTATCTATGTTTGTATAGCTTGCCAAAGCATATACTAGGATAAATATGGTATGCAAAAGATTCATAAATTTGCTGACCTCTCACCAGTTGTATAAAAGTTATTCATTGGTTAAATATAGACTGGAAGTTACTTTAAACTTATCAGGATTGTTGCTTCAATTGTTCCAATTGAAACAAGAGCTTCGCAGAGCAGCGCATATACGCCCGAAGGGGCTTGTCAGTAACCTTGGCTTGTCAGTAGCGTGAGCTTGAATGATAGCTAAAATTATTGCAAACAGACAGACAGACAACTGGTGCCATAACATTTAAATATGAAAATATATTTAGTCCTAAGCACAAAAAGACAACCTAAAGAGTCATTATGGCAAGTTTCCTTTCATTCCCATCCATAATGTAGGAGAAAATGAGCCGACAAGAATTTTTGTTTTTCATCAACTCAAGGGCAGATAATCCAAGATAACTCTAGAATTACTGGAGCATTTTGAATTGAAAAGTCTTACGCAAAACTAGACATCATAGAGAGTAATTGTGTCTAGTTTCAGCTCATTTCAATTGATAGTTAAGGAGGAGTTGCACATAAAATACAGTGATTTTCGTTTAATTCAAGGGCAGATAATTCAAGATTTCTCAGAAATGACTGGAGCGATTTGAATTTCAAAGGTCTTATGCACAACTAGACATCATGGGGAGTAAATGTGTCTAGTTTCAGCTCATTCCCATTGATAGTTTAGGAGGAGTTGCGCACACAAAAAACAGTGATTTTTGTTAAATTCAAGGGCAGATAATTCAAGATTTCTCAGGAATGACTGAAGCGATTTGAATTTCAAAGTTCTTATGCACAACTAGACATCATAGGGAGTAATTGTGTGTAGTTTCAGCTTATTCCCATTGATAGTTTAGGAGGAGTTGCGCACACAAAAAAAAGTGATTTTTGTTATATTAAAGGGCAGATAATTTAAGATTTCTCAGGAATGACTGGAGAAATTTGAATTTCAAAGTTCTTATGCACAACTAGACATCATAGGGAGTAATTGTGTGTAGTTTCAGCTTATTCCCATTGATAGTTTAGGAGGATTTGCCCACACAAAAAATTGCTAACGGATGGACAGACGGACGGACAGACAGAGGGACGGACAGACGGACGGACGACCTAGGCCATAACATAATACGACCCTTTGGGCGTATAACAACAAGCCTGATTGGTTTAAACTTATTTCCTGTTGAAATTTAACCAATGATCATCTTTTTGACAACTTGGCCCAGTTGTCTTTAGACTGGTCATACCAACTTTACTACCAATCTTTTATCACAGGGGCATAATCATAAATATTGATATGAAATTACCTTTTTGGAGATTTTCCACC
The DNA here is from genome assembly GCA_948146395.1 of Fragum whitleyi. Classification (NCBI taxonomy): domain Eukaryota; kingdom Metazoa; phylum Mollusca; class Bivalvia; order Cardiida; family Cardiidae; genus Fragum; species Fragum whitleyi. Next base: position 27,791,507 of record OX411548.1, on the reverse strand, counting down.
TGAGGTTTTAGAGCTAATACTGAGTCGAGAACCAAACACCGTTGATTTATTTGGACTGGAATGTATGGAAGAGGTCTCGTCATCGCCCTCGATGGTCTCGCTGGTACGCCGACTACTCCCGTTACTCCTCTTTTCAATATTGAGCTGATTCTTCTCATCCTCTGACAAAACCCCGCGGAGGTCATCATGCTTGATTGGCTCGAATCCTCCTCGCTGCCACATTCCAACTGATCCATCTGGTGCATTGTAAGTCAGTTCAAATGTCAGGGTCGTCTGAGAATATATGTTAAATATCCATTAGTAAAGTTTGTGCTTAAAGCTTTTGTGATTGTATGTATAGGCTCTTATAAAAGCTTCAACTGTAAATCTTAATAGAATCATTATTCAAAAGTATAAGATCCATCATAAGTCTTTATTTGAGACAAGCTGATCTTGACCAAGTTTAGAATAGAAATGTTATTAAGCAAGCCATGGCCAGCTAATAACAACTTTCCTATTCTAGACAAGGTTAAGATTAGCAAAGGTCTAATGAAATCAAGTAAGAGATTCATTTTCCCACAAACTCTGCAGTTCTGTACATTAAAACACATTCCAAAACAACCAGTTGATAAAATTACCACAATAGCAGGCCTTAACATATATAGTAATGACATTGTTTAGAATAAGAACCTAGTACCACATGTAAGACAAGGATATCTCTGATGGCTGATTTTTTATTAGAAGACAAAAGTAGCTTCTGAGAAAATGAATGTAAGACAAGTACTAAATCTCTTCCTACTTTTCCAAATGTGTTTTCTTCATGAGTTTTCTCTAACCATGCCAAAACTAGAGATTTTGAGTCAAATTAACAGCAAATGGCAAAAAGTGCTCTGATATGTGCATAAATATGACAACATATCATTTTGTTTTGATTGTAAGTCTAAATTTAGAGGATAATTTTCTGGGACTGACAGGTATACATGATTGTTTTAGGCCATACAGTGACAGTCAGGAGTTCTAATAAAACAGAGTAAAATCGCTAACAACTTTGTAATGGCATTTCCCAATGTAGGCGATGTAGGTGTTCCATCAATCTGTAATCAGTAACAGGATGTACAGGTTCTTCTAGGAATAGACTAGTCAATTAATAGACACAATGTTTAAAGACTGCAGGGTCTAAATTCAAACAAGTCTCCATTGATAATTTCAATGAAATGACTTTTTTTGTCTGTTTGGTAAAGAAAACATTAGCAGCCACCATAGCGCAGTTGGTTAGGCATAAGACTTCCAATCTGGAAGTCGTGGGTTCTATCCCCAGTGGTGGCATATATCCTTTCCGATGTTTGTCTCTCACCAATGGGTAGATAATCTTAAACCTATGTGAGATAGTAGTCGGAGGCTAGGAAAGGGTGTAATGGTAGTACAGGTGAAAGAAATACCAGGAATCCATTGTTAGGTGCTCCGGCGGCCGCGATATAACTGTGAAATTGTTGAAAGCGGCGTAAAACCCATTCAAACAAACAAAGAAAACATTGGCTAATGAAGAAATCGTCTGAAATGATGTTTTTGTTTTTTCGGGTGTAAATTTTCAGTAGTGCAATTTTCAGCTTTAAAATCTAGTAGAATTTACCAGAAGAAAGCCCCCTTCACTTTATATATAGACACATTAAAGAGACAAGTTTCATTTGACCAAACTTTTTACTTTACAGTGTAGTTACCTCCAATGGAAAGCTAACCTTTATTTTTGAAGTCCAACAAGAGTTAGAAGAACCCAAGAATAAATTGTTTTAACATCAGTACAGTGTGATGGAAATTTATTTGTCTGCAGCTCTTTAGATCTATAGCTTTTATAGACTATTTTTTCAAGAGACTGGATATTAAAGACATGCCCTAAAGATGATCATATCACAAATCTTGAAATAAATGGATATATTTACAACCTAAATAACTTTTTTCTTCTTTTCTTTAAAATCTAAAAGAGAGCAAAAAATAATAACTGTCTCATAAACATTTTTATATCAAGCAATCATTTCTGTATGTGCTTGTTAGGAACCAAAATGTTGTAGCTAAAGCTCTAACAAGAGCTTACAGTACCAATACCTTCACTCGGCTAATGGGTGCTGCATAGTGGATAAAAAATGTTAGTTGAGAAATGGAAATTTATAGTTTGTACAAAATTTGTCAAGAGATCTTCAACTTGTTTGTTGAAGTTCAAATGAAAACCCTTTTTAATAGCAGAGAAACCATAAAATGTCAAAAGTGTTTTGCACCACAAAGTTAACAAGCTATACAAATACCTTAGTTTTTTTTTCCTGAAATTAGCCGAGCTAACAAAGCTGTTACAAGATACCACATATTGGTCACCCATCAGTAATGTTTGCAAATTTCCAAGCTCCATCTGCAATTTTCCTTATTCAGCAGACCAATTTTAAGCTTCAAGGACAGACATGCCTTATATGTCAATAAATATTCAAAATACAAACAAATATCAGAGCAGAAATCATATTTCTTATCTTTTATCTACGGAAACAATTCAGACCCAGACAAAGTTATATTTGTTTTAAGAAATAAGATGAGCAACATGCAGATAAATATTCATAGGATCATTTATCTTTATACCTCAAAACTATGATTGTACTCTAAACTTTTCAAAATCGAAGGGAATGCATACAAGGTTTTAGCAATAACATTATAAAATGTGGAGGAATTGCTTTAAAGAAGACATTTTTACATAAAATATATCTAATTTTTTCAAAATTCTCTTCATTAAATTTCCTCATTATTTTCAGAAGTTTGGGTCTTGAAGATTAAACAAAGAAACAAGAGCACCACCCACTGGCACCAACGCTCTGCCGGATAATGCAAAAAAACTTATTTGAAAAAGGGGCCTAACTCCAACAAAAAGGCCTTAACATTTATCCCCTTTTATAATCTGGATAGCTCTTGTGATGGTTAACATATATGCCAAATTTCAAGAGGTCATCTTCAATAACAACAGAGATATAATAAAGGTTAAAGTTTGTCACATCAACATCAATGCCAACATCGACGGGAATGACATCAAGGTGGTCACAATACCTCTGGATTTCTCCAAAAACTGCTGAGCTTAAATATGTGATAGTTAACCCTTGTCATGCTGATTAAAGTTTGGCTAAAAATTTTCATCAAAATCAAAAGGCAAAAAGCACTGAAAGTTACCACTGAAGGTCAATTTTTATTTGAAAAACTAAATCTTGACAATTCTGGTTGAAAGTGAGAAACAGGTGGTGTAGACTAACATCAGACTGCACATTTGTGCAGACTGATGTTTGTCTATAGCTCCTGCCAAAGCAGGAATATTCCGGGTTCAGCATGACAAGTGTTAAGGAATCGGTTTGAAAAACATATTTTTTCAAATGTCTTTTTTTTTTTCAAAAAAAGAATGATTCTAAAAATTAAACATCGTTGGGACTTTAACACAAACAAAATTTAGTCAGCTACTGGAGCCCAACTAAATTAGGTCAGTAAATTAAGCTAGGAGATAATTTCCTGTTATTTTTCTCAAATGCCCAGAGACCATAGTTAACTTAATAAAGTTGTAAAGACTTATTTAGATAAATGTCAGCTCTCTAAGAGCATGGTTTGATTTCCCTTGAACTGGATCATCAATTATTCCAGATATATACATTTTCACTCTGTACTTTAAATTCCTAATACTTTTTGCTGAACTATTGGGCCCATTGTTGCATAGCAAACATTTAGTTGTAACCTTCGGTTAGCCATAGGAGTATATAGGGTTAAGCCATGTTCTTTCAGGCCTTAACATTTGCAGAGACCCGAAAAATGGTTCAACTACCTAGTGCGAAGCACAAGGGTGTTTTTATGTATGAACTGTCCTCAACCAAAGCATAGCTGAAAAATATCCGTCGTGAGCCAGCCTCGAACCTATGGGGACAACAATATTCAAATTTTTTGTTTACAAGTCCAATGCTCTACCACTGAGCCAAAGAAGATCTTCCCTGAAGCAGGTGTCAGACATTGTATTTTAACCTACAAAGCTACGCAGGACAGTGGTGAGAGTGGTCTCCTATAACAGGCGTTAAAGATTTTTCAGGGTATCTGCTGCATAAAAAGAAAGACTATAGTATTTATTCAAACAGATATATAAATTAATTTATAGGAAAGCTTTGAAACTAGCTTTAATACCAATAATGTGCCAGAAAAATTTTGTTATGCATTGCACCGTCACTTTTGTTTACACCGACATTGCTTGGTAAATCAATGACATCACAAAAATTAACGTAGGAATAAGATCGATTTCTTTGTTTTCGCTCTATATAAATGTTAGACAAAGAAAGAAATGAAGTGTATAGGTCCATACTGAGGATATTTAGGTGAAAAAGCCGGGCGTTAACGTCAAGTGAATTTACTTATTAATCAACATTTTCTCTTGTTAAGGCCCAGGTTTAGTCGGTTTACGTATGCCTATAACCACCCTAAAACATACATTTTATGCAATAATAATGATTAACCCCAAACTTATCACTAAACTTTTTTATGCAATTGGGCCTTGGTGTGCTCATACTTTATTTTGTCTGCTTTGAAAAATCCTTCAGAAATTGTTATTGTGATCTGAGAAGCATCAATGAAATAATTCATACCCATACTGCATGCACTTAATTGAGTTATACCAAAAAAAGAGGGTCAGAATGATCCTAAATTGTTCACCTAAAGAAATATGAGCTGGTGCGTGAGATTTCCAACAATTTCAAATAGGCACATAGCAAAAACTCTGACCAGCCTGTGCATCAGCACAGTCTGACCAGAGTCTTCACTATGCACTTAGTAGATAGATAAGGTTCAAGGTATCAGTAGACCATCAGGTTTCTTTATATTTACAGTATGTGGATGTCTACTCTTGTCAATTTTTGCCCCTCATGAATATTTCACATTCTTGGGAATGTCAAACACAGGTTCATAAGAGATTAATGAGTAGACACTTGCAATAAACGAAGTTTTTAGAGAGGTTCATCAAGGCACATTCAAAGTAAAAAATAAGCTCCACCCTGCCATGCCCATATTTGGGGGGTCAATCAAAATTTCAAACAAGTTCTTAGTAGGGTCAAGCAAGGAACATAATCCTCTGAGGTACAGATAAGAGGGGTAAAGCAAGTCTGAAATCTTTCTTTCTCAATGATACCCTATGTTGTGGGTACTCATTTGAGTGGTCTCAATAAAACAATTGCAATGCATCCAACAATATAGGGTGTGTACTAGAATCATAGAAATACTTTGTCGCAATCTTACGTCCGAGTCCGACATACAAGACAGACAACCCTCAATGCTCAAAAGGTGATCACAAAAGCTTCTCTTGAACATGTTATGCTCAGTAAAGCTAAAAGTACAGCAGCAATTTAGTACTAAACCATTTAGTAGATTTAAATAAGTAGGCCTTTGCAAGATAACATTCAAAATTGGCAGGGCACACAGACAATTTGGTGATCAGATTTGTATATTGAGTGGTTGATGTTCTTTTGAAACAACAGAGCAGAACAGACAAATTATCTTTATATTCATCACCATGTTTGGTAGGTGATTTATCAGTCTGGATAAACTCTCCAGGTCATAGACTTCAAGAAACGTTAAGTTTAAAATGCACAAAGAATAGGATTTTTTCATTGATTTTATTTGCCAAAATATTTTGTAGCAAGCACATGCAGATTAAAGTGTCAGCAAACTGGTTGCAACCTTTATTGTATTTTTTCCTTATTAAATGAGCCTTTGTGTGACATTTCCAACAAATTGAGTCATGCATGAGTAGCAAACAGCAGCCTGAAGAGTTACAGAATACAACATGATGAATAATTGTCTATCTGAGGACACTTCAAGACCTAATCTATCTACAAACCGCAAAGCAAAAACTCTGGTCAGACTATGCAGATGCACAGGTTGGCCAGAGTATTTACTTGGCGCACATTTCAAATTTTTGCGCCGGCTCAAATACTATCACTCTGGCATCTTGTTCACTTTTTCACATTTTGAATCAAATGCAATGGGAAAGGCAGTGGTGCTTAAACTAATTTTGTAAATCCAAATCTATGGCCATTACATATACCCTTAATATTAGGTATTCAGTACAAATACTTTAGATATTGCTGGGTTAGTGTAAAACTGTTGTAAGAACATATTTAAGGAAACTCAAAATAGTATTTTAATAACCACTGGCTGTATTTAGGTTTCCAGAAAAAGCATTTAATGTGTCTTTTATTTATACAATATATATTTAATGAGAATACAAAGAGTACTTATTATTACACAAGATCATCAACAAGCATTAGCTTTGTGTAATTTCTTATATTGTTCATATTCTTTAATTTGATTTCATACGCTATTTTGGCAATGGTTTCTCCTCTAAATACCCCTGGCAATTCAAACTAATATAATTCTGCTAAGACGAGTGTCCATATATACCGTTTTGTACATATTTGGTGCCAAGATAAATAGTGGCTGCCAAAATGTGTCTAACCTGTTCATCCCTTTCCTAAACAATCCATCTATATAAAGATGGAAAATCATTGTATCACAGGAAACATTGTGTGAACAAGAGCCATGTCGGGCAAGACCAAAACTGAAGCAAGCTATAGATAAAGGGATCTAAATGAGCTCTATCTCTTACACAAGCAAGAGTTGTTGTTCTTGAATACTGCACTTTTTTACTCAATATAATCTATCAACCTATGAAGTTTCAAGTTGATAGCTTTTTTACTTAAGGAGATATGCTCTGGACAATTGTAGTGACAGAATGATGAAGGGAGAGAATAACAGAAGGATAAAAACCATTACCATATCGAGGGGTCAGCGCAACACTATTGTAACTACATTTTACAAAATTTTACAGGAGAGGGAAAAAACTGATTTAAACATTTCAGACTTGATCTTAAAACTTGAAATCTCTTAAATAAATACTATATTACATTGAAAATATATACCGATCAGATTATTTTATATATTTTGAAAAAATATGATTTTATTAAAAGAAATTTGACTTACCATAGTTTTGCTCTAAAAATTGTAACTATTTTACACATAATTGTACTGCAAAACTATTGTAACTACACTTACAATAGTTTTTGCAATTTTCTTTGAGTAAATAACAAGTTTTTTACATGTTTCAAAACTATTGTAACTACAATTATTAATTCTCAGAATAGCAATTTCTTATGCCTCAACATTGAAAATTGAGGACATATCTTTTTAAATATTGTATGTCTACCTGTCTGTTCATTGGCCTTTTGAAAGCTACCTGAAAACTTTATATTTAAGTTCCTGTAACATTAAAACTGTTTAAGATAAAATTTTCATTTTTATGCACCTGCAAAACATTGAATGATCAGGAACATTCAGTTTTACTTGTGTCAGTCTGTCTGTCCATTAATACAAATGTCTGCCTATGAAATTGTCTGTCTGCCTGTCCATCTGCTGAAAAAAAAAGCTGTGAACTAAACATATCCCTAAATTTTCTAAAACTAAGATACAATACTATAATATTTGGAATTCATCTCAATACCCATCTGATGAGGTCCATATTATCAAGGTCAAATTTAACCTTTTAAACTCATCCATGACTTTGAGAAGGGCAACATCATTAATGTCAAGGTCAACATTTCAACCGTTATCCCCAAAACTGAACTTAAGAATTTAATCTGCAAACTTAACCTTTTTTCTGTAACTTTTATTTTCATATTGGACATGAATGAAACTTCAACAATAAATGTTTTAAAGACAATGTCAAGGTCATTTGTCAAGGTCAATTACCAAGGTCAGAATTTCAAGTGCAGCCATTTCAATAGCATTAGTATTCGATGAATACATGTGGTTTGTATGTCTTTAATATCAATTCTCAATGAATAAAGTGAATTTAATGTCACAAGTCAAATGTCAAATTTTAACCTCATTACCTTAATGTTGAATTTGAAAACTTGTATAGTCTTGAACTCTCCCTTTTTTGAAGCTCTCAAATATAAAGTTGTTAATACTTAGTATTCATGAATGTGGAACCTTGAATTTGAAACACAAAACTGCTTATGATTTGGTCAAAGTCTTCTGCAAGTGTGAAGGTCAACCATCAAGGTCAATCAAATGAATTACACTGACATTTGAGGATGAATAAAAAATTTGCATATAAAGTTTAAAAAGGATCACCAAAGAAAATTTTATGCCAAGTTTAGTTGAAATTTGGCCCAGTGGTTATAGAGGAATTGTTTAAAGAACTGTTGTTGACTTCTGACAGCAAGAAGAACAAAACTGATCACAACAACTTACCTTCAGCACAGTCTGCTGAGATAAGCTAAAAAGGGATGTTCACTGGCTGAAACCAAATCTATAATCCATCAGCATGGTATTTACATATTGGGTGAAGCTACATAATAAATATCTAGGCTGTCTATAGACTAGCAATTTCAAGTGAGTGATCAAAGATCAATTCCTCGTTGAAAATGATAGGATAATGGTTTCTCGAACCTCACTCTTTCTAGCGGAACTATACCTTCTGATTTCAAAGAAAAGGATTTTAAAAAATTTACTTCTAATTATATTACATGTTTCATGGTTTTTAACAATGACATGTTTCTTTTATTGTTCAGTTTAGTAATTGATGGCAGCTCAGAAGAAATATAGCAATGGTGTGTGTTTTCCATCTGTCTGTCCACTCTGTTAACTTTCTCTTTTAGTTGCAATAGAAAGAGTCAACAGTTTTCATCAGATTTCCATAAAACTTTCCAAGAATGATTGTACCATCATAAGGATTATGCCTTTCAAAAACTTGTCAAGTTGGCCAGTATTACTGAAAATATGATAAATTTGGTTGAAATATATTTGCTGAGTCCAAACTCTATTTTCTCATCTTCAAACCTGCATAGAATTAGTTCACAATAATACATAACAAGAGTGCCATAGTCACAAAATACTCCACCACTTTGCTGCTGTTTCACGAAAATAATTGTAGACACTTCTTATTTTGACAGAACCAAATTCAAAATGATCAAGTTTCATTTAAATCAAGACAAAAAGTTAGGAGGAGTTGCCATCTACCAATTTTGGTTATATTATACCGTTATAACATCCACCAAGTTTCATTTAGATCCAGCCAGAAACTTAGGAAGAGTTGCATTCACAAGGCTGCAATTTCAATAAGCCCCAGAGACTAAGTTTTTAAGGGGCATAACTCAGGCAAAAATCAATGAACCATAAAATCTTTCCTTCATGCACATCTACCAATTGAGGTGATAACATTGAAGTTTCAAGAAGATCCAGCCAGAAACTTAGGAGGAGTTGTGTTGACAAGAAAAGTGGACGGGTCCTTTAAAAATTAGTTGAGTATGTCAAGCTCACAGGAAAAGGCGTCTTATGTAGATTGATTTAAATTCCAATCTATAGTGGGATGAGTCCTAAGATTTTATTACAGTCCTTCTTGCTCGAGAGACCATGTCTATTAAAAGGCCATTTTCAAAATCCCCTTTTTTATAAAAGAAAATGTGGTAACTTAAACAAGAGTACTGCCTACAGATGCAACACTCCCCTGCAGGTGCTTGATTATGCAAAATTTCTAAGTCAAAAAAGGGGCTTAACTCTTTTAAAAATGCTTCCAGAAATACCCTTGATAGTCTAGGTAGCTCATGTGATAGTGAACGCACATGCCAAGTTTCATGAAGATATCTTCAATAACAGAGATATGACCATGGTTTAATAGTGTCACTTCAAAGCCAACATCATCAACAACGCAAACATCACTTTGTTGTTTTCTAAAAACAGCTGAGCTAAAAAGTTGATATACTGAATAAAAAATTTTGTAAATGAATCCTATGTTGTCTCCATGAGACGATTCTATTGGGTTTTGAACATCATAGGATTATTGAAATTATTTAATAAGTAAATAAAATATGTATTAAGCCATGTTTCTCTTTTTTCACAACCACTTTTTTGTGGTCCCAAAGCACTTTTTACTTCAGTTTCTTTTCAACTTTTTCAAAGAATGATTGTTTCATCAAAGGAGTCAATCTCTACAAAATAAAAAATTCTTAAATCCCAATATCACAAGAGAAGTGGCTGAATCAAAATTTGATAAACCCTTTTCCTGCTGAATTTAAATTAATTGTGATTTTCAGACATTTTTCACCAAAATGAAATAAACAAGAGGACCATGATGGTCCTAGATCGCTCACTGGAGTCTCTTTAACCTTGGGACATCACATTAATTAAATAGGCAGATGTCAACAAGGCGATAATTTCTACTTAAGATCAATACCATGGAATTTTTTCAGCCAAGAGCCAGAAGGATATGCCTTTTTGCTCTTTGATTCTATGTAAAAAGGGTTGGGCCCAGGTGGAGCCCAAATATGATCCCAGGGTCTTGATATGAACAAACTTGGTAGAGGTCCACTAGATTATGCTACATACAAAATATGAAAGCTGTCTGCCGTCTAGTTTCAGAGAAGAAGATTTTTGAAGATTTTCTTTTTTTAACCTTTGTGCTCAGAAGTTCTAAAAGGGTTGCGCTGGGCAAAGCCCATATATGATCCCAGGGTTTGATATGAACAAACTTGGTAGAGGTCCACTAGAATGATGCTACCAAATATGAAAGCTGTCTGACATCTGGTTTCAGAGAAGAAGATTTTTGAAGATTTTGCTCTTTGATTCTATGTAAAAAGGGTTGGGCCCAGGTGGAGCCCAAATATGAACCCAGGGTCTTGATTAGGCATAGATAAGAGTGCACAACTGTGCAGGCTAATCTAAGTCTATATTTTCCCCAAAACTCGTTTACAGTTTTTCAAAAACAGCGTTATAAGGGTTGAAGAACAATTGTTTATAGAACCTAAAGCCATCACTTTTAAAGAGGGAGTCATCAATAGCTTGATTTTTTTACATCATTTTACTATAGATATGGCCTTTAAAATTCCTTTGTACATTGACAACTTTTGTATGTGATGTGTGACATACAAATGCAACATTATTGTGCAATAATATTAACAAAATAACTTATTATGATTATAAGCTTTCTTCTTTATAACCTTCCAAGCCTTTTTGGACCACAATACTTGATATATTACTGGAACATTATTTTAATTGCACAGACCAATCAGGTCATAAATATACTTTTTCAGTTAGTAGAGCCTCACAGGTCCATGTCATCAGCAGCCTGCTTGAAAACATTTATTTGGAGAGAATTGTTAATTTTACATTAAAATCATCTATTGGCAGAAATTATCTATTTAAGTAAAGAAAAGTAGCATATTGTGAGTTACCATTATTTCTAGCTATTATATTGTAGGGTCAAAATTAGATTTCTTTACAGTTGTTCAGTTTTATATTGTGTTTTAAGTTTGATATAGATGATTGAAATTATAAATATTTTTCAAAGTGGTTTCACACTTTGTAAAGAAAGAAAAAAGTGAATAAAAAAATATCTTATATAAATGATCCCCATCATTTTGTACTGCAAAACTATTGTAAGTTGACTTACAATAGTATTGCAATTCAAATAAGTATTTTTTGAGATACAATAATTTGGAAAATTAGAATATCTTTTTAAATTGTAAAGAAAAAAACCCGAAATTTCACCAAAAGATGTATAAGATACCAATAAATCCGAAAACGCAAAAAAGTGCATTTCCGTAAAATATGTAGTTACAATAGTGTTGCGCCGAGCCCTCGATATACCCTTTTCCTAAATGGCAGGGGATAAAAATATATTATGCCCCTCATGTCCTGTTGAGTAGAATAATAATTTGAGAGGTCCAAAGACCACAATTGATTCAAAATACAGCAAAAGTTGGCCTTGGTAGTAAAGGTTGATCTTTTAAAAGTGATCATAATATTCCTAGAATTATAAATACTTCAGAATAACCAATCAATATTAGTCAAAGTTTTCACATTCTGACACAGCTTGTTTACTGCTGAAACAAAGGCCTATAGTAACATCTCAGGGTTTTTTTGAAAATAACCAAGTTAAACGACGTTGCTCACTACAAAGATTACAAGCAATTACTGCTATTACTATTTAGCTTTATTCTTTTAACCCCCCCCCCAACATTTTTCAGTTTTTTCTTTTTTCAATAAATCTAGGTAAGATTCACTTGATCTGATAACCATTGTTTTGCCAAACTATCGGAGGTGGGATACAGTGTGAGGCAGATAACCTATATCCTCCAATGGATCTGAGCATAAAATCTTGGCCCAGAAAATCACCATCACATTGTTCTTTATTCCAAACCTTGAGTTTTAGCTTAAAGCAAAATATTCAATACCATCTTGATAATTACATTTTCAACAAATACATTTTGATGGCTCAGCCAGAAAAAGTTGTAACTGCCTATAAATATATAGGCAGTTACAACTGTTTTGCAATGAGCCATCATTCTCTGCCTAGTTTCTGAGACACTTTTGATGTAATGTAATGATAACATAAAGTTTGGGGCAATTTTCTTATTTTATGAACATAACAACATTATTCAAAACCCATAAAAATGATTTATAGATGTAAACATCATCAATTGCATTACTGCAATGAGGGAGGGTTCGTTCAAATAGTTTTCTACTACCTCCGTTATGAGAACCATAGAACTTGATTATTCTTCCAAAAATTTATAGATTCTCTCATTTCTTATCTAAGTCCCAATTATGCTATGGGAAATGCTACTACAATATGAAAAGCTTCTCTCAATGTTACATTAAGACTGTAAATGAATAATTCAAATAAGGCAGAATTCCACATCATATAAACTTTTTTTTCATGCTCTTCATTGGATAAGCAAGAAATAATGGTAGAATTAACTGATATAAATTTACAATATCAATGACTCAGTACAATATATTTATAGCTTTCTACAACATATAGGCCGCCGTGAGATTTCGCTCTAAGCAATGGCTATGCAAACAAGAGGGCCGTTGGCCCTGGGTCGCTCACCTGAGAAAAAAGCTTCATTACCTAGGTATGTCCATGCAACCACAGAAAAAGAGATTTTCACTTACCCAATCAGATAACATTTGAAATAATCCTTCCCCCCTCTGCTCCTCCCCTGGTCATTATTTATTAAAGCTTTTTTCATAAAAGGTCTGTGATCAGCTAATCTATGCCAGATATACAGGCTGAGTCTGAGACTTTTAAAGTTTTCTTTAATGAGTTGATCAATCCATGTCAAATATAAAGGCTGTAGGGACTCAAAATTCTCAACAAAGCACCCCCCCTCCCCCAAGATGCTCTGCACCTGGTGAATCTACAGTCATGATTTTAGCTAATTCAATTAATGTCCATTATTATGCTGATCATCCATACCAATTTTCAAGTCTGTAGGACTCCTGGTTCATTAGAAGAAGTTTAAAGATTTCAAAAATGATCCAAAGTACTACCCCCTCCCCAAGACACTCAGCACCTGGTGACCCTACAGTCATGGTTTTAGCTATTTTAATTAATGTCAATAAATTGATCACCCATGACAAATTTCAAGTCTGTATGGTTCCTGATCCAGGAGAAGAATAAGATTAAAGATTTCAAAATTGATCCAAAATACTATCCCCTCCCCCCTAAAGCTCCGCATCTGGTGGCCCTACATTCATGATTTTAGCTATTTTATTTTAGATCCACATGCTTATCATCCATGCCAATATTGAAGTCTGTAGGGCTCCTGGTTCATTAGAAGATGAAGGTTAAAGTTACAAAGTTTTCACAAAAGTACTACCCCCTCCCCCTGGTCCTCTGCACCTGGTGGCATTACAGTCATGATTTTAGCTATTATTATTAAGGTCTATGAGCTGATCCTCCATGCCAATTTTTAAGTCTGTAGGGCTTGTGGTTCAGAAGAAGAAGAAGGTTAAAGATTACAAAATTTTCACAAAAGTACTACCCTCTCCCCCCTGGTGCTCCACACCTGGTGAATCTACAGTCATGATTTTAGCTATTTATATAAAGGTCCATATGCTGATCATCCATGCCAATATTCAAATCTGTCAGGCTCCTGGTTCAAAAGAAGAAGAAGGTTAAAGATTACAAAATTTTCACAAAAGTACTACCCCCTCCCCCCTGGTGCTCTGCACCTGGCAGCCCAAAAGATATGATTTTAGCTATATTTATTGAGGTCTATGAGCTGATCATCCATGACAATTTTCAAGTCTGTAGGGCTCCTGGTTCCGAAGAAGAAGAGGCTTAAAGATTACAAAATTTTCCCAGAGTACTACCCCCTCCCCCCTGGTGCTCCGCACCTGGTGGCCCAAAAGATATGATTTTAGCTATTTTTATTCAGGTCTATGAACTGATCATCCATGCCAAGTTTTAAGTCTGTAGGACTACTGGTTGAGAAGAAGAAGAATTTTAAAGATTTTCTTAAAATTTCACCTTTTGTTGCCATAGCAACCAGAGTTTTTCATGGATTTCAATTCTTTTAGCTATTTTTGAAGGGGACCACCTAAGCAACATTTCTGTAAAATTTTGTGTTAATTGGCCTAGTAGTTTAGGAGGAGATGTCGTTTAAAGAAATTGTTGACAGACGACGGACGACGACCGACGACCGACGGACGGACGCCGGAGGAAAGGTGATCACAATAGCTCACATGAGCACTTCGTGCTCAGGTGAGCTAAAAAGCATGACATTCACAATTTCTAAAAGATTTGGTATATAAAAGAGTTTCAATTGTGACACAAATTGTAAAATTTTAATTATAGTGTTTATTGACTAATAGGAAATGAAATAATGCAAAAGGCTTATCTTTTTATTCACCTAAATAACATTCAACATGTAATTGTTATACATGGGTAGCAAAAAATTGCTAATTTTATATTACCACAAAAAAGTCTTCATGTACAAAAGTTAAACTATTCTTAGCACAATTTTTTTCTGGATCACAATAACCCTACAGATACGCCTACACCAACAATCCTAGGTGATGACAATGATTCAATATTTTGGTCCAGAACAGAATAGAGAAATATGAATTACTCTTCAAAAGAAACATAAATTTGATGGCTCAGTTTGAAACAGTTGTAACTGCCTATATGTTTAAAGGCAGTTACAACTGTTCCACACTGAGCCAGCAAATTGACACCTTTTCTGAAACAATGTGGTCTGCAACTTTTATGATTTAGACCAGTATAATAAAGTTGTTGTCTAGTGAAGTGTAAGGAAGTAGACATAATCATCGTTCCAGCATGCCAAAAGTCAAAAAAAGGCATCTACAGATTAGGTAATTATCGTCAAACAGTTCATTCATTTATCATTCAAGTGTCGTCTGTTTGTCTTGCCAATTCTTCCGCTGCTTTTCTTCCTAAATGTCAACGGAGCATGAGCTGAATCCCCAGACAAATTTTCTTTCTCTTTTTCAATTTGAGTGTGAATATTTTGTACTAAACTTGAATGTGAATGAAATAATGAGACCCTTTATAGAATTGCTTGCAGTTTTAAATGGTTAAAATACAGCTCAGTCTGAACGCTTCTCTTGCTGTACATAACTTACTTATACCATACACAAAGCTTTGGTAGACAGTGTAGACTAAGACAAGCCTGATCTTAGTATACACTATAGGTACACTGCCTGCTTACCACTTAATAATTGTTCGGAAAACTTAAGCTAGCATGGTTAAAATGTCCTGTTAAACGGTAATTTGTTTTAAGGAAATGTTGGCAAGAAAATTTGTTGCAACCAGGGTTGAAAGTTGGTACCATATGACTTTATAGCTCTATTTTTTGTTTTTTAGACTTTTAAAAAGCATGGTTAATAACACGATTCATGGTAATTCATTTCCATTCCCAATTTGTTGCATGAAATACACATCATTTTATAACATAAAACACAACATTACTTCCATTGCTGTGTTCTAAAGCAGTGAAGGAAAATATTATGTGTATGATGCAGCAGAAAAGACTTAAATAAGAAAATAACAAGATGTGTTTGTTAACCCTTTCCTGTTTAACAAAATTTTGGACCTGTCCAAATTCAAAGGTTTTGCAGACGAAAATTTAAAGTGGATTTAATTTGAAAAATAACCATTCAGTAGGGTGGAAAATAGTGTGGAAAAAGAAGAAATTGCTTATCAGAAGCAATTTCTGCTTTTTTCACAATATTTTCTCAATCATAAAATCACACGTACGTAAAAAGCAGGGATTAAACAGCAAAGGGTTTAATACCAATGTCCCTAAAATGGTATCTTTTTAGAAGTTTGTCCTTGGTAAATGAGCTTTACAGATGTGCAGATGCACAGACTGGTCAGAGTCTTTGCAATTTGAAATTATTGGAAATCTCGTGCAAAGGCTCATATAAGATTGCATGATGATAAAATGACTGTTCTCCATTTTGCAATAAAATCACAAGAAAGTATGATAGCTTCCTGAACTTACTAGACTGTGAAATTGATCTCATAAATCATAAACATATTCACCCAGTTATGTGAACTTTATCAACTTTTTATCAAACAATAACAGGGAAATATAAACAAGATAAAACATATCTGGCTGCTTGCATTTTATTAAAAATAAAATCTCATAATATAAGAATATGTTATTATCAAGGATGCAGCTTAATGAAACAATATGTGTCACAAAAGGGACTAAATACCCCCCCCCCAGCCCTTGTCCCAGTTCTGTAAACAATTTTTCGAACAAAGTTCAATTGTGACCAAACCTTTGACCTTCATGACCCCCAAAAAATAGGGCACATCCTTGGGTCACAGGCAAAAACTATATATACTTTTGTGATTCTAGGTCACTTGGTTCTGGTCAGTTAGAGTCCAGAAATGGAAAAGACACAAGGACAGAAAAATCAGTTGAAACCAATTCACCCCCTCTAGTTTGTATGTTTGAATGGGCTTATAACTCTGCTTTCAACAATCTTTCAGTTATATTCCTGCAGCTGGTGCACCTAACAATGGTTTCCTGGTATTTCTCACACCAGTCCTACCATCACATCTTTTCCAAGCCTCCAGCTGCTATCCCACATAGGTCTGCGATTATCATTATTTTATATTCATATATTCATTGTCTGGAAGACAAATAGTCGGAAAGGATGATTGCCGATGTCGGGTATCAAAACCTCCTCTGATAGGAGAGGGTATTATTATAATGTACTCAGGGACATGTCAATGGCATGATGGCAGGCTTCAAAAACCCACAAGGAAAAGTTGTATGAACAAGGATGAATACTTGGAGCTTCAACACAGAATGTACTCAGGGACATGTCAATGGCATGATGGCAGGCTCCAAAGACCCACAAGGAAAGTTTTATGAACAAGGATGAATCCTAGGAGCTTCAAAATAGAATGTACTCAGGGCCATGTCAATGGCATGATGGCAGGCTCCAAAAACCCACAAGGAAAGTTGTATGAACAAGGATGAATCCTAGGAGCTTCAACATAGAATGTACTCAGGGCCATGTCAATGGCATGATGGCAGGCTCCAAAAACCCACAAGGAAAGTTGTATGAACAAGGATGAATCATAGGAGCTTCAACATAGAATGTACTCAGGGCCATGTCAATGGCATGATGGCAGGCTCCAAAAACCCACAAGGAAAGTTGTATGAACAAGGATGAATCATAGGAGCTACATCATAGAATGTACTCAGGGCCATGTCAATGGCATGATGGCAGGCTCCAAAAACCCACAAGGAAAGTTGTATGAACAAGGATGAATCATAGGAGCTACATCATAGCCCTGTCTCTGATTAACTAATGGAGAGCCCTTCCATCAGCTTAACAACCAGTGGGCTATGTAATGGCAGCTAGGGGTAATTCCTCTGCTATTACAGTTTACCAGTCTAGCCCTTTTATTCCCCTTTGCTCTCTCTTTTTTTTGACATTATGATGTATACACAACAGCTTTTTCATAAACAGGTTGCCAGCTATGCCAATGTATATGTTCATTTCTTGCAAAAAGTTATTTTACTATATTTATCCTCCTTGGAAAAACATTTTAAAAAATACTTTGTGTGTAAGCACACAACATTGTCTCCACAACTATTGCAGCATTTCTTACAGAAGACAAAAGTCTCGAACACAAAGATATAAATGATATAGGTTTCAATTCTTCCAATACAATATTGAATTGAATAAAAAAATGTCTAGTTTCCTTGTAGATATAATCTCTTCCTAGGAACTTTTTTTTTCATTTCTCTTCCAAAATGATAAATTACCCTGTGTTCCAACTCAGCCTTTGAAATTGAGAATCAGCTATTCACTTCTGTTAGGACTGCCTTATCATTTTAGACATTTAAAGGGCCTTAACATAGAAAATTGTAAACTAGAATAGTTTTTTTACACCATTTACATAAAGTAAAGTAAAGTTGGCAAAGTAGACTAAAACCTCACTGTAACAAATGCTTGTATTTAATGAAAAGCCTTTTTCTATCAAAAGGCCACAACTCTGTCAAAAGTAAATGGATCGTAACTGTAATTTCACTTGCACATCTCTGATTGATACTGATCCACATATCATTAGTTTGAATGAAATCTGAAAAATTGAGTGGACACAAAAAAGCTACTGACAAACAGACAGACCAACCTTAGTATACTGACAAGCTGACTGACCCCATAGTTTTGGGGGGTAATAAAATGGTGCATATATATAATTAAGGTTGATATTGTTGTCTCTTTTGTAATTACTCATTAGAAGGGGATCCTGAATAAGGAAAATTGAGAATTAGTTGGAGCATTTTTTTGGATAATAATTTGTTAATTCTGTTACAGTACCAGATTCCTCCAGTACATTCTAAATATGAAATGCTTACTGAATTCACATCATGCAATAGATCAACTACATTTTCCAAGACATCTTACCCTTGTCATGCTGAACCCGGAATATTCCTGCTTTAACAGGAGGTATAGACAAAGATCAGCCTGCATATACATGCAGACTGATCTTAGTTCATACCACCCGAATTTCATTTTTAAACCAGAAAGGTGAAAAACAATGCATTTTTGAAATCAATACTCACTCACATTTGGTAACTGCAAGTGCTTTTAGCACTTCGATTTTACATTTATTTTGCTAAGATTTTTATTCAGCATGACAAGGGTTAAAACATTGAAGGCACAGCTATGAAAAAGGTTAGAACAACTTAGTTGAAATTTCCTGAAAGTTTAAGCAAAATGGTAGGAAAGAAACAAAGTTTCAATTACGACTCAGAAAAAGTGTCATAAGCTTCCTTTTTTGCAGCCATCTGCAGCAGCACATAAATTCTTATCAACATAATTAATTATTTCATGTGCCAGTCATTCAAGTGATACCAATCACACAGAAACCGGATTTATTGCCGTCTGCTGATGCTCCGGAAATAGGCTGGAACCCTGAAGCTAATGTAAGTTTTGACACGAAAATCACCTAAGTCAGTGACAGGGATACGGTGACCAGACTAGCAGGAAATATTTCTGTCTATTGAGAGGCTAACTAGTCTGACCTTATATTGCCAACTGTGAAAAAGGAAACTGATATTTTTGTACAGAGGTATGAAAACCCATAATCAAAATCTAAAATGAATCCTTAAATCCTTTTAATTTCAAAAGGGGTAAATAATTGTGAGGAATGCATGATTTCTACTTGACTACTGATGGGTAAACTTTTTTATCTTATAACTATACAAAAAGCCCTGTAATTAACATCCGGTATGACATTTTTTATGATATCACATGGATTTATTCAGAACAATGACGTAATGCAGTTATTTTTAGAAACTTGCATTTATGTTAGAAAGTAGAAACATCTACAAAAACAAGGCAAAAAGAGGTTATAAGATAAATATAATACATACTTAGTGTATGTATGAAACAAGATGTGTTTGTGAAACACAAATGCCCCCGTAACAGCATTTTTTTTTCAAAATGTTGACCTTGACAGATGACCTTGACTTTTTAACATGACCTTGACCTTGACACGTGCAAATGTACATCACTGAGATCTTTCATCATGCCAATTATTAGACAGGGTATCTATAATATGCTTAAATAATCTGAACAATGAAAGTTTTTTTGTTATTCAGAAGTTTGACCTTGACAGATGACCTTGACCTTGTCACATGACCTTGACTTTGGAACATGCAGATGTCGATCATTGAGATCTACCATCATGCCAAGTATTAGCCTTGTATCTTGAATAGGCTTGAAGATATTGGCAATGTTAAGTTTTTTTGGTTAAGTTTTTGAGTTATTTGACCTTGAGAAATGACCTTGACCTTGTCACATGACCTTGACTTTGGTATCACCAGATGCGTATCATTGAGATCTTTCATCATGCCAAATATGAGCCTTGTATCTTGAAAAGGCTTGAAGATTTTGGCGATGTTAAGTTTTTTGGTTAAGTTTTTAAGAAGTTTGACCTTGAAAGATGACCTTGACCTTATCACATGACCTTGCCTTTGATATCAGCAGATGCGTATCATTGAGATCTTTCATCATGCCAAATATGAGCCTTGTATCTTAAATAGGCTTGAAGATATTGGCAATGTTAAGTTTTTTGGTTAAGTTTTTGAGTTATCTGACCTTGAGAGATGACCTTGACCTTATCACATGACCTAGACTTTGGTATCAGCAGATGGGTATCATTGAGATCTATCATCATGCCAAATATGAGCCTTGTATCTTGAATAGGCTTGAAGATTTTGGCAATGTTAAGTTTTTTTGGCTAAGTTTTGCAGACAGACAGACGGAAAGACAGACAGACAGACAGACAACGGTAAAACAATATGCCCCCAATCTTTCGATACGGGGGCATAAAAATATCTAACTCGGGTGTGGGAATTGATAATTGTCTTGGCAGAGCCTTGACAATTATCAATTCCCACAAACTTGTTAGATTTTTTTTTATACAAAACACTAAGTGCATATTATATATAACAAGACTGGTCGAAATGACACATACAATAATAGACCATTTGAATTAAACTAAATTCAAATTCAGTTTGATATTTGTCAACATACCTTCATCACAATATTGTTTGAATCAAGGAGGGAGTCAGACACCTTCACATTGCCAACCTCTACTAGTTCTTGTAGAATCATTCGGAATGTACCAATCAGTCTGAAAAATAGAAATTATTATTTATCTTTGAATTTTGGATGTAAAACATGACAAAAGGACATACTAAAGACGTGTGCACTTTTTTAAATAGTGATGCACTAAAAATAAAAGAGATAATTATCATACCACTTATTGACAAGCCTTTACAACATCCACAACAAGCCATTATAGTCTACAGTTAGAGTTAAATCTAACTGTACACTTAGTTAGATGCTCTTCACATTGCAAATCAATTTCAGTTCTAGTACTATATTCCAATTATGTTCAATTTCTTACAAAATGAAGTCACATACATGACCTGTCAAGCAAAAAGGGATCATCTGGGTCATTTTGCAGATTTGTCCAATATGGTACCTTTTCTTGGGTCACATTATAAACCAAGGATTGTTTGAGAGCTAATAGACAGATGCTTCATTTAACGGCACATATACTAAGACCACTACCAGTTCTCGTAGTATATTCTAGATAAACCTGACCTCTGCAAAAATAGAAATTATGTATATTTAGGTTTAATTTGCAGGCCAAGTCAGATGCTTGATACCAATATATACCCCTATCAGCTCTTTATCATTTGCTATATTATCCCAATATCCTATACAAGAGCACTGCCTATGGGTGCCTACGCTCAGCTGTTGAGTGCTGGATGGTTGAAAAAAATCTAAGTAAAAAAAAGGAGCATTATTTGCACAAAATGCATCTAAAGTTATCCCCCTTGATAGTAAAGGTTGCTCTTTTGATGGTGAACATGTGTGCCAAGTTTCAAGTGAGCGCCTTCAGTAAACCAGAGATATCAAAAAATGTCAAAGTTTTTGCACGACAACAACACCAATGCTAAAGCAATACCACGGGTTTTCTCCGCAAACAACCAAGCTAAAAATGAAAATGATTATTGTAAGGGTTCGTATAAGAGCTAAGTTGAAATTTCATGTAACCAAATGCCAAAACATACATAAAACAACCGGTTTTTGTGTCATCCAGATATCATCAAAAATTTAAACTATATCCTGACAAAAGGACTACCAGATTTAATATTAAATTTCATATACACTTATCTCCTAAAAATATAATATAACAAATTTAAAGTTTTGTTTGAGAGTGAAAGCAAACATTTCATTTAGCAATGTGGAAACTTAAGACTACTAGCAGCCCTGAATTAAGGATGACAAAACAGTGCAAACAGTTTTCCAATTATCCCCCGCTTTGCATGTATGTGCACATGCAAAGCGAGGTATAATTGGAAAACTGCTTGCACCAATTTGTCATCCTGAAGGTAGGGCTGGATTTGCAGTATATTATTCTTAAACCGGCTCATCACTGTGAAATTAAATAATTTACTTGTTTGAGGTTAAGGTTGGTAATTCCTACATCTACCATATTTGATGGGGAATCAATCAATATTGATGAAACAGTAAACTTGGATAATTTTGATACCTGACCAAACATATTTAAGATATCTAAAGATTAAGTACCATTATACCTAACTCTGTCCTGTGATCGTTAAAAAGTGTTTTCAGTAATTCTGCAACCCCAATGTTAATATAAATACGCTAAATAAGTAATGGTGAACACATTGTTTTCCTTCAAAATACCAAAATCAAAATTGTAAATTTGGAAATCAAAGGATCATTATTTTCAACTAATTTTTTTCTTAATTAATAACTTCAAGCTGCATTGTAATGATATTGAAAAAATTTTGTCTAATACTATATGTATGAAGATCAAAATTTAGGTCATTCTGAAGGTGTTTTTTGCCTCTTGTTTATGACTTCTATACTCAAAATAAGTCAAGAGTCAGGGCTTGAATTTCAGCTTGCATACTCACAATTTGCTAGTGCAAAATAAAAATTGCAAATCATCTTTTCTGCCGCTTAATTTTTTCAGCGAGTAAAAAAATGATGGTTTATGCTTTGGCAGTTTTTTTCCAAATTTGCGATTTTCAACCATTAAAAGCCCTTTTTAAATACACTGAAGATATTTTGTAGCTCTTATTGTCCGCAATTTTTGTATTTGAGAAGTGATTGTTGGCACTTTTAAAAACACAATTATGGATAAAATTGATCATTTTTCAATAGAAAATTATCAAGGAAAATACTTTATCATCTAGAAAATGTGAAATGTAGCTTGGAATATCCGCAAAATTGTTCAAACTGCACTAGGATAAAGCTCATGTCAACAGCCTAACTATACAAGTTACCGGGCAAACGTGAACTTTGGATGCAAAATAAGTATTTAGATATACACCAACAATCACATTTTACTGGTGCACAAAATATTACTTTGGGTAAAAAGACCCAAGAATTTAACAGAATAAATATTTCTTTATGATCTTCATTCAAAATGCACTGGTTTGCTTATTTATAATTCGACTATTTTGCTCTTATATTTTATAAAATTTAAGTTGATGTAATACTCCCACTCCATTTATTATCATTTGTCTCTCAAAATTGTTAAAAAAGGGCAATAATTGTTCTCAGAATCTGACTTCAAACTTTTTTCAAAGCAATTGTCATTTAGTACTGGTCATTTGTTTCTCACAAATAAATGTGCATGTTGTATTGCGATGCAATACAGGAGTCCCCCACCGGATTACAAAAAATCCTTTCAAATCATATATCTCCTACTTACTAGATCTATAACTGTATACAAAATATGAAGTTGCTAGCACATTAGGTTTTGAACAAAATGTACCAAACAAAAATATAAGAGTAAAAACAACCAATGGCAAAAACTCCAAAAGTGGGCAGAGAAAAATGATTCTTGTATATGCCACTTGTCCTCAATGAGATCTATAAGTGTACCAAGTTTGAAGTTGCTAGCACTGATGGCTCAGGAGATATGGTCTGGACAAAAATGTCAGGATAAAAAAACAACAACGGATAATAACTAAAAAAGTGGATGTGGCAGAGTAACAGTTCTTGTGCATTACACTTCTTCTCAATGAGATCTACCAGTGTACAAAGTTTGAAGTTGCTATGGCTTATGGTTTAGGAGATAAGTACAGGACAAAAATGTAAGTATAGAAACAACAAAGGGCAATTACTCAACAAGAGGACCCTGAGGGCCCTAAATCGCTCACCTGATATTTCAAGTAAATTATCATTAAGACTCCATTTCCTATGATATGGCATGAACCTTCCCATTTTCAACAGAGTTCATTCTTGTGACCTGGCAAACATTTTGATCAAGTTTCATGAAGATTGGACTATATTTGTGGCGTTTGGAGCTCTTACGAGAAAATTGTCATTAAGGCCCCTTTTCCCGTGATATGGCATGTTTACTTCCCATTTTCAAATGAATTCATCCTCATGACCTAACAAACATTTTGACAAAGTTTCATGATGATTGGACCATATTTGTGGCTTCTAGAGAGTAAACAAAAAAATTGTCATTAAGATGCCTTTTTCTGTGAAATGGCACGGATCCTTCCCATTTTCAAGACTTCATCCTCATGACCTAACAAACATTCTGACCAAGTTTCATGAAGATTGGACCATATTTGTGGCTTCTAGAGTGAAAACAAGAAATTTGTCATTAAGGCCCCTTTTCCAGTGATATGGCACGGACCTTTTCCATTTGAGCAATTTTCATAAGCGACCAACCAAGGAATATTTCTGCCAAGTTTGGTTGATTTTTAACCATAAGTTTAGGAGGAGATGTCGTTTAAAGATATTGTTGACAAAATTGTCATTAAGGCGCCTTTTTCTGTGAAATGGCACGGATCCTTCCCATTTTCAATAGACTTCATCCTCATGACCTAACAAACATTCTGACCAAGTTTCATGAAGATTGGACCATATTTGTGGCTTCTAGAGTGAAAACAAGAAATTTGTCATTAAGGCCCCTTTTCCCGTGATATGGCACGGATCCTTTCCATTTGAGCAATTTTCATAAGGGACCACCAAAGGAATATTCTGCCAAGTTTGGTTGATTTTTAACCATAAGTTTAGGAGGAGATGTCGTTTAAAGAAAAAGTTGACGCCGTGACTGTCGATGGACAGACGGACGCCGGACAACGATCAATCACAATAGCTCCCTTGAGCACCTCGTGCTCAGGGGAGCTAAAAAGTGGACATGGCAGAGTGACAGTTCTTGTACATGACACTTGTCCTCAATGATATCTATAAATGTAGCAAGTTTGAAGTTGCTAGCACTTATAGGAGATATGATCCGGACAAGAATGTAAGACTAAAAAGAACAACAAAGGGCAATAACTCAAAAAGTGGACATGGCAGAGTAACAGTTTTTGTACATATCACTTGTCCTCGATTAGATCTATCAGTGTACAAAGTTTGAAGTTGCTAGCACTTATGGATCCGGACAAAATTGTAAGGGTAAAAACAACAAAGGGTAATAACTCAAAAAGTGGGGTGGCAGAGTAACAGTTCTTGTACATGACACTTGTCCTCAATAAGATCTATAAGTGTACCAAGCTTGAAGTTGCTAGCACTTATAGTTTAGGAGATATGATCCAGACAAGAATGTAAGGCTAAAAACAACAAAGGGCAATAACTCAAAAAGTGGGTGTTGCAGAGTTATGGATCTTGAACATGACACTTCTCCTCAATGAGATCTATAAGTGTACAAAGTTGGAAGTTCCTAGCACACATAGTTTAGGAGATATGTTCAGGACAAGAATGTAAGGGTAAAAACAACAAAGGGCAATAACTCAAAAAGTGGGCATGGCAGAGTAACGGTTCTTGAACATGACACTTCTCCTTAATGAGATCTATAAGTGTACCAAGTTTGAAGTCGCTAGCACATATGGTTTAGAAGATATAGCCTGGACAAAAGTAGGACGGACAGACGGATGGACGGACAAACATACAGACGGAATTGAGCAAACCTATAGTCCCCCAATCGGTAACTGGTGGGGGAATAATAACCAATCAGAATGAATTCAGATATATTTGTTGATTTTGTATTTTATTGAACAATAACTGAAATGTCACTGAAACATGGACCATGTCAAAAAGATTCTCAACTCTTGTAAAATACCAACAAATAATATCTCTTTAAACGTAAACACAATGATCTTAATTTTTCCATGAGAAAGTTTTATCTTAAAATATTCAAAACCAAATTTCAAGTAAATTTGCTTTTTTGCAAGTTGTATCAAAAAATTGCAAGTTAATTTTGGGTGGAAATTCAAGGCCTGAAAGTAATGCAAAATTAGGAGTTAGCAAAGGTCTATTGTAAGTACCTATATATTCATATGTGCTTATTATAGTTTTGCACTGATCCCATAAAAATATAGGGGATTAAGAGGAATTCCTTCGGGACAAGAAGACTTAATCAATGTAAGAAAGATTGATGGTTCCCATATTTTCTACTAATTACCAGTTTATAGCTGAAACAGGGGTAATAGATTGCTACTTAGTGGCCAAGTAATTAACTTTACTGCAAGATTACAAGTCTTCGAGTTTCTCTCATCACATACATAGTGTCCTGTCACTACTGCAAATGTCTGGAGAAAGTTTTTGTAAGACATGATTACCATATTTATGTGTAACTTATTATTTTTCATGTAAGGGATGAAGGAATTCTTATTTAAGTCAGCTTTTGATGTAACTGAAAACATTTTGTTTTCAACAAGTGCCTCAATTGCCTAGCGTTATATTCACTCTACTCGTGACCTGGAGGTCCGTAGTTCAAGCTCCACTGTTAATTTCCAGAGTGTGTTTATGGGCAAATCACTTTATAGCCAGCCCCAGTTAAGTAGGCTGTATAATTGGGTAGCAGTGGGTTTTACATTAAGTGTGTTAGGTTTTAGATTCATAACTAGAATTACAAAATTGATGTTCTCCTCTGTTTATTTAATGACATCAAACACCATAATACAAAATTTTTCAGTCATTTTTGAACACCAAAGTTTGATAATTTTCTGTTTGAATTATGTTTAACATCTCCTTTTAACAGTTTGTCAGTCAGGTCCCAGGAGCAGGAGCACCAAACCATAGATTCCTGGCATTTCATTCATCATAACTACCAATGTTGACACCTTTAGAGTCTCTACTGCACATCCAACTTAGGTTTAGGATTACCCCATTATTAGTTATTTGTTTGAAGTGGATTTAACGCTGCTTACAATAATCTTTCAGATATATCACACAAGCAGGAGCACCTAACAATGGATTCCTAGTATTTCTCACTCCAGTACCACCATTACATCTTTTTCTAGCCTCTAGCTGCTATCTCACAGAGTTCTACAATTATCAACCAATTGGTAGAAGACAAATGGCTGGAAAGGAGAAGTGCTGCAATCAGGGGATCGAACCTGGGACCTCAAGATTGACAGTCTGACATTATACCAACTGCCCAATGATTGGTGGGAGATCAATGCCAGAAAAGATGTAGATCATCATCATGCTCAGTGCAAAGCAGTTGTAACTGCCTATAGAGATAAAGATATAGGCAGTTACAAATGTTTTGCGCTAAGCCATCAATGTATGCTTCTGCCTTGGAATAAACCTGGCACCCTGTGATCCACGAATTAAACTTGCAATCTAATATGCTTTGAGTTATGCTCCGAATAAAGAAGTGGACACCATTTCAACTAGTCTTCACAAGTTTTTCCAACAATATTTGGTAAATAGTAGGATGTTTGGCCTGAAATTGAACTGCACATCTCTGCAGACTAATCTTTATCTGTAGTTTCCAACAACGCAAAAGCTAAAGCTAAGTTACAACATGTCCCAAATAGCATGACAAGATTTTTATTTTATCTCAGAATGTCTTATAAATTTTTTTACTAAAGTTTTGTAGAATTTGAAATGTATAGACTATTATAGAATATGGTTTTCTATCTTTAACAATAATGATGTCTGGTGGTGTATATTAGGACAATATGTAGTAGAAAGAGTGGGCGGGATATTGTATTTCTATACAATAGCTGATGCTAGCAACTTAGGGACAACACAATAAACACCGAGTTGAAATAGGAGACAGTTCATTAAATAATTTTCTCTTTTATACTCTTCAGACTTCTTTCTATATATCTCTTTATCATTTTGATATTTTACAAAAACCATTTAATAATCAATTTTGAAAACCTTTAACATATTTAGGAAGACTTTTTTTCAAATACTAAACAGTTATCAATAACTCATTAGTAAACTGCTATTTAGACTATGACATTCTGTGATGGTTTTATAGAGAACGGTCTAGGGGTGGGGTAAATAGCTATTCATAACTATGCAAATCAGGAAACCTTCAGTTGGATATATTGTCTAGTTGTACCTTGCATAACCTCAGTTGTACCTTTAAACACAATAGCCCTTCTTTTTGAAGTTTTGCCTTGATTATTGACCTTGACCTTAGTTAGATGACATGAATTAACACTTTCCTGTTTTACAAAGTTTTGGACCTGTCCAAATTCAAAGGTTCTGCAGATGAAAATTTAAAGTGGATTTAATTTGAAAAATAACCATTCTGTAGGGTAGAAAAAGTGTGGAAAAAGAAGAAATTGCTTGTCAGAAGCAATTTCTTTTTTTTTCACAATGTTTTCTCAATCATAAAATCACAGGCACGTAAAAAGCAGGGATTAAACAGCAAAGGGTTAATGAGAGGAACCTTTATACCAAACAAAAGTATTGTGACTTGAATATTGTTTAAGTTATGGGAAAAAAAGTTAACTTCAGAAGTTAAGTTCAGAAGTAAAGTTTTTTGCAGGCAGACAGACAATTTTACAGACAAGTGAACAGACAGAGACATGGTAAACACACTTATTCCAGTAAGATATCCCTTTCTTCTCAGATTTGTTCATAGAAGAACAATGTGAGGGTTTCAGGGGAAGTAATTCAAAGTGGAGTAGACAATTTCGGCAGTGAAATATTACAACTATAATTCCAGCTTCTGTAAAATACATAATGGAGTTGGGGACCAAATGCCAGTAAAAAATGGTAACTTTAGGTACTGAATTCAACACTTAGCTCTAAAATTGATAAATTGTTGAACTTAGTAATTAGAATTTGAGCATTAAGCCCATGCCTTCTACAAAATATCTATCTAGACAAAGATATCTACTACTCTCCTCCCTAGTTTTTTGGAAAAATTTGGTAATTCAATTAGATAAATCCCAGTTTAATTTTGTAAAGGGGAACCCTAATCTTGCAAAACCTAAATTTTTGCCCTTATAGTATTGACTTTTGCCTTCTAATGATGGTGGAATATTAACCCTTATCATGCTGAACCCGGAATATTCCTGCTTTGGCAGGAGCTATAGACAAACATCAGTTTGCACATATGTGCAGTATGATGTTAGTCTACACCACCTGTTTCTCACTTTCAAACCAGAAATGTCAATAGATTTAGTTAAAAAAAAAAGAAAAAAAAAAAGAAAACCTACAGCTGGTACTTTCAGCATTTTTTGCCCTTAGATTTTGATGAAAATTTTTAGCAAAAATTCATTCAGCATGACAAGGGTTAAACCAAACAAAAAGCCTAAGAATTTACACATAATCAGAGAATTGTTATTTGGTTCTAGAAGCAGCTTTTTTCCCCACAGAAATGTGATTAACTGTCACAAACAGATCCTTTCTTTAAATGTCATGTCATTGAACTAATATATTTATATTCTCTACCTACAAATATACACATGACATGTGGACAAATCAAGTGCAAATCAAAGTTTTACATAGCTTTTAACAATTTTTCAATTTGGGCTGGAGGAACATCTATTAGAAGTTTCCTCACCAGTCCTGTACCAGTACCATCATTGTATCCTTTCCTGGCCTTCAGCTGCTATCCCACTTTGGTATAAGATGTTCTAATACACCCATTGGTGGGAGACAAATGTTGGAAAGTATATCAGTCCTAACTCTGGGGATTATGAAATAATTTCATTTTCCTGTTGATGTGGCTTTGCACATAATTCCTGCCCCCATCAGACTTTATTCATGGACATATGAACGGGAAAATGAGATCATATCCATTATAACAAGATCACAATTCTGAAAGTAGTTTTATTACCCTTTTCTGGGTGTATCTTAGTCCTAAAATTTTTTCCTGTTTTAAAAATTAATGTACAAGTAATGATGTTAATGTTCTGAGAATTTCAAAGAAAGCTAGGCTTTAGCATGTCAGTTTTATGACGTCAAAAGTGTAAACGTTCCCGCTAAAGATGAAGTTGAAAACAATAAATGGGTGGAGCTATCTTTGTTCACAGTAAAACACACAACTTATGAATTTTTTCGCGAAATTTCTCTTTATTGCATATATGCATTTTACACTATCGTGTTATTATTGAAGATTGGAAGTCTGATGTGCTACCAATTGTGCTGTGATGCAAGCCAGATTCAAGTTATTTTACTTTAAATCTTACAGTGACAATCTAACTTGATTAGCATATGAAGGGTTTTTTTGTGTGATGATGGGAAACAAGAGTTTTTTTCTTGTGTAAATGGTTAAATTGTAGCTTTTCAAATCATTCCTTTTCATCTATTATGTCTTTCAGTTTGGAATGGAGTCCAAATTTCCGCAAGAACACAGCTTACAGATGCAATGCTCAGCTGCAGGTGCTGGATAATGCAAAGAATCAGTCAAGAAAGGGACATAACTCTTACAAAAGTGCTTCCAGAGTAATCCCCCTTGAAAGTCTTGATAGCTTTTGTGGTAGTGAACACAATTGCCAAGTTTCGTGAAGATATCTTCAATAACAACAGAAATCAAGGTTAAAGTCTGTTACGCCAATGCCTGAATGTCTATGCCAATGCCAGTTCCAACAATTACGCCAAATACTCCTAGGTGATCACAATACCTCAGGTTTTCTCCGAAAACAGCCCAGCTAAAAATTGTTAATGTTTAAAATCACCTACCTATTGCTGAGGAACTTATTGAAGTTGTATAGATATATATTGATGTATTCTTCTTTTTCAATTGGTCGAGCCACCGGCCACTGGAATGTTTCATCAAACCAAATACTGTCATCTGTGTTTTCAACTGTTTTACTGTAGTGGGAAACTCCTGGAATCATACGATATTTGATTTTAGTTGATTGTAAAGAGATTCCTTCATTCTGAGTGGCTTATAGAGCTCGGATGAGTACTTAAGTACCCAAGTATCGGATAGGGTAATGTATACACCTACCTACCCAGGTCCTGAATCATTACCTGTTACTCGACTATTGGATAATCACAATGTTTGTTCTGGGATCAACTTAAGAAAGAATTAAAGACTGTTTAAAACAGTCTTCAATTCTCTTCTGAATTTGAATTCCAGGTAGTCCCAATGATTGAGTCCTTTGGACCCCATTTTGTTGATGTTAGAGTGTATACCCTGTATTCTATTTACTTATACATGTACTTACACAAGTTTCAAAAAGCTTTCTACAAGTGATTGATTGATTGAATGGAGTATAAGACCGCTTTCAACATTTTCTAAGTTATATCGCAGCAGCTGGAGCACCTAACAATGGATTCCTGGTATTTCGTTCACCAGTACAACCATTACATCCTTTCCATGCCTCCAGCTGCTATCTAACATAGGTCTACGATTATCAACCAATTGGTGAGAGACATTTTAAATAGTCGGCAAGAATGAGTGCCCCCATTGGGGATCGAACCTGAGACCTCTAGATTGACAGTCCAACGCGCTACGAACTGCGCTATGACAGGGGCTCTTCCTACAAGTGACCTCTGTTGGATCCATCCCTTTCAGAAATATCTATGTCTGTTTTTGGATGGAACCTTTGGCAGGGTTGGTCATATTTATATTGAAGGTTAAATGCAAAATAGGTGTATATAACAGCCTCTATGTTTATGGGCAGTTAAAACTGTTTTGTTCCGAGTAATCAAACCATGTGGCCCCTTTAGGCTTATATTATTCTTATTTTAACAAGATTGAATTTGGAAAATGTTTTTAAAATATTTACCATAATAAATCACTCCAGAGAATATGTTTCTTGTTAACAAAACATCCTATTTCAAATTATGTGGTTATTTATTTTCCAATAAATTCAAAAGAGACATCTTTCATCTCATTTCCTAGTACAGGATAATAAATTACTTCAAGTTTTAAATTCAGACTGTTAAAAAATGTGGTATTTAAAACATGAACAAATTAAATAAACAATAAATGCAAATCGAACTCAATTGTCATCTTAAAAGGTGGATTCTTCTGATAACGAAAGAAATATTTACATCTTATGAAACATCATGATTTTTAGCTATAGAATAACTTTAAGCAGTGGCTATTAGATAGTAAAGAGTTTGATGTAATCATTCAGAATTTCAGGTGTTCATTGGATTTGGGCAAGACACGGTCTGGGGCAAGTTACAAGTTCTGATTGCTATACAGGCCCTTAAGGTAGTGGACCCTTAATAGTTCCGCAACATTTCGAAACAAATGATCTTTTACAATGTTGACCGAGGTTTCCTAATGAAAATCATTAGGAAAACTCAGTCAACACTGTTACAGGTCAATACTTTCGAGACATGGCAGAACTATTACGGGTCCTCTACCTTAATGAACAGCTACATATACAGTTTAAAACAAGAGCATTTACGCAGAAGGATGCCATGCTAAACTGTAAGTAATGGATATTGCAAAGGAAGTCTCTTTTAGATTTTTTTAGAGTAACAATGTATCTCCTAAGGCAATATCATTGGAACTTGAGACATCATGAAAAAACATACCAAGTTACGAGAAAGTATCTTCATTAATAACAGAGTTATGGCCAAGGTTAAAGGTGCTCCTGTCATCTATATCTGTCTCTACACTGACAAGTTCTAGAACCAGTTCAAAAACTGACAAGTTCTAGAATCAGTCCAAAAACAAGTTCAAGAACTGGTTCAAGAACAAGTTCTAGAAGTTCAGTGACTAGTTCTAGAAGTTCTTTACTTTGAAAATAAATGTAAAATAAAAGTACTAAAAGCTCTGGAAGTTACCAAATTTGAGTGCGTATTGATTTTGGAAATGCATTGTCTTACACCTTCCTGGTTTAAAATTGAAATTCAGGTGGTATGAACTAAGATCAGTCTTCACATATGTGCAGGCTGATATTTGTCTATACCTCCTATCAAAGCAGGAATATTACAGGTTCAGCATGACAAGGGTTAAACAAACAGCTGAAATAGGGAGAAAAATCAAAAGTTCAAATTAATCAATATACAAAACTATCATCTTTTATAATCAAATGCTCTTAAATATCTGGTCTGCAAGCTTCTACTTTGAAATTGTATCAATTTAAAATTGTTATTTGGTACAGGATTAAAACTATGGATGATTGCACTGTTAGGATTGACATTTAATATGAAACTTAATAGCTCTGTTATATTAAACATTTTCTTCACTTGATAATGATTTAATTTACAAAAATTCAAATATTGTTTTTCTGGTATTTCTCAGACAAGAACTACCATTACATCCTTTCCTAGCCCCAAGCTGCACTCCCAAATAGGTCTACAATTATCCATATATTTGTGGGAGACAAATAGTGGAAAAGATTAGTGCCAACATCAGGGATCTTATCCGTGACCTTTTGAATGACAATTGATTCAAGAACTAGTTCTAGAAGTATGAGAACTAGTTCTAGAAGTTTGAGAAGGTTTTAACTGGCATTTGATGTTTTAGATCTTTCAAGAATCAGTTCTTGAACTTTTTTGAAAGGGAAGGCACCTGGCGTGCTGCATATAAATTTAAAAGGTTAGGTGATGAGTGATCCACCAATAAAAATTTAGAAACTTCAGCAAATTGAAGCTTTGCAATTACAAGATTTTATTCACTCTTTCATAAAACGCTCTTTTTGTGTATATAGAGATAACCAGTTTATTGTATGTTGAATGACTTAAGTTACACACATTTGCACAATGATCGTTCTTGTAATTCTATAGAAAACATTGAATTTCCTGTATTTCTTTAAGGTCAATATAAATTATTCATATAACTGTTACCAAGGAACTCAAAACAGGAATTTTCAAAATGGAATTGGGAAACATTTATTTCCCACTGAAACAAAAATTTCCTTCTTTAATCTTAAACATACAATATTTAGATTTTATCTACGAGCAGAAAGAAATTTTTCTCAAAGGAAACCAATTTCAATACAAAATTTGTTGTAAACCATTAAGAGGGTTGAGTGCAAGACTGCACTAAGAGTATATACAATGTATATACACTTATTACAGTCTTGCACTGAAATGTATGACCCTTGGATGCCTATATAGACACAGTATATTAGTGCTGAATTTGATTTAAATACTCATTGTTTGATCATAGATAGTGAATAAAAGTATCATATCGAGGGTTTAGCGCAAGACTGTACTAAGTGTATAAACAATGTATATACACTTAGTACAGTCATGCACTGAACCTTTGATATGTAGATGACATATCTCTGCTTTTGGGTGCTGCTTAATGATGACCATGACAAAGACACCAAGGCTATAGCAATACCTTAGGTTTTCTCAATAGTCATCTAACCTAACAATGCAAGTAAATGATACTAAGTGGGCATATAACTCTTAAGAAAAGTTCAATTTAGAGTTATTCCCCTGGACAATTTATAGTTACAGCTTTTTTGATGAGAGCATATATTCCAGGTTTCGAGTTAAAAGTTTATTAATGCCTTAATACAAGTCATATCACAAAAATATCAGTTTATGTCTCAACTCGAACTGTTGCAGAGCGGACCTATACCCCCCACTTAGTGGAATTGTCCCACTGGGGCTTTGTCCCAGTATAAGTGCTTTCAGTACATGATCTTTTGGCAACATGATAACAACAAGATGATGTTACTTACCAAATTACTCTCCTTATGGTAACTGAGTTTTGAAATTTTAAATTTTGACTACTCCACTCCCACCCCCCCACCCCCCTCCTTAAAAAGTTCAAAGTGGCTTAACTCTGAATCTATACTATTGTAATACTATTTTAAGTGCACTGACCCCTCAAATTATTTTTTAAATGTAAAGATAAAAGGTAAAGATAACCAAACATCAGAAATCAATGTCTGTGACAAAATTTTGTGTGATCAATTGTGTGGCTGTCCATAACATAGATAATACATTAAGATCCATGCACCATGTATTCAGCGGTGCAAGCCTTTTTGACACTATCATGCCTCTGTAACAATAGGCTTCAAAGCCACACTCGGTCTTTTTAGCTGTCTCTGATATTATCCTTGCTTAAGCATAGCCCATAGCACTAAAGTCAATAGTTATAAAAACTTTTTCTTACCTGTTGCCACTGTTATAGAAAAGCAAACACAATGCCTTTTGTCCGGCTTGCTTTATAGCAGTGTAACAGTTACCATGTATGCACACTTTTTCTTTCTAATTAATGGCAGAGGCAATCAGGAAGCTTCGGAGATTCTACTGAATAAACCTTGGGAATAATAAGGGCGCAACCATGATGAAAGCATGTCATGTCAGACATGGGTTTTTATGAAGTCATGAACATTACTGAAGATGATGTTTGTTGCGAAAAAAAAATTGAACAAAAGGTTAAAACTAGGCATTTTACAATTTGAAAACAAAACGCAGTGTTTCCAAATACTGTGTTTTGTTTCCAAATTATAACAAGCCAAAAAGATCTCCTGAGACAATCCTTAAACAATAAAGTAATTTCTTTTTTCTTCAAGTGTATTGACCAAGTGTACTACATGAAGCTGAATAACCTTTAAAATGACTCAATGTTACTACATTAAGGTCCAAGAACTTTCCAGTTTACGGAAAAGTCCAAGCTGTGTTCCAAATGATGGTTACTAGAGGCTGTCACATAGTTCCCATTTATTTTCAGTTTCCATTACAGTAAAGAAATAGAGGATAATCGTTTGTTTCAGAGTAAGATCGATTTATATTTCATTGAGTGAACAACAAAAGCTATATTTTCACCACAAGTGAAATATTAATCGATCTTACTAAAAAAACAAACGATTATTCTATTTCTATTTATTGCAAAAATGAGACAAAATGTGAAATTTCTAGGACACATTTTCTTAATAGCATCATTTTGCATGTGATTACTATGCAACATTCATTGTGACGTCACTTATTTCGCCCCGCATAGATGAAAGGATGAAATGCACAACAGCATGGTATAAGTTTTTGATAATTTCACTGCTATTGCAGTGATAATCTACCGTTATTTCTCAATAAACCACCATAAAGGAATAAAGAATAAGAGTTAATTTATTAAAAGACAGGATGGTTAGATTTTGAAACTGCATGGCTTTAGATCCCCAATAAACTGATTGAATTAAAGAGAAGGCTAATTTGAAAATGCACTGTTGAAATTGAGGTCTTTGACCCTCAATTACAGATATCAACTGCATGCAAACTCTGTTACAAGCTCAATAATTGTAACAGAAATCAAATATCATCTCTCGTTAAACTGTTAGAAATATCTCTGAAATACCAAATGCTCCTGTGGTTTGATTACAATTTTTTTGTTAATAACTTAACCTAGATAATTCATCTGACTTTCTTTTACTCGACATTTCAGAGAACAAGAGCATCTAATGTGGCTGCCAAGCCATGTTTCATCATTGCTCCTTATAAAATTGGCTTTTGGATTAATCGTTCCCGCACAGCACTGAGATTTTAATTTTGCCTGTTATTTTAAATGTAATAAAAAATATTGTTGTGAAAGAAGAAATTGCTTGAAGTTTGACACGCCACCTAAAACTATGCCTACAATACGCCTACCAAGGGCGTAGCTCCCATTACGCACATTACCCAAGTGCGTAATAGAAATAAAACCTCTTTTGAAAAAATACCGTCAATAAATGATCATAACCTCGAAACTACAGCTTATTTAAGCTGTAGTTACAATAATTTGATATTTCAGCAAGGCTCAAATCATGAAAAGGGGAAGGGCAGACGGGTGACATTCATCTTTTGTCACAGTCCAAATAACACCTATATCTGATATTCTTTGGTGGTTTGCCTTCTGAGTGTGTATAAATGGAGAATTCCTAGTTACGCCTATGCCTACTATTTGCCTACAGAGGGATGACATGAATTCAACTTTTTTCCTAAACCGTTTTCATGCTGAACCCGGGATATTCCTGCTTTGGCAGGAGCTATAGACAAACATCAGCCTGCACATATGTGCAGTCTGATGTTAGTCAACACCACCTGTTTCTCTATTTTAAACCAGAATTATCAGTAGATTTAGTTTTTCAAATTAACATTGACCTCCAGGTGGTACTTTCAGTGCTTTTTGCCCTTTGATTTTGTAAAAAAATTTTAGCCAAAATTTATTCAGCATGACATGGGTTAAAACAGATGAGCTAAAAATGTGACCTTTATGTAAATTGTAATTTAAACCTGTCTAAAATCTTGCTGTCTGGTTATGGATTGTATTACCAGCAGATTTATCTCATAATCTTCCAATAGATTGTATGATACATGAATTGTCATCCACATATAGAAATATTGTTTAACAAGAGTAAATCAATACAGTTTGAAGTGTTACAGTGCACCATCAGGGGACAGGTAGAAAAAAATTACAATTCAATCTTCAATAATCAATAGAAATTTCAGGTTTTAGAGCAAGTGACATCTTCCATTATGAGCTTTATGAAAGACAAGCTGTACTTAATCAGCCAAGTTATGGCTTCTAATTCTTTCCTACTGTGCTTGTCTTAAGGTAGTGGACCCATAATAGTACTGCAATGTTTCGGTCCTCAAGATCTTTAACAACATTAACCAAGGTTTCCTAATGAAAATCATTAGGAAACCTCGGTTAACACTGTTAAAGTTTATGACTTCCGAAACCTTGCAGAACAATTACGAGTCCAGTGACCACCTTAATATAATTCTTTACAACTCCTGTCATGCTGAACCAAGAATATCATAGCTTTTGAAAGAGGTATGGACAGAGATCAGTCTGCATAAATGTGCAGTCTGATCTTTGCCTATATCACCTGATTTTCTTTCTCAAATCCAGTTTAAAGATTATGTTTTCAAAATAAATGCTGACTTAAAATTAGTGCATTTAGTACTATAAGCCCTTTCATTTTTATTGTCAAGCACAACAAGAGTTAGGCTTATCTAATAATTATAGTCATGTTCAATTAAAATCTTCAATAATCAATAGAAATTTCATTTTTTACAGCAAGTGACATCTTTCATTATGAAGTTAACCCTTGTCATGCTGAATAAAAAACCTTGGCAAAATTATATATAAATCAAAGTGCTGAAAGCTGTGTATTTCCTAATTGTGAGTCAGCACTTGATTTTGAAGATATAATTTCTAAAACTTTTCTGGTTTAAAAAAGGAAAATCAGGTTGTATGGACTAAGATCAGACTGCACATTTGTGCAGGCTGATGTTTTGTCCATACCTCCTGACAAAGCAGGAATATTCTAGGATCAACATGACAAGGATTAATGAATGACAAGCTGTACTACATCAGTCTTAAGTAATGGCTTTAAATTCTTTCCTACTTGCTTGTTTTTACTATCATTTTTTTTTAAATTCTTGTCATGCTGAACTAAGAATATTACAGATTTGGAAGGAGGTATAGACAACAATGTGCAGTCTGATTTTGATCTTTATCACCTACTTTTCTTTCTCAAATCCGGAAAAGTTTAAAAATCATATTATCAACAAAAATACCGACTCGAAAGAGTGCATCAAGTACTATCAGCACTTTGACTTTGTTGTATCAATACAAAGTTTCAAGCACAACAAGGGTTAAGCTCATCTAATAATTAGTCATTTCTCCTAATGAACGCTCCCAGGAGCTATACATTGCAAGGCCAGGGCACCTTTTTTTAGTCTGATTTAAATAATTAATAAATTGATATTTGTTAAGCCCTTTTGGTATTTCTCTCACCTGAGTAGTACCATCACATCCTTTCCTAGCTTCCAGCTGCTATCTCAAATAGGTCTACAATTATCAACCCATTGATTGAAGACAGTTGTAATGGATGAGTACCACCATCGGGGATCAAACCCGGGACCTCTAGATTGATAATCTGACGTGCTACCAACTGCGCTATGAAGGCAACCAGACTATTTAGACAAACAGATCAGTGTAAAATAATGAAGCCTGCTATTCTTTGAATACCTTAGGTTGCTCAAATTAATTAAATTTGATGCTTCAAGCTAAAAATGCTTATCCCATCATTTTTTTGGTGCTTAATTGTTTCATTATCAACAGACACATTTTAAAGCTTGTTTGTTTAGAATTCATCAATCAAACAGTAAGATTTTAAAGCCTGCCTATTTTAAGAGTACAAGCTCTTTCTTCATTTTTCAAGTAGTTTTCTTGATCTTATTTCTTAGTGGGCCCATAAAAAAGTAGTCCTATGTTGTAATGGGTTAATATCCCAAACATAGCTATATTTGGTTATGCAGACAGGAAAGTATCTTGGAGAGGGTAAAAAATTGATCATGATATGTCTTGCAATCTCCCAGGGGGGAGTCAAGTCAGGATATTAACCAGGAATTGAGAAAGTGACTTGTATGGAACTCGGAAACAAATTAACTCCAGGACAGAGGGTGATATCGAACTCTTTGATGTATATGATCATGAATTTCAATAAACTTGACTTGAGAAGTAAATATTTCCTGTATATTTTCCTGTATTTGTTCTTTTACTGACTTTATTAGTTAATTTTTTTGCTCATTAACCCTTCATGCTGAACCCGGAAATTATTCCTGCTTTGGCAGGAGCTTTAGACTCACATCAGCCTGCACATATGTGCAGTCTAATGTTAGTCTATACCACCTGGTTCTAACTTTCAAACCAGACTTGTAAATAGATTTAGTTTTTCTAATTAAATTTGACCTACAGTTGGTACTTTCAGTGCTTTTTGCCCTTTGATTTTCAATTAAATTTTTAGCCAAAATTTATTCAGCATGACAAGGGTTAAAAGGCAAGCATGTCAGTTGCTCTCTTGATAATGACAAGATAATATGAATTTCAAGTTTCAAGTGATTACCAGTTACACCTGAGATAGCACAAGTAAAACAAAATGTGTTTGTAAAACACTTACGCATCTGAAACAGAATTTTCTTTTAAACTTTGACCTTGATATTTGACTGACCTTTTCAGATAACCTTGACCTTCAAAGATTTAGATTTTTGAGAGGAATCTAATGCCAAATAAGATCAAGTAAAGAGAAAAAATTTTAAGATATGGGAAAGTGTTTATTTATTAGGTTATGTTTTTGTAGACAGACGGACGGACATGCAGGGGTTTTGAAAGATTATTCCATTTTTGAAAGATTAAAATTTCTTACAATCCTAATATGAGTCCTGTGAAAGTTTCAAGGCAATCCAATAACACAAATGGAAATTGTTACGAAATGCAGACTCTAAAACAAAATAAATGCAATTAAAACAGCTTTACTGCCCTGAAAGTTGCCATAATGAATACTTGAGATGTTTTATATAAGTTCAAGACACCAGAGAAAAATAATGATGATGATTCAAAAATAAGTTATAGATCAAAATTAGAACAAGAGGGCCGTTGGCCCTGGGTCACTCACCTGAGAAAAAAGCTTCATTACCTAGGTATGTCCATGCAACCACAGAAAAAGAGATTTTCACTTATTCAATCAGATAACATTTGAAATAATCATTCCCCCCCCCCCCCTCTGCTCCTCCCCTGGACATTATTTATTTAAGCTTTTTCCATAAAAGGTCAGTGATCAGCTAATCTATGCCAGATATACAGGCTGAGTCTGAGACTTTTAAAGTTTTCTTTAATGAGTTGATCAATCCATGTCAAATATAAAGGCTGTAGGGATTCAAAATTCTCAACAAAGCACTCCCCCCTCCCCCAAGATGCTCTGCACCTGGTGAATGTACAGTCATGATTTTAGCTAATTCAATATATGTCCATATGCTGATCATCCATACCAATTTTCAAGTCTGTAGGACTCCTGGCTCATTAGAAGAAGTTTAAAGATTTCAAAAATGATCCAAAGTACTACCCCCTCCCCAAGACACTCAGCACCTGGTGACCCTACAGTCATGATTTTAGCTATTTTTATTAATCTCAATATATTGATCACCCATGACAATTTTCAAGTCTGTAGGGTTCCTGATCCAGGAGAAGAATAAGGTTAAAGGTTTCAAAATTGATCCAAAGTACTACCCCCTGCCCCCTAATGCTCCGCATCTGGTGGCCCTACATTCATGATTTTAGCTATTTTATTTTAGATCCATATCATCCATGCCAATATTGAAGTCTGTAGGGCCCCTGGTTCATTAGAGATGAAGATTTAAGCTACAAAATTTTCACAAAAGTACTCCCCCCTCCCCCGTGGTGCTCCGCACCTGGTGGCTTTACAGTCATGATTTTAGCTTTTTTTAATTAAGGTCTATGAGCTGATCCTCCATGCCAATTTTCAAGTCTGTAGGGCTTGTGGTTCAGAAGAAGAAGAAGGTTAAAGATTACAAAATTTTCACAAAAGTACTACCCTCTCCACCCTGGTGATACGCACCTGGTGAATCTACAGTCATGATTTTAGGTATTTTTATAAAGGTCCATATGCTATGCATCCATGCCAATATTCAAATCTGTAGGTCTCCTGGTTTAGAAGAAGAAAAAGGTTAAAAATTACAAAATTTTCATCA
Organism: Fragum whitleyi; assembly: GCA_948146395.1. Classification (NCBI taxonomy): domain Eukaryota; kingdom Metazoa; phylum Mollusca; class Bivalvia; order Cardiida; family Cardiidae; genus Fragum; species Fragum whitleyi. The sequence continues at coordinate 27,749,969 of OX411548.1, read as the reverse complement.
AAGTACTACCCCCTCCCCCCCTGGTGCTCCGCACCTGGTGGCCCTACAGATATGATTTTAGCTATTTTTATTAAGGTCTATGAGGTGATGATACATGCAAAATTTTAAGGCTGTAGGCCTTCATGATCAGAAGAAGAAGAAGGTTTAAGATTACAAAATTTACCCAAAGTACTAACCCCTCCCCCCTGGTGCTCCGCACCTGGTGGCCAAACAGATATGATTTTAGCTATTTAGCTATTTTAGCTATTAAGGTCTATAAGCTGATCATCCATGCCAAATTTCAAGGCTGTAGGGCTGCTGGTTCAGAAGAAGAAGAATTTTAAAGATTTTCTTAAATTTTTAACTTTGGTTGCCATAGCAACCAGAGTTTTCCACCGATTTCAATTCTTTTAGCAATTCTTAAAGGGGATCACCTAAGGAACATTTCTGCCAAGTTTGGTAAAAATTGGCCTAGTAGTTTAGGAGGAGATGTCGTTTAAAGAAATTGTTGACGGACGACGGACGACACACGGACGACGGACAAAAGGTGATCACAATAGCTCACTTGAGCACGTTGTGCTCAGGTGAGCTAAAAAAAATTATGAGAAGTAATTGCATGTCATGCTGAACCTGGAATGCTTTTGCAGGAGGTATAGGCAAAGATCAGTCTGCACATATGTACAGTCTGATCTAAGTCTATACACCACCTTCTTTAGCAACAATTGAGTGAAGACTTAATTTTCAAGAGAAATATGGATAAACATTTTCTTTTTTTCAGAGCCTTCAGAATTTCTGTTTGAGCGTATTTTTTTTTATCAAAGATTTTTATTCAGTATTAAGTGTCTGTTTCCAAGAACCTTTAAGATTTCAGATGAAAGTGTTTAACGTCAGAGACAAAATAATCACCAGTGACATGAAAGAAGGAATAATTCTAACTTTGAAATAGATTCCTGATATTTCAATAAGTATAGAGTTTCAACCTGTAATGGATGGTTGTTTTATAGTAGGTATATAATTATTAACACTTTCAGCTTTCGGAATGATAGCTTTCTAAATAAAACTGAGAAACAAAATTCCAGGTTGCCATAAATACAGTGGTCTCGCGATATCTCGAACACACACGGGACTGACCAATTTGCTCGAGTCATCGCATGATTCGAGTTACTGCCAGTACGCAAAATTGTCCTCTTCGAAGAAGTTTCACTGCATTTTAAACTTACCTTTGCATATTTTGCCTTCAAAATATGTAGTACCTATGTAAAATACTCCTAGAGGAATAGTTTTATAAAATTACCAATGATTTTATGATATAAAAGGATTTGTTAATTTGGTCAAATTGTCAGTATTGAAAACAGAAAAAAAAACCCCAAAAAAGTCGTTTCAGGCATCGGCGTCAATGTCAGTGTCATCTGTTCTCTGTACATTTAGCCATTTTAATGGGAGGCATTATAACATGCATATTCTGTCTTCCTTACAATATTTTTGTAGCTATCGCTTCTTTATGACAAAATTTTAGACGTTTTATCAGTCAGAAGATAGGCGAGATTGCTAGCAATTCCTTCCTTTCTCACAATGTTTTCTTTTGAGCTAACTTCCTTCAAGATTATTAAAATCAATGCATTTTTCTTTAACCACGTTTTTGTACCGAACACTATCGATGGGTGACCGAAACATTGAAACTACGGCTAAAAAAGTGCAGTTATGATGTTTTGGTAGACAATCCACAATATCCTTCGTTACAAAGGTGAATAATTTGCTGGATTACTCACGAGGATGATTTTTCAAAAGACTTTCAAAATGATGATGAGCATTGATTCGACAAAAATGCCTATTTGTTAATTATTGTTCCAAAAGCTCAAAATTAATTTCTGATCATTAAATTCCCGTCATTTACACCCTGAAAATGAATAAGTGTGGCATACAAAGAGGTGTGAAAAAACAAGTTGTCTGACTTGTCGAAACCCCGTGAAAAAAACCCCTAAAGGTATTCTTGATGATGGGCCAGAATAACAAATACGCACAATAAGTTAATTTTGATGCAAAACAATGGATGGCAGAAAGGTGCGGACACCTTTGCTCGAGTGAATGCAGTAAACTTTGACCACGGGACTGAGATTGCTGCTAGAGCGATCGATTAATCACGCGTTCGAGTTAGTGCAGTAATAACCAACAAGAAAATAGAGTAAGACGCGTCAGGACCGGAAGGCGAGCTCGAGCTTACGCATGAATTCGAGTTTTCGCCCTCTCGAGGTAACGCGTGACCACTGTACATACAAAAATGTTTATTGCCTATTTGCCATTTCAATCCATGGGCATTAGAGAGCACTGCAAACTGATGCTTCACTGCAAGCCTTTGACAGTGAAAAGTCCAAAGTCAAACAAAAGGGCCAGAATGGCCCTTAACCACTCACCTGAATTTTATAGGTCCAGTGGAATATCTCACTACGAACAAGTTTTGATAATGGTCACTAAAGGAACATATCTGGTTGAATTTGCCCATTGGTAAGTGAGGAGCAGATGTTAGAACATTTAGGGCTCAAAATAAGCCCGCTCTGCTCTGTTGAAATCAGCTCATTGGTTACTGAGTAGAAGTTGTTTAAAGATTTCGAGGTCAGAATAAGCCACACCCTGCTTTGCCTATATTTGGAGGTCAATCAAAATTCCACATACAAATTTTGAGAAGGGTCACCCAAGGAACATTTCTGCCATGTTTGGTTAAAATCTGCTCATTGGTAACTAAGAAGATGTTTAAAAGATTTCTAGCTCAAAAATAAGAAACTGTTGCTTCTAAACACTTCAACAATCACTTTTGCTAAATTTCAGGTTGATTTGACCACATATAAGGTTTCTTGAGTGCATACAAGGTTTACTATGATTTGACCCCCTGACCTAGTTTATGACCCCAATTGACCGAATTTTAAACTCGTCCAAATTTGCATCAATACAATCATTCTGAACAAATTTCAGGATGGCTGGGCCAAAAAAGTGGTCTATATAGTGGATTCCTGGTATTTCTCGCATCAGTACCACCATCACATCCTTTCCTAAGCCTCCAGCTACTATCAAACATAGGTCTACCATTATCCGTCCAATGGCTGGGTCGTTGATTTGACCCAGTGACCTAGGATTTCACCCCTGTTACCCAATTTTGAATTCATCCGAGATTTTATCAAGACAACCATTCTGTCCAAATTTCAGGTTGGTTGGGCAAAAAATAAGGATTCTTGAGTGCATACAAGGCTTTAATAAGATCTGACCCCCTTACCTAGTTTTTTACCCCAGTTGAACCAATTTCAAACTCATCCAAGATTTTATCAAGACCATCATTCTGACCAAATTTCAGGTTGGTCCAGCAAAAAATGTGGCCTCTAGAGTGCATACAGGGTATATCTAAGATTTGATCCTGTGACCTAGTTTTAGACCCATGTTGACCAAATCTTTAACTCATTCAAAATTGCTTCGAGACATTCATTCTGACCGAATTTTTGGTAAATTCAGCAAAAAATGTAGCCTCTAGATTGCATTCAAGGTAAATGATGACAATGGACAACTGAGGTCGCATGATGGTTGACAGACAATGGTCATCCACCTAACCACAATAGATCACCTTGAGCAGCAAGTGAGCTAAAATCTGATTTATGGACAGACAACAACAGGGTATTGCCAATAATTTTTCTTAGCCATTTTTTTATATTCCGTTTAAAAGCTAAAAAAGTTACATCATCTCCACTAAGTGCAGAAAGTTGCATGCAGACATAGAAGTACAAATTGGCGTCCATTTCATTTCTTAAGGTTCTACAAAAATGGCGGTACAACACTAATTCAATAACTCTGTCTTGCTGGAGGATTACTTCAAGTCTGCCTAAAGTAATTAGCTGCAGAAAAGAGCTTTTACGAAATCTGCTGTATAACTTGTAATATTAATGCTTGGGCAATGTTGGATTTGTCTCCACATACAATTTATTTCACCCTTTGTTAGATCTAGCCAATAATAGGACCAAGTTCAACAAGATCAGCTTGTGAAACACAAATGCCCTTGCAACAGCATTTTTTTTTTTAAATGTTGTCCTTGACAATCAACCTGAAACCCTGTAATATGACCTTGACCTTGATACCTAGGGATGCACATCACTGAGATCTTTCATCATGCAAATTATGAGAAAGGTATCTAAAATAGGCTTGAATGAACTGAACATGTAAAGTTTAAACAAAGTTTTTATTCAGTTTGACCTTGATAGCTGACCTTGATCTTGTCACATGACCTTGACTTTGATATCTACTGATGTACATTATTGAGATCTATCGTTCTGCCAAATACAAAGCTTTTATCTTGAAAAGCCATAAAAATATTGGCATTGTTAGGTTTTAACGTAAAGGTTTTAAAAGTTTGACCTTGATGATTGACCTTGATCTTATCACATGACCTTCACTTTGGTATCAGCAGATGCATATCATTGAGACCTATAATCATGCAAAATATAAGGCATCTTTCTTCAATAGCCTCAGAAATAGTTTTTTGGGGAAAAGTTTTTGAGTTATTTGACCTTGATAGATGACCTTCACCTTGCCACATGACCTTGACTTTGGCATCAGCAGATGCGTATCATTGAGATCTATCATCATGCCAAATATGTTAGTTTTTGGTTAAGTTTTGCAGACAGACAGAAAATCAGACAGACAGACAGAAGGCCAATGGTAAAACAATATGCCCCTGATCTTTGATACAGGGGCATAAAGATGATGCAGTAAGTTAATTAGATTCTGGTTCAATGCCACAATCTACATTGTTGCAGTAATATTGCATGGCTGGTTATTGGCCTTCCCATGGTTTTCTGTTATTTCACACACCAGTACAACCACAACACCTTATCCGAGGCACTAGCTGCATATTCCAGTTGACACACTATCATAAGGCAATTAGTGGGAGACAAATGACTAATGTCAAAATGACTTTTCTCAAAATGTCAGATTAAAGTTGGCCAAGCTTGGGATTTAACTCTTGATCCCAGGATTGACAGCCCATATGTTATCAACTGTGCTAACTAGACTCAGCAATGCAGTAAGAATATCACATAGATCTAAACCTAAGATAGTTAATTCTAATGAAAGACAGTATTAGATAACGATTTTACGAATGCTTTCTCCTTTTCTGACATTTTATATAGGGATGAGTATATTTGTCATTGTGTTTATTGGAGTAAAAAGTGCAATTGCCTTAGCACATGGCTAATGATATTAAAGCCATGTGCTAAGGCAATTGCACTTTATACTCCAATAAATGCAGTGAAAATACACTCAGCCCTTACAATTGCAATTCTTTAGATCTAAGAAACAATTATAACAAGAGTGTCATTGACACAAGATACACCGCCAAAAGGATAATTAAAATGAAAGTCCTTTTACTGTGATGGTGATGGTACATCATAGGAATGCTCCTGCTCACAAGATGAAGATTACCCTTTGAAAGAATCAACCAAATCAATGGAGAGTGGTTTCCTTTCAATTTTACAATCAGGACAATACGCACATGGCCCCTTTTTCCATGACTTGGCTGAATTTCACAAAACCTCCACAATATACACAAGGTCAGGTGACAAGGATCAGTATGTGAAAGTTTCATCAAAATTATTCAACAAAAAAATGAAGGAGAACTTGCATTCAAAATAAATTTAACATGAAGGCCCCTTTTTCCATGACACAGCAAATAAGTGCACTGAATTTCCCAAAGTGATGCAATTTAAACCAATCAGAATTTTTCATTTTATTGGATAGCAATGTCAAATTAAGAAAATCAATTATCACATAACTGAAGTCTTCCATTTTGGAAATGTTTCAAATGCAAGCTGAGTCCAACATAGATGATGACTACATCCATGTAACAATTTTAAAACATTAAGTGCTAGTACCCCAAAGCATTGGTTAGATGATGCCCATTTTTCAGGATGACAAATGTTTCATATATTCTTTGCTTGAAAGACAGAATTTGACCTTTATTTATGGAATCATATATTTAGTCCATGGAAAGCATAAACCCATAGAATAATGATAGGATATAGATTCCTAGTAATATCCAGCCATGCAAGATAAAATATTGAAATAACAGGTCTTTTGACCAAATAAGGTAATTCTTATGTAGATTTATATCTAAAATATTCTAGACGAAATATCTTCCTTTCCGTTTGGACTGGCTGGGAGGCTACTGAGCCTGTGTGAGACATCAACAAAATAAACAAGAACTTCTATAAGGCTTTTTGGTGGATTATCGAGAAATAACGGGAGTTTATCATTTTGATGAAATAACAGATTATCATTTTGATAACTCACTGCCGAACCAGTGAAATTATAAAAGCTTTAACCCACTTTTGTTCATTTCACCCTTTCTGACGTCATCATAGCAGAGCCTTAAAGTTGACATCAGAATAAATATTGCATTACAATCACATGCAAAATGACGCCCTTTAAGAAAATTTGTCCAAAAAATTTCACATTTCGTCTCATTTATGCATTAAAGAAATAGAAAAATCATATGATTTTTTAGCAAGATGGATAGATATTTCATTTTGGGAACTACAAAAGCTATATTTTCATGAAAATATAGCCTTTGTTGTTCACTCGATGAAATATAAATCATTCTTACACTGAAACAAACTATTATCCTCTATCTAAATCATAAACATTCATAGAAGCTTGGACAGCCACATAGCTTCATTGAAATCAACTTTTAATTGTCTTAATGAGATATCAAAATCTCTTCACTGCTCAAAATATGACCCCATGTATCCTTCTATTTGGTGCACCCAAAGTTTCAATAAATCAAATGTCTTTTCAGACTGATGCAGTGTTCCCATACAATTCCATCTCTTTTGTATAAGCCTTGGATGAAATCAACTTCTTTCAAAGAAAGTCATATTCAGGTCTAAATAATGGTATTTTCCCCAAAAAATAACAAAATCTTTCAAGAAATGGCGACTAAATGCTAGGGCAACAACCAATGCTGTGAAAAGAGCTACGGGATTAAATTTTTCTAGAAGTAATTTCAGTGTTAAAGGTAAAGATGAGAGGGGGTAAAGCCAGTCTAAAATCTTAATTTCGCAATGAAATTCTATGTTGTTGGTACTCATTGAAATTGTCTTGAAAAAAAAAAAATTCAAATGAGTACCAACAACATAGGATTTGTGCTATTATTATTGAAATACTTTGATCTTAAATCCAAAATATCCCCTCTATCTGTAGCTCTGACAATATAAAAGTATGGGATACAATCGTGATTTTTTTGGGGGAAAAAATGATATCAATATCTGACAATCAAAAAATCTTCAAAAAGAAAAAATAATCTCAGTTACTGAAGTGCATGAAACTATTACCTTCAGAAGTTGGATACTGAATAAGCACAAAAGCAGATTGCCGATTTCCTTTGCAAACCTCGTACATTTTTGCACCATTGTCCCAAAAAGTTTACAGATGTCCCCACCTATTTTAGACTACAGGCACTCTGTCCTCTTGGTTTCATAACCCTGTTACCTAGATTGTCAGTGTGACCCATGTATTTTGTAAAATGTCCCCTCTTTTTTCTGACCATGGGGACATTGTCCCCTTGCTTCAAAAACCTAGGCAGATCACTGGGACAGGAATGATAAGGAAATCAAAGGTTGACCTTATTTTCAATTAGTATTTGTCTAACTTTTTGTTTCCTAAATGCAGAGACTTGAATTTATTGCACAATAAAACATTAACATGATAAACAATACAGCTATATAGAATACGAATTGATCTTAAGATTAATATACAATGAATTAATTCTCCGCAGCTTCTGTATCGATCTTCTCAATCAATCAAATGTGACAAAAACAAGAAACTACCATATAACAATTGCTCTCTAATGAAACCTGAGTCTGATATTTTTCTCCTTAAAAGGAAATATCTGTCATATCTTTCCTAGGTGTCCAAAACATCATTACTTAGTGCAGTTTTGTCTAGAATTATCAATTTTTGGGGTTTGCAAATTACTGAAATTCTTAGTGCCTATAGAATTAATATATCGATGGCTCAGTGTGAAACGGTTGTAACTCCCTATAAACATATAGTGAGTTACAACTGTTTCGTGCTGAGCCATCGATATGCATTTTCAATGTTGATAATATACATGTGTGAAAGGATAAGAATACCATGACAGCTATTTAACCAATCATATTTTTTATAGCATGGATTTTTAATTGGTACTTATAACTTCTATGCTGTTTGTATCAATTTTTAAGTTGCAAAGCTATGTCATTTTGTGATATATCAAGTATATCTTAACTCATTGTCATACCGTTCAATCTAACAAAAGGTTACCCATATTTTCATGGGAGAAAACTAAAAGTACCTTCTTTGTAATAATTAACTGCTCTGTTGTTGTTTTTTATAAATGATTTTTTATTTCTTTAATGTTTTTAGGTGGTTTATCGAGAAATAATGCTAGATTATCACTTGATAATCTCACCAAAAGCACAGTGAAATTATGAAAAACTTAAACCCTGCTTTTGTGTATTTCATCCTATCTGAAGTCATCTATGCGGGGCTAAATAAGTGACATCACAATGAATGTTGCAAAGCAATCACGCCAAATATGACTCCCTTTACGAAAATATGTCCTAGAAATTTCACATTTTGTCTCTTTTTTGCAATAAAGAAATAAAATAATGGTTTGTTTTTCGAGCAAGATTGATTGATATTTCATTGTGTGAACAAAAAAGCTATATTTTTGCATGAAAATATAGCTTTTGTTGTTCACTCAATGAATATAAATCGATCTTACACTGAAACAAACGATAATCCTCTATTTGTATTTGGTGTTGAACAAATGTTGGAAAGGATAATATGCTGCTACTGTGTATCTTAAAAATTCAAATGCTTCTATCAACAGATCTATCAAGGCAGAATCAACTTTATTTTCTTCAATTATCCCATCAAATGAGACAACATGCGTCAGAAGGGAATAAGTCAACACTTCATTACATAACTCAATGAAACAAAATAACCAAAATTTTGAACATTTTATCTCTATTTCATTTCTTGACACAAAGATGGAACCCTATCATTGTCATTAAAGCCACGAAAGTTTTCAGATAGTAACATGAAAATTACAATAATATAGCCTTACATTAGTCGTAAAACATCGACCATAAAATTCTCCATTATCTATTGGCCAACTCTCTACTATATTTGCCCACGTTCATCAAACTTGCATGAATGGCTGACCAGAGTGAGGTCCCAAGGGAAACACAGACTGATAGCTCGATGATTACAGTTGTTCCAGTGTCAATTGGAGCTTATCAAATACACCAGTCCAAATATTCCACTAGATGGATCGTAAAATTGGGTGGCTTTCTCTAGCAGATTGCTATATATATCTCCTCATATAGAGTTGTGGTAGAAAATGCATTTTTATACCTATATAATCTATTATATCTAAGTAAATTATACAACTTTAGTCCTCTATCTAAGCTTATTGAATATTGACACCATGTAATAGTCTTATTTGATTCCATACCACCTTTGAAGATCATCAATTGCTCTTTGGGGATATGCCACATAGCAATATTTGATTGCTCAGTGCTAAACAGTTATAACTGCCTATATATACATATATCCGACATCCACAAAATAGGGTCCAAAGGACTCAATTATTGGAGTATTCGGGGTCCTTTCGTGAATTTTCTGAGTTGCTACTTTAGGTGTAGACCATTTCTTTTAAGCTATCTATCTTTTATTACGTAAATTTAGAGCTTTTCCCTAGTTAAATGAAACTAGAAAGCCATGAATGGCTTGAGTCGCTCCACAGGCTTGAAATTCTTGTAAAAGCAAAAAATGTTTTGACTAGATTTTTAGATATTTGGGGTGCTACTGATGTTGAAAATTATTTTCAAAGATTCAACTATATAACAGATAGAGAAATGACCTCTGCTATTAAAAGACATATTTTTCATCAAATCAAAATAATTTTTTGCTGCATGATAATGGGTCACCCAAATATCATACCAAAAATTTTTGATTGATATCCATCAGTTACATTCTGAGAAAATGTTTTTTATAGTTTCCACTATTTAACATATTGAGAATTGACCTCCACCCATAAAATGTATATTTTTCATCCAATCAAAAAATTTTTTGGTACACTGATAAAGGGTCACTCAAGGATCATTCCAGTGAAATTTAGTTGATATCCAAATATCAGATTCTGAGAAAATGATTTTCAAATTTTCCACTAATTAACATATAGAGAAATAACCTCTGCCCATAAAATGCATATTTTCCATCAAATTACAATAATTTTTGGTACACTGATAAAGGGTCACTCAAGGATCTTTCCAGTGAGATTTGGTTGATATGCATCAGTTACATTCTGAGAAAATGATTTTCAAAGTTTCCACTATATAACATATAGAGAAATGACCTCCACCCATAAAATGCATATTTTTCATCCAATCACAATGATTTTTTGTAGACTGATAGAGGGCCACTCAAGGATAATTCATGTGAAGTTTTGTTGATATCCATCAGTTACATTCTGAGAAAATGATTTTCAAAGTTTCCACTATATAACATATAGAGAAATGACCTCCGCCCATAAAATGCATATTTTCCATCCGATCACAATGATTTTTTGTAGACTGATAAAGGGTCACCAAAGGATCATTCATGTAAAATTTAATTGGTATCCCTTGATTAGCATTTGAGAAAACTCATTTTTTACCATATTTGGAAATTAGCCACGCCCATTAAATCCATGTTTTTCATTGGATCAAAATTTCTTGAACAACTTTGAAAGAGGGTCACCCAAGGATCATTCCTGTGAAGTTTGGTTGAAATCCATCCAGTAGTTTCTGAGGAGAAGATTTTTAAAGAAAAGTTTACGACCGGACGGACGGACGGACGCACGCACGGACGGACGGACGCACGACGGACACAACGCCATGACAATAGCCCAAGTGGCTTTCAGCCAGTGGAGCTAAAAAAATTGATGGATGAATATCAATATTTGGGGCTCAACTTCAGGAAAGAATCAAAGCCTGTTAAAAACAGATGCGCATAAACTGTGTCCCTTAAAACCCTGAGATAATTTTAAGCTCACCAATGATCACTTAACAAGATTTCGATTCAAGACCAGGTTAAGATAAGCTCGTCTCTAAAAAGCTTTTCTCTAACAAAATTTCATGACAGACCCTTGATATCTCAGGGTTGTTTGTTTTTATGGGATTTAGTGCCACTTTCATTATTATTGAATCAATATTGCCAAGGCTGGTGCAGCTACTCATGATTTCCTGTCATTTCGCCTACCAATACAACCACAACATTACATCCATGAGCCATCAGCTGCTCATCTCATTGTGATATATTTGAAATTCTCTGAAGGCTAATCTCCCAGGTGAATTTCAAGACAGTTGCTACCAGAATCAAGATTTGTTAGAGAAACACCAATGTCCCCGCCACTGCAATTTTTCAGATACAGTAGTTTGATACAATACCACAGTCAACACCCATCCTTGAATCAATTCTGTAATCCATGGCAATACTAAATTCCATGTGAAGTCTAGAATTTCCACATATTTGACCTTGAAAAATATTTCCTTGACTGATGACCTTGGGATTGGAATCAACAGAAGGTCTTGTCCGAAGCAGTACACATGTAAAGTATGAAGGCTCTATGACTTACCATTCAAGTTTTTTTGGGGGGTTGGTCAACTAGACAAAAAGAAAGGACAAAACCTATATTCCTTCCATCTATTGATGGGGGGGCATAACAATTGCATCTTTCAGAAACTAATGCTCAGCTTCGATATGGACTATGGTATATTATTTTGTTGTCTGCATGGTAATGGATTAAAGAAGATCTTGTCCAGGGTCATCTAATGAATTGTGTCCAATAATTGAGTGAGATTGTGATGCTATATTGGCTCATCAGACAGTATTCTTCAAGGCTCTGTACCAGCTTTCTTTCATTATGAGATATGGCATGCCAAAACTGCTCTCCTTACAGAGTTTGTGCTTGAGAATGAAATGCTCATCTACCATACACTTCTACCCTTTGTCATGCTGGATAAAAACTATTATTGGCCAAATAGACTGGGTTACTGCCCCTAGATCTATCGATACTAGAGACAGGTATTCTGCAAATTTTTGTTAGGTCATATGACACTGTAGTGGCATCAATTGATCAAAGGTAAACGGAAGTTAAAAAATTATAAAGCGTTTGGTAAGCGACTTGCGACATGCAGATGATTGAATATGTCGGACAACAGCAGATAATGGTTTCATTTTTTGATCTCTGTCCTATGTTTATCTGATTAAGCACATATTTAGATAAGCAAGAGAATTTCAGTACTTCTATTTTCAAAAATCAACGGATATCTTTATGCATGATTCTTATAATAATACTACTTGTCGTGAAAACTACATCGATAATTCAAACAGCCAATCATATTGCCGTAAAATTTATACACTACCTGTTGTCTCTCACAGACAGCAGGCTACCAGTTAATTGGCCATACTGCATTAAAATTAAAGTGCTGAAAGTACTGGTTGCACTTAATGCAAGTCTTTCAATATTTTGAAATGAGAATTTTTGAACTTTTGTGGTTTAAAAAGGAAATTAGGTGGTACATAGGGGGGGGGGGGGGTGATTTTTTAAAAAAAGTTAAGTCTTACATATACTTTTTAAATTCTCTTTATCATTAACTTCAAAGATCTGAGGTTTTAATGTTGTTTATTTCCTTAAAATAACAAGATGTGTTTGTGAAACACGAATGCCCCCGTAACAGCATTTTTTTTTTAAAGTTTGACCTCAACAGATGACCTTGACCTTGTCACATGACCTTGCCCTTGTCACATGACCTTGACTTTGGTGTAGAGCTTTGTATGTCAAATACTTTTGGAGAAAAGGCAAAGGTTAAGTTTTTGGGTTAAGTTTTCGGACAGTCGGACAGACAAACGGACGGACAGATGGACAGACAGACAGACAGACGGACATGAGTAAAACAATATGCCCCCCGATCTCTCGATATGGGGGCATAAAAAAACAAGCTAAATTATAATTTTCTTCTTTACCGGACTATCAATCAGCCCCTGATGAGCTAACATAGTGTGTGTGAGGAAAAACGTAATGTAATTTAAAACTGACAAAAGAACCTGACAAATGCATGGCTATCAGGAAAACAGAGTAATTTCCTGGAATTAATGATGTAATTTTTCAAATTAAAAGGACTCTTGAAAAGGGAAATAACAAGTTTTATTCAGGTTTCAATGTTGTTTCAATTAGTTCATTAAATCCAGTCCTGTTTTCTTTTTTTTTTTTTTTTTTTTGTTATAGAAAATCCATTATTTTCCTTTTCCAAGGAATCTTATGGGATGAATTACCACAAATTAAAGCTAATAATTATGTTTGTTAATTTGGGTTAAACCCCACTTTCAACAGTATAGAAGATATATTATGGCTGGTGCACCCACTTACGACTTACTGTCATTTCTTACAAAGGCAAAATGAGGTATATATATAATGACAACAACATTCCAACCCAGCCATCAGCCTTGCATTCAGAATTCAAAAAGGTTAGCAATTTTTTAAGAATTGTACATTGCTTTGCATGCAAGTGCACATTCAAAGTAGGGTACACTGAAATGTTTCATGAACATTTTCATTTTGAATGCAGGGCAGCTGCAGTGATCCCACTAAGGCACACATGTCATTTGCCAAGTGTTTGAAGACAAATAACCACAATGACCTATGTTGAATGACAGATCAACTTTGACAGTGCCAGGGGTCCAACTCAGGACCCAATGAATGAAAAACCATCAAGTTACCAACTAAGCTGAGACAGCTCTGCTCATGAAATTAAGATTCATTATATTTTTGGTGAACGAAATTTTCGTTCACCAGTGTTATATACCGTGTATGGAAAATCCTGTAGGATCTTAATAGGTTTTGAATAAAGCAGTACCTCTTTAGATTCAATTTAGTATCTCTAGATACTTCTCTCTACAAAATCACTGTTTGTATCGTGAAATGCATGATTCTAGCATTCTTTATCAAGTGAAGATAATGAAAATTACCCTTTAAAAACACAAAAATATCTTGGAATGTCTATACGGGCGAATTTTTGATCGGCGTAAGATTGTCGAGAGTTGAGAGCAAAAACAAAGGTTGTGTCTGTACTCTGTATAGACAGATACTATGTTTTTGATTTAAACCTTCGCTATTGCAACTTGTAGTAATTTGCCGGAAATGTGTGTTTATTGAGGTCGTGAACTCTTGAACTTCTACACACCCCTGATTGGCCATACCCCACGTGACCTACTACGATTTTACCTGCCTTCTTATGAATGAAGTCTTTGCTTATAAGTTACGAAAGGTCAAGTTTACAAACGAATGGAATGTTCCTGTCGTATTTCTCCTATTAATCGCGCCCGAGCGCGATGCAAAACGTTGTGGGGGCGCTATTATTTTAGACTCTTTTACTTAATTAAAAAAAAATACGTATTTTGGTACCTAAGAGAAGCAAACTGTTAACATGTTCGTAATTATCGATTGAAATACGTACGCTACCCAATACGCTTTTCTATTTATCTATTAAGGCTATAGATTTAAAAAATAAAATAAAATGTTAGCTAAAGAATTGTAATTTTGTCATTTTAAGTCATCTATCGAAATACGGTCACCCTCGACCATTAAATGCAGCTTTCAAAAGCAAGTGATTGTGTTAGCAGAAGCTGAGATTATTATTAATGTTATTATTTGTACAAGGTAGGAAGTTCCAGACGATGCAATATTCAATGTTCTGCTACCGATTGACAAAGCGGTCTAATAAATCATTACCTATTCACGTATGAAATAAATAATCCTGTATTAAATCCTAAAATTTCGTGATGTGTAAATGCACCCGGTACATGATATGAAAGTGTTTGTAGTGAAAACACAAACCGTCTGGAGCTAGCTGGGTCACCGCGTGTCGGCACCCTTTGAAGTCCCCAGATTCTTGCAAGCGGCGACGTCGCTTTTGAAATAAGTCACACACGAGATTTCACGGGGTTTTTCCTATTTTAACAGTATGAATTGTGACTAGGATTTAATCATTTGACTGGGATATTTTGTATATTTGCAGAAGGTGAAATGATTTCAGAAATATTTTCGTAACAACGAAAGGGGATTTTGTTCGCATGTGACTTATGAAGAATAACGAGAAATAGTTTTAATTTTGTGTTAAATTTTAACCTTTCGCACTTCCGGAAGACTGCGCGATTTAGGACGCGCTAGTTTTTCAGATGTTGAACGATATTTTAATGACGCAACCAGCTTTATCCTGATAGGAATTTAAGATAGTAACCCATAATCTAATGAACATTACGTCGTGGAGTAGCAGCTTTTGAATTTAAATTCGAGACCGGATTTTTCACCACGGACCATGGACGGTTGGATGCTGTTGATCGTATAGTCAAGGGCCTGGGAATCGTATTTATGGGGGAGCGCGTTTATTAGGTAGGGCGCGTCTAAATTCTCATTGAAACATAAACAAGCACCACTTGACCGTGACCAACCTTGATATGAAATAAAATTTAAACCATTACCAGACAACTTATGTTCTCAACTACCAAATTTACACCTCTTGCTTAAATCCCGTTTTTAGCTCCACTGGCTGAAAGCCACTGGGGCTATTGTCATGGCGTTGTGTCCGTCGTGCGTCCGTCCATCTGTGCGTCCGTGCGTGCGGTCGTAAACTTTTTCTTAAAAATCTTCTCCTCAGCAACTACTGGATGGATTTCAACCAAACTTCACAGGAATGATCCTTGGGTGACCCTCTTTCAAAGTTGTTCAAGAAATTTTGATCCAATGAAAACATGGATTTAATGGGCGTGGCTAATTTCCAAATATGGTAAAAAGTGAGTTTTCTCAGGTTCTAATTGATGGATACCAACTAAATTTTACATGAATAATCCTTGGGTGACTGTTTATCTGTCTACAAAAAAATATTGTGATCAGATGAAAAATATGTATTTTATAGGCGGAGGTCATTTCTCTATATGTTATATAGTGGAAACTTTGAAAAATCATTTTCTCAGAATCTAACTGACAGATATCAACCAAATTTTACATGAATGATCCTTGGGTGACCATTTATCATTATACCAAAGAATATTGTGATCTGATGAAAAATTTGTATTTTATGGGCGGAGGTCATTTCCACTATATGTTATATAGTGGAAACTTTGAAAATCATTTTCTCAGAATCTAACAGAAATATATCAACCAAATTTTACATGAATGATCCTTTGGTGACCCTTTATCATTCTACCAAAGATTATTGTGATCGGATGAAAAATTTGTATTTTATGGGCGGAGGTCATTTCCACTATATGTTATATAGTGGAAAATTTGAAAATCATTTTCTCAGAATGTAACTGATGGATACTAATCAAACTTCATTAGTATGATCCTTGTGTGATCCATTATCATGCAGCCAAAAATTATTCGGAAGTCATTTCTCTATATGTTATATTAGTGGAAACTTTGAAAATCATTTCAACATCAGTAAAACCCAAAATATATATAAAAAAATCTAGTCAAAACTTAGATTTGCTATTACAAGAAATTCAAGCCTGTGGAGCGACACAAGCCATTCACGGCTTTCTAGTTATCTTAAAGCTTGTTGTTGCATACTTGTGTAATGTAAATATCTTCGGTTACGGGTATTTTTTTATCATATTACCCAAATCCAATTTCCTGTTTTTTTTTTTTTGTTTGTTTTTTTTTCGTTTCAAACAAGGCCGGAAAACAGGGGATATAGCAATCTCGGTACGATGAATGTCGTGAATAGATAAATAAATAAAAGAATCAAATGAACAAATATCCCAACTCGATAGACCTAATTTCAAATTGTAACATCGAATGGATTTTTTTTCAAAGTACTTGACATCGTAACTACAACTGTATAGTAGCGCTTCTATCCCTCGGATGGCTCTAGAATTTCCTCAATACAATCATTCATCTATTTGTTTTACCGGAAGTATGTAAAATATTACAGAAAACGAAACTTGGATTGTGAATCAATCGCCTGTGGACTGGAGCATCTTTACCTTAATATGGAAATTGGTATTTCTCGCACCAGAGCTATAATGAGCATACATCCGTACATAGCTGCCATCTTCTACCCTCTTAGGTTTACGATTATCTGCCGTTTGGTAGGAGCAATAGAATTTAAACAACGAGTATATTTGGACAATTCACTAGCTGTACAAAATACCTTTTCATCGAATTGTGTTTTTTTTTTTTTTTTTTTAATTCATTTTTACGCAATGGCATCAGATGATTATTCTTTCACGAGACTGAATATTACCGAAAGAGACCTGTAATTACAATTACGAAACAGCGGTCTTTTAATTCGGAGGATGGGCGGGGGGCATTTAGGTCGTACCAGAGACATAGCGGATAACGCTTAAAAGTCAAAATGCAGAAAGACTGCTGTTTATTCTGCTAAAATATGGGTTCCGCATGTGGAAATTGAATTACCTTTCTGACTGCTATTTTTTGAGTTAAGAAAAGAATCATTAGTCTAGACACTATAGTTGCCTGTTTTCTTTTCTCTCGGCTTATCGCTCTCTGTCTATCGGTCTGTCTCTGTCTGTCACTCTCTCTACCTTTCTTTTCCTCTCTTTCTCATTCTTTGAATTTAGAATTTTGACAAGACACTTTCCCTTGATTATTTTTTATATTTATAATTTCTCTTTTCTCAACGAATTCAATATATCACTTTAGAATGCCAACAGATTCGTTCACCATCAGTACTTTCAGTGCTTTGATATACTAATCAGTATAGTTGGATTGCTACAAAACCTAAGGTCACTCATAGATCTCTCAAACAAGATTTTATTTTGCACATCTCCTAGGTACTCGATAGGTATCTCCTTGTATCTCCTTTTTGGGCTGCTTTTAGGAGAACATAATGGCTCAGCGCGATGCAGTTGTAACTACCTATATGTTTTGTACTGAGCAATCAATCAAATATGAGCCAGTGCGTGACAGTTCCAACAGGCTGGCCAGAGTCTTTGCTGTGCACTATGGAGATAGATAAGCTCTAAACCCCTCATCAAGTGATAAGAATGATATTCTTAATGCATTGTGTGGTCGTTCATGTTGCTTAATATCTCGAGATCAGACACACATGAAATTGTTGGAAATGTCACACACAGGCTCATATGTTGTTTTTTTTTCTATAAGAAAACTTAAGATTTTTTTTTTAAACTCTTAGCACCAAAATTATTTGTTTAAAATTAAATTAATGAGTCTGACAAGACAAGCTCCTGCAAAATTAATGGCATAGTTCAAGTCCATCCATTAAAGTATCATAAACCTAGTTTGTAAGGAAATATCACCATTTCATCGGCAGTAAAAACGAGATCTTGCATGATAGTCAAGATCTTGCATGATATCCTGCCTAATTTACACAGTTTCATAAACCCTGGATAATTTGTAGTCATCTTAATCCATTACCAGACAACTAAAGCTTATACTAGAAGTTGCAACTAATTTATCATACGAGTTAAAAATCCTAATTGATAACCTTCCATACTACACAGGTAGTGTAATCAATTACACACTAGAGCAATAACTTTGCATATTAGTAAAGAGCCCATAGTAACCTATTTTGTTAGCATGAAAGTGATGTCATAATTGTTGTGATGACAGCATTTTACACAAGACATAATACATGTCACATGGAAAATTTTAATTAATAAATATCAAGTCTTGTAAACTGTTTGCAGAAAATAAAACATGTGTTTAAAAGATATCAAATTTATTAAATAAACTTGTTATCTAAAACACATAAAACCTTGGTACAGCCTAGCTTGTTTTTATCTGTTATTAGATGACTTTTTTAATAAATTTTGTATTCTATGACCACTTATTCAATATCCTGTTTTTCTGTAAATCGTTTGAAATCTAAAGCATATTATCCATAAATTGGTCAATTATCTATTAACCCCAACAATATTGTATACTCACTTGCACTTTTAGCTTTCTATTGCATCAAAACACTATAATTGCAATCTAATATGATAAAGAATTTTGATTGGTTTAAATCGCATCACGTGGGGAAATCCATTGCACTTTATTTCTGTATAAAATGCAATAGGTCTTTCGGGAAACCCCCGATCTTCGATCTGCATTTCCTGTGTTGTAGAAACTCGAAAACTCCTCGTTTCCCTTCCATATCGTAATATTGCTATTTAATATATTAGAAATTAAGATATTTTCGAAAGAATTTATGATTAAAAGTATGCAGCTCAGATTCTGAGTCGATGTTTACAATGAGTCGACGAAGACCACCAAGCAACCCTCTCAGCTTAGCCCGATCACGATAGTTTCGGTTTAAATGTGGAATAACTTGTCAAAATTATGTTTTGATCATAAGTACCTCTACGAATGTCAAATTGTCGTTTATTTGTGAAACAATTGATTAACCTTATGCCGTTTAACTTCGATAGCACGAAGGGAAATACACGATCTAAAAATAGATTGTGTAATACGCGCAGAAAGTAGACTCGAAACTTTAATGTTTAGCCGAGTATTTTAATAGTTTCTTAGACCAAGAGGATTGCAATTATAAGGGCCGAGTGTCTTTTTCACAGCGTTTATTGGGGTATAAAGTGCAATTGCCTTAGCACATGGCTTAAACATAACGCCCTACGGGCGTTATTTGCCATGTGCTAAGGCAATTGCACTTTATACCCCAATAAACGCAGTGAAAAAGACACTCATCCCTATAATATTGGGATTGAATCATATTCTCTGCTCACTGACATTACTGCCTTTGCACATGTACTGCTCCAGAGCCACGAACACACATTCATGAACAGATTGAAACGACTTAAGAACTAACTCTTCAAAAGCCATGTCAGGCATGGCCACCCTCTGCCATCAAAGCTTAATACTAAACTGAAGCCTAATCAAAGGGCAATAACTCCAAAATTATGTAAGCAAGAGTTGTAAGTCTTGTGCACTGCACTTCTCCTCTATGAGATCTATCCACCTGCTAAGTTTCAAGTTGATAGCTTTTATACTTTAGGAGATAATTATGCTCAGGATTATTTTAGTGACAGAATGATGGAAGGAAAGAATGAAGGAATGATGGACAGAGATCATTACTATATTCCCTTTGCCAAACAGCGGGAAATGAAAATGCCAAGTACCCTTGATTTTTGGTCCGGTAAGTAAGACAATTGTCCCCCAAAAAATCTGATGGGAAAATAGCTGATTTTCTACATTATCATGGAAAATTTTGCTAGTGCAATGATGTAGTGCAATGCTAAGCCACTTTAGGTGTAGACCATTTTTTGGGGGCTATTATCTTCCATTACCTAAATTTAGAGCTCTTCCCTAGTTACAGGTAAAGAAATTGATGGAAGAATATTAATATTTGGGGATCAACTTCAGGAAAGAATCGATTAATTGATTGAATAGGGTTTTACGCCGCTTTCAACATTATTTCAGTTATATCGCGGCGGCTGGAGCACCTAACAATGGATTCCTGGTATTTCTCACGCCAGTACTACCATTACATCCTTTCCTAGCCTCCAGCTGCTATCTCGCAAAGGTCTACGATTATCGACCCATTGGTGAGAGACAAGTAGTTGGAAAGAATGAGTGCCGCCGTCGGGGATCGAACCAGTGACCTCTAGTTTGACAGTCCGACGCGCTACCAACTGCGCTATGACGGTGGCTGGAAAGAATCAAAGCCTGTTAAAAGCAGGCTTCAATTCTTTTCAGAAGTTGATCCCAAGAGAGTCTATGGGATTCACATCACATAGTTTTGAGGGTCCTGGCTACTTTTTTTTGCGCCTCAGATGCGCATTACCTGCGTCCCTTGAAACCCTGAGATAATTTTAAGCTAACCAATGATCACTTAACAATATTTCTATTCTAGACTGGGTTAAGATAAACTTGTCTCTAAAAAAAAATTCTCTGTAACAAAATCTTTTGACAGATCCCAAATATCTCAGGGTACTTACAACATTAAATTAACTTCTTGGTGAAGAGTCAATATAATATGCACTAAGAAACTTTCTCTTGGGGGTCTGCCCAATGTCATATAAAAGTGATTTTCTTCATTACGCGATTGCATTGATCAGATAATTACGTATGATTTTCTGTGGAAGACTTCATTTTTATGTCTTGCTCAAGACAGTTTATCATTAACAGATCCTTTAGGCAGTATAAGTTAATGACAAAATGATACAGTAATGTCATTCATGTTGTCAGCTCCTTCAACCCTTGTCATCCTGAATAAAAATCTTGGATTGGATTGATTGAGTTTAACGCCACTTTCAACATTTTTTCAGTATAATCACGGAGGCCGGAGCACCTAACAATGGTTTCTTGGTATTTCTCCCACCAGTACAACCACCACATCCGTTCCTAGCCTCCAGCTGCTATCTCACATAGGTCTACGATTATCAACCCATTGGTGAGAGACAAAATGTTGGAAAGAATGAGTGCCGCTGTCAGGGATCGAACCAAGGACCTCTAGATTGACAGTCTGACGCGCTACCAACTGTGCTATGACTGTGGCCCTAAAAATCTTGGGAAAAAATGGCATTAAAATCAAAATGCATAAAGCACTGGGTGCAATTATTGTACGTCTATGTTTATTTAGAAAATATGATATTCAAATTTGTTTTTAGTTTATCCAAGAGGCCCAAGAGGGCCTGTATCGCTCCAATGGCTTTAACATCTCAAGATTTGAAAAAGAGACATTCCAAAAACCTGCCATGCCCATATTTGGGGGGGGGGCAACAAAAATATTTTAAACAATATAAGTAAAGTGCAACACAAGGAATATTCATGCAAAGTTCAAATGAAAATGTCCCGATGATTTGGGTAGAGAAAATTTGGAAAGATTTTTTCTTCAAAATAAGCATCACCATGCCAAGCCCGTATTTAGGGAATCAATCAAAATTACTTGAATATTTTTGGAAAAAGGTCATCGAAAGAACATTTCAGCCAAGTTTGGTTAACATTGACCAATTGGTTTTGGAGGATTACATAATGTGTAACTCAAAGGTGGCTTTCTATACTTAATGTCATCACAAAGTGCTGCTGACTGCACTTTATGTCTTTAATCAATGCATTTATATAGTATTCAGGACTGTCTATCTATTGCACAAGCATAAAGTGGTTGACTATCTTTTTGTTCTCAATAATGTCTAAATCAAGAGTGGCTAACTATAATTCATGTCTTCATTTAGAGTTGCTGAATGTACTTTGTGTCTTTAATTTGCATTTATATTGTTTATTACTCAAATGAGTTAAAGGGGCTCAACTATTCTTTGAGACTTTATGTTAAATCAAGATCGGCTAACTGAACTTTATGTCATCTTATTGAGTGGTTGACTCTACCTGATGTTATTGAATTCGCATTTATGATATATTCATGACTGTCTATTTATTGCAAACATTTAAAGTGCTTGACTATCCTTTGTGTCTATATACACTCCTCAAAACTTCTAAGCAGACACTTATTTTTCGGATCATTATTAAAAAATGCATCAAGGTTTCTCACACTAGTTTAAAGTGCCTTGAGTATTCTGTGTCTAAATGATTTCTGAATTAAGAGTCACTTATTATACTTCATGTCATTATAGAGAGTTGCTGACTGTACTTTGTTACTTTAATTTGCATTTATGTAGTATTCATGACTGTCTATTAGGGCTTGATTAATCTTTGCGCTAAATAATGTCTAAATCAAGAGTGGCTTATGTATTCATATTGAGTTTCTGACTGTACTTTTTGTCTTCAATTTGCATCTATACAGTATTTATATGACTGTCCATCCATGGCATACGCTCAAAGTGCAAGACTATCCTGTGTTAAAAAAATGTCCAAATCAAGAATGACTTGTTGTAATTCTTGTCTTTACATTGAGTTGCTGACTGTTTTTTAATTTCCTTCAATTTGCATCTTTTTAGTATTCATGACTGTCCATTCATGGAAAAAGTTTAAAGTGCTTGAGTATCCTGTGTCTAAATAATGTCTGAATCAAGAGTCACTTACTTTACTTTATGTCTTCACATTGAGTTGCTGACTGTACTTTGTGTCTTTAATTTGCATATATGTAGTTTTCATGACTGTCCATTCATGAAACCAGTTTAAATTAATTTTCTTATCTTTTGTCTTTACATAATGTATGAATCAAGAGTGTCTGGCTGTATTTCCTGTCTTCATAATGAGTTGCTGACTGTACTTTTTGTCGTAAATTGCATTTGTGTAGTATTCATGACAGTCTGTTTCTCATATCAGTTTAAAGTGATTGACTATCCATTGTGATTATATTATGTGTTTATCAAGACTTGCTAACTGTAAAAATGTCATCTTACTGAGTTTCTGATTGTACTTTGTGTTTTTAATTTGCATTTATGTAGTATTTGTGACTGTCTATTTAATGCAAATGTTAAAAGTGATTGACTATCTTTTGTCTCTACATACACTCCTCAAAAGTTCTTGGCTGTCACTTATTTTTTCATTTATAACTAAAAGATGCATCAAGGATTCTATTCACTTTTACTTGAATTGTGTTGCAAAATCAATTATGAAATTAGTATGAAAAGAGCAACAATAAATTTTGACAAGAAATGTTCTCAAATAAAAGCAAACTAAGATGACCCTCAGTTTCAAAGTTTACACTGCATGGTGAAATCTTTTGGACACATTTGGTTATGATAAGGATTGTGTCGAGAATTGTGGCATTTTTCTTTTTGGTATTCAAAAGCCATATTGTGTTTTTTCTTTCAATGTCACTAAGCCGAAATGATGGAAGTTTTGATTTTCATTGGTTGAAAAAAATCAATTCTCAAAATATTGCCATTGTTGTGACTTTTGAAAGTGAGGGTACCAGCATTTGATTCATTTTTCAAGAGTCCCTGATGCATAATTAAACCAAACAGCTGGCTAAAGATGATGGCTAAATGACCATTGTTTCTCCAAACAAAAATTCTGCATTTCAATATAAGGCAACAAAATGTGAAAAGGGGAGAAATATGAGGTAGGTTGCAGCTTAGAATTTTTGAGTATTGTAATGCATTGACAAAGGGCTACTAATTGTACTTTATGTCTTCATATTGAGTTTCTGACTGTAATTGTGTCTTTAATTTGCATTTATGTAGAATTCAGGACTGTCCAATCATGGCACAAGTTCAAAGTGCTTGACTAATGTCTAAATAATGTCTAAATCAAGAGTGGCTAACTATACTTCATGTCATTATATAGAGTTGCTGACTGTACTTTGTGTCTTTAATTTGCATTTATGTAGTATTCATGACTGTCTTTTAGTGCTTGACTAGCTTTTGCACTGAAAAATCTGCAAATTAAGAGTGGCTTATGTATTTATATTGAGTTTTCGACTGTACTGTTTGTCTTCAATTTGCATTTATGTAGTATTTATGACTGTCCATCCATGGCATACACTCAAAGTGCATGACTATCTTGTGTTAAAAAAAATGTCCAAATCAAGAATGACTTGTTGTAATTCTTGTCTTTACATTGAGTTGCTGACTGTTCTTTAATTTCCTTTAATTTGCATCTTTTTAGTATTCATGACTGTCCATTCATGGAAAAAGTTTAAAGTGCTTGAGTATCCTGTGTCTAAATAATGTCTGAATCAAGAGTCACTTACTTTACTTTATGTCTTCACATTGAGTTGCTGACTGTACTTTGTGTCTTTAATTTGCATATATGTAGTTTTCATGACTGTCCATTCATGAAACCAGTTTAAATTAATTTTCTTATCTTTTGTCTTTACTTAATGTATGAATCAAGAGTGTCTGGCTGTATTTCCTGTCTTCATAATGAATTGCTGACTGTACTTTTTGTCGTAAATTGCATTTGTGTAGTATTCATGACAGTCTGTTTCTCATATCAGTTTAAAGTGATTGACTATCCATTGTGATTATATTATGTGTTTATCAAGACTTGCTAACTGTAAAAATGTCATCTTACTGAGTTTCTGATTGTACTTTGTGTTTTTAATTTGCATTTATGTAGTATTTGTGACTGTCTATTTAATGCAAATGTTAAAAGTGATTGACTATCTTTTGTCTCTACATACACTCCTCAAAAGTTCTTGGCTGTCACTTATTTTTTCATTTATAACTAAAAGATGCATCAAGGATTCTATTCACTTTTACTTGAATTGTGTTGCAAAATCAATTATGAAATTAGTATGAAAAGAGCAACAATAAATTTTGACAAGAAATGTTCTCAAACAAGAGCTGTCACTGTAAGATGACAATGCCCCCGACACCGCTTTGATTTAGAAGTTATGGCCAATGTTAAAGTTTTTGGACGGAATGACGGACGGACGGACAGACGGACGGACAAGTCAAATTTATGATGCCTCCCTATCGGGGGCATAATAAAAGCAAACTAAGATGACCCTCAGTTTCAAAGTTTACACTGCATGGTGAAATCTTTTGGACACATTTGGTTATGATAAGGATTGTGTCGAGAATTGTGGCATTTTTCTTTTTGGTATTCAAAAGCCATATTGTGTTTTTTCTTTCAATGTCACTAAGCCGAAATGATGGAAGTTTTGATTTTCATTGGTTGAAAAAAATCAATTCTCTCAAAATATTGCCATTTTTGTGACTTTTGAAAGTGAGGGTACCAGCATTTGATTCATTTTTCAAGAGTCCCTGATGCATAATTAAACCAAACAGCTGGCTAAAGATGATGGCTAAATGACCATTGTTTCTCCAAACAAAAATTCTGCATTTCAATATAAGGCAACAAAATGTGAAAAGGGGAGAAATATGAGGTAGGTTGCAGCTTAGAATTTTTGAGTATTGTAATGCATTGACAAAGGGCTACTAATTGTACTTTATGTCTTCATATTGAGTTTCTGACTGTAATTGTGTCTTTAATTTGCATTTATGTAGAATTCAGGACTGTCCAATCATGGCACAAGTTCAAAGTGCTTGACTAATGTCTAAATAATGTCTAAATCAAGAGTGGCTAACTATACTTCATGTCATTATATAGAGTTGCTGACTGTACTTTGTGTCTTTAATTTGCATTTATGTAGTATTCATGACTGTCTTTTAGTGCTTGACTAGCTTTTGCACTGAATAATGTGCACATTAAGAGCGGCTTATGTATTCATATTGAGTTTTCGACTGTACTGTTTGTCTTCAATTTGCATCTATGTAGTATTTATGACTGTCCATCCATGGCATACGCTCAAAGTGCATGACTATCCTGTGTTTAAAAAAATGTCCAAATCAAGAATGACTTGTTGTAATTCTTGTCTTTACATTGAGTTGCTGACTGTTCTTTAATTTCCTTTAATTTGCATCTTTTTAGTATTCATGACTGTCCATTCACGGAAAAAGTTTAAAGTGCTTGAGAATCCTGTGTCTAAATAATGTCTGAATCAAGAGTCACTTACTTTACTTTATGTCTTCACATTGAGTTGCTGACTGTACTTTGTGTCTTTAATTTGCATATATGTAGTTTTCATGACTGTCCATTCATGAAACCAGTTTAAATTAATTTTCTTATCTTTTGTCTTTACATAATGTATGAATCAAGAGTGTCTGGCTGTATTTCCTGTCTTCATAATGAGTTGCTGACTGTACTTTTTGTCGTAAATTGCATTTGCGTAGTATTCATGACAGTCTGTTTCTCATATCAGTTTAAAGTGATTGACTATCCATTGTGATTATATTATGTGTTTATCAAGACTTGCTAACTGTAAAAATGTCATCTTACTGAGTTTCTGATTGTACTTTGTGTTTTTAATTTGCATTTATGTAGTATTTGTGACTGTCTATTTAATGCAAATGTTAAAAGTGATTGACTATCTTCTGTCTCTACATACACTCCTCAAAAGTTCTTGGCTGTCACTTATTTTTTCATTTATAACTAAAAGATGCATCAAGGATTCTATTCACTTTTACTTGAATTGTGTTGCAAAATCAATTATGAAATTAGTATGAAAAGAGCAACAATAAATTTTGACAAGAAATGTTCTCAAATAAAAGCAAACTAAGATGACCCTCAGTTTCAAAGTTTACACTGCATGGTGAAATCTTTTGGACACATTTGGTTATGATAAGGTTTGTGTCGAGAATTATGGCATTTTTCTTTTTGGTATTCAAAAGCCATATTGTGTTTTTTCTTTCAATGTCACTAAGCCGAAATGATGGAAGTTTTGATTTTCATTGGTTGAAAAAAATCAATTCTCTCAAAATATTGCCATTTTTGTGACTTTTGAAAGTGAGGGTACCAGCATTTGATTCATTTTTCAAGAGTCCCTGATGCATAATTAAACCAAACAGCTGGCTAAAGATGATGGCTAAATGACCATTGTTTCTCCAAACAAAAATTCTGCATTTCAATATAAGGCAACAAAATGTGAAAAGGGGAGAAATATGAGGTAGGTTGCAGCTTAGAATTTTTGAGTATTGTAATGCATTGACAAAGGGCTACTAATTGTACTTTATGTCTTCATATTGAGTTTCTGACTGTAATTGTGTCTTTAATTTGCATTTATGTAGAATTCAGGACTGTCCAATCATGGCACAAGTTCAAAGTGCTTGACTAATGTCTAAATAATGTCTAAATCAAGAGTGGCTAACTATACTTCATGTCATTATATAGAGTTGCTGACTGTACTTTGTGTCTTTAATTTGCATTTATGTAGTATTCATGACTGTCTTTTAGTGCTTGACTAGCTTTTGCACTGAATAATGTGCAAATTAAGAGTGGCTTATGTATTCATATTGAGTTTTCGACTGTACTGTTTGTCTTCAATTTGCATCTATGTAGTATTTATGACTGTCCATCCATGGCATACACTCAAAGTGCATGACTATCTTGTGTTAAAAAAAATGTCCAAATCAAGAATGACTTGTTGTAATTCTTGTCTTTACATTGAGTTGCTGACTGTTCTTTAATTTCCTTTAATTTGCATCTTTTTAGTATTCATGACTGTCCATTCATGGAAAAAGTTTAAAGTGCTTGAGTATCCTGTGTCTAAATAATGTCTGAATCAAGAGTCACTTACTTTACTTTATGTCTTCACATTGAGTTGCTGACTGTACTTTGTGTCTTTAATTTGCATATATGTAGTTTTCATGACTGTCCATTCATGAAACCAGTTTAAATTAATTTTCTTATCTTTTGTCTTTACTTAATGTATGAATCAAGAGTGTCTGGCTGTATTTCCTGTCTTCATAATGAATTGCTGACTGTACTTTTTGTCGTAAATTGCATCTGTGTAGTATTCATGACAGTCTGTTTCTCATATCAGTTTAAAGTGATTGACTATCCATTGTGATTATATTATGTGTTTATCAAGACTTGCTAACTGTAAAAATGTCATCTTACTGAGTTTCTGATTGTACTTTGTGTTTTTAATTTGCATTTATGTAGTATTTGTGACTGTCTATTTAATGCAAATGTTAAAAGTGATTGACTATCTTTTGTCTCTACATACACTCCTCAAAAGTTCTTGGCTGTCACTTATTTTTTCATTTATAACTAAAAGATGCATCAAGGATTCTATTCACTTTTACTTGAATTGTGTTGCAAAATCAATTATGAAATTAGTATGAAAAGAGCAACAATAAATTTTGACAAGAAATGTTCTCAAATAAAAGCAAACTAAGATGACCCTCAGTTTCAAAGTTTACACTGCATGGTGAAATCTTTTGGACACATTTGGTTATGATAAGGATTGTGTCGAGAATTGTGGCATTTTTCTTTTTGGTATTCAAAAGCCATATTGTGTTTTTTCTTTCAATGTCACTAAGCCGAAATGATGGACGTTTTGATTTTCATTGGTTGAAAAAAATCAATTCTCTCAAAATATTGCCATTTTTGTGACTTTTGAAAGTGAGGGTACCAGCATTTGATTCATTTTTCAAGAGTCCCTGATGCATAATTAAACCAAACAGCTGGCTAAAGATGATGGCTAAATGACCATTGTTTCTCCAAACAAAAATTCTGCATTTCAATATAAGGCAACAAAATGTGAAAAGGGGAGAAATATGAGGTAGGTTGCAGCTTAGAATTTTTGAGTATTGTAATGCATTGACAAAGGGCTACTAATTGTACTTTATGTCTTCATATTGAGTTTCTGACTGTAATTGTGTCTTTAATTTGCATTTATGTAGAATTCAGGACTGTCCAATCATGGCACAAGTTCAAAGTGCTTGACTAATGTCTAAATAATGTCTAAATCAAGAGTGGCTAACTATACTTCATGTCATTATATAGAGTTGCTGACTGTACTTTGTGTCTTTAATTTGCATTTATGTAGTATTCATGACTGTCTTTTAGTGCTTGACTAGCTTTTGCACTGAAAAATCTGCAAATTAAGAGTGGCTTATGTATTTATATTGAGTTTTCGACTGTACTGTTTGTCTTCAATTTGCATCTATGTAGTATTTATGACTGTCCATCCATGGCATACACTCAAAGTGCATGACTATCTTGTGTTAAAAAAAATGTCCAAATCAAGAATGACTTGTTGTAATTCTTGTCTTTACATTGAGTTGCTGACTGTTCTTTAATTTCCTTTAATTTGCATCTTTTTAGTATTCATGACTGTCCATTCATGGAAAAAGTTAAAAGTGCATGAGTATCCTGTGTCTAAATAATGTCTGAATCAAGAGTCACTTACTTTACTTTATGTCTTCACATTGAGTTGCTGACTGTACTTTGTGTCTTTAATTTGCATATATGTAGTTTTCATGACTGTCCATTCATGAAACCAGTTTAAATTAATTTTCTTATCTTTTGTCTTTACTTAATGTATGAATCAAGAGTGTCTGGCTGTATTTCCTGTCTTCATAATGAATTGCTGACTGTACTTTTTGTCGTAAATTGCATTTGTGTAGTATTCATGACAGTCTGTTTCTCATATCAGTTTAAAGTGATTGACTATCCATTGTGATTATATTATGTGTTTATCAAGACTTGCTAACTGTAAAAATGTCATCTTACTGAGTTTCTGATTGTACTTTGTGTTTTTAATTTGCATTTATGTAGTATTTGTGACTGTCTATTTAATGCAAATGTTAAAAGTGATTGACTATCTTTTGTCTCTACATACACTCCTCAAAAGTTCTTGGCTGTCACTTATTTTTTCATTTATAACTAAAAGATGCATCAAGGATTCTATTCACTTTTACTTGAATTGTGTTGCAAAATCAATTATGAAATTAGTATGAAAAGAGCAACAATAAATTTTGACAAGAAATGTTCTCAAATAAAAGCAAACTAAGATGACCCTCAGTTTCAAAGTTTACACTGCATGGTGAAATCTTTTGGACACATTTGGTTATGATAAGGTTTGTGTCAAGAATTATGGCATTTTTCTTTTTGGTATTCAAAAGCCATATTGTGTTTTTTCTTTCAATGTCACTAAGCCGAAATGATGGAAGTTTTGATTTTCATTGGTTGAAAAAAATCAATTCTCTCAAAATATTGCCATTTTTGTGACTTTTGAAAGTGAGGGTACCAGCATTTGATTCATTTTTCAAGAGTCCCTGATGCATAATTAAACCAAACAGCTGGCTAAAGATGATGGCTAAATGACCATTGTTTCTCCAAACAAAAATTCTGCATTTCAATATAAGGCAACAAAATGTGAAAAGGGGAGAAATATGAGGTAGGTTGCAGCTTAGAATTTTTGAGTATTGTAATGCATTGACAAAGGGCTACTAATTGTACTTTATGTCTTCATATTGAGTTTCTGACTGTAATTGTGTCTTTAATTTGCATTTATGTAGAATTCAGGACTGTCCAATCATGGCACAAGTTCAAAGTGCTTGACTAATGTCTAAATAATGTCTAAATCAAGAGTGGCTAACTATACTTCATGTCATTATATAGAGTTGCTGACTGTACTTTGTGTCTTTAATTTGCATTTATGTAGTATTCATGACTGTCTTTTAGTGCTTGACTAGCTTTTGCACTGAATAATGTGCAAATTAAGAGTGGCTTATGTATTCATATTGAGTTTTCGACTGTACTGTTTGTCTTCAATTTGCATCTATGTAGTATTTATGACTGTCCATCTATGGCATACACTCAAAGTGCATGACTATCTTGTGTTAAAAAAAATGTCCAAATCAAGAATGACTTGTTGTAATTCTTGTCTTTACATTGAGTTGCTGACTGTTCTTTAATTTCCTTTAATTTGCATCTTTTTAGTATTCATGACTGTCCATTCATGGAAAAAGTTTAAAGTGCTTGAGTATCCTGTGTCTAAATAATGTCTGAATCAAGAGTCACTTACTTTACTTTATGTCTTCACATTGAGTTGCTGACTGTACTTTGTGTCTTTAATTTGCATATATGTAGTTTTCATGACTGTCCATTCATGAAACCAGTTTAAATTAATTTTCTTATCTTTTGTCTTTACTTAATGTATGAATCAAGAGTGTCTGGCTGTATTTCCTGTCTTCATAATGAATTGCTGACTGTACTTTTTGTCGTAAATTGCATTTGTGTAGTATTCATGACAGTCTGTTTCTCATATCAGTTTAAAGTGATTGACTATCCATTGTGATTATATTATGTGTTTATCAAGACTTGCTAACTGTAAAAATGTCATCTTACTGAGTTTCTGATTGTACTTTGTGTTTTTAATTTGCATTTATGTAGTATTTGTGACTGTCTATTTAATGCAAATGTTAAAAGTGATTGACTATCTTTTGTCTCTACATACACTCCTCAAAAGTTCTTGGCTGTCACTTATTTTTTCATTTATAACTAAAAGATGCATCAAGGATTCTATTCACTTTTACTTGAATTGTGTTGCAAAATCAATTATGAAATTAGTATGAAAAGAGCAACAATAAATTTTGACAAAAAATGTT
This sequence comes from Fragum whitleyi, assembly GCA_948146395.1. Classification (NCBI taxonomy): domain Eukaryota; kingdom Metazoa; phylum Mollusca; class Bivalvia; order Cardiida; family Cardiidae; genus Fragum; species Fragum whitleyi. Next base: position 27,718,079 of record OX411548.1, on the reverse strand, counting down.
CTCAAATAAAAGCAAACTAAGATGACCCTCAGTTTCAAAGTTTACACTGCATGGTGAAATCTTTTGGACACATTTGGTTATGATAAGGATTGTGTCGAGAATTGTGGCATTTTTTTTTTTTTGGTATTCAAAAGCCATATTGTGTTTTTTCTTTCAATGTCACTAAGCCGAAATGATGGACGTTTTGATTTTCATTGGTTGAAAAAAATCAATTCTCTCAAAATATTGCCATTTTTGTGACTTTTGAAAGTGAGGGTACCAGTATTTGATTCATTTTTCAAGAGTCCCTGATGCATAATTAAACCAAACAGCTGGCTAAAGATGATGGCTAAATGACCATTGTTTCTCCAAACAAAAATTCTGCATTTCAATATAAGGCAACAAAATGTGAAAAGGGGAGAAATATGAGGTAGGTTGCAGCTTAGAATTTTTGAGTATTGTAATGCATTGACAAAGGGCTACTAACTGTACTTTATGTCTTCATATTGAGTTTCTGACTGTAATTGTGTCTTTAATTTGCATTTATGTAGAATTCAGGACTGTCCAATCATGGCACAAATTCAAAGTGCTTGACTTATGTCTAAATAATGTCTAAATCAAGAGTGGCTAACTATACTTCATGTCATTATATAGAGTTGCTGACTGTACTTTGTGTCTTTAATTTGCATTTATGTAGTATTCATGACTGTCTTTTAGTGCTTGACTAGCTTTTGCACTGAATAATGTGCACATTAAGAGCGGCTTATGTATTCATATTGAGTTTTCGACTGTACTGTTTGTCTTCAATTTGCATCTATGTAGTATTTATGACTGTCCATCCATGGCATACGCTCAAAGTGCATGACTATCCTGTGTTTAAAAAAATGTCCAAATCAAGAATGACTTGTTGTAATTCTTGTCTTTACATTGAGTTGCTGACTGTTCTTTAAATTCCTTTAATTTGCATCTTTTTAGTATTCATGACTGTCCATTCACGGAAAAAGTTTAAAGTGCTTGAGAATCCTGTGTCTAAATAATGTCTGAATCAAGAGTCACTTACTTTACTTTATGTCTTCACATTGAGTTGCTGACTGTACTTTGTGTCTTTTATTTGCATATATGTAGTTTTCATGACTGTCCATTCATGAAACCAGTTTAAATTAATTTTCTTATCTTTTGTCTTTACATAATGTATGAATCAAGAGTGTCTGGCTGTATTTCCTGTCTTCATAATGAGTTGCTGACTGTACTTTTTGTCGTAAATTGCATTTGTGTAGTATTCATGACAGTCTGTTTCTCATATCAGTTTAAAGTGATTGACTATCCATTGTGATTATATTATGTGTTTATCAAGACTTGCTAACTGTAAAAATGTCATCTTACTGAGTTTCTGATTGTACTTTGTGTTTTTAATTTGCATTTATGTAGTATTTGTGACTGTCTATTTAATGCAAATGTTAAAAGTGATTGACTATCTTCTGTCTCTACATACACTCCTCAAAAGTTCTTGGCTGTCACTTATTTTTTCATTTATAACTAAAAGATGCATCAAGGATTCTATTCACTTTTACTTGAATTGTGTTGCAAAATCAATTATGAAATTAGTATGAAAAGAGCAACAATAAATTTTGACAAGAAATGTTCTCAAATAAAAGCAAACTAAGATGACCCTCAGTTTCAAAGTTTACACTGCATGGTGAAATCTTTTGGACACATTTGGTTATGATAAGGTTTGTGTCGAGAATTATGGCATTTTTCTTTTTGGTATTCAAAAGCCATATTGTGTTTTTTCTTTCAATGTCACTAAGCCGAAATGATGGAAGTTTTGATTTTCATTGGTTGAAAAAAATCAATTCTCTCAAAATATTGCCATTTTTGTGACTTTTGAAAGTGAGGGTACCAGCATTTGATTCATTTTTCAAGAGTCCCTGATGCATAATTAAACCAAACAGCTGGCTAAAGATGATGGCTAAATGACCATTGTTTCTCCAAACAAAAATTCTGCATTTCAATATAAGGCAACAAAATGTGAAAAGGGGAGAAATATGAGGTAGGTTGCAGCTTAGAATTTTTGAGTATTGTAATGCATTGACAAAGGGCTACTAACTGTACTTTATGTCTTCATATTGAGTTTCTGACTGTAATTGTGTCTTTAATTTGCATTTATGTAGAATTCAGGACTGTCCAATCATGGCACAAGTTCAAAGTGCTTGACTAATGTCTAAATAATGTCTAAATCAAGAGTGGCTAACTATACTTCATGTCATTATATAGAGTTGCTGACTGTACTTTGTGTCTTTAATTTGCATTTATGTAGTATTCATGACTGTCTTTTAGTGCTTGACTAGCTTTTGCACTGAATAATGTGCAAATTAAGAGTGGCTTATGTATTCATATTGAGTTTTCGACTGTACTGTTTGTCTTCAATTTGCATCTATGTAGTATTTATGACTGTCCATCCATGGCATACACTCAAAGTGCATGACTATCTTGTGTTAAAAAAAATGTCCAAATCAAGAATGACTTGTTGTAATTCTTGTCTTTACATTGAGTTGCTGACTGTTCTTTAATTTCCTTTAATTTGCATCTTTTTAGTATTCATGACTGTCCATTCATGGAAAAAGTTTAAAGTGCTTGAGTATCCTGTGTCTAAATAATGTCTGAATCAAGAGTCACTTACTTTACTTTATGTCTTCACATTGAGTTGCTGACTGTACTTTGTGTCTTTAATTTGCATATATGTAGTTTTCATGACTGTCCATTCATGAAACCAGTTTAAATTAATTTTCTTATCTTTTGTCTTTACTTAATGTATGAATCAAGAGTGTCTGGCTGTATTTCCTGTCTTCATAATGAATTGCTGACTGTACTTTTTGTCGTAAATTGCATTTGTGTAGTATTCATGACAGTCTGTTTCTCATATCAGTTTAAAGTGATTGACTATCCATTGTGATTATATTATGTGTTTATCAAGACTTGCTAACTGTAAAAATGTCATCTTACTGAGTTTCTGATTGTACTTTGTGTTTTTAATTTGCATTTATGTAGTATTTGTGACTGTCTATTTAATGCAAATGTTAAAAGTGATTGACTATCTTTTGTCTCTACATACACTCCTCAAAAGTTCTTGGCTGTCACTTATTTTTTCATTTATAACTAAAAGATGCATCAAGGATTCTATTCACTTTTACTTGAATTGTGTTGCAAAATCAATTATGAAATTAGTATGAAAAGAGCAACAATAAATTTTGACAAAGAAATGTTCTCAAATAAAAGCAAAATAAGATGACCCTCAGTTTCAAAGTTTACACTGCATGGTGAAATCTTTTGGACACATTTGGTTATGATAAGGATTGTGTCGAGAATTGTGGCATTTTTTTTTTTTTGGTATTCAAAAGCCATATTGTGTTTTTTCTTTCAATGTCACTAAGCTGAAATGATGGACGTTTTGATTTTCATTGGTTGAAAAAAATCAATTCTCTCAAAATATTGCCATTTTTGTGACTTTTGAAAGTGAGGGTACCAGTATTTGATTCATTTTTCAAGAGTCCCTGATGCATAATTAAACCAAACAGCTGGCTAAAGATGATGGCTAAATGACCATTGTTTCTCCAAACAAAAATTCTGCATTTCAATATAAGGCAACAAAATGTGAAAAGGGGAGAAATATGAGGTAGGTTGCAGCTTAGAATTTTTGAGTATTGTAATGCATTGACAAAGGGCTACTAACTGTACTTTATGTCTTCATATTGAGTTTCTGACTGTAATTGTGTCTTTAATTTGCATTTATGTAGAATTCAGGACTGTCCAATCATGGCACAAGTTCAAAGTGCTTGACTTATGTCTAAATAATGTCTAAATCAAGAGTGGCTAACTATACTTCATGTCATTATATAGAGTTGCTGACTGTACTTTGTGTCTTTAATTTGCATTTATGTAGTATTCATGACTGTCTTTTAGTGCTTGACTAGCTTTTGCACTGAATAATGTGCACATTAAGAGCGGCTTATGTATTCATATTGAGTTTTCGACTGTACTGTTTGTCTTCAATTTGCATCTATGTAGTATTTATGACTGTCCATCCATGGCATACGCTCAAAGTGCATGACTATCCTGTGTTTAAAAAAATGTCCAAATCAAGAATGACTTGTTGTAATTCTTGTCTTTACATTGAGTTGCTGACTGTTCTTTAAATTCCTTTAATTTGCATCTTTTTAGTATTCATGACTGTCCATTCACGGAAAAAGTTTAAAGTGCTTGAGAATCCTGTGTCTAAATAATGTCTGAATCAAGAGTCACTTACTTTACTTTATGTCTTCACATTGAGTTGCTGACTGTACTTTGTGTCTTTTATTTGCATATATGTAGTTTTCATGACTGTCCATTCATGAAACCAGTTTAAATTAATTTTCTTATCTTTTGTCTTTACATAATGTATGAATCAAGAGTGTCTGGCTGTATTTCCTGTCTTCATAATGAGATGCTGACTGTACTTTTTGTCGTAAATTGCATTTGTGTAGTATTCATGACTATCTGTTTCTCACATCAGTTTAAAGTGATTGACTATCCATTGTGATTATATTATGTGTTTATTAAGACTTGCTAACTGTAAAAATGTCATCTTACTGAGTTTCTGATTGTACTTTGTGTTTTTAATTTGCATTTATGTAGTATTTGTGACTGTCTATTTAATGCAAATGTTAAAAGTGATTGACTATCTTTTGTCTCCACATACACTCCTCAAAAGTTCTTGGCTGTCACTTATTTTTTCATTTATAACTCAAAGATGCATCAAGGATTCTATTCACTTTTACTTGAATTGTGTTGCAAAATCAATTATGAAATTAGTATGAAAAGAGCAACAATAAATTTTGACAAAAAATGTTCTCAAATAAAAGCAAACTAAGATGACCCTCAGTTTCAAAGTTTACACTGCATGGTGAAATCTTTTGGACACATTTGGTTTTGATAAGGATTGTGTCGAGAATTGTGGCATTTTTTTTTTCTGGTATTCAAAAGCCATATTGTGTTTTTTCTTTCAATGTCACTAAGCCGAAATGATGGAAGCTTTGATTTCATTGGTTGAAAAAAATCAATTCTCTCAAAATATTGCCATTTTTGAGACTTTTGAAAGTGAGGGTACCAGCGTTTGATTAATTTTTCAAGAGTCCCTGATGCATAATTAAACCAAACAGCTGGCTTAAGATGATGGCTGAATGACCATTGTTTCTCCAAACAAAAATTCTGCATTTCAATATAAGGCAACAAAATGTGCAAAGGGGCGAAATATGAGGTTGCAGCTTAGAATTTTTGAATACTGTAATGCATTGACAAAGGGCTACTAACTGTACTTTATGTCTTCATATTGAGTTTCTGACTGTAATTGTGTCTTTAATTTGCATTAATGTAGAATTCAGGACTGTCCAATCATGGCACAAGTTCAAAGTGCTTGACTATCCTATGTCTAAATAATGTCTAAATCAAGAGTGGCTAACTATACTTCATGTCATTATATAGAGTTGCTGACTGTACTTTGTGTCTTTAATTTGCATTTATGTAGTATTCATGACTGTCTTTTAGTGCTTGACTAGCTTTTGCACTGAATAATGTGCACATTAAGAGAGGCTTATGTATTCATATTGAGTTTTCGACTGTACTGTTTGTCTTCAATTTGCATCTATGTAGTATTTATGACTGTCCATCCATGGCATACGCTCAAAATGCATGACTATCCTGTGTTTAAAAAAATGTCCAAATCAAGAATGACTTGTTGTAATTCTTGTCTTTACATTGAGTTGCTGACTGTTCTTTAAATTCCTTTAATTTGCATCTTTTTAGTATTCATGACTGTCCATTCACGGAAAAAGTTTAAAGTGCTTGAGAATCCTGTGTCTAAATAATGTCTGAATCAAGAGTCACTTACTTTACTTTATGTCTTCACATTGAGTTGCTGACTGTACTCTGTGTCTTTAATTTGCATATATGTAGTTTTCATGACTGTCCATTCATGAAACCAGTTTAAATTAATTTTCTTATCTTTTGTCTTTACATAATGTATGAATCAAGAGTGTCTGGCTGTATTTCCTGTCTTCATAATGAGTTGCTGACTGTACTTTTTGTCGTAAATTGCATTTGTGTAGTATTCATGACTGTCTGTTTCTCACATCAGTTTAAAGTGATTGACTATCCACTGTGATTATATTATGTGTTAATCAAGACTTGCTTACTGTAAAAATGTCATCTTACCGAGTTTCTGATTGTACTTTGTGTTTTTAATTTGCATTTATGTAGTATTTGTGACTGTCTATTTAATGCAAATGTTAAAAGTGCTTGACAATCCTTTGTCTCTACATGCACTCCTCAAAAGTTCTTGGCTGTCACTTATTTTTTCAATTATAACTAAAAGATGCATAAAAGGATTCAATTCAGTTTTACTTGAATTGTGTTGCAAAATCAATTATGAAATAAGCATGAAAAGAGCAACAATAAATTTTGTCACAAAATGTTCTCAAATAAAAACAAACTTAGATGACCCTCAGTTTCAAAGTTTACACTGCATGGTGGAATCTTTTGGACAGTTTTAGTTTTGATAAGGATTGTGTCGAGAATTGTGGCATTTTCTTTTTTTCTTTTTTTTTGGTATTCAAAAGCCATATTTAGTTTTTTCTTTCAATGTCACTAAGCCGAAATGATGGAAGTTTTGAATTTCATTGGTTGAAAAAAATCAATTCTCTCAAAATATTGCCATTTTTGAGACTTTTGAAAGTGAGGGTACCAGCATTTGATTAACTTTTCAAGAGTCCCTGATGCATAATTAAACCAAACAGCTGGCTGAAGATGATGGCTGAATGACCATTGTTTCTCCAAACAAAAATTCTGCATTTCAATTTAAGGCAACAAAATGTGCAAAGGGGCGAAATATGAGGTAGGTTGCAGCTTAGAATTTTTGAGTATTGTAATGCATTGACAAAGGGCTACTACTAACTGTACTTTATGTCTTCATATTGAGTTTCTGACTGTAATTGTGGCTGTAATTTGCATTCATGTAGAATTCAGGACTGTCCAATCATGGCACAAGTTCAAAGTGCTTGACTTATGTCTAAATAATGTCTAAATCAAGAGTGGCAAACTATACTTCATGTCATTATATAGAGTTGCTGACTGTACTTTGTGTCTTTGATTTGCATTTATGTAGTATTCATGACTGTCTATAAGTGCTTGACTAGCTTTTGCACTGAATTATCTGCAAATTAAGAGTGGCTTATGTATTCATATTGAGTGTCTGACTGTACTTCTTGTCTTCCATTTGCATCTATGTAATATTTATGACTATCCATCCATGGCATATGCTCAAAGTGCATGACTATCCAGTGTTAAAAAAATGTCCAAATCAAGAATGACTTGTTGTAATTCTTGTCTTTACATTGAGTTGCTGACTGTTCTTTAATTTCCTTCAATTTGCATCTTTTTAGTATTCATGAGTGTCCATTCATGGAAAAAGTTTAAAGTGCTTGAGTATCCTGTGTCTAAATAATGTCTGAATCAAGAGTCAATCTTTACTTGGTGTCTTCAGCTTGAGTTGCTGACTGTACTTTGTGTCTTTTATTTGCATATATGTAGTTTTTATTGACTGTCCATTCATGAAACCAGTTTAAATTTATTTTCTTATCTTTTGTCTTTACATAATGTATGAATCAAGAGTGTCTGGCTGTATTTCCTGTCTTCATAATGAGTTGCTGACTGTACTTTTTGTGGTAAATTGCATTTGTGTAGTATTCATGACTGTCTGTTTCTCACATCAGTTTAAAGTGATTGACTATCCATAGTGGTAAAATTATGTGTTAATGAAGACTTGCTAACTGTAAAAATGTCATCTTACCAAGTTTCTGATTGTACTTTGTGTTTTTAATTTGCATTTATGTAGTATTCGTGACTGTCTATAAAATGCAAATGTTAAAAGTGCTTGACTATCCTTTGTCTCTGCATACACTCCTCAAAAGTTCTTGGCTGTCACTTATTTTTTCATTTATAACTAAAAGATGCATCAAGGATTCTATTCACTTTTACTTGAATTGTGTTGCAAAATCAATTATGAAATCAGCATGAAAAGAGCAACAATAAATTTTGACACGAAATGTTCTCAAATAAAAGCAAACTAAGATGACCCTCAGTTTCAAAGTTTACACTGCATGGTGGAATCTTTTGGACACATTTGGTTTTGATAAGGAATGTGTCGAGAATTGTGGCATTTTTTTTTTTTTTTTGGTATTCAAAAGCCATATTTAGTTTTTTCTTTCAATGTCACTAAGCCAAAATGATGGAAGTTTTGATTTTCATTGGTTGAAAAAAATCAATTCTCTCAAAATATTGCCATTTTTGTGACTTTTGAAAGTGAGGGTACCAGCGTTTGATTAATTTTTCAAGAGTCCCTGATGCATAATTAAACCAAACAGCTGGCTAAAGATGATGGCTGAATGACCATTGTTTCTCCAAACAAAAATTCTGCATTTCAATATAAGGCAACAAAATGTGAAAAGGGGAGAAATATGAGGTTGCAGCTTAGAATTTTTGAGTACTGAAATGCATTGACAAAGGGCTACTAACTGTACTTTATGTCTTCATATTGAGTTTCTGACTGTAATTGTATCTTTAATTTGCATTTATGTAGAATTCAGGACTGTCCAATCATGGCGCAATTTCAAAGTGCTTGACTATCCTATGTCTAAATAATGTCTAAATCAAGAGTGGCTATCTATACTTCATGTCATTATATAGAGTTGCTGACTGTACTTTGTGTCTTTAATTTGCATTTATGTAGTATTCATGACTGTCTATTAGTGCTTGACTAGCTTTTGCACTGAATAATGTGCAAATTAAGAGTGGCTTATGTATTCATAATGAGTTGCTGACTGTACTTTTTGTCTTCAATTTGCATCTATGTAGTATTTATGAATGTCAATCCATGGCATACGCTCAAAGTGCATGACTATCCAGTGTTAAAAACAAGAGGACCAAGATGATCCTAGATCGCTCACTTGAGTCTCTATGACCCCTAGGACATCACATTTAATAGATAGGCAGATGTCAAAAAGAAGATAATTGCCTAAGATCAATACCATGGAACGTTTTCAGCGAAGAGCAAGACAGATATGCCTTTTTGCTCTTTGATTCTATGTAAAAAGGGTTGGGCCCGGGTGGAGCCCAAACATGACCCCAGGGTCTTGATATGAACAAACTTGGAAGAGGTCAATAAGATGATGCTACATTCTAAATATGAAAGCTATCTGCCTTCTGGTTTCAGAGAAGAAGATTTTTGAAGGTTTTCCCATTTTCACCCATCGTGCTCAGATGAGCTGAAAAGGATGCGCCCGGGTGGAGCCCCAATATGACCCAAGGGTCTTGATATAAACAAACTTGGTAGGGGCCCACAAGATGATGCTACATACAAAAGATGAAAGCAGTGTGCCCTCTGGTTTCGATTAAAGAAGATTTTAAAACATTTTGCTCTTTGATTCTATGTAAAAAGGATTGCGCCCAGGTGGAGCCCAAATATGATCCTACGGTCTTGATATGAACAAACTTGACAGAGGTCCACTAGATGATGCTACATACCAAATATGAAAGCTGTCTGCCTTCTGGTTTCATAGAAGATTTTTGAAGATTTTCATTTTCTTACCCTTCGTGCTCATAAGAGATAAAGGGATGCACCCGTGCAAAGCCCAAATATGACCCAAGGGTCTTGTTATGAACAAACTAAGTAGAGGCCCACTAGGTGATGCTACACACCAAATATTAAAGCTGTCTGCCTTCTGGTTACAGAGAAGAAGATTTTTAAAGATTTTTGCTCTTTGATTCTATGTAAAAAGGGTTGGGCCCGGATGGAGCCTAAACATGACTCCAGGGTCTTGATATGAACAAACTTGGTAAAGGTCCACTAGATGATGCTACATACAAAATATGAAAGCTGTCTGCCTTCTGGTTTCATAGAAGAAGATTTTTAAAGATTTTCATTTTTTTACCCTTTTTGTTAAGGGTAAAGGGAAAGTTAAGGAAGGATTTCATTTATTTGAACAACTTTGGTAGAGCTTGACCCAAGGAACATCCCTGCCAAGTTTGATCAAGATTGGCCCACTGGTTTAGGAGGAGAAGATGTTGAAAGAAATTGTGGACAACGCACGACGGACGATGGACGACGAACATTCTACGATCCCAATAGCTCACCTTGAGCACTTCGTGCTCAGGTGAGCTAAAAATGTCCAAATCAAGAATGACTTGTTGTAATTCTTGTCTTTACATTGAGTTGCTGACTGTTCTTTAATTTCCTTTAATTTCCATCTTTTTAGTATTCATGACTGTCCATTCATGGAAAAACTTTAAAGTGCTTGAGTATCCTGTGTCTAAATAATGTCTGAATCAAGAGTCACTTACTTTACTTGATGTCTTCAGATTGAGTTGCTGACTGTACTTTGTGTCTTTAATTTGCATATATGTAGTTTTCATGACTGTCCATTCATGAAACCAGTTTAAATTAATTTTCTTATCTTTTGTCTTTACATAATGTATGAATCAAGAGTGTCCGACTGTATTTCCTGTCTTCATAATAAGTTGCTGACTGTACTTTTTGTCGTAAATTGCATTTGTGTAGTATTCATGACTGTCTGTTTCTCACATCAGTTTAAAGTGATTGACTATCCATTGTGATTATATCATGTGTTAATCAAGACTTGCTAACTGTAAAAATGTCATCTTACTGAGTTTCTGATTGTACTTTGTGTTTTAAATTTGCATTTATGTAGAATTCGTGACTGTCTATTTCATGCAAATGTTAAAAAGTGTTTGACTATCCTTTGTCTCTACTTATATCCTCAAAAGTTCTTGGCTGTCACTTATTTTTTCTATTATAACTCAAAGATGCATCAAGGATTCTATCCACTTTTACTTGAATTGTGTTGCAAAATCAATTATGAAATTAGCATGAAAAGAGCAACAACAAATTTTGACACGAAATGTTTCAAATAAAAACAAACTAAGATGACCCTCAGTTTCAAAGTTTACACTGCATGGTGGAATCTTTTGGACACATTTGGTTTTGATAAGGATTATGTCGAGAATTGTGGCATTTCTTTTTTTTTTTTTTGGTATTCAAAAGCTCTATTGTATTTTTTCTTTCAATGTCACTAGGCCAAAATGATGGAAGTTTTGATTTTCATTGGTTGAAAAAATCAATTCTCTCAAAATATTGCCATTTTTGTGACTTTTAAAAGTTAGGGTACCAGCATTTGATTCAATTTTCAAGAGTCCCTGATGCATAATTAAACCAAACAGCTGGCTAATGATTATGGCTAAATGACCATTGTTTCTCCAAACAAAAATTCTACATGTAAATATAAGGCAACAAAATGTGAAAAGGGGAGAAATATGAGGTTGCAGCTTAGAACTTTTGAGTACTGTAATGCATTGACAAAGGGCTACTAACTTTACCTTTTGTCTTCATATCGAGTTTCTGACTGTAATTGTATCTTTAATTTGCATTTATGTAGAATTCAGGACTGTCCAATCATGGCACAAGTTCAAAGTGCTTGACTATCCTATGTGTAAATGATGTCTAAATCAAGAGTGGCTAACTATACTTCATGTCATTATATAGAGTTGCTGACTGTACTTTGTGTCTTTAATTTGCATTTATGTAGTATTCATGACTGTCTATTAGTGCTTGACTAGCTTTTGCACTGAATAATGTGCACATTAAGAGTGGCATATATGTAGTTTTCATTGACTGTTCATTCATGAAACCAGTTTAAATTCATTTTCTTATCTTTTGTCTTTACATAATGTATGAATCAAGAGTGTCTGGCTGTATTTCCTGTCTTCATAATAAGTTGCTGACTGTACTTTTTGTCGTAAATTTGCATTTGTGTAGTATTCATGACTGTCTGTTTCTCACATCAGTTTTTAAGTGATTGACTATTCATGGTGATTAAATTATGTGTTAATCAAGACTGGCTAACTCCACTAATGTCATCTTACCGAGTTTCTGATTGTACTTTGTGTTTTTAATTTGCATTTATGTAATATTCGTGACTGTCTTTTTATTGCAAATGTTCAAAGTGCTTGACTATCCTTTGTCTCTACATACACTCCTCAAAAGTTCTTGGCTGTCACTTATTTTTTCAATTATAACTAAAAGATGCATCAAGGATTCTATTCACTTTTACTTGAATTGTGTTGCAAAATCAATTATGAAATTAGCATGAAAAGAGCAACAATAAATTTTGACAAGATATGTTCTAAAGTAAAAACTAAGATGACCCTCAGTTTCAAAGTTAACATTGCATGGTGGGATTTTTTTTGGACACATTTGGTTATGATAAGGAATGTGTCGAGAATTGTGGCATTTTTGGGGGGCGTTTTCAAAAGCTCTTTTGTGTTTTTTCTTTCAATGTCACTAAGCCAAAATGATGGAAGTTTTGATTTTCATTGGTTGAAAAAAATCAATTCTCTCAAAATATTGCCATTTTTGTGACTATTGAAAGTGAGGGTACCAGCATTTGATTCATTTTTCAAGAGTCCCTGATGCATAATTAAACCAAACAGCTGGCTAAAGATGATGGCTAAATGACCATTGTTTCTCTAAACAAAAATTCTGCATTTCAATATAAGGCAACAAAATGTGAAAAGGGGAGAAATATGAGGTTGCAGCTTAGAATTTTTGAGTATTGTAATGCATTGACAAAGGGCTACTAACTGTACTTTATGTCTTCATATTGAGTTTCTGACTGTAATTGTGTCTTTAATTTGCATTCATGTAGAATTCAGGACTGTCCAATCTTGGCACAAGTTCAAAGTGCTCGACTAATCTCTAAATAATGTCTAAATCAAGAGTGGCTAACTATACTTCATGTCATTATATAGAGTTGCTGACTGTACTTTGTGTCTTTAATTTGCATTTATGTAGTATTCATGACTGTCTATAAGTGCTTGACTAGCTTTTGCACTGAATAATGTGCACATTAAGAGTGGCTTATGTATTCATATTGAGTGTCTGACTGTTCTTTTTGTCTTCAATTTGCATCTATGTAGTATTTATGACTGTCCATCCATGGCATACGCTCAAAGTGTATGACTATCCTGTGTTTAAAAAATGTCCAAATCAAGAATGACTTGTCGATATTCTTGTCTTTACATTGAGTTGCTGACTGTTCTTTAATTTCCTTTAATTTGCATCTTTTTAGTATTCTGTGTCTAAATAATGTCTGAATCAAGAGTCACTTACTTTACTTGATGTCTTCAGATTGAGTTGCTGACTGTACTTTGTGTCTTTAATTTGCATATATGTAGTTTTTATTGACTGTCCATTCATGAAACCAGTTTAAAGGATTGCTTATCTTTTGTCTTTATCTAATGTATGAATCAAGAGTGTCTGGCTGTATTTCCTGTCTTCATAATGAGTTGCTGACTGTACTTTTTGTCTTAATTTTGCATTTATGTAGTATTCATGAGTGTCTGTTTCTCACATCAGTTTAAAGTGCTTGACTATCCTTTGTGATTATATTATGTGTTAATCAAGACTGGCTAACTGCACTAAATGTCATCTTACTGAGTTTCTGATTGTACTTTGTGTTTTTAATTTGCATTTATGTAGTATTCCTGACTGTCTATTTATAACAAATGTTAAGAGTGCTTGACAAACCTTTGTCTCTACATACATTCCTCAAAACTTCTTAGATGTCACTTATTTTTTTGGATTATATCTAAAATATGCATCAAGGTTTCAGTCCACTTTTATCTGAATTGTATTGCAAAATCATGTATAAAATAAGCATGAAAAGAGCAACAATAAATTTTGACAAGAAATGTTCTAAAATAAAAGCAAACTAAGGTGACCCTCAGCTTCAAAGTTTACATTGCATGGTGGGATCTTTTGGACACATTTGGTTATGATAAGGAATGTGTCTAGAATCCCGATTGGGAGACCATTTCTCCTGACCTGAGGAAATTTAAGCATGAAAAAAAAAGATCGGAAGTCAAAAATTACCCTGGCTTGGGTAACCTGTCCCCCTTTCAAAAGAAGTAGTTTTAAATGAATTTGACATGTTGATTTCTTATCAAAACTGCAATATTAACATATGTTAATAAATGCTATTAATCAATCTAACAATTGACTTGGAAAAAATTTGGATAATGCAAAAAAAAAAAAGTCAAAGGGCTAAGATTTTTCTTTAAAAAAGTATCAATATACAAAAAAAAATGAATAAACTATTTTTCAAAGAATATCACTTGATAATTTCTTGAGAACAAGAGGGCCGTTGGCCCTGGGTCGCTCACCTGAGAAAAAAGCTTCATTACCTAGGTATGTCCATGCAACCACAGAAAAAGAGATTTTCACTTATTCAATCAGATAACATTTGAAATAATCCCCCCCCCCCTGCTCCTCCCCTGGTCATTATTTATTTAAGCGTTTTTCATAAAAGGTCTGTGATCAGCTAATCTATGCCAGATATACAGCCTGAGTCTGAGACTTTTTAAGTTTTCTTTAATGAGTTGATCAATCCATGTCAAATATAAAGGCTGTAGGGATTCAAATTCTCAACAAAGCACTCCCCCTCCCCCAAGATGCTCTGCACCTGGTTAAAGATTTCAAAAATGATCCAAAGTACTACCCCCTCCTCAAGACACTCAGCACCTGGTGACCCTACAGTCATGATTTTAGCTATTTTATTTTAGATCCATAGGCTTATCATCCATGCCAATATTGAAGTCTGTAGGGCTCCTGGTTCATTAGAAGATGAAGGTTAAAGTTACAAAATTTTCACAAAAGTACTAACCCCTCCCCACTGGTGCTCCGCACCTGGTGGCATTACAGTCATGATTTTAGCTATTTTTATTAAGGTCTATGAGCTGATCCTCCATGCCAATTTTCAAGTCTGTAGGGCTTGTGGTTCAGAAGAAGAAGAAGGTTAAAGATTACAAAATTTTCACAAAAGTACTACCCTCTCCCCCCTGGTGCTCCGCACCTGGTGAATCAACAGTCATGATTTTATCTATTTATATAAAGGTCCATATTCTGATCATCCATGCCAATATTCAAATCTGTCAGGCTCCTGGTTCAGAAGAAGAAGAAGGTTAAAGATTACAAAATTTTCACAAAAGTACTACCCCCTCCCTCGTGGTGCTCTGCACCTGGCAGCCTAACAGATATGATTTTAGCTATTTTTATTCAGGTCTATAAGCTGATCATCCATGCCAATTTTCAAGTCTGTAGGGCTCCTGGTTCAGAAGAAGAAGAAGATTAAAGATTACAAATTTTTCACAAAAGTACTACCCTCTCCCCCCTGGTGCTCCGTACCTGGTGAATCAACAGTCATGATTTTAGCTATTTATATAAAAGTCCATATGCTGATCATCCATGCCAATATTCAAATCTGTCATGCTCCTGGTTCAGAAGAAGAAGAAGGTTAAAGATTACAAAATTTTCACAAAAGTACTACCCCCTCCCCCCTGGTGCTCCGCACCTGGCAGCCCAACAGATATGATTTTAGCTATTTTTATTAAGGCATATAAGCTGATCATCCATGCCAATTTTCAAGTCTGTAGGGCTCCTGGTTCCGAAGAAGAAGAAGCTTAAAGAATACAAAATTTACCCAAAGTACTACCCCCTCCCCCCTGGTGCTCCGCACCTGGTGGCCCAAAAGATATGATTTTAGCTATTTTAATTCAGGTCTATGAACTGATCATCCATGCCAAGTTTTAAGTCTGTAGGACTACTGGTTGAGAAGAAGAAGAATTTTAAAGATTTTCTTAAAATTTCACTTTTGTTGCCATAGCAACCAGAGTTTTTCATGGATTTCAATTCTTTTAGCTATTTTTGAAGGGGACCACCTAAGCAACATTTCTGTAAAATTTGGTGTTAATTGGCCTAGTAGTTTAGGAGGAGATGTCGTTTAAAGAAATTGTTGACGGACGCCGGACGACGGACGACGACCGACGACCGACGGACGGACGCCGGAAAGGTGATCACAATAGCTCACATGAGCACTTCGTGCTCAGGTGAGCTAAAAATGAATGACTGGAAGGTAAATCAAATGAAAAATAGCATTTCGAATAGGGGGATAGGTTATCCCAGGGTAACATGTCCCTGGGGACAGGTTACCCCGGGGTAACCTGTCCCCCCACTTAAGTTTTATTTTCTTATAATTTTTTCATTGAACTTTTAAATATTTGCATTAAATACCAAGATTGACTATTATCATAATAAAAAAAATAATAGAAATAATAAATTATAAAAAAATGGAAAATTGATTTGATTAGAAAATCATAGTAAGCAAATTATATTTTGGTTTGAAGAATTACAAACAACTCAAAAATACAGATATACTTTTTATATGTTTTTTTTTTAAATTGATTTAGTGTTTTACAAAAAAAGCATGAATGAAAAATTAAAATAAGAAATGTTTTCCACGGGGGACAGGTTACCCCGGGGACACGTTACACTGTTACACCCAGGCCAGGATAACATGTCCCCGGGGGACAGGTTACCCCAGGGTAACCTGTCCCCCTTTACAAAATGCTTTTTTCATTAAAGATATCACCCTCAAGTCATTTTTTTTATTAAGAAAGATATTCTTAGTAAAATTCCTCAATGGATATTTATGTTTATATTTCTTTCTTGTTCTTTTTAAAAGAAAGATCTTAGCACTTATTTTTTTTTTATTATTGCATCATTTCATTTTTTTCAGAGTCCATTGTTAGATTGAATAATAGCTTTTCAAAACATAGTTTTTAATGTCAGTATTGCAGTTTTAACAAGAGCCATGTTGGACATGGGCATAAGTCCCCTACCGGCTTTGTTTGTCTCAATGTTTTCCCACGCCAATTCTATCAGGGACGTCAAAACCAGACTTACATGAGTTGTTGTCTCTGCTGTGCCCACTATACAATTCATGGAAGCAATAGACAGATGCAAGAAATAGTATCAATAACAGTTACCTTGTCTGATCCAAGATGTTTTTCTTCAGTCTTGTTGGTAAGAAATGAGAACTTTCACTGGAGGTGATTAATACTGCTGCATCACCACCCTGACTAACATGGCTTATAATTTTTTTTACATTTTAAAACAGGTTTCATCAAGTTAGCTTGCTTAGTTATTAAATTATTGCAGGATCCATTTTTTGCCATATTTTCACTATTTCTGTTACCATAGCAACCGCACTTTTTGTCAAAGAACAAAAATAAAATGATGTGCATAATCTACACATTGCCATCTAGTCATATATCAAGTCTCATCAAATTAGCTTGCTTACTTATTAACTTATCGCAGGATCCAATATTTTTTGCCATATTTTCACTATTTCCGTAACCATAGCAACAACAATTTTAGTCTAAAAACAAAAATAAAATGATGTGCATAACCTACACATTGCCATCTAGTCATATACCAAGTCTCATCAAACTAGCTTGCTTAGTTATTATCTTATCGCAGGATCCCATTTTTGGCCATATTTTCACTATTTCTGTAACCATAGCAACCTCAATTTAAGTCGAAAAACAAAAATAAAATGATGTGCATAATCTACACATTGCCATCTAGTCATATACCAATTTTCATCAAAAACGCTTGCTTAGTTATTAAGTTATCGCGGGATCAAGATTTGAGCGGACAGACGGACGGACAGACGGACGGACGGACGGACGTACTAATGAGAGGGTACTTGTGCAAAAAGTGACTTGTGGGTTGCATTTCTGTACAAATGGCATTTATGAGGTTCAGATTTCTTGTCCATATTGTGAGGATATTTGGTCATGACAGAAATGGTATTTATGAGGTTCAGATTTCTTGTCCATATTGTGAGGATATTTGGTCATGAATTGTGTATAGATATAAACAGCATATCCAACTTCTTGTGATGGTGTTTACGGTCACTTTAACAGTATTTCAGTTTGTTTGTTTTGATGGCATTTATCATTTGTTTGACATTATTTTAGTCATATAAGTAATGTACAGCTTATTGCAGTGGGTCCTATGTACAAGGCACCAACCCTCCTTTGTGGAACCCAACCTTACCACAAGCCAGCTTGATGGCTTCCACACATAAAAAATATGAAAGTCCAGACCTGCCTAGGATTCGAACCCACAGCGGTGAGGGGCCCCGAGAGATTTGCAGTTCATGAGGACCCCTAAAATTTTAGTCATATAAGCAACGTCTAGATAATTTCAGGGGGAGGGAGACTCTAAAGGCACAGGAGCCATTCAGTAAAACCCTACTTACAAAAAACCAGCTGGAAGGCTTCTTCACTTGGAAAATCTCAAGTCTTGTCTATTCTAACCCATAGATTGGCAGTTATGTTTACATGTACCATGATAGAAAACATAGCTTATTTGTATCTTGGTATCTAATAAATTTGCAGGCAGATTGTCCTTCTGTCAGATTTAAAGCTAAAACAGACATGTTCAACCACCAAGAACAGATTTCTAATTGCTGAATTCCACCACTGTTTCTTTCGTTCTTTTTTTCATGGTGTTTTCTGCCGTTTTTTAACAATTTTTCAGTTATATCATGGCAACATTTCACTTATTCATGCCTCCTGTCTACCAGTACTAGGCTAGGCTCTGAAGTGCATTGCCCAAATACACTCCTGTGAGACTTAGCGGCTAGGGCGGGATTCAAACCAGTGCCCTTCAGTCACCCTAACCACTGAGCCACAGAGGACCCACCACTATTTCTTAACACTAAGTAATACGTTTATTTAATTCTTTTTTCAGGTTTAAATTTATTGTGGTACTCTTGTAAATTAATATGAAATCAAACTATGCATTTATGCAATACCACATAAACAAGGATGGTGGAAAATAAGTTTTACTTAGCGACAAGAATATGTCCGAAAACTTCTGAGGTGCAAAACACAAATGGTACTTGTGAGGTTTTTTGGCCGAATTTGTGTTTTTTCATGTTCACTTGCGGGGTGCACCTCCGCAATAGCATTTATCCCCACAATTTTTATGCCTACGTGTCGTGCAACTCGCAACTACCTTTTTAAGAGAACGACGGACGCACGACGCACACAGCGGTATCACAATAGCTCACCATGAGCACATTCATGCTCAGGTGAACTAAAAACTTCCATGGGGCAGAGCTATAGGTAAGAGGGGGTATTGGTCTTTCTAAATAAAATATTTTGTTTACTACTCATCAAACTCTATGTTGGTGGTATTCATTGAAATCTTCTCATCAAAACAGTTCAAATGAGTACCCACAAAATAGTGTTAAAATTTGAAATAATAAAATTAGAATGCTTTTACCCCCTCTTATCTGAAAAAAGGTCCTTTAAGGCATTTGAATTTATCATGTTTCGATTTTTTACCTGTGCCTACGTGGAGTCGGATCGGGATCCATGCTTCTCTCTTATGGTCGTTACTTGTCATGGAGAAGCTGTTGGAGAACAACATGGTTCTCGATCAGACTGCTTTTATACGCAGGTTGATCTCGAACCATGTTGGGCTCAAAAGCCTTTAGGGACCTTGGCTCATATACATGCCATCTAGGTATGGACTATTGTTTTGGGACTGATTATGCAAAATGTTTCCATAATATCTTCTTGACCAGCATAATAATCTTAAGATTTCAAAATTCATATAAACACAACTTGTCAGAAATTCTTTATTCTTTAATGATCACTTTGTGCAAAATTCAAAAACAGAACATCAACATCTGTACCAAGCACAAAAGGAATCAAAAGAAAAAAATCACTTGTACTATATATCTACAAGGTTTACTTCTTGCTGTACGGCTGAAGCCATCACTGAGGTGACGTTTATTTTTCTGTAATTTGGCAATATTTGCCGGCTAAATGTCGGAATTTTAATTTCAAACTGTTTTTCAAGGTCTCATTGACAAAAGAAGATTATTTAATTGACAGAAAAGAATCTGAGTTCTGTGTTTCAACCCTAAAACAATAGCACACACACTAATTTCATTGTCTTTTAACCTAGTAGCCATGATTTAGCAGCCATAACTATTTTCAGCCTTATCGAAAACGTGTACACCATATATACACTTCAAGTGTGGCATTTTATGGCAAGAATTAGAACTATGTACCATTTACTTTAGGAACGTCTCACCAATAAATATTGGTAGTGTATAAAATGTAATTTTCAGGTGGGCACAAAAATCAAGATTTATCTGCCCCTGTAGAATTTCCTAAATGGCATAAAATTGGTATGAATTTGACTTATCTATCAACCTTATCATAAAGCTTAATTTTGTTTCTAAATGTACTTGTTTTGAAAAATGATCCTTCCATATAAGCCTTTTATAAATGTGAGAGTTTCAAGAGCTCAACAAATATTGTTGAAAAAATCCATGTAATTTTCTATGAAGCAAAACAAACTTCAAAAGTTGTAGAGATATTCTTGAGGGAAAGCAAGATAATGCTGTAAACTAGCATTGTCTTAGATTCACTCATCACTTTCTTAACTAAGGAATACAAAGTTATGAACATTTAAGAGATGACACACACAAGATACCAGCTATTTTCTCCAAACTGTGGGATACAAAATGAATTTGGTATAAAAAGCTATAGGAGACACTTTCGAATTACAAAAATTTCCTTCCTTTCCTGTAAATCATATTTTCTAAACTTTTCCAAAACAAAACCTAGATGGGATGTCATTAAAATAATGATTAATAAAACATTTCCCTAATGGCAGGATATTGAACTTTCAAAGTTGCTCAAAAAGACAATATGAAGGTAGATAATTATACTACATAAAAAGATACTTTCTTTTTTATTTAGCCATGAAAGTATTGAGGCAAAAGGAGAAAAATCAGGTTATCATCATTTACCCCTTTTGTTTCAATGTTTTCAAAGCAATCTCTACCAAGGACCTCAAACACCAGTCTTATAACATTGTTTGGGAATTGGTTTAATAAATTCATTGACAAAAGGGAGATCACGCCGGCATCCTAAGGGATACAAATTACATTTAAGGGCTACAGCCCATCATCAACTAGGAAACACTTCATGCATCTTTGGGCATCAACTGTAGCAACAGAAATTGACTAGAGTATCCCTTGCCAATTTCCGTTGCCAAAGATGACACTTGAAAATTGAGGAGGGTATCTCTCATTAGTTTCAGACAATTGTCATGGATGATGTCAGCAGATGCATGAAATGTTACGTATCTAATGCTTGGTTGTAATCCTTTCAAACTATGCTACCGGTTCAATTTCCCCAAAAAAAATCTTTCAACACAAATGGCTTGTAAGCCTTTTCTAAACTCCAAACCAATTACTATTTCTAGCAATCTTTTGCTTTATTGCATGTTTCATTGAAAAGAACATATCGCTGCTTTTCAACAAAAACCTCGTAACTGCAACTTAAACCAAGCTGCAGTTATAAGGTTTTCGTTGAAAAGCCATGATATGAATTATTAATTCAATTGATTGGCATGTATTTTCATTAACCCATTCAAACAACAAAAGACCAATGTTTAAGATTTTTCAGTTAATAGTAGATATATTTACATATGTCTTTGTGTTTAACCCTTTCCCAAACAAGACAGGGTTTTGATGCCTCAAATAGGCGGGTATTTGGAAAATATTGAGACGAAAGAAGAAAATGCTGGTCAACATGGCCTCAATACCTTATGTTATTTTGCTCTCATATCATTTCTTCTAAAGACCATCTCACCCAACTTATTCCAAGCTATTGGATCTAAAATGCATACTAAATCTTTGTGTTCAAATTAACACTATTTTCTTATTACCTCCTAAAACATGAAGTCCCAGCCCCCTAGAATTTGGGCTTATTCCCACTGATTCACCACTGGTATGAGGGCTGAGCAAAAAGTTTGTAAATGTTGTAAGTTTCAATGAGATTGATTGAAATATGGGGGGGGGGGGGGTGCCATGACTCTTTGAAAATATAAGGAATCGGGTACCTGGAGCAAGCTGTGACGTTAATGTCATTTTTAGCAACATTGTTTGACGCAAAATAAGATATTGGAAGTTTTCCTTTGGCACGATTTGAAAATACTTGTTTCATGGAGCTTTACAACTATGGTTTTACATCGTGCTCCTGAATATTGTGCTTTGACCTTTGAACGGAAAGAAGAAATATTGTTTGCATTAATAAAGACATATGATAATTACATATTTGAAAAAAATGCAATCAGATAAAATGTAAAAAAGATATGATGAAATAATACAAACTTTTTGCTCAGCCCTTATACATAGGAAAAAATATATCTTAAAGAAAACACAGTTTACTCAAGTTTATCAATCATTATTAATACTTTTTTCTTTAAAACATCCTTTTCCTATGTTGAATTAATACTCCATTCTGTTTGCTTTTGGCAATAGCCTTTAAGCAAAAAACTTGGTTTCGGTCTAGTATTGTTCTCGAAGAAATTTTAAAAAGTTTTTTTAATCTCTTCTTCTTCTTGTTCAGTTCACATAGTTTTTTTAACCGCCACTTTTTTTTTTCTTGAAGGCCCAAACTTGTTCTTCTCTTCTGCAAAGAATTCTTCAGCTTCATAGATTGCTTCCTGTATACTATCTGGGTCACTATCATTGTTTTCAATGTCACCACAACCTTCAAGGTGAAAATTGGCCTGTCAAGAGTGGGTGCAGACGTCTCTGAGAACACAATGTCTGCAACGAATTCAAATATAGCTTGTAACAAAGTGAACTTGAATAGAACAGTTTACACGCAAATCATTTATTATTCAACTTATGTATGCTGAGGTTACATATTCTTATCAACTACACTTACAATAAAATTCTTGCTGACTAAAAAATCCAAAACAGAATAAAAAACAACATCATTTAGATGCACAATAGCACTTTAAAGACACTGTTAAAGACACTAAAGATACTGTTAAAGTTTCATCAAACTGAGTGTGACACGTCAAGTGCATACTCAAGCGACAAAATACATTACATAGATCTATAAACTCAAGTAAAAACAATTATTATTATGCATGTAAATATTTACCACTTAGGTGTATGTCTTCAAGCTTTTTGTTGCGAAAGTCCCCAACCCTGGGATGGTCCTGCAAGAGCAGAATCTTTGCAGTCCTTTCAAGAATATCGCTTGTAGCCCTGCAAATAAACATGTGTTAATATTCATTTATAGAGCTTTTTTTTGGTCAGTGAATTTAACTTTTATGTTTAATACTCTGAAAAGAAGAGCATTGCTATTCTCTAAGTCCATGTCTGTCAAAAAGTCCTTTGCACATTTGTAAATTAAAGTCTTTTAAAAATTGGAAATCATTGTATAACAGTATCACACATATCTTAATATGCCGAAAACAGATTACCTCTCTTCTAGGAATATTGCAATTTCTGTTGTTTTTATTTTATTGAAATTATTGATGGACGACAGACACAGACTGATCACAATAAATCACTGTGAGCATGATATGCTCAGGTAAAATAAATAACCCTAAACATTTAAGTTAAGAGAAACACTGACTGTATAGAGGTATTATTTGGCGCTCTGCAATTCCAACAGGTCAGAAGATGCAAAATATGGTTTTAAAAATTCAGCTCTTTTTTCCTTTTAAAAAGCTAGTTATCATGGGTATGATGTTTTGAGAATTATCAATCTGTTATCAGATGTCAGCAGACAGATTGGCTGACAGATGGAAGGCAAAACTATAGTCCCCCTGTGTACTCTCGGCAGGGGACTAATTACTTCAAATATTTGCATTTAACCATCGTTCGATTAGAAAAAATTGACTTTGAGGATGAATCTTTGCTTACCCCATATCGCCCATTCTATGTCTGACGGAAAGTATTTGAGTGTTTCCAACTGTTTTTTCTTCTTCAAGTAAACTGAAAATAATAATGTTATTATATAAATGCACCCATATTAAGTGCGGACATCTTGGTCCTCAAGTTGTGGACAAAACATGCTACCCAAAAGTAATGGACAAAAAACCCCACAAGATTTAGCTCAAGACAGCATGGCCAGTTGTAAAAAAAATACATTGTGTATTTTGGCCAAGAATTGTGGGTTTCATTTTTTCTCACAAGTTATGGACAATATATGCAACCCAAAAGTAATGGACAAAAAAACCCCACAAGATTTAGCTCAAGACAGCATGGCCAGTTGTAAGAAAAAAACATTCGAGTATTTTGGCCAAGAATTGTGGGTTTCAGTTTTTCTCACAAGTTATGGACAAGATATGCAACCCAAAAGTAATGGTTAAAACACCCCACAAGATTAAACTTGAGACAGTATGGCTAGTTGTGAGAAATATTTTTTTTGTTTTTTTTTTTTGCCATGAATTGTGGGTTTCAGTTCTCTCACAAGTTATGGACAAGATATGCAACAAAAAAGTAATGGACAAACAAGAGGACCATGATGGTCCTTGATTGCTCACCTGCCTCTCTTTGACCCCTTGGACATCACATTAATTAAATAGGCAGATGTCAAAAAGGAGATAATTTCTACAAAGGATCAATACCATGGAATGTCTTCAGCCAAGTGCAAGACAGATATGCCTTTCACTCTTTGATTCTATGTAAAAAGGGTTGCGCCTGGATGGATCCCAAAAATAACCCCAGGATCTTGATATGAACAAACTTGGTAGAGGTCCACTAGATGATGCTACATACCAAATATGAAAGCTGTCTGCCTTCTGATTTCAGAAAAGAAGATTTTTGAAGATTTTCATTTTTTACCCTTCATGCTCAAAAGAGCTAAAATGGATGCGCCCAGGCAAAACCCAAATCCATGGCTCAGCGCAAAACTGTTGTAACTGCCTATAAATGTATCGGCAGTTACAACTGTTTCACGCTGATCCATCAAAATATGACCCCAGGGTCTTTATATAACAAACTTGGTAGAGGTCCACTAGATGATGCTTCATACCAAATATGAAAGCTGTCTGCCTTCTGGTTTCAGAAAAGAAGATTTTTGAAGATTTTAATTTTTCACTCTTCATGCTCAGAAGAGCTTAAAGGGATGCGCCTGGGCAAAACCCAAATCAATGGCTCGGTGCAAAACAGTTGTAACTGCCTATAAATGTATCGGCAGTTACAACTGTTTCATGCTGATCCATCAAAATATGACCCCAGGGTCTTAATATGAACACACTTGGTAGAGGTCCACTAGATGATGCTTCATACCAAATATGAAAGTTGTCTGCCTTCTGGTTTCAGAGAAGAAGATTTTTGAAGATTTTCTTATTTTCACCCTTTTTGTTAAGGCTACAGGGAAAGTTAAGGGTGGATTTCATTTATTTGAACATTTTTGGTAAACTAAACCCAAGGAACATCTCTGCCAAGTTAACCAAGATTGTCCTACTAGTTAAGACGGAGAAGATGTTTAAAGAAATTGTGGACGACGCAGGACGGACGACGCCCAACTGACGACGGACATTGTACGATCATAATAGCTTACCTTGAGCACTTCATGCTCAGGTGAGCTAAAAAACCCAAAAGATTTAGTTTACGACAACATGGCCAGTTGTCAGAAATCAAATTTTGTATAATTTTGCCATGATTGGTGGGTTTCAATTCACACAAGTAATAGACAAGATATGCAACCCAAAAGTATTGGACAAAAAACCCCACAAGATTTAGCTTAAGACAGAGTGGCCAGTTGTAAGAAATTAGATTTTTTATAATTTGTCCATGATTTGTGGGTTTCAGTTTTTCACACAAGTTATGGACAAAACATGCAACCCAAAAGTAATGGACAAAAAACCCCACGAGTTTAAACTTAAGACAGTGTAGCTTGTTGAACGAAATTACATTCTGTATACATTGTATTTTGGCCATGATTTGTGGGTTTCAGTTTTTTCACATAAATTATGGACAAGACATGCAATCCAAATCACTCCACAGGCCTGGATTTTTTGTAAGATCAAGTCAAAATTTTGAAGTTTTTTCAATACTTGTAGTTTGTAGGGCAAAAGTAAAGTAAAAAGCAGCAATCATGTGGTCAATGCTAAAAGAAGGTAAAAGACCATCTACTATTTTGGGGATGTTAGAGTGATAACAATGTTGAAAATTGTAATTATGCCATATTCAAGGGCACATTATTTAGTACATGAGTTTATAATCAAGCTGAAAATTAAACTAATGCAAGATCTTATGGTCACCATCATTCTGTCCAAATCTTTCCTCTTTTATGCAATATTTGTGAGCGCAAAAGTGAAAAATGTGTCAAAAACTGAAATTTTGTATATTTCAAGGGACATATTAACTAAGACTGTAGAAATGAGATCATGATGAAAATAACACATGAGCAATATCTTGTCCAAATTTTATCTTGATTGGTTATTATTTTAATGGTTGTTAGAGTGAAAATTGAGTAGAAAATGTCAATTTTGTCAAATTCAAGGACAGATGACTCATGATGTAAGATTCCGATCAAGCTGATCAAGCTGATTGATTGATTGATTGAATGGCGTTTAACTCCGCTTTCAACATTATTTCAGTTATATTGCAAAGGCTGGAGCACCTAACATATATTCCTGGTATTTCTCTCACCAGTACAATGATCACATTCTTTCCTAGCCTCCAGCTACTATCTCACATAGGTCTACAATTATCAACACATTGGTGAGAGACATTGAGTCGGAAAGAATGAGTGCCGCCGTTGCGGATCGAACCCAGGACCTCTAGATTGACAGTCCGATGCACTACCAACTGCGCTCTGATCAAGCTGAAAATTAACTGCCTTACATTTCCATTCCAAAAATTAATATAAGCAACTTGTACGGTTTTGAATTTTGAATTAATGCATATTCATGGAAATATTAGACAAAAATGTTCAAAATTACCTCCCTTGCCTATAAATATAGAGAAAAATAATATTTATTAATTATTTTCTTCTTGAAGGATAATCTTGAAATACGGCATGGTGAATCAACTAATGTGAAGTGTTTTTACAAGTGTATGAAATTTGATGAGTTTCGTATAGCTAGAAAGTGGCGTTTTCATTATGGGTCTTCTACCTTAAATCTATAAGTTTACCATAATTGAAATATTGGCAGACCCCTGCATGCAGGAGTCTGAGAATTATGTCATAGCGGCTTCAGAAAATACCGGGGAGAGCCCTGAATGTAATCGACTTCGAGCAAAAGCGGACCAAAACACTGTATTTTGACATGATTGTTTTGTGAAGTCGGTTGTTTAATGTTTATTAGGGCTTCGGTTACCATTTTGTATGAAATTTATGAGAATCAAAATAATCGCACTTTATCAGCACTTTCTCCTTTTGCCTAAATATTTTCTGAACTATATTGTACATAAAATTCTTTTTTAGCTACTTAAATGTTGTCATCTGCAGCAGCTTCAAATTTGGACAACCCTAACATTTTGCCGTTTGGGAAAGGGTTAAAGATTTCAAAAGTCCGCCCCGGAGTTCTAGTGGTTAGAGCTTCCACCTTGGTCTATGGTTCGATCACCGACCAGATCATACCAAAGATTTAAAAAGTGTAAGTTGTATCAGTGCTTTACATTGGGCACATAAAAAACCAGGGAGCCCTAAATTAATATTATTCCAGTTCAATGCAGACTCTGGGAAAATGACAAAAATGTCTCTGATGTAAAGGTTTAACCCATCGCCACACAGGGACGCTTTTTGACGCCCCTTAAGTTAAAGGCTTTGGAAAAACATTGTGGAAAATGAAGAAATTGCTTGTGACAAGCAATTTCTTCATTTCCCACAATATTTTCCACACAGAGACCAATAAATGTGAATTACATAAACTAACAATTGTCTTCTGCAATATCTTTGAATATGGACAACCCTAGAATTTTGTCGTCTGGTAATGGGTTAAAAGGGTATCAAAAATAATGTTTGAAACAAATTGTTGAAACTTACTGTGCGTTGTCCAACTGGACATACACCTCAACCTCTAATTCACTTTGAGACACAATTTTGGCAGGCCAAAATATCTGTGTTCTTGGGAATTTTATCCACAGGAATTTCTGAAAATGTACAACAACAAGATTCATTCACAGTCTCACAGTTAATAGCAATTCCAATCAAGTTCTCCAACTACACAAAGTAATTTTCACCACTTGATGCTAAAATTCAGGTGTTTCTTGAAAAGATCACTTTTGCATTTTTGACGCAAAAAATTGTTAATAAACTTAATGGGTCAAGTAAAATGGGACCTGTGAGTTGCGGGTTTTTTACGGATTCACACCTTTTTGTCACTATGCCTCTGACTGCATACCCACATGATCTGAAATTCAGAACAGCAATGAGTGCAATTTGGCCAGTGAAAAGATCACTACTTTTCGGATTCGAAACCGGATAATGAGGTCGTAATACAACTAATAGTAAAAAATGGGTTAAATCTCATGACAAACAAAATATACTTACATTTTCATTTTGCCCATCTGAACGGGTTTTTTTGGCCGTCCCTTTCCACAGCTTGAATACTTTCTTTTCCCCATCTTTCTTACTGAAATAAAAATGCATGCACAGTAAAGTCTAAGCAAAGCACTTGCACTAAATGGGATCTAACAAAATATACAAAAAGATAAGCATACACATGAAATGCAGTATGCGAAAATAGGATTTAAACCCACTAAGATTATCTTATCAATAAAATGGTATAGCCTAGGATCTCAATCATGATTTAAACCCACTAAGATTATCTTATCAATAAAATGGTATAGCCTAGGATCTCAATCAATCAAGTAATAAGGAAGTGGCTAGCCGTACGGATCCATACGGCTAGTCTGGTAGGCCAAACGTACGGACCCGTATGGCTAGCCAGTCCTCACTGGATAGGCTAGACGTAAGGGGTTTTTCAACCAATCAGAATACTGTATTTGATTTCCGATCATATACCATCTTCGAGTTCACCTATCGATTGTTCAATGATTATCATCTTTTTTACGCGTTTAGAAAAAAAGAAAGATAATAATTAAGCACTAGTAAGTGCCTGTTACAACAATTTTTGATGGTAAAAAGTTCTGTTATCTTAGTATTTTGCAATCACAGACTTTATTAACAACTGTATATGTCACGTTTCGGAGTTTGTTTTTCACAACGTTTTTGGAATGAAACAAACATTATTTCATGATTTTGAAAGCCCAATCGGCAATTAATTTTTATTAATTAGAGCCCTATAGCAGATTTCTTACCTCAATATTAAACATACCGGCAGGGATATTTCTGGACCAAACTCAGGATGGGCCATTGAAATGGGCCAATGGCCCATGGCCTTTTCAATTACGTATAAAATCTAAGATTTTGATGGGCCATATGCAAAATTGTTGGGCCATTAGGAAAAAGTGGTGGGCCCAAGAATCCTTAATACCTATCCTTGAATAAAATAAGCATCAGATTTGAATAGATTATATATGGGGCCCATCCAAAACTGTAATCAGATTTAGCCTAAAACAATTAGTTTGCCCTCAAAATCAGTTCGGCCCATCCCAAAGTAATCCCTGTATAGTTCCGCAATAAAGAGTGAGGTCCGAGAAACCGTTATCTCCTATCATTTTCAATGTAAAATTGATCTTTGATCACTCACTTGAAATTGCAGGTCTATACCTGTTTGTCATTTTTTGTTGAAAATCTTGTCTAATGTGCAAACATGTTGGGAACTTGTAATAGGATTAACTTATTTCACCAAATGTTATAGAATGAATGTTAACTTGTAAACGTGCCCGGAAAAATTTCAACGTGTTACGGAAGTTTTCCGATACAAAAAGAATATTCGTGGTGGCAAAAATTCACTAGAGACGGGTGCTAAAAAATTAAGGTACAGAATTAAGCATTCTTTCTATTTCCTTAATTGGAGATTGTCGTATCAATTTGAATTAAAGAAATTCGCACTTAAAATGTAGTATCAATTTCAATTAAAGAAATTCACACTTGAATATGCTTTTTCCCTTTAACAGTCATACAGGCACTGAATTGCCTTTCCGACCTGCAGATTTTGGTTATTTGATTTTTTTCGTATTTCGATTTTAAACTACAAACAAGTCATTTTAAATGTGTAATTTCTGTCATGTTCCAACGACAACGGAAATTCAAATCCTTCAAGTTTCCCACAAGAATAATCACATTGTAAATCTTTGGTCATGATTTAGAGTTTTGTAGAAGATATTTTAATAATTATTCAATGCAGGGACTAAGGGTCCGTGTTCAATGCGACGATTTATTTGCCCAGCAAATAATTTCCTTATCAAGGAAGATATTATTTTACGCTTTTGTCGTCCGGTAGCCTTATAGACTTAAATTTTTGCACTTTATATATATTATATTCTTTAAAGCCTAATACAGACACATCGGAAAAGTATCGAATACAAACATGACATTTATCATTCATTCCCTTTCTGTATTCTGATTGGTTGAAAAACTCCCGTACGGCTAGCCTGTCCAGTGAGGGTCCGGACGTTTAGCCTACCAGACTAGCCGTACGGACCCGAAAGGCTACTCACTTCCAATAAATAAATGCCCATCACCCAACAAATGACAACAAATCAATTCACAAATCCTATGTTAACCAAAAACACAAAACAAGAGGGCCATAGTGGCCCTTAATCGCTCACCTGAATTAACAATCTAAAAAAGTTTTTTTAAGATTTGACCCTGTGACCTAGTTTTTTACCCCACTTGACCCAATTTCGAACTTGTCCGAGATTTCATCAGACATGGTTTTTCTAAGATTTGACCCAATGACCAAGTTCTTGACCCCACTTGACCCAATTTCAAACTTGTCTGATCTTTCATCAAGATAATCATTCTGACCAATTTTCAGATTGATTGGGCTCAAAAAATGGCTTCTAGAGTGTCCAAAAGGTTTTTCTAAGATTTGACCCTGTGACCTAGCTTTTGACCCCACTTGATCCAATTTCAAACTTGTCCGAAATTTCATCAAGATAATCATTCTGACCAATTTTCAGGTTGATTGGGCTAAAAATATGGCCTCTAGAGTGTCCACAAGGTTTTTCTAAGATTTGACCCTGTGACCTTGTTTTTGACCCCACATGACCCAATTTCTAACTTGTCCGAGATTTCATCGAGATAATCATTCTGACCGATTTTCAGGTTGATTGGGCTAAAAATATGGCCTCTAGAGTGTCCACAAGGTTTTTCTAAGATTTGACCCCGTGACCTAGTTTCTCCACCCCACATGACCCAATTTCAAAATTTGTCTGAGATTTCATCCAGATAATCATTCTGACCAATTTTCAGGTTGATTGGGTTAAAAATATGGCCTCTAAAGTGTCCACAAGGTTTTTCTAAGATTTGACCCTGTGACCTAGTTTTTGACCCCACATGACCCAATTTCGAACTTGTCCGAGAGTTCATCAGGATGATCATTCTGACCAATTTTCAGGTAGATTGGGCTAAAAATATGGCCTCTAGAGTGTCCACAAGGTTTTTCTAAGATTTGACCCTGTGACCTAGTTTTTGACCCCACTTTACCCAATTTTGAAAATGTCCAATATTTCATCCAGATAATCATTCTGACCAATTTTCAGGTTGATTGGGCTAAATTTTGACCAATTTTCAGGTTGATTGGGCTAAAAATATGGTCTCTAGAGTGTCCACAAGGGTTTTCTAAGATTTGACCCCATCACCTAGTTCTTGACCCCACTTGACCCAATTTTGAACTTGTCTGAACCTTCATCAAGATAATTATTCTGACCAATTTTCAGGCTGATTGGGCTAAAAAAAAAATGGCCTCTAGAGTGTCCACAAGGTTTTTCTAAGATTTGACCCCGTGACCTAGTTTTTGACCCCACATGACTCAATTTCAGACTTGTCCGTGATTTCATCCAGATAATCATTCTGACCAATTTTCAGGTTGATTGGGTTAAAAATATGGCCTCTAGAGTGTCCACAACGTTTTTCTAAGATTTGACCCTGTGACCTAGTTTTTGACCCCACATGACCCAATTTCGAACTTGTCTGAGATTTCATCAGGATGATCATTCTGACCAATTTTCAGGTTGATTGGGTTAAAAATATGGCCTCTAGAGTGTCCACAACGTTTTTCTAAGATTTGACCCTGTGACCTAGTTTTTGACCCCACATGACCCAATTTCAAACTTGTCTGAGACTTTATCAGGATGATCATTCTGACCAATTTTCAGGTAGATTGGGCTAAAAATATGGCCTCTAGAGTGTCCACAAGGTTTTTCTAAGATTTGACCCTGTGACCTAGTTTTTGACCCCACTTGACCCAATTTTGAGATTGTCCCAGATTTCATCCAGATAATCATTCTGACCAATTTTCAGGTAGATTGGGCTAAAAATATGGCCTCTAGAGTGTCCACAAGGTTTTTCTAAGATTTGACCCTGTGACCTAGTTTTTGACCCCACTTTACCCAATTTTGAAAATGTCCAATATTTCATCCAGATAATCATTCTGACCAATTTTCAGGTTGATTGGGCTAAATTTTGACCAATTTTCAGGTTGATTGGGCTAAAAATATGGTCTCTAGAGTGTCCACAAGGGTTTTCTAAGATTTGACCCCATCACCTAGTTCTTGACCCCACTTGACCCAATTTTGAACTTGTCTGAACTTTCATCAAGATAATTATTCTGACCAATTTTCAGGCTGATTGGGCTTAAAAAAAAAATGGCCTCTAGAGTGTCCACAAGGTTTTTCTAAGATTTGACCCCGTGACCTAGTTTTTGACCCCACATGACTCAATTTCAGATTTGTCCGAGATTTCATCCAGATAATCATTCTGACCAATTTTCAGATTGATTGGGTTAAAAATATGGCCTCTAGAGTGTCCACAACATTTTTCTAAGATTTGACCCTGTGACCTAGTTTTTGACCCCACATGACCCAATTTCGAACTTGTCTGAGATTTCATCAGGATGATCATTCTGACCAATTTTCAGGTAGATTGGGCTAAAAATATGGCCTCTAGAGTGTCCACAAGGTTTTTCTAAGATTTGACCCTGTGACCTAGTTTTTGACCCCACTTGACCCAATTTTGAGCTTGTCCCAGATTTCATCCAGATAATCATTCTGACCAATTTTCAGGCTGATTGGGCTAAAAATATGGCCTCTAGAGTGTCCACAAGGTTTTTCTAAGATTTGACCCTGTGACCTTGTTTTTGACCCCACTTGACCCAATTTCGAACTTGACCGAGATTTTATCCAGATAATCATTCTGACCAATTTTCAGGTTGATTGGGCTAAAAATATGGCCTCTAGAGTGTCCACAAGGTTTTTCTAAGATTTGACCCCATGACCTAGTTTTTGACCCCACATGACCCAATTTCGAACTTGTCCGAGATTTTATCCAGATAATTATTCTGACCAATTTTCAGATTGATTGTGTTAAAAATATGGCCTTTAAAGTGTCCACAAGGTTTTTCTAAGATTTGACCCTGTGACCTAGTTTTTGACCCCACATGACCCAATTTCGAACTTGTCCGAGATTTCATCAGGATGATCATTCTGACCAATTTTCAGGTAGATTGGGCTAAAAATATGGCCTCTAGAGTGTCCACAAGGTTTTTCTAAGATTTGACCCTGTGACCTAGTTTTTGACCCCACTTGACCCAATTTCGAACTTGTCCGAGACTTCATCCAGATAATCATTCTGACCAATTTTCAGGTTGATTGGGCTAAAAATATGGCCTCTAGAGTGTCCACAAGGTGAATGTTGACGACAGACGACGGACGACGGACGACGGACACCGGACGACGCACGACGGACATCACATAACCCCAAAAGCTCACCTTGAGCACTTCGTGCTCAGGTGAGCTAAAAAATTACAAGTTGAGAATGGAAGTTAAGATTTAGAATGGACTTCGAATGGTAGTTAAGTCAGGAACAATTTTCAGATTCGCAAGATTTTTTTTTTTCATAATTTCGAAGTCCAAAACTGTTATTAATCACCAAATACAAAATTAACGGAAGGTGAAAGGTCCCGAGTAATTGCCTTACCTGTTACCTGTTACCTGTGGATCGAGACCTTCATAGGCTGGAGCCTCTATGGTCCTTTTCTTCATTTTCATTTCTTGTACCCGCTTCCGGCCAAAAGCATTCGGGTGCAAACTTGACTGGTTTATTTTTCCAAAAAATATTCAAAGCATTTTTAAAACTATTTACACTGCTGCTATTTACAATGTAATTGGGCAAACTGTTCCAAGCACTGATCACTCTTTGTGTGAAGTTGGATTTTCTTATATTTGTTCTGCAAGATTTTTTGTAGATTTTGAGTGTATGACCTCTTGTGTTTATACTTCTGTTTTGGACTATTGGAAATAACTTGTTTTTGTCGACTCGGTCTTTGTTTGTTAATATCTTAAAAACTTGGATGATGTCTGATCTTTGTCTTCTGTATTCAAGGGTTGGCAATCCTAGATGTCTTAGTCTCTGGTTGTAATTCATGTTTTTGAGAGATGGTAAAATCTTGGTGGCTCTTCTTTGTACATTTTCTATTTTAATTTGTTCTTTTTTGTAGAATGGTGACCAGATGTTTGTACCGTATTCAAGATGTGGACGGACTAAACTTTTATATAGAATTAGGAACATATTTTTGTCCATGAAGTTGAATGATCTCTTTATCAAGCCCAGGATTTTGTTTGCTGTTTTTACTTTTGTGTTAATATGTTCTTTAAAATTCAGTTTGTTGTCAATGTGAATTCCAAGGTCTTTTTCTATGTTATCTGTTGCTATATCTTTTCCCAAGAGTTGGTATTTTGTTGCTTTGGCGCTACCAAGCTGTAAGTGTTTGCATTTGTCTGGATTAAATTTCAGAAGCCATTTATTTGACCAATTTAGTAATTTGTTCAGGTCTTGTTGTAGATTGCACTGTTCGATTTGGTTGTTTACTTGTGAGTAGATTTTTGTGTCGTCCGCGAACAACTTGGTTTGATTTTCAGTACATTCTGGTAGGTCATTAATATATATGGTGAATAAGATAGGTCCAAGGACACTGCCTTGAGGAATACCGCTTGTAACGTTTGCCGATTCTGATTTTTCTCCATTTAGAACCACCCTTTGCATTCTTTTTGTTAAGAATTCCTTTATCCAATCTAGAAGACTATCCTGAATTCCATATCCTTGGAGTTTTTTGAATAACCGTTCATGTGGGACTGTATCAAATGCTTTTTGAAAATCTAAGTAGATAACATCAATATGGTCGCCTTTGTCGACTTTCTCTGTCCATTCATCCATTACTTCTATTAGTTGTGTGATGCAGGATTTACCTTGTCTGAATCCGTGTTGGTTATTGTTAAATAGGTCATTTGATTCCATGTGCGTCACTATCTTGTCTCTAATAAACTTTTCCATAATCTTGCAAGGGATTGATGTGAGGCTAATTGGTCTATAATTAGAAACATCTTGTTTTGGTCCTTTTTTGTGAATAGGTGTAACCGTGGCAATTTTCCAGCAATTCGGTAGTTTACCAGTGTTCATAGATTTTTTGTATATAATTGCTAGTGGTTTAGATAGGATGTTAGAACATTCCCGCAGTAGTTTTGGGTGTAACCCATCAGGTCCTGGGGTTTTTGTTTCTTTTAATTCATTTAGGCATTTCTCTACAGTTTTTTCATCGAAATTTACTGTTTTGACGGATTCTTCTGTTCTTCTTTCGAAATGTGGAATGTTCGTTTTGTCTTCTTCAATAAAGACACTCTTGAAGTAATTGTTCAATAAATTTGATTTTGCCTCGTTTCCTGTTATAATTTCACCGTTTTCATTTTTCAGACAAGGTATAGTTTCCTTTATTTTTGTATTTTTTTGTACATATTGCCAGAAATCTTTTGGATCTGACTTCATTTTTTCAACTAATTCTTTTTCATAGGTAATTTTTGCGTCCCTTACTTTCTTTGCTGCGGTGTACTTTGCCTCGTCATATTTTGTTTTGTTGTGGTCATTCTTGCAGTACTTGTATTTTTTCCATCTTGCCCATTTGTGTTTAATCGCTTCTAGAATTTCAGCCTTCATCCATGGGGTGTTAAAGGGTCTTGGTTTGAAGTTGCACTCCGGTATGTGTTCTCTAGTAATTTTTTGTAGTATATCGGCAAACTTCAGCCAACACTCTTCCACTTCCACATGAAGGCAAAAAACTTCCAATAATAACGGCGTAAGTGATAAAAAATCGCTTCATATTCACAAATTTCTATTTACTTCCGCGTTCACAAGGTCTCCATTATCGGCCCATGTCGGATATCCGGTGACCTGTCTGCGCATGCTACTTGCGCAGCATGACAGAAATGAACATGCCAATATGGCGTCTTCCATCTGAAAATTTTTCGACTGGCCAAACGTAAAAAAATTACGTGTCCGTAAACCGATAATCATAAGTCGATAAAAGCATTTCCAAATCGTTTTTTGTGCTATTCTCCGCTACCAAACAAAGGAACTCCGAGAAAATCACAAATCAAACAAACGAGAACACAATGCAAACACGACGCGGTGAAGAGAGTTCGCTTAGTCACATGGAATTTTCATTGCAAAAACGCAAACACTAAAAAAACTATATGAAATTATAATCAAAACCATTTTTACACGTCGTATATATATAGTTACCATACACAAATTATACTATCCATATATGTATCACAGTTATATAAAAAATTTCCTACCCTGTGTTTCTTTACAAGTATCCTCTCCAATTAGGAATGGCTGACCTCAATGTCGCAAAAGTCACGTGATACATTCGGATTTCCCGGGATCAGTAGAAACAATTTTTGATTGGCTGTTGCGATTGCTGCCGGAAATAACCGACTTCAATCTACCTCAGTCATTTCATTTGAATTATGATCTCGGCCATACACCACGGACATGTCCGGAAATCCGAAAATTTCTGAGGTGCAAAACACAAATGGTACTTGTGAGGTTTTTTGGCCGAATTTGTGGTTTTTCATGTTCACTTGCGAGGTGCACCTCGGAAATAGCATTTATCCCCACAATTCTTCTGCATACGTGTCTTGCAACTCGCAACTACCTTCTCATGAGAGCGGACGGACAGACGGACGGACAGACGGACGGACAGACGGAGGGCAAACCTATAGTCCCCTCCGGTGTGAACACCGGTAGGGGACTAATAAGAAAACAATATGACAATTGACAAATAATTTAAAACTTGTATTTTAGAAAGGGGGACAGGTTCCCCAAGCCAGGGTAACCTATTCCCCTATTGGAAATGGTATTTTTCATTAAAGATATCACCTTTCAGTTGTTTTTGTAAACTTTTGTGAAAAAACCTTGTTAACATGTTTGCACTGGGTTTCCAGGGCTTGAGTAACATTTTTCAGAGACAAGCAACTACAGACTGGAAAATCTTACATGTACACCCCAAACAATTTAGAATACATAAGAAATTGAAATTATTTTGGTAAATTTGTGCACAGATTATTGTTCAACACCTTTTAAGGAGTGGGACAGGTTACCCAGGCCTGGGTAACTTGTCATCGGGGACAGGTTACCCTAGCTTGGGTAACGTGTCCCCCCCAAATCTTTGTCTTAAATTTGCATTTATGTAGTATTCATGACTGTCTGTTTTACTCACATCAGTTTAAAGTGCTTGACTATCCTTTGTGATTAAATTACCGTATTTATTATAATAATCGTCCGGATGTTTATTGGAATGGTCATGATTGACGCAGTTGGGGGTGGACGATTGTTAGAGGTATTCTGTTCTGGAATGACTCAAACTTCACATGTGAGGACATGCAATGTCCCTAAAAAGTGACAATATGATACATATCTGGTAAATACAAAACAAGAGGACCATGATGGTCCTAGATCGCTCACCTGAGTCTATTTAATCCCTGGGACATCACATTAATTAATTAGGCAGATGTCAACAAAGAGACAGTTTCTACATAAGTTCAAAACCATGAAATGTTTTCAGCAAAGAGCAATACAGATATGCCTTTTCGCTCTTTGATTCTATGAAAAAAGGGTTGAACCCGGCTGAAGCCCAAATGTGACCACAGGGTCTTGATATAAACAAACTTGATTTTGTTTGAATGGGTTTTAGGCAGCTTTCAACAATTTCACAGTTATATCGCGGCGTCGGGAGCACCTAACAATGGATCCCTGGTATTTCTTTCACCAGTACTACCATTACACCCTTTCCTAGCCTCCGACTGCTATCTCACATAGGTTAACGATTATCTACCCATTGGTGAGAGACAAACGTCGGAAAGGATAATTGCCGCTACCGGGGATCGGACCCACGACTTCCAGATTGGAAGTCTTATGCCCAAAAGTGACCACAGGGTCTTGATATAAACAAACTTGATTCTGTTTGAATGGGTTTTACGCAGCTTTCAACAATTTTGCAGTTATATCGCTGCGGCCAGAGCACCTTACAATGGATCCCTGGTATTTCTTTCACCAGTACTACCATTACACCCTTTCCTAGCCTCCGACTGCTATCTCACATAGGTTTCGATTATCTACCCATTGGTGAGAGACAAACGTCAGAAAGGATAATTGCCGCTACCGGGGATCGAACTCACGACTTCCAGATTGGAAGTCTTATGCCGAACCAACTGCACTATGGTGGCGGCCAAACAAACTTGGTATAGGTCCATAAGATGATGCTATACAAACTAAATATGAAAGCCGTCTGCCTTCTGGTTTCAGAGAAGAAGATTTTTTAAGGTTTTCCTTTTTTCACCCATCACACTCAGATGAGCTAAAAGGGACAGGCTCGGGTGAAGCCCAAATATGACCCCAGGGTCTTGATATGAACAAACTTGGTAGGGGCCCACTAGATGATGCTACATACCAAATATTAAAACTGTGTGCCCTCTCGTTTCTGAAAAGAAGATTTTAAAAGATTTCCGCTCTTTGATTCTATGTAAAAAGGGTTGCGCCCGGATTGAGCCCAAGTATAATCCTAGGGTCTTGATACAAACAAACGTAAAGGTCCACTAGATGATATTACATTCCAAATATGAAAGCTGTCTGCCTTCTGGTTTCAGAGAAGAAGATGTTTGAAGTTTTTCATATTTTCACCCTTTTTGTTGTGCCCGGGTGGAGCCCAAATATGACCCCAGGGTCTTGATATGAAGAAACTTGGTAGATGTCTACTAGATGATACTACATACCAAATATGAAAGCTGTCTGCCTTCTGGTTTCAGAGAAGAAGATGTTTGAAGATTTTCATATTTTCACCCTTTTTGTTAGGGGTAAAGGGAAAGTTAAGGGTGGATTTCATTCATTTGAACAACTTTGGTAGAGCTTGACCCAAGGAACATCCCTGCCAAGTTTCATCAAGATTGGCCCACTGGTTTAGGAGGAGATGTTTAAAGAAATTGTGGACGACGCACGACGGACAATGCACGATGGACAACAGAATGCTTTCTCTCCCTCCCTCCCCCTCTCTCTCTCCCTTTGAGTTTCCCTCCCTCCTCTCTCTCTCTCCTTCTCTCTCTCTCTCTCTCTCTCTTTCTCTCTCTTTATCAACATGTTTTGAGAGTATATAATCATACGCTATAGTTGTCCACCAGGGTATATAATATATGTGTTTGTTGATCTTCTTAATTGAAAGAACAACATAGACATAAACATAATATCTTTCTTAAACACTGGACCTCATAGGATGCATGAATACTAAACTTTTGAAATTAGTAAATTGTAATTTAACAGTGAATGTAGTTTGGATTATTGTTTAAATCAAAACCCTATCACTTTCAAAACTAAATATTTATTCATGAGAGGTTCAATCTTTAGCCTTTGTCTTGGTCTGCTGTTATTGTACGGTATGCATATTATATGTGCCTTCTGTCAATATAAATGTTCCAAAAATTCTTTTTGTGAGTTGAGTTGAATGATATTGTACACTCAAATCAAATGTAAGCAGTAGTGAATTCACACACATAAAAAATGGTCTAGAAAGGTTTTTCTTAAGTAAGAATATAGCCTTAAATTATTGCAATAGGCAAAATCATAGTGTGATATAATAGATGCTATTTCATTATTCCATGCTCATGATTTTCACATTAAAATGCTCATAGACAAAGCGGATTGTTTTATTTAAATAACGCTTTTTGAGAATAGACAGACACAATTTTTGCACTAACACTATGCACTCCTATTTGGATTTGTTTAATATTTCATATTAACCCTTGTCATGCTGAATAAATTTTGTCTAAAAATTTTAATCAAAATCAAAGGACAAAAAGCACCCAAAGTACCAACTGTAGAACAAAATTTATTTGAAAAACTAAATCTACTGACAATCCTGGTTTGAAAGTGAGAAACAGGAGGTGTAGACTAACATCAGACAGCACATATGTGCAGGCTGATGTTGGTCTATAGCTCCTGCCAAAGCAGGAATATTCCGGGTTCAGCATGACAAGGGTTAAGAACAGATGAAAAATACATTTTTTCATACACAGAACAGTCAAGTCTCTTGATGGCGTAAAAAAACTCCAGATTAAAATGTGTAGGGCATGATTCAAGAAGTCAAGTCTGCAAAACTTTCGATCTAACAGTCTTACTCGACGTCATCATATAAAATCTTTGATCAGGAAACAGTTATTCTGTTTTTATTTGGTAGAAAGAAACTGAGCTCCACCATCTTTGAATTAATTCAAATATTTAAAGATACTTTTGTCTTGATTAAAATATGTATTCAATGTCATAGAACTTTTTAAGAGGAGTATATAATAAACTATATAATGTTCAAATTGAAAGAAATCTTGACCATTAGAAAATGTGAACATCTTAACAGTATATTATTATATATATTATACGGCTTGTACAAGCTGTAGTTACAATGTTTTCATCATCTGCTTTTGTGCAAATTTCTTGACCCAAATTTCTTTTGGGTTCCATCCCCTCGCTCAACTGTCTCCTCTACTCTCTCACTGTGCGTACACATATTAAAATCCTTGTTACACCCTTGTTAGTGGGAGACAAATAGGCCACTGCTAGGGATTGAAGCCATAACATTTTATGATGATACCTTCACAGTCTGAACAAGATAAAAATGGTCAGTGACATCTATTTATGTGAAACACTTAGCAAGCTAAAAGTCAGAAGCACTAAGCAACATGCAGTATTAACATAGAAATCCCAGCATCACATTTGAATACGACCCTGTCACACCAAGTTCCTGATAAAGAATTCCATTTTTTTGAAAAATCCAACAATAAAAAATTCTTTTTTTTAAAACCATGTGCATTCAATATAAATCGAACATTTTTTATCACAGAGAAGTTTACACATAATTTTTACATCAGTTTACTCAATCCACCCATGGTATCCTTGTAAAAACAACTCACTCAAACACCACCCAGTACACATTCTAATCCAATATCAAAGTACTGTCAGTCCTGGTAACTCTTTACAATACTTACATGAAAATGTCAAAGTATATATAATCAGGGGTGTGGAATTCCTATGCCCAACTTGTCCGACATGGGCTTTTCAACCTGCGGACAAGTACATTTTTTAAGGCTACTTGTCCAACAACAAGTACTTACCAGGACAAATCATGGAATGGTTAAGATAGATTTAAGAGATTTATTAGCCTAATATTGATATCAAAGGGTAGAAAACAATGTTTTTAATGAGGAAAATGCTGGGTTGGAATGGTTAAGATAGATATAAGAGATTTATTAGCCTAATATTAATATCAAAGGGTAGAAAACAATGTTTTTAATGAAGAAAATGCTGGGTTTCAGCATTTTCTTCTTTAAAAACAATGTTTCTCAAAGGTAATCTATTTTCTTCTTTTGCGGACAAGTTCACTTTGATCCAGGACAAGTAGAAATGTTCTTTTACTTGTCCAAAGACAAGTAGAGAAAATGAGTATTTCCACACCCCTGATAATAATTATAGAACATTATATTGATCAACTATTAGTTCATGACTGTACATAGCCCTTGGGATGCTCAATGCTTCTAGAAAAAACTAAGGGTTTAGACTATGATCAGACTTGTATGGACTTGAATCAGACCGCACCTATGTGCAAGCTGATCTCTGTCAATTGATACTGCCAAACATTCAGGGTTCTGTATGGAAAGGGTCAAAGTCTCCATTGATTGAATGGAGATTATACCCCTTGCAATAATTTTTTCAGATATAATGTGGCAGCTTGAGCACCTAATATTGGATTCCTTGTATTTCTCTCACAAGCACTGCAATCTCATCTTTTCCTAGCCTTCAGCTGCTATCTCACATAGGTCTACAATTATCAACCAATTGGTGAGAGACAAATCGGTTGACTCACACAAATGGGTTGATAATCGCAGACCTGACAGGTACATGAATGGGTTTTAATGTTGCTTTCAACAGCATTTCAGCCATATCATTAAAATTGATAATTTTTTTCACAAAAGTACAAATGCATCCTTTGGAGCCTCTAACTGCTCATCCCACTTAGGTTTATGATTACCCAACCATTGATGGAAGATAAGCGTTGGAAAGAATAATTTTGGCTTGGACCAAGTACACAGTACATGGTTTAAACCTATTTATTTTACATCAATCGGGAAACAAGTTCTTGCAACTTAGATTAATCCCACTCGATTCTCCTTCCAGGAAAATTCACCAGTACTCACTCCGAATGCCTGGGCCAATGAAAGAACCAAGATCGATAGCCGCTCCTGGGAATCGAACTCGGGACCTTTTGGTCGAGAGGCCAAAGTTCTACCTCTAGACCACTGACACAGAATACATGACCTCATTCAACCAATTGTGCTAGTACTGTGGCACATATTGATGGCTCAGTGCTAAACAGTTGTAACTGCCTATATATTATAGGCAGTTACAACTGTTTCACACTGAGCCATCATGATCTGAACAATTTTAAAGCAATTGTAAAAAAAAGAGAGAGAGAGAGCTATCTTATCACACCTAAGGGGTAAACCTTTACTTTATAATTTGGGACTCTAGGGTTCTCTTTGATAAAATATTTATTTTTGTTTCTAGATCATATTTTCTCAAAACTTGTTACATTCTTAACTTTTTTTCTAGATCTCAATCACTTTGTTTTCAATTCTCCCCGACTCAATCTTTCATTTTTTGATCTAACATTATGTATGTGTTCCAGACATCCGTTGCATATAGGTTGCTATAAATAATGCTGATGTGATGAATTCCTATACACAAGCAGAGCAATTAAGGTAAAAATTCTCAGATCACACATAAAGTGAGCATTCATAATAGGCGTAACTTACTTAGGAATTTGAAATTTGTATGCACTCAGAAGGCGACTACCAAAGAATAAATAGGATATAGGCAATAAGTGGACTGCGGCAAAAGATGAATGCCCTCTGTTGGCTCCCCATTTTTATGATTTGAGCGTTGGTGAATAATCAAAACATCGCAACTACAGCTTGAATAAATGTTATGATCATTCATCAACAATTTTTTTTTAATGAGGATGTATTTCTTTTATGCACTTGCATAATGTGCGTACTGGTAGTTACGCTCTTGATTCATATACCTCAATATTTTCAGTTCATATACACTTCAAATAGACATAATAACTGTCAATGTTTATTATTCAAAATTACTCCAAATTATCTGCTTGCAAGTGACATAAAATGTCAGTAAACTTCAATTATTTAGTTTGAAAGGCAATAAAATAATGTTTTATTGCCACAAATAACTGCAATTTATATATGATGTGAACTAATGAACACAATAATCATTGCACAACATATTTCATGCTTAACTTTAGACTACCTTTGCAATTTCATACTAATCCAAGTGTACCAGTGCACAGTGTACAGCAAATGCAAACTATTGAAAATAATAATGAGCCAAAAAATCAACCAATCTGTATTATTGCCCATACACAGTATTATTGTCAATTTTTGTGATAAAACAAAATTATTGACCATATATGGGCAAAATTGAAGATTGATACAATATATTATTGTCAATGATATTTTGCTGAATGAATTTTGGATAAATAGATGGACAATCGACAAAAGCCATAATAAGGATATCGTACCCTACATCTTTATTAAGAAAACCCACTTAAAATGCTTAAAATTAAAGAATTTGTTGAGACTTCTTCAATATTTTGATGTGATTTTCCTCAAAACAACCATTTCTATGATTGTTTAAAGAAAAATTACCTCAAATTAAAGGGAAAAGGAACTAAAAGACAAAAGTTTTGAAAGTTTAATGGTTTTTCTAAAATCAGAAAATGCATACTAAATAAAAGCTCCCTGACCATGATGTATAGCCTCTGGGACTGTTTATTAGGAGATGTATAGTATGCTCATTTTTCACTGGGATCTTTTCCGAGACCTTTGAGGGATAAGTGATAAAATCAGCCTCTGATGCTTCCATTGAGTAAAATGTCATTTGAGTTTTGGTGCTTATGCTTATTTTTTAATGGGATCTTTTCCGAGACCTTTGAGGGATAAGTGAAAAAATCAGCCTATGATGCTGCCAACTAGAAAAATATCATTTGAGATTTTGTGCTTATGCTTATCTCTTAATGGGATCTTTTCCGAGACCTTTGAGGGATTAGTATTGATATCAGCCTACGATGCTGCCATTGAGGAAAATGTCATTTGAGATTTTGTGCTTATGCTTATCTCTTAATGGGATCTTTTCCGAGACCTTTGAGGGATGAGTATTGATATCAGCCTACGATGCTGCCATTGAGTAAAATGTCATTTGAGTTTTTGTGCTTATGCTTATTTTTTAATGGGATCTTTTCCGAGACCTTTGAGGGATTAGTATTGATATCAGCCTACAATGCTGCCATCGAGTTAAATATCATTTGAGTTTTT
This sequence comes from Fragum whitleyi, assembly GCA_948146395.1. Taxonomy (NCBI): domain Eukaryota; kingdom Metazoa; phylum Mollusca; class Bivalvia; order Cardiida; family Cardiidae; genus Fragum; species Fragum whitleyi. The sequence continues at coordinate 27,673,413 of OX411548.1, read as the reverse complement.
GTGCTTATGCTTATTTTTTAATGGGATCTTTTCCAAGACCTTTGAGGGATTAGTATTGATATCAGCCTACAATGCTGCCATCGAGTTAAATATCATTTGAGTTTTTGTGCTTATGCTTATTTTTTAATGGGATATTTTCTGAGACCTTTGAGGGATAAGTATTGATATCAGCCTACGATGCTGCCATCAAGTTAAATATCATTTGAGATTTTGTCATATCTCTGGTATTCATTGAAGGCATTACTTTAAAACTTGGAACAGATGCTCTCTAAACATGATTGTTTGAATGGGGTTTAATGCCACTTTCAACAATCTTTCAGTTATATCGGCTTGAGCACCTAACAATGTGTTCCTGGTATTTCTCACACCATTACATCCTTTCTTAGTCTCCAGCCGCTTCCAGTCTCCCATGATGTGCTCAGGTGAGCTAAAAATTGATAAAAATAGCCAAACGAAACCACATTTGGTATTTTTTGACCCCCCCTCCCCCCCTTTACACAAATCCTTGATATGCCAACAATATTACCCTATTCACATTTGATTGAGATTCACTTTATTTTACCTTCCACTTAAATTGGAAACAAAACTCTTTATTGCGTGAAATATCCTTTGTAACCAAAACCTTGTGACCACAGGTTTATTCAAGGATTATATGGTAAATGTTACTAATTATGAACGTTACAGCAGCTATATTCTGAAGGTGGCAGATAGGTTAATTGAACACCTACTCACAAATCTCCATTAGGAACTTAGTTATGTATTAATATCACTGGACAATGAATGGGAATCAACAAAGTTCTGTAGACATCTTAAACCTTGTCATGCTGATCCCGGAATATTCCTGCCTTGGCAGAAGCCATAGACAAACATCAGCCTGCACAAATGTGCAGTCTGATCTTTGTCTATACCACCTGTTTTTCCTTTTTAAACCAGAAAAGTTTCTGAAATTATAGTATCAAAATCAAGTGCTGACTCACAAGTAGGAAATACAGAGCTTTCAGCACTTTGATTTATATATAATTTTGCCAAGGTTTTTTATTCAGCATGACAAGGGTTAATTCACACAAATTACCAAATCAAGGTTTGACACTAAAGGGAGTCTGGAGTCTGAGACTTCTTGTTTACAAGTATTGACACCTTCAATTAACAAGTGAAGCATCCCGTGGACTCTCAGGATTATGATATTGAGACATTTTAACACACATATATGCAGTTATGCACAGGGCATTTTGTCTTCCTTTCCAACTGTTAACCCATGTAATGCTAAATAAATTTTGGCTAAAATTTTGCATCAAAATCAAAGGGCAAAAAGCACTGAAAGTACCAACTGTAGGTCCATTTTTATAAGAAAAACAAAATCTATTGACAATTCTGGTTTGAAAACGAGAAACAGTAGGTGTAGACTAACATCAGACTGCACATATGTGCAGACTGATGTTTGTCTATAGCTCCTGCAAAAGCAGGAATATTCCGGGTTCAGCCTGACAAGGGTTTACATAGATTTTTCACTTCAAAGGTTGTTGAAGATAATGTTGCTCGCATCAAGTACAATTTGATGAAAGACCCCATCGTTTTTATTAAGGGGGAGAAAATTATGGAAAAGAAGAAATTGTTTCTAACAAGCAATTTCTTCTTTTCCACAATGTTCTTTGAATGGTAAAAGTCTGACTCCTTACTTTGAGCTTGCATAAGTTGGGAGTCTAGAGGAGTACTTATTCACAAAAGTTTGTGTCCATCCATGCAAATATGATGAAACTAGTACTGATTGCTACAAAGTTATCATCTGAAAGGTTTGCTAGGTGTCTGGATAATAACTTTGATATGATATTATATGATACCCCAGCAACTTGAAATTTCATCAATGCATCGCAATAAAACAACTTATAATGTGCATAGTAATACCATATCAAGTATACATGTCTATTTAAATAACCATCATTTTTATAAATATATATCGTTAGAGAAACCTATGGCACACAATCCTCAAATTGTGTAGATCAATTTCCTTTATTGATTAAATTTCAAGTTCCTGTGATGATACACAGTAGCAGACAAAACTTAGTGTCGAAACGTTGCTAAATAGCTTTCCATTTTAAACTTGTTTAATGAAAATGTTTACAAATGATATATAAATATAATTGTTACCTGTCAGGCAGATAATTACTATCTGGGAACTCCATGAAATAAATATTTGAAAAACTGATTGGTTTCTGTAGAGGTTGATTGAAGGTAACATTATGGGAGACCACTCTCACCACTGTCCTGCATAGCTTCGTTGGTTTGAATACAATGTCTGACACCTGCGTCAGGGAAGATCTTTTTTGGTGCAGAGGTTATCAAATTAGAGTTGTAGATCAATTATTTGAATGTTGATGTCCACGTGGGTTTTACACCGGCTCACGTCAGATATTTTTCAGCTATGCTACCGTCGAGGACAGTTCGTTTGTAACACTATACAGAAAGGTAATGAGGTTGATCATTCTAGATTCAGAAAATCCACAAAGTGCTTGAGATGATCACCCTAGTTTGGCTGCACTGTATGTGCAGTCTGACTAGGATCAACACTTTACATACTTCACAGATGTTCCCTTTTAGCACAACGGGACACAGTTATCAAAGGGATATGTCTATTGTGCCTTCCAGAATTTTTGCAAACTCGGAGAAAGATTCTTATCTATATAGAAAAGAAATGTTCAATACATATTTGTGTCTGGTTTTCCTCAAGAGTTATGCTGATTGAAGAATATAACCTGAAATATCAGACACGCAGTTTCCAAAAAGAGTCTCCGATATTCACAGAATACGCATAGGCGTAACTAGGATTTTGAAATTTATACACACTAAGAAGGAGACCGACATATAATATATAGAATAAAGGCATTATATCGATGGCTCAGCGTGAAACAGTTGCAACTGCCTATAAATATATAGGCAGTTACAACTGTTTCACGCTGAGCCGACTGTGACAAACGATGAAAGTCCTCTGTCCGCTCCCCTTTTTCTATGACTTGAGCATTAGTGAATTATCAAACATCATAACTAAAGCTTGAATAAGCTGTAGTTTCCATCTTATGATCATTCATCAACAACATTTTTAAAAAGAGGATTTATTGCTATTACACACTTGGGTAATGGGTAATACTACACAGATGGTCTCTTTTAGAATGACTGCACACAATTATCAAAGGGATATGTCTATTGAACCTTCCAGAATTTTTGCAAACTGGGAGAAAGATACTGATCTATATAGAAAAGAAATGTTCAATACATATTTGTGTCTGGTTTTCCTCAAGAGTTATGCTGATTGAAGTATATAACCTGAAATATCAGACACACAGTTTCCAAAAAGAGTCTCCAATATTCACAGAATTCAATTATATGGACAGAGTAACCTGTCCTAATTAGGATAATCAGTTTTGACTGCCCTCAAGCCACTACATTTTTATGACAAAATTTTCTGATCAGCTACACCACTAGGGAACCAGGAAAAGTATAATCCATGGTTTTTGCCCTGGCAGGGCAGCACCTAAGTAACAGGTCAGTGCATTAAGGTTAAAGTGAATCAGCATTTATTAAAACTAAAATCAATGGTCAAAATAAATAGAGACCGTCAATCGTAGCTTAGTAACCAAACTTGGACAAGCTGAAGTTACAAGGATTTGGTAACCAATATTATTCCTCTGGTTTTAGGATTGTTATTTGCAAGGGTTAATGATAATTGCCAACAAACGTTTGACAGAACCAAAATATTGAAAGTAAACTCGCTACATTATGTCGAAGGCAAGCCACTCTCAATGTGAATGCAGACTTCATCAAAGCTTCCATATAATTTTAGGCTTAAATTGTAACAAGTGTAACAAGAGCTTTGCAACTAGGTGTCAAGCTTGGCTGAAATACAGTTTGATAGTGATAATTCTAAATTTTGAAAGGGGAAAATAATCATCCAACAAGAGCATTGCCTAAGGTCACAACAAATTGAGACCGTAAATCGTAGCTTAGTAACCAAACTTGGACAAGCTGAAGTTACAAGGATTTGGTAAGCAACATTATACCTCTGGTTTAAGGATAGTCATTTGTATGCCTGAATGATAATTGCCAACAAACTTTTGACAAAACCAAAAATATTGAAAAGTAAATTCGCTACATTACGTCACTGCCAAGCCACGCCCTGCCAGGTCAATATGAATGCAGACTTCATCAAAGATTTCCATATAATTTTATAGGCTTCAATTGTAACAAGAGCTTTGCAACCAGGTGTCATGCTTGGCTGAAGTCAGTTTGATAGGGAAAAATTCTATGTTTTGAAAGGGGGAAAATTCATCCAACAAGAGCACCGCCTAAGGTCGAATGCTCGGCTGCAGGTGCAAAAAATACAAAAAAAAAACATGTAAAAAAACAGCATAACTCTTACAAAAATGCTTCTAGAGTTATCCCCCTTGATAGCCTGGATAGCTCTTGTGATGGTGAACATACTTGCCAAGTTTCATGAAGATATTTTTAATAGCAATAGAGATATATCTTAGGTTAAAGTTGTCACACCAATTCAATGTCAACACCATTGCAAAAGTTATCATAATATCTTCGGTTTTCTGAAAAGAGCTGAGCTAAAAATGCATTATAGTGATATCACTTATTACAATAGAACACTCCAAGGTCCGTCCCAATGTACTTCATGCAGCTTCATCTAGTGTAACTCAAAACATTTATGTCATCCACCCACAATATTATTAGAGGTGATATAATTCAAGATACTTGTATAAATGACCCAGCGTTTCCCCACTGTTAAAAAGGCAATATATGATTATTACAATGAAGGAATAAAGCCTACGTGAACAAATATTTTCACAGCCTATTATTTCCTTTCTATCTCATACAATGACAATAGTTCAATACATTCTCTAATGGTCATTCTGTATTCCACAGGCAGGTCATCAAAGGTATTATATACAGACACTCATTATTTGCACAATTCCAATTTAACTATAAAACTCATAGCCAAAGAGATAGAGGATAATCGTTTGTTTCAGTGTAAGATCGATTTATATTTCATTGAGTGAACAACAAAAGTTATATTTTCACGAGTGGCAGAGCCACGAGTGAAAATATAGCTTTTGTTGTTCACGAAATGAAATATTAATCGATCTTACACGAAAAACAAATGATTATTCTATTTCTTAAATGCGAAAATGAGACAAAATGGGAAATTTCTAGGACATATTTTCGGAAAGCGCGTCATTTTGCGCATGATTGCTATGCGACGTTCATTGTGACATCACTTATTTCGACCCGCATACATGACGTCAGAAAGGATGAAATGCACAAAAGCAGGGTATAAGTTTTTGATAATCTCACTGCTTTTGCGGTGAGATTGTCAAGTCATAATCTACCGTTATTTCTCGATAAACCACCGAAAAGCATTAAAGAAAATTATATACATGAAGAGAAGGAAGAAATAAAATTTTTGAATTCAAATATTTAGGTTTTTAGTCTGACATGAAGAAAACAGGGTCCAAAAGACTCAACTATTGAGATCTTAAGGGTCCTTTCATTAAGTATATGAATTTGTGCTTCAGATAAAGACTATTTCTTTTAGAGCAATGATCCAGTTTTTCTGCACCTTTAAAGCTATTCCCTGTTTAAAGGTTAAGGAATTGTTGGATACTTTTATAATTACTTGGTGCTCAACTGAAGACTGTTCTGATTGAGCTGATCCCTAGGACTCATATCAGATACTTTGAGGGTCCTGGCTGCTTATTTGGGAGTCTCAGACCCGCAAAACCTATCTTCCATAAAACCCTGAATTATAGTTAAGCATAAAAAATAATAATATTTAAATGTCATGCCCTAGCTAGCTATTAATTATATGATATTGATTAACTTTTGATAAGTTCAGTTTTAGTCCCCACACAATCCTATTTTTCCCCTGCAAAAAACTTTAAGAACTGGTTTTGAATATTATAGAACATTAAATGGCAATTCTTTAACTTCTAGTTACTGTGAAATCTCAGCAGGTTCAAGATTTAGTTCTTGAACTTCTAGGATTAATTCTTGACCTTCTAGAACTAATTCTTTAACTCAAAGTCCAGAACCTTGAATGGGAGTCCAAAAATTTAAGTTCAAGAACTGGTTCATGGACTAGTTCTAGAAGCTCTCTAGAACCAGTTGATTTCATTCATAGAGGTATGAACATAATTTTTCAGTCAAACAGAGTGCTCTAATTTGATGGACAGGAATGAAAATTAGCTATTTGAATTTTATAATGATAGTCACATAAATTCTTACCTCTGAATTCACATTTAAGCACAAACTGTTTGTGTTTTGGTACATGTTCGGCATATTTAATGTGCACTATCAAGCTTTTGAGCTTTGTAGATATGGTATTCATGATGTCTGAATTAGCTCCACTTGATCCTTTGAATTTTTCTATATCCTTTGAATTTCTCACATTAAAGCTCCTTGAATTAAGTTTATTTATTTCGTCATTCCCAAATCTTCATAATCATTTAAGGTATGTCTCATAAGCATCAGCATTTTTGAAGGCTTTTAAGTTTTTTCATTATTTAGTAGCAGAATCGTCTGCTCTCAATAAAGAAGAAAGGGAGAGGTATCAATATTATAAAACAAGGGATAAGCGCAAAACTATTCTAATTTCTATATATCTATAGACACTTGCAATAGATTTTGGCTGACCCCTTGAAATCTCCAGTTATCCTTCCAAAAACAAAGTTGTGGGTACTTATCAAACCTTGTCATGCTGAACCCGGAATATTCCTGCTTTAAATTTGGCAGAAGGTATAGTCAAAGATCAGCCTGCACATATGTGCTAATCTAATCTTATTCTATACTACCTGGTTTTCTTTATAAAACTAAAAAAAAACAACATCATAATTTCCAAACAAATACTGGCTCGTACTATGTGTATCCTGTGATTTCAGCACTTTGATTTTGGTGCCATTCTGCCAAGGTTTTAACCTTTGTCATGGTAATTCTGGAATATTCCTGCTTTGGCAGGAGCTATAGACAAGCATCAGTCTGCACATTTGTGCAGTCTGATGTTAGTCTACACCATCTGTTTCTCATTTTCAAAACAGAATTGTCAATAGATTTAGTTTTTCAAATAAATATTGACCTACAGTTGGAACTTTCCTTGCTTTTTTCCCTTTGGTTTTGATGCAAAATTTTAGCCAAAATTTATTCAGCATGACAATGGTAATTCAGTCTGACAAGGATTAATATCTCCTTATTATGTCAATTTCAATGAGTACCTACAACATAGCATTTCATGACCAACCATTGATTTCAACATTCTTAATTAATTTATTCCCTCTTTCTAATAGTGCTAGACAGACCTCTTGCTGTCAATTTGAGCATCACTTTTATATCCAAATTATATTTTATTTACTATTCTAATGAGTCATTTGACACAAGCACTTATCACAAAATAACACAACATAACCATATAATATCAGGACTGTAGCCTGAAACTCCTCATTATATCTTTTTGATAAATTAGGAGAATTAATAACAAAAAGTTAAAGCCTTTTCATAGGTTGAATCATGTACACATGCAAAAATGTAATTTATAAATTCTATACACTTTTGTGCAAAAGACTTTTATAAGGTTATAATAAAATATTATCTTCCTTTTCATTCAAATAGGATTATATTATAAAACTTAAAATGAACATAAGGTTATAACATATTTGCAAAAGTTTGACTCCAAAAAAGGACAATATACGCATAAAATATTCATAGATTTATATGTAACTAAAGGTTATAATGTTGCAATAGGGTATTATAGGCATTTTCTGTGTAAAAGTAAAGCACATTTTACAGAATGACTACATAGATGTGGATTTATCCAAATTGCAATAAATTGTTAATAGTAAGTTTGCTTGTTACAAGCAATATTTCCTTTTCACTTAATAATTTCTTTCTGATTCATGTATTTAGATTAGTTCTTTTGAAGAAAACAAAAAAGACTTTTTTTACTGAATAATTCCAAATGAAATTTTTATTTCTTTTTACAATATCAAACAGGTTTATTTAGCCAGCCGAATGTAACTTTTCTATTCTATCTATTTTTATAACCCTTATCCTTCTAAATCTATTTTTTTGTTTGAAATAAATTGAAAAATTTGTGTCATATCAACCACTGTGGCTCAAGTTTTCCCCATATTCATTCAGTAGGAAGTAGGTGGTATAGGCCAAGATCAGACTGCATGTCTATGCAGTCTGATCTTAGTCTAATTACCATCTGACGAAGCATTATGTTCAGCAAGAACATTTCATTAGCATTAAACGAAGGGTTAATGCCTGACTTTAATCAAATGCCTTAGAAAGTTAAAGAACCACTGTCTCCTTGAATTAATGCCCTTTTTCGTTTCTATGATAATCCAAAACTTAAACACAAATAGTCCCCAAAAGAATCACAAAATAATGCACACACAAAAATAACTACTTTTTGAAATATTGAAGTAAAAGTTTTAAATGTTTTCTTAAAGAATACAGTATATCCGAAACACGGCATTATATGTAACAAACCATCCGTAAAATTATCTGTAGATGAGTAAGGTTGAAAAGAAGGGGTTTGTTTACAGCCTTGAGTTTTACCTATATAAGGTTGGCCTTAGGTGTCAATTGGACCTAAATCATTTTTGTTCTTTTTTAAACGCTTTCAATGTTAAATTTAAACTCATAACCAAAAAAAAAAAAAAAAAAAGAAAATATTGATTGGGAGTCTGATGTAGAAAATGATTGTCTCTCTTAGAAAAATACATATTGTTAAAAGCAATTTCGTCATTTTCTACAATGTTTTCTCTTTTTTTTTTCTTGAAAGTGGTAGGAAAATGAATGTTTATTACCGGTATTTCAAGTAATTATTGGATTTATAGACTTAATGTAATATTATAAGCTAGTGTATGATAATACTCATCCTGGTTTTAAATTGTTTGGGCCACATTAAATTAAGCTAAAGGTTGAATAATTATCTTTCAAGATGCCTTTCAAGGCTAAATTGTAGTCTATTTGAATTAAATATAAATCTTGTTCAGAAGTGCTCTGAACTTGATACAGGCTAATATGAAAAAGGTGAAGGTAATAGCAGTTGCTAAAATTTTTGTACTATGTCGAATTTGTTTCTTTTTAACCCTTTCCTGTTTTACAAAATTTTGGACCTGTCACAATGTTTTCTCAATCATAAAATCACAGACACATAAAAAGCAGGGATTAAACGGCAAAGGGTTAACTCAAGAGTCTAATTAATGTAATAAAATTTCATTCGCTCTAAATATCTATGGGATTAGTTTCACTGCAGATTCTGGCTTCTCATTTCAATTTCAAGGATATTACAGAAGGTGAAAGGTCAAATTTTCCTACAAGTATCCTATATGGATGATCCTGATTTGCTCAATTTTCATAGTATTACACTCATTTCAGTACTTCTTAGTTAATGTACTAATAGGGCAATACAAAGATGGACAGACAGAAAACAACGGATATATAATATGCCATGAAATAGCTGCTTGTCATTGGCAAGGAGAACTAATAATGTTCTGTTATGATAATGAAAGCCAATGAAGATGTAGAAAATACAGTAAAAAATATTCCAATATAAGGATGATTACTTATATGTTTAACAGGTGGCATAGCCAAAAGTACTAAATATAGCATTTGTTGTTCACAAAGATTAAGGCTTATTGATCCTACAGTTAAGAAAAAATAATTCTATTTCTTATTCATAACAAGATAAAACATGAACATTTTGAGGGTAAAATCATGCAAAATACAAAATTATTTGCATGCGAATTGCATGAAAACAATGTGATGCCATTAGTACCTTTTGAGTCCTAAACACTGATATGATGAGCAGCTTGTTTAGATCTGTCTGAACAATGAGCTTATCATTTGTATAATTTCACAATCATACAGTATTATGCTTACAGATCTTTAAAAAAACAACCTTGTAAATATTTAAGAACTTTTGTAGTAAGTTCACAACAAGCATTCATTAATACCAATGAGTGTAATCTCAACCAAAACAGCTTTCATAGAAGCGATAAAAGGACCTAATACTCCAATAAAACAAAAAATATCATCAATGCTGATTCTGTAGCTTTTAGGCAAAGAGCACAGGAACACAGGAATAATGAAATTGTTTGATGTTAGCTTTCATAGGTTTAATGTAATGAGAATGGTTTTACCAGAAAGCCTTTCATACACAATTTTATTTGGTATTATTTTTAAGTTCAGTAAATAGAACTACAACATAGAATAAAAGACATATAAAGTAGTCTCAATATTTATGGTAACCTACCAAACAAAGCAATGCCATTGGGATTGCATTCTGGGGTATGACATTGTCTGATGTGAACCAGTAGGCAGACTTGATACATCAATATTTGTCATGGGAACATTATACAAGACTATTTTTCACAATGAATTTTATTTGAAATTTAATTTGCAAGCAGAAATGTATGTATTAGAAAGACAAAGATATAAAATAGTTTAAATATTGATACTATAATCTACAAACCTAACAATGCCATTGGGAATGCAGTTTAGAGTTTGACATTGTCTGATGTGATCTAATGTTGGCATACTTCATACATACACTTTGTCATAAGGGAATTACACCAGAAAAAACTTATTCAAGGAAAGAAATTTAGAACTGTGTCAGGCAAAAGAGAATTAATTTGAACCTGTGCGTGGGATTTCCAACAATGTCAAATATTCGCAAAGCAAAGATTCTGACCAGCCTGTGCATCTGCACAGTCTGACCAGAGTCTTTGCTATGCCCACAGTACATAGAAAAGGTCTCCAAGTATCTGTTGACCATCAGGTAACTTTATATGTACAGTTTGTGGCTGTCTATACCTTTCAGTGTAAGCACCTCACAAACATTTAAAATTGTTTGAAATGTCACACACAGGCTCATTTTCTTTCTGCTGAGGGGTAGATTCTTGTTGTGCACATACAACACAGTCCTTCAGATTTTAAATCTGTAACTGAAGCAAAGTTAAAAATCTACTATTGGGCCCAAATCAAACCCATTCAGAAAAGAAATATAGGAACCCAAAAATTCTTCCCTGAAGCACATTGGTGAGAGACAAATAGTAAGAAAGGATGAGTGCTGCTATTGGGGATCAAACACTGGACGTTTAGATTGACAGTCATATGCGCTACCAACTAAGCTACCCCAGTGAAAATATGGATTGAAATTTCACTGATATTTCACTGAGATTTCAGTGAAAAATCAGTGAAAGAAAGGGGCAAAATAACAGTGAAATTTCACTGAAGTTTCACCAAAATTTCAAAGAATTAACAGTGAATTTCATCAAAATTTCAATGAAATCTCACCAAAATTTCACCAAGATTCTATTGAAATCAAAATTATGGATTGAAATTTTAGTGAAATATCAGTGAAATATAGTGAAATATCAGTGAAATATAGTGAAATAACAGTGAAATTTCAGTGAGATATAGCAAAATATCAGTGAAAGAAAGGGGCAAAATAACAGTGAATTTCACCAAAATATCAGTGAATTTTCACCAAAGTTTCACAAAAATTTCAAAGAATTAACAGTGAATTTCACCAAAATCTCAGTGAATTTTCATCAAAATTTCATTGAATTACACTGAAAATTTAAAAGAATTAACACTGAATTTCATCAAGCTGGACAGACAAGTTGAAGCCAATATTCCTCCTCTACTCCATAGGAGGGAAATACCCCTCTACTCCATAGGAGGGAAATATAATTACATACTAGTATCTATATGGTTGTCCGAATACGACTGACTCCAAACCAGATGTTTGACTTTGAGATGTGACCTTGACATAGGAACTTTAAGATTTTTTTTAAAAATCACATCTCCTCATGATTGAGAACATATGAGCTATTTTGAAATCCATCTATTGATTTAGGAGTATTTGTCTTGACAAAATCTGATGGATGGATGGATAGACTAATGGATGAAAAGACAGCACTGTAAGGCACATACACTGAACTATCAATCTGACAACTGTGTTTACCCTAACATAGCCTGATATGAATCACTTGATTATATGAAAACACAGGATGTGGAATTCCCATGTCCTAACTTGTCCAACATGGGCTTTTGTACTTGCAGACAAGTACATTTTTCAAGGCTACTTGTTCATGGACCAGTGAATATCAGGACAAATCTTTGAATGTTACGCAATAGATCTAAGTGATAAATTATTCACTAATATATATTAATGTAAAAGGATGGAAAAAATTGTTTTAAATGATGAAAATGCTAGTTCCACATTTTTATCATTAAAAGCAATATCTTCTCACAATGTATCAATTTACTTTTTTGCAGACATGTTCATTTTGTTCATGGTCAAGTAGAAAGTTCAAGTAGTAGCAAGTTCAAATACCAAAAGATCTTACCCTCAGATATCTAGGTATTTTTTTTAACTTTTTGCAGCCACACAAGAGAGGAAGGTGAAGTTACAAACAGTTTAAACCAGAGAAATACATTTCAAACTTTAAAAACAGCTATTTATATAACAAGGTTAATTATTTTCCGAAGCAGTCTCTTCTGTCTCTAGGCTGGTTCCATATAGTGTATGTGCTCATTCACAGTTGATTGTGGTACCAAAAACTTCATGCCATGACCTCTTGTTGTAGTGGTTGGTATTTAGGTTACAATGGCTAAGTTGAAACAAAAAGCAAAGATCACATTTTTTTTCCTCTTCTGTTGAATTCTTCCACTTTCTGAAGTTATTGAAAAACAAAATGTGAAAAAAATGACCCTTGTTAAGCTCAATCTAAAATATTCCTGCTCTGACAGAAGGTAAAGATAAAGATTAGCCTGCACATGAGAGCATTTTAATCTAAATCCTGACCACTTGATTTTTCTTTAAAACAATATTTTTGAAATGAAACTTATTTTACCCACAATAAGTGCATTCAGGATATCGATTTCAATTTAATATTCTATGGTTTTTATTCTGCATGACAAGGGGTTAAAAGGTAAGATCCAAAATATTAGTTATGGTTTTAAAATATATTACATATGGTTATAGTGTATGGAGCAATATATTGAAAACTCTCTTAAATAAGGATAAGCAAAGGCAAAAATGACAATAGCAATGTCAGACATGGCCATCCCCAATCATGAAAGCTTGATAGTAAACTGAAGCTTAATCTATTAAAGATTCTTTTGTACTTGAAGAGATATGCCCCCTTCAGAATATAAGTCTTTAGAATATTAAAGGGCAATAACTGGTAAATTATGCAAGCAAGAGTTATAGTTCTTGTGCATTGCTCATTTCAATAAGAACTATCCACCTATGGAGTGTCAAGTTGATAGCTAGCTATTTTACTTTAAGAGATATGCCCAAAAAAAATAGTAAGAGTTGAGAAATAACAAAGGGCAATTAATCCAAAATTATGCAAGCGAGAATTGTTGTTCTTGTGCAGTACTGCACTTCTCCATGAGATCTATCCATCTTTAAAGTTTCAAGTTGATAGCCACTGAACTTTAGGAGATATGCTCCAGCCAAGTTTAGTGACAGAATGTCGAAATGACGGGTGGAGACCATTACTATATCCCCTTCGCAAAAAACGGGGGGGGGGGGGGGGGGGGGGGGGGCAATAGCTAAGTTATTCTTATTATACTGCATTTATCCTAGTCAAATTGTGTAAGTGCGTCGAGTTAAAAGCTTTACTAGTAAAGAAGTAATACCTGTTTAAAAAACATGGGACAGACAGATTGATGAACAGACTGACATGGTGACTCCAGTATAGCTACTTTACTTTGTTATATATAAAGTGCCTAAGTGGGGTAAAATAAAGCAAGATTGGCGTCTCTTAAAAAATGTACACTGAGCATCTCTTCAATAAGATCTATTCAACTATAAAGTTTCAAGTAAATAGCACTTATACCTCAGGAGATAGAATGAAAAGAACAGTGATTAAAAACAGCGAGTTTACAATTATGATAATATTAGTGGTGTGACATTTAAATTTAATAAGATACTCCATCAAGAAATTTTGAGGATCTAATGGAAAGCATTTAACTTCAATACACTTACCTACCTTCAACTACATAATTTTGTTCCAGATCTAACTTAATATTGTTGTTTTTTCAAGGCTACAGTTGTTATCTTCTTCACTCATGTTTTTCTCAAGACTCCAAAATATTCAGCAGTTACACTATAAGGTTTATCCCTTTATTATATTTTGAGTTGTATCTGCAATATAAAAGAAAACTGAAAATGTGGAGGTAAGTATATATAATAGCTTGCACTTATGGATTTCAATTACAATTATTCTTAAGCCTACTACCATTTGAACGAATTTTTCTTAAATCCCAAAGGTCAAAGCTCAAGGTCTAATGATATAATGATAAAAGGACTGTTGTAAGTGTGAATACTTCATATTGAAATCGATCTTTGAGAGTCATGTTGGGTATGACCATCCCAACTGCAAAAGCTTGATAAACTAGACTGTCGACTTATACCGTATTACCCCAAAACAAGTGCTTGTCAATAATGTAAAGCCATTTTCCATCATCCCATAACTCTGTCAAAACACAAAAGTCAATGAATGGATCATAACCAAAATATCACTTGCACATCTCTACCTGATACTGATCACATCTGTAAAGTTTAATGGAAATCTTCCCATTAGTTGCTGAGAAACTGAATGGACACATAAAAACTACAAATGGATGGATGGACTAAACGATGAACAGACAGATTAACCGACCAACAAGCTAACTCCTAATACCCCCCCCCCACCCCCCATAGTTTTTGGGGGTACAATACACTGAAGCTAGCGAGAATTAGGGTCCTTAGATACTGCAATTCTTTCTCATCACTAAGATCAGAGATACAAGATGAACATGTGTCCACCCCTGATGGCATGTAATAAGACCTGAAACAGTATTTTTAGTTTTGATAAATTTGACTTGGTAAGATGACCTTGACATCAAAATATGTGGAATGGAATGGTGAAAGAAACTTTTATGCATTTTTTTTACATTGTAACTTGAATAGTGTCCAGGTTATAGAAAAAATTTTAGTTGGCGCATCAAGTTTTCATAGACAGTCAGAAAGATGGACAAATAGCATAAAACATTACACCCTTGATCTTTTTATGTGTGGACATGTAGTAAAATAATGAATACAGTATCATCTCATTCTACTTACAAATTACTTGAACATATCTGTTTTCACAGTGACAATCTTGCATGTATATATGGCACCAGTAATGCTGTTAGGCCTACATGTCTGAGTGACATTTATCTGAAATGAATTTTTTTGTATTTATTCAAAATAATAAAATACCAAGTCTAAATTATTAAATATCACTGAATATGATCTATCTATTCTTATTGATACTAATAAGAGAAATCTGTTGTGAATTTTACTCAGTTTTGAGAGACTATATATGAAAGCCTCCCAATCAGCAAATTTCTAAATACATTTTCTAATAAAACTATCAAAAGGAGAGATTATCATTTCTCATATAAAATGCTAAATTGATATTTGATGTTATTTTTGTCAAATTTAATCTAAGAAAGATATTTTTTTTCAAAAATGTGAAAAAAAATCTATATTCCTTTTTGTGATTCATAAATTATTTGTCAACTCTATTTCAGTTTAATGTATTAATCCTAAATTCTGATGGGTATAAATACATTTGTTTGGTTTAGCGAATAAATGTCTCTTTGTTTATCAATATCCGAAAAATGATTTGTCCAGTTACTATTACACTTTACCTGTCAGCTACGAATTATTTAAGTCATGTTAAGATGATATTTAGGTGATTTTGAAAATATTATGGAGGTTGATAATTAATTCTGAGGGAAGAAGACATTCTACACTTTCTTTTCCTATCATTTTTTTAATTAAAATTCTTCTACAACAATGGTGCAGATGAATGTTTTCCTGGCACAAAATCACTACCAATGACCAGTAAAATACTAACAAGTCATAAATACCTTGATATCATCTCCATTTATAAACACTCTTTACTTGTTAAAAACGATTTTGAGGTTTAAAATATTTATTCTATTTCACCGGACATCCAAAGGGTAAGATACTTTAACAGCTGTGGGAATTCCGTGTAGTCTAAAAATAGAATCAGTTGACTGTTTGTTCTACGAGAATTCCTGACCACCATTTTGATAATCATTCCAAGGAAAGAATTTCATTTTGAAATACGATTTAATGAAATTGGTTGAGGATTTTATCATTGCTAAAAGACAAGTAAAGAATATTTATTTAATCAAATTTATTTATTTTAATTTTTTCTCGTTACGGAATAAGAATTTAAACTGTGGCCAAATATTGCACAAATCCGCGAAATAGCAAGGTCAAGTTGATAACGAAAGTTGTTTATTTCCACTTCAAAAACTTACGTGTTTCTTTACGTTCCGGTTTGTAACTCGTCTTTCGGTTGGATTATAATATTAACAGCATATCAATAGCATAACGTAGCCATCTCTTACGGATATTTTTTTATTGTACACAAAATGAGCCCACATTCTCACCTCCGTCGTTTGCATCATGGCGCGTGATAAGTTTAGCCGTGTAACATTTTCATTGGTTCTTATCGATCACATGACTTAATCTAGACTAGAAATTATAGACTGGAAATTTCTGTTTACTCGACGGCATAATGAACATTTTCATTTTACCATTTAAATTTGCTATTTAACAAAATAATACTAATAGACAAATTAAAAATGAAAATGGTTAATTGCATGAGAAATAGTTCATTACAAATCACGTAATATCATTTATTATTCTGTAATATTTTTTAAGAGATTCTTTTGACTTGAAATTGTCCCAGCCATTATCAGATAATAAGTATAGCCGTGAAATATATCTATGCTAAAGTAACAGATATTGTGGTTGTAGTATGATAGATTTCCTTGCATAAATGAAGAAAAAAAACATTCTGGTTGTGTTAACAAAAAATATTCATAGTATATATATGTGTTTTTTTTGTTCTTATTTATTTTTGTCTGTATCTTTTTTTAATTGACATTTTCAAGCAATTTGAGAAATATAAAGCTTCATAAGAGGGAAGAAACCATGCATTTCTTTAAACATGTTCATTCCTTTAAGCTTAGGAACCGAATAGTCGACAATGTTCACAAAAGTATATTCATTTTAGGCTATATATTTCTGCTTCTGACAATCTTAATAAACATGTCTTTTGCTACAATTATGTTGTGAATCTGTTGTGTTCATACTTTTTTTAGTGCTTTTATAAAGATTCAGTATTATTATAAACACATTTTTTAAGTTGGCATATTCACAGAAATATCCTAAGTTAAAAAAAAAATACTGAAATTTCACTGAAATTCTAGCCTCATAAAGAAAAAAAATCTCACTGAAATTTCAAAATTTTTTGCCAAAATTTCACTGAAATTTCACTGAAATTTGGTCATTTTGCTGAGATTCAGTGATATTTTCACATTTCACTGAAATTTCACTGAAATTTGGTGAAATTTCACTGAAATTTCACTTCAATTTTCACTGGGGTATGCATGTATCTTAAGGAGGTTATGTAACACACTCCACATAAAGGGTAATCATATATTGATGGATATAAGCCTTTTTAGGCCTTAATGTGCTTATGCACTAACAAAGTCAATATAATTCCGACATCAATAGCTCTAGGGTTGATCCTGAACAAGCCCTAATCTTACAGATTTCAAATCTGTAACTGAGGCAAATCAGCTGAAAGTTTACCATTATTCAGTCGATGTGTAATAGAATTATTGAAATTCTGAGTTTACAAGCCTTTTCAAATGCCCTAAACACTGAGCCAAAGAAGGTGTCTGCGGTTGTGTTCGAACCTTTCTTAAGCTATGCATGTGAGGTAGAGATTGAGGTATTGTACAACAGATCAGTTATGTTTCAGTAGATTTTACACTTTGTTGATGAGAATTGTTTTTTCTCACTTGGCTTATAATGTTTAAGTATTTAGTTGGCCTAAATTAAAAAAAAAAGTTTGTTTCAAAATCAACAAGTTTTTTTTTTTCATTATTCATACTTTGGCAGAAACTTGTTATGAATCTATTTTTCCTTAATCAAATTAAATTATGTTTGCCTTTTATGGTATAGTTGTTTAAAACTTGAGATGTCTTTTACTAAATAAATAAATAAGGTATGATTTAATTATTCTGAATAAAAAGCACATGTTTATAAGTATCCTTGTTCATAATTGACCAGGAGAATTCAATAAATTCGAATACTAACCATTCACCCGCCTGCATTCAGGATGACAAAACAGTGCAAACATTTTTCAAATTATACTCTGTTTTCAACATAATAAATACATAAGTACACATACAAAGTTGGGTATAATTTGCTAATATTTTTCACTGTTTTATCACCCCAAACTCCAGACTTGGTTGTGTGGTACAGTACAAAGTTTTGGTTTGGTCCACACCAGTTAAAATACAAATATTTGTGACATTTTCATTCCAGGACAAGTCTTCTGGTGTAAATCCCTGGAGATAAATAATGTATCACATTTTCTGGCAGGCTTCAGCAGACAACTTCATACAGCTTCACACTTCTCTATTGGCTTTCAGATCTGGCTGTCTTTTTGTGATATTTCTATGACCTTCTCAGAAAATATGCATTTATTTATTGCATGCATTTTGGCTTATGTGAGCACAAAGTGCTCAAGGTGACCTATTGTGATCTCCAAATATATGGTTTCACACTAACAGCAATATAGAGCGTCTGTTAGCCATTTCTTGAAAAATCTGTAGGACCTAGGACATTCTAATTTGGTTAACAGCATAACCACATGCTTCTTTATCATGTAATTTCAAAATATGCTACTCAGTTCGAAAATGGGACCATGTCTATATAAGACTAAGGTCCAAATTAATTTTAGAAAACTGCTCAATTTCAGCTATTTCAAAACCCATTATCTCCAAAAGTATAAGGCCTAGAGCATTTAGTCATATTTGTCTTGTGGCATAACCAGGTGTTTATATATCAAATATTAAAACTATGCTTCACTGGTCAAAAGGGTGAGTTCCCAGGATGCAGAGGTTTTGACAAATTCTCAATTTTAGCAACAGCATTCTGAGCAACTGTTTTGTCACAACTTTAAAGCTTAGTACATTCAGGCTTACTCAACTTTATACATGAATAGATAATTCAAAACAACTTTAATTAAATAAAACATCCGTCGTCTTTATCTTGGGTAAGCAAGCCAGGGCCACTGACTATCCTGTTCTCCAATTCTAATCCCTTGTTTACCTCACATCCCAACAAGATGTCAACTGTTTCGCCTTTTCAAATTAAAATTAAATGCCTATACAAAGACAATTTGGTCAACACAACAACTAATTTTACTCGCTTATAAACTATCCTTTCTGTTTTGTTTGAAGGATTCAAATTTTTTAATTGGTATTCTTATTTAAACTACTCTCAAACATAAACTTAAATCAAATCAAAGTTTTATACCCAAATGTAGTCTGTAGGGACAATCAAGACCTGTTGTTCATGATAAAAGCCATATAATTTTGTTGACTTCCACTTATAATGCACATCATGTCTTAAGGCCCTCATCAAATCATCTTAAAACAAGAGAAATAAATCAGCTTTTATGCAAATTTCTGCGGCAGGGCATCCTATGATGTAACCAGACAAAAAATATGTAGGCTTCATCCAATATAAAACATAGGCTTTTCTTGGACTTTGAAATTTATACGCACTCAGAAGGAGACAACTAAAGAATATACAGGATAAAGGTGATATGAGAACTGTGACAAAATTTGAATGCCCTCCGTCTGCTCCCTTTTTATGATTTGAGTGTTGGTGAATAATCAAAACATCGTAACTACAGCTTGAATAAGCTGTAGTTTCGATGCTATGATCATTCATCAACAATATTATTAAAACAGAGGATTATTTCTTTTACGCACTTGCGCAAATTGCTTTATGGGAGCTACGCCCTTGTAAAACAAGAATGTCATAGTCACAATGTACGTACACCATCACATAAATGTTCAGCAGAATATCATCAACCCTGTCAAATTGCACAATTGGTCAGGTTGCTAGAGGAACATTCTGTGAAAAATTCATCCAAACTTGTCCACAATGTTTGAGAAGACAAATATATGTATAAAATGACATTAGGATACGGATAGACAGAGAAGATGATACGATTATACCTCCATCTTTGGCAGCATAAAAAGACTGGCTGAAGACCATTCAATGTAGCTAAATCAGTCATAATGTTACAGAAAAGTGTTGACTGTTTTCTCCTAGTCTTCCATAAGAAAGCATACATCTTCACTAATCATTCACACAGAAAAAAGTCTTGTAAATGGCTCTTCATCCAATAAAGCTCTTGATTGTTGGACAGTTACGTTGTTTTGTGAGAGCTTTCTGGTATAAATGAGTTTCTGACGTCCTGTCTATGGTGTTTACAATGGGTCCATCTGGATTAAGCTGTCTCTTTCATTCCTGTGTAGCACAATTAACATTTTAAAAGCACCGTCTGGATTCTTTGGAGAAATTAAAAGAATAAACTTGAGCTATGGCATTAAAGAATGATGTCAGACTTGTGAAGTTTTATACTTGCAATTTAGATTTGCTAGCTTTCTCTCACTAGATCTTACTATTAATGCATTTGTATCTATTTCAGGTGCCATATTTTTTTAATAGCCTCTCTGATATGTATTCTGCTCTTGAAATTGGGTTGATTCTTTACTGATCAGTGAAACTTGTGTTAAGTGACCACTTATGGGACCACAAAAAAGCAGTCACTTATGAGATGGCAGCTTACTACAACATTTCATGAAGAATAAGACAGCTAGGTCAATTTGATAGCATGTATAGATTGTCATGTAATTCTTACTGAAACCTATGATGTTCAAACCCATACGAATGGTCGCATGAGATGATTTTAATGGGTTCCAACAACATTGGATTCAATAATAAACAACTTTTTGCCTAGAACTACCAACTTTTTCAGATTTTGCTAATGGTGATGGGACAGCTTTTTGTTAATGGTCGCTTGATATAAATTGTCACTTGAGCAATATCCACTGTACTATGAAGGTTCTTTCTATATTTTGAAGTGATCATGAATTAAAACTGTCATTTTTAGATATTCTTAGGCTGGAAAAATTATACACACCATATGTGTTGGTTGATTAATTTCTCTCTTAGTTTTGACTTTCAACTTTCCTTTCTATATTTCATAGTGGTAGGAGCAATTCTCTTTGTCATAATTACAATATGACACCTTCTTCAGTTTGTAGCAATCTTCCATCAGATATTTAAAAGCCTGTTCCGTGGAAAAGTGTTAATCAGGGAGATGTCAAAGTAGGTCTACCAAATAAAATGACATCCACATTAGTAAATGTGCTAATCAGCAGAAATATGTAGAGAGAATTGCAGCACATAAACTTAAAAGATTAATCTGGAATTTTGCATCATATGACTAAAAGAATTTTCAAAACTTCAATTTGTGAAATTGCTTTCGCTGTCAGATACTTGATTTCTCAAAAATTTTTGTGACAGAAACTTATGAAAGTAAAAAAGAAATATTGCAATATCACAACTAAGTTTGTTGCAGTATTTAATTTTCTTATTCAGGTTGAGGATATTCTTTTAAGGTTAACAATCAGTTCACATAACTAAAACTTACCGGTAATCTCACATGTTTAAGAAGATTTTGATTGATTGTTTGAAATTGATTTATTTATTGATTGATTGATTAAATGAGACACCAACAGAGAACATCCTATTTCAAAAAGATTTTCATTCAAAATATTTTAGATTATGTTAAAAAATATCAAATCACTTTTAAAAAAAGAAAGAAATTCAGGTGAAGATTGTTATATTGAATGTCTTTAGAATCAGTGGATTTCAAGAAAATACTCCCAGGAAACCTAATCTTAGCCCACACTGTCTGCTTTCAACTTAAGCACTGTAAGGAAAAAACTTAAGCCACAATTTTAATGTCTTCAAAATTACAAATTGTTACATGAAAATCTAAATCTAGAAGGATGAGGGTTAATCTTCATTTCAGTACAAATCAAAGACCATACTGGAAAGGTAATCAAATAGAATGGTAATCAAATATTAAAAACTAATTAGCACAAGGACAGCTTCAGTATTTTAGCTTGAAATCTTCTTAGGTGCAGCCCATGTTCTGGTAATTAAGAAAATTAAAGGTGACCTGTTTTGTGAAACTACAATAGATAATATATTCTATGCTCATACCAGGGTTTGCAACTAACTTCTGTGAGTAGGCAGTTTGGCAGACTCACTAATTGGGAAATCAAGGAGTCTAAACTATCAGTCGAAAGTAAAATTTTGTTCTAGTGAAAACTTTTGTGGAAAAAAAATGAAAACTTCACCCAATTTAAGATGGTTTTCTCTGAAAGTTAGTAAAAGAAGCCAGCAGATTTTATCTGAAACAGCAGAAGTATTGAAGTATCGTTTACGTTGGTGCTTGTGTTGTCAACTCTGTCTTGTAAACATGGACCAGTAGTATTAGCATAGGGCATTGCAGGTCTATTGCAAAGACATGCACCATAAGCCCCCGCCCCCAACACATACAATCAATTGATGGCTATGCTATTATATTCAAACTTTATTTATTGTCATTCAAAAACCAATACGTATTATTACCAGTTCCTATAAATTAAGTTGCATCTTGAACACAAAAACAGCCTTGTTTCAGTTGAAGACTGTTTTTTCAAGTGGCATTTATACCACTCACTATGCAACTTAGATTTGATATTCTAAATAACAATTCATTAATTATCAATGTGAAATTTTATGCTGGCGCTTTTATTGATTCACACCTAGAATTAATGTTTAAAAGTACCCTTCACCGAGCACTATTTACATGAATGTAATACAATCCTCATTATATTTACCTAAACAAAATCCAGTTCAGATGGTTGAAAGTAAATAAATTTCAAGAATTTTGCAATATATGAGATTAATTTCCTTTAAACAATTAAAAGCAAAAAATAATCCTTTTGATGCATGTTTTGCTATGTTTGATAGGTAAACTATATCTCCTTCTTTATGTTCTGTATATCTACAGGGAGTATTTATTATGGTAAATACAGTAGTTGAAATCATGAATAGGCAAGCCTAGGGATACTGCCTAGCATATGAGTAAGGCTCTTTACTGAATTATAGCAAGGTGTTAATTTGGTTAAGAATGATTAAACCATAATTAATCAAATCTGTGTCCTTGACCTTTAACCAATGAAAATCCAAACCAATAAGACAATTAAGGTGCTTCCCGGAATCATAAAGTAAGTCAACAACTATGTTTATGAAATTTTACAGTTTACTGTAAAGCAAAGTTTCCAACTCATATTATATGATTTATTAATTAATTGATTGAATGGGATTCAACACTCTTTTTAATTGTATTAGCTAGTAGTCAAACACTGAATTTTGAACACCAAGCTAATTAGGATTGGTGTAGTCTGGCACTGCCTTACCACTAGAAACCTGTGCCATTGTGATGTGGAAAGATCATTAAATCCCCAATAAGAGGATCTATGATCATGAAAATAATCCTCTTACCCACATAACATTGACCCCAAAAATAGACAAGTAATCAAAAAGTTATGAAACAAACCAGTAGAGGAGAGAGTTTCATCTATTCCAGTCCAAATACAATAAAACAAGAATTAAGCCATTATTTTTTTATATTTTCTCTCTCTCTGGAAAGCGGACCAAATTTTCCCAAAACTGAAATAAAAATAGAATTACCTTCCATCAACTTTATTGCCTAATCAAGAAGTTATATGAAATGAACCAGTAGAGGAGAGTTCCATCTCTTCTAGTCCAAATACAGTAAAGCAAGAATCTAAGAGTGTTAGCCATAAAAAATCAATTATACATTGGAAGATATAGGTCGTGGGGGAGAAAGGTTTTAATTATGATGTATGTTTCCCATTTCTTGCACCATTAATCTCTGACATACTGGGAATTATAGCAAGAGGTCCTGAAATAGCAAATGCCTTCAATTACCTATTGTTTTACCTAAATCATAGATAAATTTCAATTGAATTACTGATAGTGCATGCTATCACCGTTCACCAAGTTATTTCAGGTTAACCTATTCAAAAAGGGCTTTAGAATAAAAAGAAATATCAAACACAGTATGTATTAAATTTAAAAGCTGATACATGATTAGCAAAACTCTTTTACCAAAGACAAACTGATAGTTAAAATAATTTCTTCATTTAGCAAAAATGTCATTCAAGAAGGTAGCAAGAGCAGTTTTTGTAATCAGGGATAAATTCTTAATATCATTATTTAGGTGTACTCGATAGCACAATATTGTGCAAAATCTTTTTGTGCATTTGATTTTGATAAATGTTTGCTCTAAATATATCATATTGCTGTGAATATCCAATTTGAATTGATTTGAATGTGATTGTTTGCTAAATTAGCAGTGATAATACTATCTCGGGAGATTTCTGATGGTTTTTTCAAATAAGTAATGTCCCCCTTTTCATCTCAGAAAATACCTTTAACCCTTTGCTGTTTAATCCCTGCTTTTTACGTGTCTGTGATTTTATGATTGAGAAAACATTGTGAAAAAAGAAGAAATTGCTTCTGACAAGCAATTTCTTCTTTTTCCACACTATTTTCTACCCTAGTGAATGGTTATTTTTCAAATTAAATCCAAGTTAAATTTTCGTCTGCAAAACCTTTGAATTTGGACAGGTCCAAAATTTTGTAAAACAGGAAAGGGTTAATAACCATCAATTTCCCAAAAATACACATTAGCAACATTCATTCAATGCTCTAATATTTTCTAAAAGGGGTCCATATATAAGATCTTAACTGAAGGTGAAATATAGTAATTTTTTATAGTCACATGAGAAGAATTTGTAAGATCCTTGACTTAAAATTGTCTGTGAGGTTGGATCATTAGTCATATCTGTTATACCATATTTCCTCTAATAGAAGCACCAACTTTAATAGTGTCTCTACACATATAATTTACCGTGAAAACCCTATTTCAGTTGGTCAATTATCTGTATTTTGAGAATTTTGTGAGTCTTTTTCTGTAACAGGAGGTAAAATGATTGTTTAGAGGAATTTAACCTCCAAATTAAAGGAAAAACGGAATAAGACAGCAATTTGATTGACATATTGCTCTAGACATTGACAGCTAAAAGCTCTTAGTTTATGCCCTATATATAGCTCCTGGAAGTGTTTTTCAGGATAAGTACTGTAGATCATACATGAAGAATAAAAGTAAACTGTTATGGTTCTTTGTGTTTATATTGACAATGAGGTGGGATAATCAGTTATATCCATGATAACTGTAATTAAGTTGAATAATTTATGAAACTGGTAGATATTTTATGATCCAAGAAATACTATCTCTGGCTAGATTACTTTATCAATACAGTTAATTGATTCCTTCTATTCCGTAAGATTCAAAATGACTTTTGGTCATAATAGTAACTGGTTTGATAAAAATATGAAGTCAGTTCTGTTATAAATTATACAAAATCAATTTTATGAGGTTTATCAATATCAATGTGCTGAAAAATTATTTTGTTACATTATCTGAAAATTAATCATTAACCAGGTGACAAGGTTTTGTCTGTATCTTTGAGTAAAAATTCAAAGTCTGTGAAAGATCATAACTTAAATTTTGTCGACATTTTTCAATATGGTTGAAGATTTTTGAAAGGTCAAAGTGAGACAGAAAACAATGAGAGCAATTGAAATTGCTTCTTTCCAGAAATGTCTCCTGTATCCAGTCTCCTGTATATTTTTCTGTTCATTTAAAAATATACTAGCACAATTGTTCTTATTGCTGACCAAACTGTAAACCTATTTAATTACAATTCCAGAGACTCATTTTGCATTTCAAGAATGCACTACAAAACAAGATGCCATGCTGGCTCTATAATGTTTTTCTAGATATCCCAAATATTGTCAACCACTGAGCTTTGATTTAAAGAAAAATAGTCTAAAAGCTTGAAACAAGTTCAATTTTGTGTAAATAACTAGCTCTTTGATAACATTTTAACATAACTCTGGAATTCTAAACCCTTCTAAAGCCCAAACCTGGAATATCCCGGCTTTAGCAGGGGGTAAGGACAAAAACAGCCTGCACTAATGTGCTGAGTATGATCTTAGTCTATATCACCTAATTTTTCTTTTCAACCAGAAAATATTTAAAGTTGATTTATTTCAAAATATACTGTAAGAGCTCAAATAGAACATCCAAGTTCTATCAGAATCATAGCATTTCCATTAGAAAAGGTTGGGCTTCAATTAGAGGCTACGCTACATACCCATGGCTCAGTGTGAAACAGTTGTAACTGCCTATAATATTATAGGCAGTTACAAGTATTTCCTGCTGAGCCACAGATATTTTAAGACAGTGAAAAAATGGCCAAAAATTAACACAATCCGCACAAACTTTTAGCACATGTTTAGGGAAAAGGTTCATAAAATCTCTATTGAATTTTTAGTGACGTTGATTTTATGGGCATGGGCCTTTATAAGAGTCCATGAATTTGTAAGATCAGATCCAAAAATGGTAGATTTTAACATCCAGAAAGGGGGATAGGGTTTTACTAGAGCACGGAGCTCTATTAGAATTTTTAAGGTATATATACTGCCTAACAACAAGTGCATCAAGTGCTTTAAGATGGTCAAGCTTTATTTTCCAGATAAAAAGCAGAAATAAAGAGAGCCTTAGAGCTTAAAGCTCTACAAGTTATTGGATTCATCAATCTAGGAAGCAGACGACCCTAATTGACTATCAATACACTGGAAAAGTTATGATATTAAAATCTCTATTAAATATTCATCAACCACAGGATGAATTCTCTTCTATCACTCTATAGGAAGATTGAACTGGTTGGGAAATCTGCCTCTGGAACAAATACCATGTTATCATTGATTATCAAGGTTATCTAGCTGTTTTAACAAGCATAGAACTCTAGCTACAGTAAAACAAATAAATACTTCTACTGATTAATTCCACTAAAACTACAAATAAAATTTCCCATATCATTGTCCAACTCTTAAACATAAAATGTTGTAAATATCTCATGCTGGTGTAACAGTGTAACATGTCCCCAATGGTTACCTGTCCCCAGGGACAGGTATTCCCAGGGTAAAGTGTCCCAGGGAAAGGTTACCCTGGGACGTTGTTGGAGACCAGGGAGTTGGATCCCTGGAATAACGACAAAAATATGAATAACAGTTTCAGCGCATATTGAAATGCAAGTATCAAATAAATGTTGTGACTAAAACTTTTTTGCTCATACAAGATCAAAAGCATATTGTGTAATTACATCGTGGAAAAAAAGATTGCTGTTAGGTGCTAGATAGTTGATAACAAATCAAGGTCAATAAAAGGGGCATAAATTAGAGAAAATGCATCTAGAGTTATCCCCTGTGATAGTATAAATTGCTCTTTGGATGGTTAACAAGTTTCAAGTGAATGCAGTATACAAGATATATCTCAAAATATCAACATTTCACAAGACAGTACAACCACAACAAAATGAAGTTGACACTGACACCAAGGCTATAGCAATAGCTTGGATTTCTTCAAAAACAGACAGGCTAATAAATATCAGCTCTTCAAAATATGGCCTGCCATGCAAAAAAAGACCATTTGCAAAAAGTTTTGCCCCTGAGATATTTTATGAACAACATACTTTCCAATATAATCATTTTTGAAATGGAACATCACCTTGTTGACATCTGCTTGATGAAATATCTTTTTCAAATAATACAGTTCACAGAGTTCCAAGATGGTTTCTTTTTGCATTATGGATCACAAATATTTATAATATATACATATTATTGAATCATATATTGCATGCTGCTTCTTGCAAACTGAAACTTTACAAGAGTTTTGTGGAGACTTTATACTGAAATTGGGTGATATTCCAGTTGGAAATTGTTCAGCTGGGAATATCCTAATGGAGAATAAGAAAGGATGAGCTGTTTTGTTTTGTTTGAGGCTGAGAGAAATTGTATGGAATTGGTAATTAATTATTGATAACAATCATCTCCATTTTCACCTTTCATGCTTCTACATGTCAAAACATCAGTATTCATTGATACACAGTTCTTTTATTTTGAGGGATTTGTGCAAAACTATTGTAAGGCCTACACACAGTATATCTCCTAATAAATGCTCCCTGGAGCTATACATAATATGGTCCTGGAGCTTTTATTTAATATGTTTTTTCTGATTTAAAAATCCTATAATTGATCTCTTTTATGCCTATTTTCCTATAATTTGGAATTGTTTAGAGTAAATTCATCTCAAATAAGAGAAGATGTCTCAATAAGTTCTTAGAATTTAGGTATTTGAAGTGGGTTTTCTTAGTAAAAAATGAAGGGGTGCTACTGTTAGGGAGGGCACTATTATTGGAGGAAATACAGTAAATACCTATGGGCACTTACAATGGTTTATAATCCCCCTGATTTATTTACATAATCTTACATCTATTTATTGCTGAAAACTTTAAAGATTGGTGTATTGATAATTGAAGCATACTTTCCTGAGTACTTTTTGCCACAATTGCTTTAAATTAAGTAACAAAAAAGTTCAAAAAATGCCTTTACGGAATGAACCATCTTCAAAAGGAAAGCATAGTCTTAAGATCCAATTACATACCATATAGAATATTTCGAACTCTAGAACTTTCAAGAACCAGTTCTTTACAGAATGTACCATCTTCAAAAGGAAAGCATAGTCTTAAGATCCAATTACATACCATATAGATTTCTTTGAATTATAGAGCTTCCAAGAACCAGTTCTTAATTTATTTGCAGGGGAATCCTTTGGAAAAGCAAACACAAGTTAAATGATTAAAGTCTAAAGCACAAAATTCAAATGAAAAGATTCATTGTATAAAATGATGATTAGTTGGGGGAAAAATCTGGAGTTTTGTTGAAATTGAATTATCAGAAACCAGGGTCGCATTTAGAACCACAATTTCACTTCTTGCACTTAACCCTTATATGGCTGATTTTACATTTTCTTCTTTAAACATATTGCCTATCTTTGGCCGATTTCAACATTGGTCTTGCACAAGATTGTTCCTCCATAATTCCGTAGAAAGTGGGCAGTATAGGCCAAGATTAAAGTTCACATATGTTCAGGTTAATATTAGTCTATCTTGTTTGCTAAAGCTTTGTGTACTGCATGAATATGCCATTACCTGCGTAATAAGGGCTTACATCTTTTATGTTTCTTGAAATTCTGTAATAGCACCCTGATTTTCATGACCATGCAGATTTTTCACAATATTGTACTTTTGATACAAAAACGAAAAAGATATGTTTGTAGAACCCCCCCCCCCCCCTTCCCAGAAGATCACAGGCATATTCTTGTCAATATCTCTTGTAGTATCCAATGAGCAAGTTTTTTCCTCAGCTATTTTCTTCAACTGATTTTCTGAACTTTTTATCATAGCTTTCATGAAAGTATGAATGGAAAATTAATAAAAAGGTTTGATGAATATAATAAATATATATAGACAAAAGTGAAAATTATGATATTGTAGTTCTGAAACCTCTCTAAATACCGTGCAGATCTTCTCCTTTCAAGAGAAGATCTTGAAAAATGTTTTAAAATAGACACCAGCTTTACACGCTGTTCTACATAAAAAGCGGTGTGTCATTTCTCAAACCTTTAAAGAACGTTTGAATTTTGAACCCATGTCCATTTTAAGCATTTCCTGGGCGAGGCCGTTTTCAATTTCCTATAAAAAGAAAGAACAGTGTGCCACTAAACTAACAGATAGGTACTACTTACGATAGTTTTGCACCATGAATAAAAACTACACTGTTACTGATGAACACCGTGGCAAAAGCAGGCTTGCTGTAGGTCTATTGTTGACTATTCTTACAATTCAATTCGGTTTATTACCTTCGTTTACATCAGCACATTCTGCCAAAAATTTCCACATTAATGGCGGGAATGTGTCACATGATGAGCGGGTAACTGCACGCGCCGAGAAAACAACAAGCGCAGGAAAAGTGCGCGCAGATAAATGGAAACAAAATATACTCACCTCTAAAAGAAACCTTTGCAAGCCTATCTGCTTTTCCAGGGACATTTTCTGCGTATTTCAGATGTAACACCAAAGCCATTATCACCGGTCCTTTTATTTCCCTTGATAATATTTCTGCAGACACGTGCAATTTATTTTACTTTGATGTAAGCACGCAACGCCATTTTCGATTTTGCTACCTAGAGATGCTACACTCGGAATGTAATCCTATTTACGTATATTTTTGCCGAAAAACGATATAACAGAAAAACGTATCACATATAACCGGCTTTAATGTCAGGAATGACAGACGTGGATTAAAGTCGTGTTTCTGGTGATAAAGTTCTTCCAATATTGGAGAATGAGAGAGTCCGCCATTCAAAACTCCAACAATTCTAGTCGCAATTCAAAGAATGCAACCGTTTATATTGCCATAGAATAGCAATATTGTCGTTGTTTTCAATACTTTGTAATTTTATACCCGATAAAATTGTTTTGTTTTAATTCCTGACGTTTTTATGGAAAGTTTCTCGGCAATATAAGAGATGTAAGACGTCTCTCAATTAGGTCGGTTTTCATAGCCCGCAATTAGAGCAAAACTTTCGACAATTTTCTTCATTTGTGAACGCCACTGATTGCATACTTTTAAAACCTCGTTTAATTTGAGATAAAATTGTTTATAAATATTTTTTGCTTTTGATTGGCCGTACTTTTTTAAACAAAAAAGTAAGACCTTGTATATATGGCTTGAGAAAAAGTAATTTCTTTAAAGCTTTTTAGTGGTTTATCGAGAAATAACGGTAGATTCTCACTTGATAATCTCTTCGCAAAAGCAGTGAAATTATCAAAAATTTATACCCTGCTTGTGTGCATTTCACCCTATCTGACGATATCTATGCGGTGCGAAATAAATGACGTCACAATGAACGTTGCATAGCAATCACGTGCAAAATGACGCGCTTTAAGAAAGTATGTCCAAGAAATTTCACATTTTGTCTTATTTTTGCATAAAAGAAATAGAATAATTGTTTGTTTTCCTGTAAGATCGATTGATATTACATTTCGTGACCAACAAAAGCTATATTTCCCACTCTCATGAAAATATAGCTTTGTTGTTCTCTCGATGAATTATAAATCGATCTTACACTGAAACAAACGATTATCCTCTATATATTGCATGGATTGGAGACGGCAATCAATCGAATACTGTATACTTTTAGTAGTCAAAAAATTTAAATTGCACATCCGAGATGATTTTTTTTTTTAAAAAAAAATTAATTTCCTGTTCTTGTGTTATAAAAACTATTTTAGTGCGTTACACACTGAACGTGAAAAAACTACAACCATCTGAAACACGCACTATTTTTCAAATACCGCAAATGTTCTAATAGAGCCCCATGCTCTAATTAAACTCCACCCCCTTTTTGGAGGTTGAAAACGACCATTTTTTATAGGGGATTTTACAAAATCTCAAAGCCTCTAATAAAGGCACATACTCACAAAATAAAGGTTACTAAAAATTCAACCGAAGTTTCACTTTTTGTGAACCCCCTCCCAATCACGTATTAATATTTTGCGCGGATTATGTTTATTATTTTGCAATGTTTTCACCGTCTTAACAAAGTTCGATTGCTCAGAGCAAAACAGTTGTAACTGCCTTTATGTTTATAGGTAGTTACATCTATTTCATTCTAAGCTATCTATATACAGCTTAGACTCTAATAAAAGACCACCCCTTTCTAATGGAAACGCGATGATTCTAACAGAACATCGGGATTCTATTACAGTTTTTACGGTATACACCAGTATTGTTAGCGACGTCCTTGCATTTGAGCATGTGCGAGACAATTCAATAATTTCTATAGACGTTGAGCAGCCTGGACAATCAAACAGTATTTTGAAATTATTCTTGGGTTGGGTAACAGACAGCATTGGTCTATAGCAATCTATTGGGCGCGTAGTTAAGACTCTGATCAGACTGTGCGGCTGCACATGTACTATTGTTGAAAATATCAAGCATTATGCAAGATCGGTTAAAATGATAGCATGAGTTGTCAGTTATTTCTTGGAACAAGATGGCCAAAGTGGCCCTAAATCGTTCACCAGAATGAACTGTCTAATTTTTTTAAAAGTATGTTAAGAAAAAGAATAATGAACAATGCTGTTGCTTTTTTACAACTAAAGAATCCTTTTTTACAAGCTTCAGGTTGACTTACAATGATTTCTATGATTTGACTCCGTGACCTTGTTTTTGACCCCATTTGACCCAATTTCAAACTCATCCAAAATTGCATCAATTCAATCATTCTGACTAAATTTCAGGTTGATTGGGCAAAAATGTAGCCTCTTGACTGCATACAAGATTTTTCTAAGACTTGACCCCATGACATAGTTTTTGACCCCAGTTGACCCAATTTCGGACTTGTCTGAGCTTTCATCAAGACAACCATTCTGACCAAATTTCAGGTTGATTGGGCAAAAAATGTGGCCTCTAGAGTGCATACTATGTTTTTTCTAAGATTTGAACCTGTGACCTAATTTTGACCCCAGTTGACCCAATTTCGAACTCGTCCGAGAATTCATCAAGACAATCATTCTTACTAATTTTCAGGTTGATCGGGCAAAAAATACGACCTCTGGAGAGCATACAAGGCAACTGTTGACGGCGGATGCTCAGGATAGCTAAAATAGTCATGGCGCAGTATACTCCTTAAGGCAAAATTACCAACAAGGTCTGTAGTGTTGCTCTGAGGTAAAACTGATCCACATATTGAGTGTTAATTATGAAAACAATTGTAAAATGAACATATCAAATAACATGTGTGTTTTAATAAGCTGAACTGTATATTGCCAGGGGTCTCTTGTTATATCCCCGTATCATATAGACTTTCTGATAAGCCAAAGGCGCAACATTAAATTTTAACCAAAGCCTTTCTTATCAATTTTGTCATGCTTGGCTTTGAAATATCAACTCCTACTTGTGTGTGACCAACCCAACCCCTCTTACAATTCTGCATCCAATGCATTTTAAAAGGAAACGGAGTGTATTAATAATGCATTGAATTTTCCAGTTCCACGGAGTCAACTTTCCCAAATTGATCATGCATTGAAATTTTCCGGTTCCATAGAGTCAACTTTCCCGAATTGATTTTCTTTTTCCTTTTAAACAACTTTCCTTGGTTGAAGAATCTTTTTCCACGTTGCTCGATTTTTGATGGATAATACATGTTAAAGTGCATGAGAGAGCTCAATTTTTTTTAAAACTATAACAAACAAACAGTCATTCAATACAGTAATACATACTTGTATATAAACCGTGGCAAAAATATATCGCTGTTTTTGATCATTTACAAGGCTGAAAATAAATTTTGTCTGATCAGTCGACTTCTCACAAATTGTTCTTTTAGACCAAAACACTGAAAATACAGATATCCAACTTCCTTGTTTGAAAAGTAATCTGGCATGACCATCTTGTTTGAGACAGTGGAATTTTACATTATCTTTTTCATTAATTGGAGAAACTCATTCGAAAGTCGCGAGACGGAATTAGAATTAATTTAGGATTATAACTGCAATCAACAATATACCAACTTATTGTTCTTTGTTATATATACATTTGAATAATATTGTAACTTAAAACGCTCAAGTTTTAGTCATGGAATGGAATATCGAATAATTATTTAAAATCGAAGAGCCTTAATAGATGACCGAATATTCCTACCCATTTACTTTCAAAGAGTGTCTGATATTAACTCCGTGATTTACTTGGGGAGTGAAGTGCTATGGTGTGTTCTGAGAGTAGAAAATGGGAAAGTTTGAATGGGCAATTGTAAATGAAGCCAACTGAATTCTAAGGACAAAATCTTTGAAGAAAGGTTTTTCCGAGATGGGCTATAGCTTTCCCAGTGGGCGACAAATTACTCAAATTGTAAAATGATGCTAGACCTGAGTCGGATAGTTTGATTTTTGGAGGTGAATTACATACTCTGTTACTGTGAACACTGACTAATGTACTACGTTTAGTTACAATATAATAAGAAGATCATCCTTAATTCCAAAACACGATGACTCTGATTGGTGTTGAGACGTCCACCAAAACCGTTTTGTCAAAAAAGTACCATGAATTTAAGGAAGAGAGACGCATCGAAAATGGAAAATAAATATCGTTGGCTCAGCGCGAAACGGTTGTAACCTCCTATAAACATATAGGGAGTTACAACTGTTCCGCGCTGAGTCATCGATATGCGTGCTAATTATCGCACGTCAAACACAGCTGATTTGTGTGTTGTCATTGCAACAATTGCAGTATTATTCCCTTTTCACTGTTCGCGTGTTTGTCAGTATAACTATTTTCGATTTAAAAACAACTTTCAATTGTAAAAAGAGTCCAATTTGCCTTTGTAAAATTGTTGAAACAATTGTTTTTTTAGCAAAACTAGTTGAGTGCTTATTTTTGTAGTTTTGCGCCATTCCCGAGATATAACATATACTGCATCCTCTGATCATCATGATCTTGGCCTACACTGCCTGGTTCTACCAAATTATTAAGGGAAAATACACTTTCAGAAGAGCGTTAAACCATTTTAGGGTCTCTGCAAATGTTAACGCACTCACAAACGCGAATAATTAGTCCTAAGTTATCTTAAAATTACATACTGTTTCTTAGTAACATTAATTAAACAAAATAAGAATTATGCTCTTTTCTTTATAAAAAGCGAAGAAAAAAGTTTCAGTTAACAGATCGCCACAGTCAGTTGAAACTTGATTTATAATTCGAAGCATTCACCTTTTTTTTCAATATTGTACTATTAACCACCATCAATTTTCGCGATTTTGATTCAAATATTTTCGTTGATGTGCTTTTTAAACGCCTTTACTAGAAAAGCTAATCAAAGCGCTAAAAGCGCTGAAGGCCTGGTTTATAAAGAGGTAATGTGACATTTGAAGGCATGCACTCCAATTTTTTTAAAATCATTTTAGCAAGACTTTTTTATGCGAGGGAAACCAATGGTTCCATTTACCTTGAGGGATCGTTAGCCACATTCCGAACTGAATTCAAAAGAAAATGTCGAACGGTATGCTCACTATATAGCGCTGAGTCATAAAAAACAACTTATTCCCAAGGTAAAGATTTCTACGCCCGATACCGCTTTGCAGACAGGCGCAACTCGCGTTCTTATAACTTTAGTTGAAATGATTGGTTTGCTACTTATCATGTAGTCAATTAATCCATCCGATCATTCCGTGTAACAATCGTAGTAATGCTGTTTTGGCACTAGCTCATCGGCTCTTTCTTTTACATTGAATAGAATTCCATAAAGAAAATGTATTTTACTGTGGGAACATAAGAAATTGATAGGGTCATTTTCTCCCTTTCCCACAATATGGTCCACCTTATACTCATAACCCATTATTTTTTTCAATTTCTACCCTAGATATATATCAAATTACACTCATGTCGATTTATTGTCTGCAACTTGTTCAAAGTTGGCCCAGTCTAAAATTTTGTCGTCTTTTTAAGAGTTTAAGGATGGGACATTATTCTAATTTAGATTAATCCATTACAAGACAACGAATGTTTAGACAAGGCCAAATTGTACAGGGTTGCAGATTACATACAATATATGGACAAATTAGTAAAATTTGTAGCAGAAAGGGTAGATAATATAAGGGAGAAAGGAGAAAGCGTTAATTAGCAGCATTTTCTCCCGTTCCCTATTAGAAAGGTCATCCGTCAAGATCAAATATAAAAGCTATGTATCTTTAACACAGCTGTGATTTTGGCAGTGGCAAGTAAGAAAATATCTGATATACATAGTAAGGACAAGGTGAATAATCAAGGTTATATTCCAGAAAATTGACCTCGTGTTTTGTTTCGTCCATTCAGTGCCCTCTTCTTCAGTACCGCTATCAGTATTTTGATTTTAGCACAGCGTAGTGATATGCAAGCACCACGTTGAACACACAAAGCACTACGTGTCGCACAAAAGTTAATGACGTATACAAGACCTATTTTTTTGCGCGCGCATGAGCACAAAAATGCTACATAGTACACACGTTGTTCGGTGTTTTACTCAAATATCTTTTTCCTAGGCAATTTCAAGAATACAGGGTTGATTCCTATGGCCTGCTAAACAAGGCTAAAATCGACTTGTATTTTGTTTGATTTTGTAAAAAGGTTTACCTCAATCAAGACTTTTCAGGACTTGATTGGCATGTTGTTCTTATCATCCTTGTCTGTTCGTGCCCAGAATCAGGGAACCTTTTTACAAATCTTCATACGAAAAAATGGTCCTGAGTCTTAATCACAAATCGTATCTGGTGTGTTCATTCATTATTTGATTCTGCCTTGAAATTTGTCATTGGAATCGTCTTTAAAAAACGATTCCAGTGAGATTATGCATGGAAGAATTCCATATTCAGTTACTACCTTAGAAGCTACTTTAATTTTTGATTTGCGCAAAAAAAAAAAAAAAAAAAACATTATCCAAATTTCCAATCATGTGAACGGGTTGTCATGGGTTCATTCCCGGCGGCGGCACATGTTTTTTTCGACATTTATCTCCCATAAATGAGCTTGATAAATCTTAAACCTATTCTCGTGGGATAGCAGCTGGAGGCTAGGAAAGGATGTAATGACAGTACTAGTGCGAGAAATACCATTGTGTGGAGCTCCAGCCACCGAGATATGGCTGATTTTCTTTTTAAAGCGGCGTAAAACCCCATCCAAACAACAATCAAGTCTTCGTGTTCAGAAAAGGCCTACAATACAAATCCCAGGTTGTTATTTCACACACATGATAATTTGTCAACGTGTCCTAGAGGGATAATTATTTGATATATTTCCACCATTCTGAATAATTGACCCGTTTCGCAATAACTTGTAAATCTCCCCTTACCTTAATTTCATTAGGATGTGAACATCGTTCATTTAAGATAGCATTTAACACCGGAGGTGTGTTTCTTAGATTAAGATTCTTAAGAATCTCATTAAGATTTTTAAGATGTAGCGTTTTTTATATAAAGATTTTTAAGCGGCTTAATAAGAATCTTTGATATCTTAATGAGGAAACGAAGATGGTTTTGCATTGGCTTAAAACGAGTAGCCTTGTCGACGTCGAATGTTTTCACTCAAAATATTGAAAATCGTTTCTTATGAAGTGTAATAATCATTAGTTAAAAGACCTGCTTTTGGGGTCTTCTCAGAGTTCAAATGAATGCCTACACCGTGAATTATTTTTCATGAAAGTAGTATACTGTCCGAAAGATTTTAACTTAATTTAAAGAGTAGTAGGCTTCCGCCAAAAGCATGCTCTTTTAAGTTAATCAGAGAAAGTGTTATTATGTCATTCCTATACCCTTTTCTAAGATGAAGAGTTTCAGATGCGCACATGTGAGCCGCCACAAATAACAATTATAATACGACCTACGTCGCGGGAGTGAAAAAACCTCGTTGAATATTTTTATTTTTTTATTTACACTAGTGGAATAACTATGCAAATGAGCTCAAAGCGAATAACAACGCTATTTTGTAACCGCAAAAATGACGTCATAATCTAAATATTGTGACGTCAGTTTTAAACGGCGTTATAAGTTTCGCGGAAAATGATAAGTTGCATTTCAAAGATTTTGACGATTTTCTCAAAATTTCGGCTCGTATTATAAATAGAGTACTAAATTTGTGCTCATAAAATACCGAATTTATTAAACTCGTCATCTTGAACAGATAAAAACTCGGCGCAGCCTCGTTTGTATCAATTTATTGATGAATCGTTTAATAAATTCGGCATTCAATGGCCACTCATTCAATATCCTCTATTTATAAAAAAAAACATGGGAAGGAAATAAGTATCGACACTGTTCAGACCGCGCAGGTTTAATGATGTCAAAACTGCTCGTAGTATAATTTCTGAATCGTTAATGACTATGTTTCCTTTCTCTGTTTATCTGTTTATTGTCAAAATACTATCACTAATAACAATAATGATAATAATTATTAAATTGATAACAATAACTGTATTAATAATAGATCTTTATTTTCGATTGACTCCTTCAGGGTATGGCCAAATTTTTGATATTTTTATTTAGCAGAAGTTCCCAAATGTTTACGTTCGGTCTGACGTGTCTGACGGATCATACGAAAACTCGGACCTTAAGGAAATCCAGATCCCTGCCCTACGTCCAAGATGACAAAACGGCGCAAACTGCTTGCAAATCATGCCCTGTCATCTCGAGTGCAGGGCTAGTTCAATGTCTCCGGGGAAATCAAGACCCCGGCTTCCTCCAGGTATTCTGCGTTATTATTCAACTGGCAGGGCGTGGCTTAGGCGTGACGTTATTTTGCGAGTTTGCTTTTCAACATTTTGGGTTATTTCAAAAATCATCGGCAATAATCGTAAACGTCTGCAAACAACTGTATCCGAAAAAAACAAAATTGATTACGAGGGTTTGGTACCAACCTACGATTTAAGATTTAAAGTTATTTATATCGAAGTAAGTAATTATAATTAAAATCTGATTTACCTTAACCTTAAGAGCAAAGACCCGTTTATTAGGCTCCAACCTACAAGGGGGAAAATCATGGATTATATCTATCCCATAAGCTACGACATAAGACACTTTCCCATGCCCTATCAACGGAAAAGTCTTGGACTATTCTCACGTTCTTACCCCCTCCCTTCCCCAAAACGTCTTTACCACCCCCTATCAGATGAAAAAAGAGCAAGATAATTCTAACC
This sequence comes from Fragum whitleyi, assembly GCA_948146395.1. Taxonomy (NCBI): domain Eukaryota; kingdom Metazoa; phylum Mollusca; class Bivalvia; order Cardiida; family Cardiidae; genus Fragum; species Fragum whitleyi. The sequence continues at coordinate 27,634,621 of OX411548.1, read as the reverse complement.
CATGATACTGGACGAGAAATATATAATACATACTTAGTGTTTTGTATGATAAATAATATCTAACGAGGTTGGGAGAATTGATCATTGTCGAGGCTCTGCCGAGACAATTATCAATTCTCACAACCGAGTTAGATATTTTTTCATACAATACATTAAGTATGTATTATATTTATCTTATCACCTCTATTTGTCTTATTTTCGTCAAATTTTCTAACTGAAATGCAAGTTTCTAAAAATAACCGCATTATATGATTGTTCTAAAAATAACTATTTGATATCATAAATAATATCATATGGGATGTTATCACATAGATATTTGTATAGTTATAAGATAAAAACCAAAGTTATATTCAGGACAAACATTATCTTGCAGCTTTAATCAAGCTCTGAAGCCTGAAACCGATCAAAGACCAAAAACATGATGGAAATCTATTTTCGCCTTTTGGATAGAGGAAATATACTATTCCTTGTCATCTGTAGGCGCTAAAGTGTGTCATAAACATATGGTTGTACACTAATAGAGGGTCAAATATTTTGCCTAGAAACACTTCATGGTCTCATCTTTCCCTGGCATGTCTGGCAAATATTTTAGTTCTCTCTATGATTCAACAACTACGATCGGCTGCAATCTAAAAGAAAACCGGGACCATTATTACCTCTACTGGAAAAAAGTCAAGGGAAGTAAGTGTCTTCGCCTGATGTCTGCCGTACGTGCCTCCGTCCGTTCGCCCATACTTTTTATTTAAACATCTTCTCTGAAATAAACTTGACAGGATTCAACCAAACTTCATTTGAACGAGCGCCAGGACAGTCAAGGACATGCTCTTTCAGAGCACTTGTTTAATCCTGATCGGGATAAATATACTCAGCAAAAAAAGAAACTTTACATACTTCTTAGTCTTTTTTGAATGACCCACAGTGACTATACGCCAACTTTCTTGACATGTGCTAGTCTGGCTAACGACAAAGACTACACAAACGCATGATTTTGCTCGATAGAAGCGAGTCCCGGCGAATGCGACCGTCACTTCCGGTTTTGGTCACATACTCGTGTTGAGCTAAACAAAGTTAACTTTGAGTGCCTTTTGTTACTCAGTCACACTCATTTCGTAGCATTTGCACGAAAAAACAAAAATGTTTGCACATTTTTATTGAAACGGGTATGCCACAGCTATCGAAAAATGGCAGCATTTAGACTACGGGTATACATAGAGCTTGCATGTCTGTTTATAAAGCAACTCTTAGGTTTGGCTTCTAGGGACAGACAATTCACATTTTAACATCTTTGTGTAGAACTGCCAAGCCCGGCTTGGACAGTCAGTGGCGCGTCTGATTTTCAATTATGAGGTCATGGGTTTGATGTCCGGCTCGGCCATTTTTCATTACATCTTTGACAAAAGCCTTTGTGAGTAGTGTCATTTGTCTCCTACAGAATTGGCAAGCGATACGCCTATGAGAGAAGGGCGACTGGTGGCTCAGATGAAATGTTCTAGCCGTAAACAACAAGAAACTAAGGATAGATGCACCAGCCGTCGAATTTTAAATGTTAAACTATTGAAAACGACGTTAAAACCAATATTATTTAACAAAAAAATCTTTTCGCAACCTCCTAAGGTGTCGCTCGAGACAAGATATGTCCCTTGTAACGTCATATTGAGGTGTTGTTACGATCGCATTTTTTCTCATTCAATTCATAAAAGGAAGGGTAACAGCAAGACAAATATGGGTGTTTAGCTCTGACATTGGTCACTGATTATATCGGAACGGCTTTAAGCACGAAAGATTCAAGGAATGATACTCATAACATCATCGATACACTTTTTTTTCATTTCTGTGATTTTTGAAAGCGACCCCTTTGTCATTCGACAACCATAAAATCCTCGTTTAACAGACATCCGGTGCTAAACCTTCCATAAACCGACGGATACTGCTTTCAAGTTTCATTTAATTAAGCATTTTCAATCCCTGTGGTTTTATAGAGACACTACAGCCCAAAGTAAGTAATGTAAAGTTTCCTTTTTTTGCTAAGTATATATTGTCGTGGCATCAAAAAATGGTTCCATGTGGCGACATTAAAAGTTCAATCAGCTATTTTTTTTTACCAGGACCACAATGGGAAAATGAGTTACCCCCTTTATCGTGTTATGAGTCCTTGGCTTAAGTTCATTTAATGGGTAGTGGAACTCTTTTAAAAGATAGTAACAATGCTTTTACGTGTGAATGCTTTTATGTGTGCATTTTAAGGTAGTGGAACCGTAATAGTTCCGCAACATTTCGGAACTCATGATCTTTCACACAATGGGGAAATTCAAATGGCAGCCCGGGAGTCGAGAGAGATGATGTAATAATCTAAAATTGACTGTAATATGCATGCGCAGAAAGGGCATTCATGTGAACGGAGTTACCCAGTGGTGGTAGTAAACGAACTTCACATTTACCGCTACGATAATTAATCAACCATGAAATATCGTTTTCCCATTAGGAAATGTGATAAACTCGTGCAAAATACTATATAAAACAAGAAAAAAATATTTGTCGTTTAAAGTAAAAGAGAATATTTGTTTTATGTACTCGAATTGTTGTGCACTATTTTCGACGCCATTTTGGAACCCAAGTAACACCGGCCTGACCCAGGATCAAAAGCGTCGAGGTTGAAAGGTTAAAATGACATCACTAGTGTCGAAACCGAGGTCGTTCTGATGGAAAACCGGGTAACTCGGGTCGAAACCGAGTCCGATATGAACTTACCCAATGGTAACCGAGGTTTCTTAATGAAAATCATTAGGAAACCTCGGTTAACACTGTTAAAGTACATTACTTCCGAAACGTTGCGGAACTATTACGGGTCCACTACCTTAAAATAACATTGTTACGCAACCTTGTCATTTAAAGTGTATCTGCATATATATATATAATACGTACTAAGTGTTTTGTATAAGAAAATCTAACGAGGTTTAGGGAGTTGATAATTGTCGAGGCTCTGACTCGGTTGTGGGAATTGATAATTGACTCGGCAGAGCCTCACCAATTATCAACTCCCTAAACCTCGTTAGATTTTTTTTCAAGCAATACACTAAGTACGTATTTCATTTTTCTTATAACCTCTATTTGCCTTGTTTCCGTTGATATTATTAACAGAAAATAAGTTTCTAAGAATAACCGCATTTTGTCATTCTTCTAAAAATATCAATGTGATATCGTAAAACATATATGGGACGTTATCACACGAATATTTGTATAGTTATGAGATAAATGTTCTTACAGATTCCTGTGACTAATTCGGCTCGAGCCGATAACATAGGCGATACAGAATATGGGCTTACATGGCGAAATATTAAATAATCAAAGCACTGAAAGTACTGATGGTGAACGAACCTGGTGGCATTCTAGAGTGATATATTGAATTCAATTAGAAAAGAGAAATTATGAATGTAAAAAAAGGAGGGAGGAATTATCTCGACAAAATTTCCGTTATACGGAAATTTCACTGCAAATTCAAAGAAAGGGAGAGAGAAGAAAAATCTTGTTAGAAAAATATTTGTTAGAATATGAGTTGTTACTCTGTGAAAATTTCGTTTACACATTTGAAATGGGTACATTTATCAATTAAACATAAATGGAGAAAACGATTTAATCCTATCTCAAACTGTCTTCAACCTATATCCAATGGTGTTTGTTTTTACAAAAGTATTTGTTATCATGTTTAAGCTTATTTCAAGTAATTTTGTTGTATTTGTTTTAACTTTTTTTTTTATCTATCTTTGTTTTTTCTCAGAGGATGAAAAGGTCTTTGAGTACCAACCAAAGAAACACCTATGAATATCAGTCAGTCCTGAACTGTACTCATTGTTTAAAGTTATGATTTGTTAACTTATTAATAGTATTTTGAACCATAACCTGAGGGATTCATTTTTATCATATCTCAAGCCAAAACCACTTCCGTGGTTGACACTTTTGTCGGTATTCACTTTTATAACACTGCAGGATTTTTGCTGCTGATATTAGACTTTTCTGCTCTGAGCTAGTTTATGCTTAAACTGTAGTTAACCAATTCTTAACATATTTTGGGAAGGATGGAGCCAGTTTTCATTCATCGATTTAGATTTTTATGATTTCTGTAAAAAACGCAATGACTTTTCCAGAAAAAATTAACAACTAAACCCGCCTGTCGAATTGTAAACAAGTGCATGACGGATCTGGTCCCCCCTTGACCACGGCAATATCTACTCGTCAATTGGAGTGGTATCTAGGGTTGAATATTTAGCTATCATTTATTCAATTTTCAAATAAAATTTTGAATTGATATGGTTTTACAGATTGAAAAAATGCAAAGTAGAATGGCCCCAATGAAATATCTTCCGTGCCTGTCGCATTTGGTATTCGGCAATATTCGCTTCTGAGACTGACGAATACGAAACGTTTTCGCTGGGAATAAGTTCACCGAATATTCGAGTGTATCCTTACAGCCCTACTTCAGTCAACGCAATTTTACAGAAAAATCTTATAAGCGCATAGCGCAGTTGGTAGCGCGCCGGACTGTCAAACTAGAGGTCCCGGGTTCGATCCCCGACGGCGGCACTCATTCTTTCCGACTATTTGCCTCTCACCAATGAGTCGGTAGTCGTAGACCATTGTGAGATAGCGGAGGCTAGGAAAGGATGTAATGGTAGTACTGGTGTGAGAAATACCAGGAATCCATTGTTAGGTGCTCCAGCCGCCGCGATATAACTGAAATAATGTTGAAAGCGGAGTAAAACCCTATTCAATCAATCAATCAATTAATCAATTAATCAATCAATCAATCAATCAATCAATCAATCAATCAATCAATCAATCAATCAATCAATCAATCAATCAATCAATCAATCAATCAATCAATCAATCAATCAATCAATCAATCAATCAATCAATCAATCAATCAATCAATCAATCAATCAATCAATCAATCAATCAATCAATCAATCAATCAATCAATCAATCAATCTTAATAGCTGCGTTCATCCCTATTCAAATAAAAGGTACAAGAAAGGTTGTACATGTAGAACACATGTCGAGTCATTCTTAAAACCCGTCTCGAGACTGACTGTCGCTAGTTGAAAAGTTATGTAACACCGCGTTACCGTTTCTAATGACACAAGGTGTCTTGATGTGTCATTCGTCTGAACTCGGCCGATTCTGTAACCTATATTTAAATCGGAGACGTCGGAGATCGCCCGAGTATTGCCGAATGTAAGTTCAAGAGGACATGACCTAAATAAACACGTATTTCCGGCTAATTACTACAAGTTGCATCAGCGCAGGCTTGGGTCAAAAACATAGTATCTGTCTCTACGGTGTTTAGACACAAACTTTGTTTTTGCTTAAAACTCTCGACAAGCCTACGCCGATCAAAAATTCCCTTGATAAACATTGCAAGATCATTTTGTGTTTTTCAAGGCGAATTTTCATTATCTTCACTTGATAAAGAATAATAGTACCATGCCATTCAAGAAATAAAGAGTGATTTTGCGAAGAAAAATATTGAAAGATACTAAATTGAATTTTAAGAGGCGCTACTTTATTTCAAATGTATTAACATCCAACAGGATTTTCCTGACATGGTATATAACACTGGTGAACGACGTTCGTTCACCAAAAATCTGATCTGGCTTATAACATGAGTGCTAAGGTATGTCTTTTCACCAAAAATAAGCACTTGTGGTGAAAAAGAAAATGATCTTCCCTGAAACAAATGAGAACCATCCTACACACGAATGATTGCCAGGACATGTTTTTTTCAGATTCCTGCGTTCAATCCTGAATAAGTGTACTTTCTCTCTTGACTTTCTTCTTAAATATCTGGCTGTTATCTTGGTCATAAAATTGCCAGTTCGAAAGTGCCAGTGAAGCGACTTCTTGGGTCTATTGTTGTGCTCTCCCATGAAGTATCCCTCTTATGACAAGTTTTTTTTTTTAATCTAGCACGACGGAATAGACTTTGCAGCCTACACCGAAGGTTTACTTTATGATCGTGTCAAATCAACACGGAGTCATAGTGGGTTATTGCATGTTTTAAATATTGCAATACGATTGTCCAGCAAAAATTATCTGGCATAGTCCGTCGGTAGTACTTCGGCCTCTAAATCAAGGGGGCCGAAATCGGTTCCTTACAGTGGCACACATCTTTTCAAAAAACTCCTGCGACCAATACAAGGGCATAACTCCCATTGCGCAATTTATGCTTGTGCGTAAAAGAAATAATCCACCGTTGAGAAACATCGTTGATGAATGATCGTAACATCGAAACTACAGCTTATTCAAGCTGTGCGATGTTATGATTATTCATCAACGCTAAAATCATAACAGGCACCCCGAGCGGGTGCCAACGCTCGGCTGTTTTTTTTATTATTATTTTTAGGCAAATGCTAATATATGAACTTGGTACCTACAGAAAGGCCTTGTCCCAAGCAATGTTCATGTGAAATATGAAGGCTCTATGACTTACCATTCAAAAGTTATGATCAAGGTTATTTTTTTAAAGACATTTGACCTTGAAAAATGACCCTGACCGATGACCTTGAATTTGGTACTTACAGAAAGGTCTTGTCCCAAGCAATGATTATGTGAAATATGAAGGCTCTATGACTTACCATTCAAAATTTAAATCCAATATTATTTTTTTAAAGAACATTGGCATTGAAAAACGACCTTGATTGATGACCTTGAACTTGGTACCTTCAGAAAATTCTTGTCCCAAGCAATGATCATGTGAAATATGAGGGCTCTATCACTTACCATTCAAAAGATATGAGCATGTTAAAGTTTGTCACGCCAACACCAACGCTAACGACGCCAAGGTGATCATAAAACCTCGGGTTTTCTTCGAAAAAAAAAACGATCTTGTCCCCTTCTGAGTGCGTATAGCGGGCGCATATTAACTTGAACCTGACCTTTATGCAGAATAAATAATTAGGCCCATGAATAAATTCCGAAGATACTTCGGCACGTGGCGATCAAGCATGGACATTCCGTTATACTGCACAAATTACAGGTATGCGTGGAGTTAGTAGTTTACCTATATACGGGGCGCCTAGTCATGTAGCAGATGATTCGATTTAAAAACAATTATTGCGACTGAGAGAGGGGATTTCATTTCATTTCCATTCAAAACACATAAATTGCATTTAAAGAAATTTGAAAATTTATATTTTTCTCAACCGCATGTAAAGATTTTTAAATAAGAAACTCAATTTATGTATTGATTCACTAGTTCATGAGGGTGACCAAATATCGCCGTTACAGTGAACAGCATGTGCGATAACGGGTTAACAAAGCTAACACGTGCACTTCAACTTTACGTTTGGATTCCGCAGATGAGTCGTGTTTTGCCGAGGAGAAACGACCGGTATTTAATTTATTTAAATCACAAAGGCCAGGTTTAGGTCAATATGCTTCCACTATATAAATTTCAAGTCATAGACACGCCTATGAAATGGGTTGCTTATCGAAAACAAATATAGGTTAACTGGCTCCGGGGTAGGAGTCAGAAAGGATGTTTCATCACAGGTGAGAGAAATACTAAATGTACAAAATTTTTCATGGTAGGGTTCTGATGCCATCGCGACCTGACTGAAACTGGTTTTAAAGCAGCGTAAAACCCCGTTCGAAAGAAAAAAGATGAAAAGAGGAGTAGAATTCGCCACTCGCATCTGGAGCTCAGTATATATTATTGATTGTATTTTACTTTGTAGTTATCCCCTATGTGTCTCTGAGGAGCAGTAGATTGGTGTAAGCCTCATTCCATATTAATGAATTGACTTTTACTTGAAACTCGTTACTTTTCAGTCATTCTGGAAAAAGTTGAGGTCATAAGCGTAGCATTTCCTGATAGCCAACGTTAACGCCCACCGCATGTTTGGATTGTGCTGTTTGAGCAGGATCGAGACTTGAATATAACTTTGTCGTGTGTGCCCCTTGGCTAAAGGAGATTCGTGCATTACTTTTTATACAAAGCCATATTATTGTGACCGGTCAAGCAAAAAAGGACCATCTGGGAAGTGCGTAAAGTGCCGACCATAATCAGACTGCGCGTAGTGCGCAGACTGACTAGGGTCCATACTTTTCGGGTTTTGCTAATTTTCTAAATCTAGAATGATCAATATACCTTTCTGTGAAAGACTTTTTTGAAATGCGACCTTTGGTTGATCTGCACTAATCCTATATTCAATTATTCATTTTACAAAATTCCCAGATGGTCCCTTTTCGCGTGACGGGTCACATTTATGTAAACGTGTTGTTAGCCAACCAACATCATCTTAATTGGTACCTGGACTAACATTTATCAACCAGTGTTGTTTTAAAGTGTGATTAAAGTTTTCATAACAATGGTTTTGATTGGACCACAATAATAGACTTCCAATCAGATTCCTCAAAATAAACTTCAATTAAGATCGTACCTGGACTTACATTTATCAACCAGTCTTATTTATAAGTCTGAATAAAGTTTTCATAACAATGGTTTTGATTAGACCTCAAATATGGACTTCAAATCCGATCCCCCTAAATAAACTTCAAAGAAAAAACTTAATATCTACTAGCTAACGATAACAAAATTCGATACAAATTATAACAAAACTTTACAGTGCAAGAACATTAAGCAAGGGCTATGATTGCGCTCGATGATTCAATGATTAAGTAAACATTAAAGTATAAGTCTGCGAAATTTTGCCAAACTTGATAATTTAAGTATTTGTATAATTGACTTTGTGTTGGGTTTTACTTCTAAAATTTTGTATTCGTGTATTCGTCGGAATATTCACTTTTACTTGGTGTACTTCACAAGCAAAATATTCTAAAAAAAATACGCTTTGTGCAGCCAAAATGTCACAAATACAGATATTCAGTGATATGCCGCTGTTCATATTATATACATAAGTGATGCATCTTCTCCTTCTTAGCCTGAGATTTAAAAAATAACAAAGACCCCCCCCCCCCATTCCCCCGGAAAAAATCGCTGGCTACGACCCTGGGAGTGAAAAAGCTACTTTGATGACGAAATAGTGACATAAACACACATTTGGACCCAGTTTTTCTGTGAATTGAGTGTCTGCTAAAGTGTCAAAGTTTTTCTGACTTTCATTAAATATTAAAGTCAAGTTTCCCAAAATATATTTTTTGTCGATCACATTTGTCTGTCTAACAAATACATGTATTGTTAAAGGCGTTTACGTAGATTCAAAACCGTACAAAATTGGCAGAAATAGTTAAATAAAACAATGCTAAAGGATCGTTCAAAACAACATCTTTCAAGCTGTCCTGTGTATATTTTATTATGAAAATACTCAAAATAGAGACGTTTCTTTTCTGAACACAAAATTTAAACTAGATTAACCAACTTCTTTACCGTCTTTTAGGAAATATACTTTGTCAAACAAAATATAGAAGACCTTGCAATTAGATTATCTAAAACATAGAACGAACTAAAAACTGAGAGAACAACCTTCTCAAATTTGGTAGATGTCTACAAATGATATTTTGTATCAATAAATAAGAGCAAAACCACTCAAATTTTCTTAGATGTCTACAAAATGAAGCTTTGTACCAAAGTTGAGGGCATGGTTACCTCAAGTTTAGTAGATGTCTACAAATGATATTTCTATCATTAAATAAGAGCATAGCCACCTCAAGTTTGGTAATTGTCCACAAAATAATGTTTTGTATCATTAAATCAGAGCGCAGCCTACTTAAGTTTGGTAGATGGCTACAAAATGGTGTTTTGTGTCAATAAACAAAGGACAGACTTCTCAATTTCGGTAGATGACCTCAAAATGCAGTTTTGTATCAATTATTAAGAGCACAGCCACCTAAATTTTGGTAGATGCCTAAAAATGATTTTTGTACCAAATAACAAAAGCAAAAACTTCTCGATTTTTGGTAGAAGTCTACAAAATGATGCCTATTATCAAGAATCAAAAGCGTTGGCTTCTCAATTTTTGTAGAGTTCAATTATATAATGTAATGTATAAAAATTGAAAGAAAACAATAAATAGACAGATGAATGAACAAGAAAAGAACAACAACAATATTCAATGGCGCTCAGTCGAAGGCTAGATATTGTCTTCAAAGAGCTTGTTTTTAATAATCTTGGCCCAATTTATCAGGCAAGTGCAAAAAATGTCGATCAATGTCAGTCTGTTTAATCGGTGCAGAGTTGCCATGGTAGAGCACTTCCGGCTTTTTAACAATTTTGGCATGACTTAATCTAGAATGCCTTTTATTTTTAGCTTCATTTGAATTTATTTTCGAAATTTGATTTCCGGTTGACGTCTGGTGGACGCTATTTCTTTTTTTTAATATGTGACCTGTCACGCCAAAAGGAAATCTAGGAACGTTTTCAAAATATTTGAAAAAAAAAAAAAAAAAAAAAGATTGGTGTCAGTGGGTCGAATTTCAAAAGTCTTATACATGAAGGTAGTTTGATTATTCTAGATTCAGATAATCGGCAAAGTGCTAAAAGTGTTGACCATAGACAGGCTGTGCAATACGCATAGTCTGACAAGGGTCGATACTTTACGCATTTCCAAGGTGCCCCCTCCCCGTTCCCGTGACGGGTTTCATATGTATTTATTTAACCCTTTCCTGTTTTACAAAATTTTGGACCTGTCCAAATTCAAAGGTTTTGCAGACGAAAATTTAAAGTGGATTTAATTTGAAAAATAACCATTCAGTAGGGTAGAAAATAGTGTGGAAAAAGAAGAAATTGCTTGTCAGAAGCAATTTCTTCTTTTTTTCACAATGTTTTCTCAATCATAAAATCACAGGCACGTAAAAAGCAGGGATTAAACAGCAAAGGGTTAACGGAGATCCAGTGTGACCCTTTTTCGAGTGACTGGTCTCATTTTCTTCTGACTGGGTTAATATCGTTTCTTTGATAGGCTAGTGTTCTAAAAAAAAGGTGGGGCGTTATCACTGATATGCAATTAACAGACAGAATGGGAAGTAATTTTGGATGTGAGGTCAGTGGTACTGCAAGAAAACCTATGATGTGGGTACTCGTAGGATTATATGGGTATCCATAATGAAGGATTAAATTTAGAAATAAGGAAATCAAAGAAAAACTTTCGGTAAACTTATTTTCACGATGATTATATATACTACATAGATGTCACATATGTGCAGGAAGCCAAGCATTGTAACCGAAAAAGTCCTTCGTGAATTAGAAAATTGACTTGTCTCCCTTCTTTGTTATATGCTGTAAGAATATTGTCAAAACGGGTAACATAAAATCGCGTGTAAAGGAACTTGAAAATCTACTGCGTTCCCCCCTCCCTCCACACGAAATTTTAGCGTCACATCACATGGAGATATTCCTTAACATTGGCAAATCCTTAAGGCCCGGTCCAACTGCGAAACGGACACAAAACGTATGCTACACGGACACGGCGGAAGTGTAGAATTTACATCCGTTCTCATACGCTTGATAAAAACTGATAAATGTAGCAAAATTTTGCGAAAACAGAACGGAAAATATCGAGCTCCTAAAGGGTGTAGCCGGGATGTTGAGTGGATGCTCATCGGAAGCCTCGAGGATAAGAGCGGATGACAGCTCAGAAGGGATTACCGGGTGTAATTGTGACGCATTCAAATAGCGGAAAGAGCGGATACATAAAGCATTGGTCGTATACATCGCGTTTGCCGAGCGGAAATAAAATGAATAGAACGCGTATCATAAAATTTTACGTGATGCATACGCTAAGATACTTACAGATCCGCGTTATTTCCCTTTTATAAACTTTGCGTATACACGATAATTCCGCCCTGTACGTTTTCGACCAAGCAGGATTGGATTATAGAGGATGCCTTACGGATGGATTGAGGATACAGCGGATGTATAACGAATGTTATCGGATACGTAGCAATTGTCCCTCGTATTGTTTCGCATTCACATCGTACATAGCGGAAAGTTTATCCGCTCTACAAGTTTTGTGCAGCTCAAAACTTTGTGCGCGGATGAAATTACAATGGACGGACGCTCATCGGACAGAGGGTATATGCAAAGCGTATGTACAGTGTAAGAAACAGACGCAAAGCTTCTTTTCAATGGATGTGAAGATTTCCATACGTTTTACATACCCAATGCATCCGTAAGTGCAGAGGGACCGATTCTTTACCTCCTGTTTGGCAACGGAATCCAAACATGAGAAAATACTTTCAAACGAAAAACAAATTATAACTCAAATGTTAGCACAATAGCTTAAGAACAAATCACCTTTGAAATTCAATCTAAACCATTTTCACCAGAAAAATGACTATCTAACAGGTCACTTGCGGATCCAGGGGGGTGGGGGTGGGGGGTGGGGAAGGGTGTTCGAACCAGGCTATCTGTATCCGAATTACTTTATTCTAGTAGACAAATTCAATGACAGTTTTGTAATTTGTAAGGAAAGACACCCTTTTTGTAGTGTTTGAACCATAGGGACGCAATATTCTACAAATAAAAGATACCTTGAGTACAGGATTTGAGCAAACAGATTGTATCCCTATCTATATAGATAGTGAACCATCCCATTTATTCTCGAATTCTATAAACAGGCCGACATCGAACCCCCTTTTCAGAAACTATGGATCAGCTGCAGAAGATAAGGAATGTTGATTATCACGAAACTGGATAGACTGGTCGGCTTTAAAACGTTTCGCTTTTTGCATACCCCATATAAGAATAAGTTTAGGGTTTTTCAACCATGTAATTGTATGCCAATTCCTCTTTAAAAACGCAAGTAAGTTAACATGTGTTTGAAATAGCCCACTATAAATTCAATGAGCTATTTTCACAGAATTTCTTTTCGACATCGCGCGATTTTGTTTGTAATATTTGGGCAAATCGTTGGTAGATTTCAGGAAAATGTCACAGCGATGTTCTCATGATTAGATAAAAAGTATGTAAAAAGTGAATTTGCTCATTTTTGGGCGCCGAAGTTTAAATTCACGGTTGTACCTACTGTATCGTGTCATACATCTTTATTTCCACGAATACTCATAGGAAGACTTAGACATTTTTGTCGGGAGATTGGGTCTCAAATAGGGAGCTTTTTTTGCGAAGCAGGCGTTGTGGCGTTGATTTTTTGCAACGCCTACTTGACCAAAAATTTATTATACCTTCCATAAAAGTTTTTTTTTTTATATTTGTTTTAAAAAAGTGATTATTTCAAGTTTTTTTGATAGACAATAATATTGCAATGCAGCAGAATTGCAGAGAAAGAGATGTTTCAAATTATCTTTTCATTGCTATGCAAAATTCAGAATCCTGCAGAATCCTGCAATATAGGGCTTCTATTGAAGTAAATCATGAGCTTGAAGTATTTAAATATATAATGAAATTAATATCTTCCAAATATAAAAGTTGCAGGCCTTACAATCTAGGAGATTGTTAAAATATGTGCGTGTATATACTACACAAAAATATTTTGAAAAAAAAAAAAATATATAATATATAATCAATCTGGAATAGCATATCGCTTATGCAAGATCAATAATGTAAATGGAAATAATTGACTAAATCGGGCACTTATCATTTATGTGCGATTTTGAAGATTGGTCAAAATATTGATTTATTAGATATTAATCGTTTGGACAGTCTTCGTTTACTTTTCGCTCAAAACAGACCGTATTTTACGGCTTATTTTTGTCAAAGGAGTCTTTGTGGATTTCAAGTGACAATGTTCTAGTCTTTTCTAATCTATCTCATGCACGTGCGTTTTACAGTGTTTGACTGTTTATTTAAATCAGACCTCAATCGGACCTCAATCGAACAAGTAGTCGTTAAGTAAGTGGTTTGCGAGTCGAAATGCTTTTTATGTCTAATTCAGTCTAATATTGAAATCAAAGTATTAAGAAAGCAAAACATGCTCCTGATAACACACCAAGAACACAGAGTATCGTAGAATTGCACAAAATAGGGTTCCGGATTCTTGACTTGATAATCAAGTAAGCCTTCATTTCAAAATTTTGAACGACGAAGAACGAAGAGTATTTCAGGTAACTGGGGCCACTACTTTACACAACCTATTTGTTGCTTTATTATACTAAATTTATCATTTTGTTAACCATCCTAAGCTGCCCATCTAGTTTCATGCGCAGATTCAACATTTTCTTTGAAGGAATGTGGTCCGGGATGGTCTACCCGAGAGTTTAGAGCAAAGTTATTTATAGCCATTCATACTGTCAACTTATTCTAGGCTATTTTGATTGGCGATATTTGGATCAACTTGAAGCTGGTAGCCCACTGGCTGAGAGGTCCTAGAGCTAGACATAACTTCCCGAAATTTAAGGAAGAGAGAGGGAGTCTGAACTTTAGTTTCTCTCTGGAGATTGATTGAATGGAGTTTAACGCCCCTTTCAACATTTTTAGTTACATTGCAGAGGCTGGAGCACCTAACGATGGATTCCTGGTATTTTTCTCTCACCAGTACAACCACCACATCCTTTCCTAGCCTCCAGCTACTATCTAACAAAGGTGTACGATTATCAATCCATTGGTGAGAGACAAATAGTCTGAAAGAATGAGTGCCGCCAGTAGGGATCGAACCCAGGACCATCTAGATTGACAGTCAGACGCTTCACCAACCACGCTATTTCCTTTTGGGGAAGGAACATTGTAGACAATGAAGAAATAGCATGCAACAAACATTTTATTCATTGTCCACAATGTTTTTTGGAATTTCTTTTCTTTGGGTGAGTCAAAGAGCAGGATTGTATGGGAATAAGTTATAAAAGTATGCTTTGTGGATTATTGAGAAATAACAAGATAAGGTTATCATTTGATAATTTTACTGGTTTGATTATACCATGCTTTCTTTCATTTTACTGTATTTGACGTTACCTGAACCGGGCAAAATAAATAAATCTGTTTCAAAACTGTTTCAGACCGCTAAAAATCTTGAAATTATATAATTGTTCCTTAAGATCAATGAAATGCCCTCTTTTTAGATCACCTGAACATGAAATGCTAAAGGTTAGCTTTTGTGGTTGGGTGAAGTCTGTTGACCATCATCTGTTGTCCACATTTACCTTGTAGACATTTTGGAGGCCACATTTCTGGCTCTATCAACCTGAAAATCGGTAAGATTGATTGTCTTGATTAAATCTTGGTCAAGTTTGAAATTGTGTCAATTGGGATGAAAAAAAAAAAAATAGGTCAAATCTTAGAAAAACGTGTAGACATTCTAGGGGCCATATTTTTTGCTCAATCAGCCTTAAATTTGGTCGGAATAAGTGTCTTGATGAAATCTTGGTCAAATGTAGAATTTGATCAAGTGGGGTCAAAAATTATAGACTATGGGCTACTGGGACCCCTGTTCCCCCCCCAGGGGGAATTTTGTACACTATGATTTTCTGAAAGGTACACGTATAAGCAACATTTTAAGACATGTTAGCACTATGGCGAGTGGGGCTTTTGTAAGATACGTTACTTTGAAATCACCCACCCTAGATCCTTATTAAATGCTACAATTTGCTCCAATTTTGTGAAATTCTTTGGACAAATTGCGATTTTTAGTACTATCTCATACATGATTCTGGAGTATGGGTGATAAAACATCCACAGAATCCTGTATGATTCAAGAAAAAAGGTGAAATATACGTTACAATTACAAAATTGTTTCTCAATATTAGCCTATATAAAGATGTTGGCATTTGGGCGCCAAAAATATTCAAAGTCAACGCTTGTTGGCAAAATTCACAAGATAATATGATGAATTCATATTTATATAGTTTATATAGGCCTGCATATTACTTGTTTTATACGTAGTAATGAAAAGATTTGAGCACATGTCATTTCAAGCCCTTAATACAATGTAATTTCATATACCGTTCATAAGCAGAAATGAGAATGGCAGGTGCAATTTACTACTCTGATCATGCAAAATAAAACAAGAATATCATTTATAACTGATGTTCTTATAACAACAAATGCTTTATGTCTCTAAAGGAATGTTGTAACATACGTTACCTGAAAATATTTTTCCAAAACCCATTTAAACTGCTTTATTTTTTATAAATAAGGATTAAAATTCTTTGAATTAATAGCTCACAGTTCTGTTTCTTAGAAAATGCATCGGTACTGAATGCAAATGCGTGACCAACAAAAGATCAAAGATCCCGTAGCACTTATAGTATTAAAATTTAGACCTTAATTGAGAAGTCAATGTTATATCTTTGAACACCCAAGAAGGAAATTCTTATTAAATGCTAGTTTTTACATATTTTCCTTTAATGTAAAGTGATAAATCACACAAATTGAAGTTAGTATCATTTGTAGTATCCCATCCGGGATCCCACAAGGTTAAAAATTTGATAACAAGATTTGAGATCATAATTTTGAAATAGCCAAATCATTAATACATGTATACCCAATTGCTGAAATCAAAATACCTACACCCTTCTAAATCAGCTCAGATCTTGATAATTATTTTACATTAGAAATTACAAACATCCTGAAATATTCAATACAAATACTGGCTTTTTGATAGATATGGATATGTACTTTGTGTTGTACTATACCCATTTTTTAATTTCATCATAGGGAAATATCTGTTCAGTGCAATTACGTATCTATCAATCACACAATGCAGCATGACAGCTAAAATAATTTAATTAATTGAAACTTTTTTCAAAATAACTTAGTCACTTAAGCATGTATATCATTTATCTCTAATTTCGTGCATGGTTTTATTCGTTTTGAAACAGAATACTGATGGTCATAATCTAGTAACGTATGTTACCATTTGTATGAAACAAGTCACAATTATCTTAAATGCACTTCAGTGTCAATACTGTAGCCATTTAAATCAAAATTATTGTTTCTCTTTGATTAAGATGGATATTTTGGTTCTACTGCATGTTTTTCAAATTGTTTGTCTGGAATGTTGGCCAAGTGGTTAGAATAAGACTTAATGGTTAGTAGAAGAGTCTTGTACTTGTGCACATGAGAAAAATATGAGAGTTATGCCAAAGAACCATGAGTATATTAATTAGAATGGGCATTTTTCAATTCTTTTCTTTACTTTAACACAAACTGCATGTACATGTATATTGAAAGTCAGCCAGCAATGTCAAACAGGAATGCAAATAGAATGTTAAATCACCAGCCATGTACACATTAACACCTATAAAGCTCATATAAGCATGCGACTTATAGACCCATCATGCAATTTTCTTATTTTAATGAAGTAAGACTTGGGTTGTATTTGAATGAGGGCTTGATATTGATAAAATTCTATTGCTTAAGCAATTTATCATTATTCATGTAATGTTTCAGAATGTAAGATATAAAAGAAGCTCTAATTCTATCAAAGATATGTTTCTTTTTGCATAAAAAGTACTTATAGTTTGTATCTAGTTCAAAGTTAAAGCATTTTTTAAGTTACTTTTTTTTACTAAAATCTTTACTTTTGTAAGAACTAATCATGTTCAAGAGCATAACAATTGGAGTGCATCTAATTGTCCTTTGGAAGCAGCAATTATGTTTTATTTTCTAAAAAAGGGTCTTTTAAATGTAACATATATTACTCTCTTTGATAGCTAAATCAAAATGTATATGGCAATGTTCTATTCATTTGAATATAATATGGTCATAGTCATGTAAATTTTAAGTATTGATCTGAATTGCACAGTTTCTTGGCAAAACTAGGATTGCATTCAATGTACTTTTGCATTCAATTGGAAACCAAAGAGAGCTAAAATGCTTCAAAGAATTTCCAGGCCATTTTAACAGTATAACACTCTTATCTAGTTGGCCATCTAACCATGAATTTCTTGTATTTATCGTACACATTATTCCATTCATCACATCATCCTTTTAAAGCCTCTAGCTGCTTATACAACGAAGATGAACGATAATCAACTCGTTTGTACTGGCTGGTGAAACCTTGTACAAATGATATGGAGTCAACTGCGCTACCAAATCCAATGTGCTACCAACTGGGCTACGATCGTGATCAACTCTAAGAAATATTTTTAACTTTTCTGTACTAAATTGATGGAACTATTGCTAAAAAAATATTTTAGGAACCGCTTTTTCCATCTATTTGGTCATCATTTTTCACAATGAAAAATGTCTTTTATCATCACAAGTAACATATATAACTTGTGTTTTATTCTAAAAATGTGAAAAAAAAGTCTCAAACATAGAAGAAACCATAAGCTGCCTCAACAGTGTGTTTGGAAGCTGCCTCAACATTGAAATTGGTGCAATTCCATAAACTATGATAGCGGCTCAATAATAATTATACCTATAAATAAATTGTAACGTATTTTGCATGCTTTTGAAACCACAATGAGCCTTGAAATGATTGAAATTTATATTGATACCTTAAAAATACTTTAAACAGTTGTGGTTTATAGTTGACTAAGACAATGAGGGATTTTACAATAATTGCAATCAGATGAGATATGAATAAGCCTATTGTAATTGATGGGTAAATTCGTTACTTTAGAGTAACGTATTTTGCAAATAGCTTGATTGGCAGATGCATGAAAAAAAATTAAAATCTCCCAAAGAACAGATGCTTATAGAAAAACACAGTAAACAAAATATTCAGTAGAGCATTGATGAATATAACATTTCTTTTGAATGCATTACATTGAAATTTAAATGTAACGTATTTTACTCCCATGCATTGCTTGTAAGGGCTATATTTTTCAAGTCATAATGTAAATGGGCTTCAAATACCTCCAGAATCACAAATATTATTAACAAAAAACAAAATATCATTTAATATTTACTAAATTACAGGTAATTTCTATAACAAGACAAACAACTGAAATTGTTTTATGAAAATTTTATGGGTCGGTTTCTTTAAAGTAACGTATCTTGCATTTGCCCCAGTGGCCAGACTGCTAACAAGTTTCAAAATGCTCAACATTGCATAGGCTTTTAGAAAAGCAATGTTAACAATCTTCCCAATGGGGCAGCTATGGAAAAATCATTCCTATCTGTGTGCCTTTCTTTGAAATTCAAAAGTAACGTATTTTACTTCCATATCATGCCTTCAATGGGGATTTATTTACAAAGTATTAGTATGAATTTGCTCCACATACATTCAGCAACATAGATTTTGGTATTAAAAGATCACTTCTGGTCATTTTGACTCATTTTTTCACTGTACAAACCTAAAATCTTGTCTTGAAAATTTGATAGGTAATTCACTTTGAGGTAACGTATCTCACTAATGCCCCACTTGTATGAGTGCTAACAAATCTCAAAATGTTCTATATACCATGGACTATCAAACAGGCAATGTTAACAAAATTCCCAGTGAGGCAGGGATAGACAATTAATTTCTATATTAATAGTTTTCTTTGAAATTTAAGGGTAACGTATTTTACTGCAATATCACGACTCTTAAGATGACCAGATTTTTCAAAAAATTCCATAAATGGACCCTACAGTTAATCAGTAACACAAATATATGTATAAGAAGTCAACTTTTTGACATTTTAACTTCAATTTTTTGGGTACTCTTTTATAATTCATTTTCAAAATTTTGAGGGGTGTGCTACTTTAAAGTAACGTATCTTACAAAAGCCCCACTCGCCAGAGTGCTAACATGTCTCAAAATGTTCTACATACCATGGACTTTCAGAAAAATATGGTTTACAAAATTCCCCCTGGGGGGGAACAAAACCCATTCTGGCTCATGGACTAATAGGTCATGAGAGCAAATCTTAGAAAAACCTTGTAGACACTCTTTAGGCCATACTTTTGATTTATCAACCTGAAAATTGGTCGGATTGATTGTCTTGTTGAAATTTGGGTAAAGTCGAAATTTGGTCAAGAAGGGTCAAGCACTTGGTCACGATGTAAAATCAAAGTAAAATCTCTTAGACCTTCCACAGGCCACATTTTTTTCAATCAATCGAAAACTTGTCAGATTGATCGTCTCAATTAAATCTCGATCAAGTTTGACATTCGGTCTAGTGGGGTCAAAAACCAAAAAACCAGGTCATGAGGTCAAATCTTAAAAAAAACCAAACTTTTAGACAATCTAGAGGCTATATCATTGGCTTCATCAACCTGAAAATTGGTCAGAATGATTGTCAAAAAATAAGGTCAATAGGCCAACTATTAGAAAACCTAACAGGTACTTTTGATGCCATATTTTTTGCTCTATAAACATGTAAATTGGTCAAATTTATTGTTTTGATAAGACCGTAGACAATGTTACGTATTGTCCTTAAGTAATATGTATATGCGTGAAATAATTATAAAGTCCAAGTACAATCATACAAACATTTATTCAAAGAATCATTTACATGTATTTATAACTACAAGCTTATCAGTGTGACTATATCAAGATCTAAGGAAGAATGAATCTAATTACAGGTACTACAGTATTTATACTAAGCATTGTACTGCAAGGGTTTAACTAATAAGTAAATACACAACAGACAAAATCCATTATTTTGATTATATCTTAGACAGTAAACTCAGGTGGCCATTTTAGGGCCAATTTAGCCATCTTGTTTGGGGGTCTTGCAGGTCAAAGGTCAATGTCAATTAAAATTTCTCCAAAAACTTTATCTAAAGAATGATAAATTTCGATTCCTTAACTTTGTAAAACTGTTGCCCATGATCCAACTTCGTCTGAAAAAACTTTCTGTGCTCCAACCTTAGTAGCAAGTTACCTAGAATGACTGCTTACTAAAGGCCTTAGGGGTCTGTTTTACTAAACATCTTACGATAATTTTTTACGCAAGTCAAAAATTAAAGTTGCTTCTACATAAAGAACTAAATATTTAATTTTGCAGTGCATCATCTCATTAGAATCGCATTCTAAGGACGATTAATTTGTGATAGTGCAATGCAGAATATATCAATGAATGAAAGCATCAGATACGATTTGTGTTTTTGACTCAAAATTAATTTGTGTGATTAATTTGCGCGCAAGAAGTTTAGTAAAACAGGCCCCTGTATTTGCCCTTAAAATGAAGGCTTCTTATTTGAAAATTGAGGTAATGAATTGCATCCTTCACTGATAGCATTTCTATGGAGACAAATCGCTGCATAGTTGGGGGTGTCATCTGCTTTGAGGCAATTCTACTTTCTGAAATATGGAATCACCTGGAAGTATAATAAAGGGACTGCACAGGAAAGAGTGAACAAATCAATGGCTCTGTGCTAAAAACTTAAAAGTTGTAAGTACCTATAAACATATAGGCAGTTACAACTGTTCTGCACTAATCTATCAATATGTTCTTGTTCTTTTATAATTTCAGGTTCAATTCAGGAAGAAACTTCACTGGTTGCTTTAACATACAGATCGATGGAAGCTGCAAAGAAAAAGTTGATGGAAATGGCTTCAGATACCGCTATGAAAAAAGAAGAAATCAACAATAACATTGGTACAGTTTGCATTGTATATTGTGAACCTTGTAAAGAAGAAGCAAAGCTGATATCGGCCAATGGATTTTGCGTAGATTGTAACGAGTATTTATTCAAAGATTGTTTTTCTGTTCATAGAAAACCAAAACTATGCAGAAATCACAACCTCCTTGACCAAAAATGTATGCCAAAGAATAAACCAAATGCTATTTGTAACAGCATTTATGCATGTAGTCTACATAAGGATAAGCAGCTTCTTTATTACTGCATGGGACATGAAATGGTAGCTTGTGAGATTTGTCTGAAATTAGAGCATAGGAGGTGCCTCCAGGAGAAACTGTTAGTGAAAATCTCAGGTTCTCTTTTTGAGAGAGAAAGAATGGTTAAAGTACATAACAAACTTGAACGTTTGAAAAAAGAATTTGAGCGAAATGAGAAAATTACTATGCTGAATACTCAGAACATTGAAAGGGGCTTTAATTATTTGATTTCATGCATCAAAAAAATGAGAGATATAGATATACAAATGAATTCATCAATTCAATTTGTCTGTAAAAAGATGGTTCACGATATTACAGCACTCCAAAACAAGCTACATGATTTGTCTGTTAAAGATGACTCTAAGAAAGCATTTATGTTTATGAAAGAAGTAGAGTTGCAGGTTGATCATTATTGGAAATACCTTGGTTTGGTGAGAAATGACAACAAGCTCTTTGAATACAATTTTCTTCCCAAAACTATTGAAGGTGATTTCTATGGAGAAATTGGTTCAATACTCAAGGATCCAGCACTAGGAATAACTATCAATGTCACAACTTCATCAGACAAGGAAGAATGCCATATCACAGGCATTGAGATT
Source organism: Fragum whitleyi (assembly GCA_948146395.1). Classification (NCBI taxonomy): domain Eukaryota; kingdom Metazoa; phylum Mollusca; class Bivalvia; order Cardiida; family Cardiidae; genus Fragum; species Fragum whitleyi. The sequence goes on along the minus strand of OX411548.1, from coordinate 27,612,404 downwards.
CTGAATGGTAACAAACTAGTTATTGCAGATAATGCTAACAGTAAAGTTAAATTGATTGATATAGAAAACAGTTCAGTGACTGAGCTCGAGATGGATGTGCAACCATGGGATGTGGTTAAGATCAATGACTAGACTGTTGCAGTAACAGGCAATGACTACCTAAATAAAACCGTACTGGTGTCTATTGGAGAAGAAATGACTATAGACAAATGTGTTAGAAGCAGTACATGTGGAATGTATCATGGCATTGTCTACAACGACAAAGACTTCATTGTTTGTTTCAAAAAAGACAATGAAATCTTGAGTACCACTGGAGGAGTTGTTAAATATTTCAATAATACTACAAACTTCCAGAGTGATCCGCCGGAGGAAAAGTTTGGAGATGTAAAATATATGGCGTTTGGGCCAAATAAAGAGCAGGTTTACCTCTCAGATGGAAAGAACAATCGGATCCTGATTATGAATCAAGAAGGGGAAGTAATAAAAAGTTATGAAAATGATCAACTTGTGTGTCCAAATGGTATTACAGTAGGAAATAACGGTAGAGTTTTCGTTTGCAGTACTGAAAATCATATGATATTTGAAATTTCTTCTGATTTGACATATGGAGACGTCATTCTGAACACTACTGACGACATATGCTCTCCACAAAGTTTGTTATTTGATGAGCAAAGCAACAGATTATTTGTGGGGAACAAGAGCAATGAAATTAAGGTCTTTATAGTATAAATATTTTGTATATTGAAGTGTCAGCGCAATACTATTGTAAGGGCCTATAAATGTATTGGCACTTACAATGGTATTGTGTGCCATCCTTATAGCCCAGTTGTTAGGGTGTTGGACTGTCAATCTAGAGGTCCTGGGTTCAATCCCCAACAGTGGCACTCATTCTTTCTGACTTTTTGTCACCCACCAATTGGTCGATATTCGTAGACCTATGTGGGATAGCAGCTCGAGGCTAGGAAATGATGTAATTGTAGTACTGGTGTTAGAAATATCAGGAATCCACTGTTAGATGCCCCATTAGCCGGGATATAACTTGGAAAATGTTGAAAGCGGAATAAAACATCATTATAACAAACAATCAATGGTATTGCATTGATACCTTGATATGTATTCCGCCATAGGCACAAAGTCCATTTTGGAACCCCATAATATAAACATTTGTTATGTGTATTTATGTTCTGTGAATTTAGGTAAAATGAAAGTTTAATTACACAACCATGGGTTGATAATCGTAGACCTATGTGAGATAGCAGCTGGAGGCTAGGAAAGGATATGGTGGTTGTACTGGTGAGAGAAATACCAGGAAACCATTGTTAGGTGCTCCATGTGCCAGATATAACTGAAAAAATGTTGAAAGCGGCGTAAAAATCTATTCAATCGATCCATTTCATTACGTTTCTGTGTCACCAAAGCTCTTAAATTATGTCTATAAAACTTAACAAATTATGTGTGGGTAGACTTTTTTTAGATCCCTAAAATGGGAAAAATAGTTAATGAAAAAATGTGGAGAATCTTAAGGTTAACGCTAGAAGAGCCATCATGTTAGTAGTTTAAAAAGAATGGCCGTCAGTAAAAAAACCCAAACAATTGATAGAATTTTGTTCAACGATTTTATTGTTGTAAAACTTCAAGTTTGAAGAAAAATCGACATGAAAAAAGGCAGAGTTTTCCAAAAATCTTAATCAATAATAGATGAAATAGATGAAATTTTAAAATTAAAATACATTCTTATGTATTAGTTTTATATAGTTTAAGCTCCACTGGCTGAAGGCTACTGGGGCTATTGTCATGGCGTTGTGTCCCTCGGTCCGTCCATCTGTCCGTCCATCCGTCTGTCCATCCGTACGTCTGGTCGTAAACTTTTTCTTTAAAGATGTTCCCTGAGAAAATAATGGATGATTTTCAACCAAACTTCACAGGAGTGATCCTTGGGTGACCCTCTGTCAAAGTTGTTCAAGACATTCTGATCCAATGAAAAACATGGATTAAATGGGTGTGGCAAATTTCCAAATAAAGTAAAAAGTGAGTTTTCTCAGATTCTTATGGATGGATACCAATAAAATTTTACATGAATGATCCTTGGTCGACCCTTTATCAGTCTACAAAAAGTGATTGTGATCCAATGAAAAATATGTATTTTATGGGCGGAGGTCAATTCTCTATATGTTATATAGTGGAAACTTTCAAAATCATTTTCTCAGAATAGATGGATATCACCTAAATTTCACTGGAATGATCCTTTAGTGAACCTTTATCAATCTATCAAAAATTATTATTCGGATGAAAAATATGTATTTCATGGGCAGAGGTCATTTCTCTATATGTTATATAGTGGAAACTTTCAAAATCATTTTCTTAGAATGTAACAAATTTATATGATTATCAACCTAATTTCACTGGAATGGCCCTTTGGTGAACCATTATCATGCAACCAAAAGTTATTGTGATTGGATGAAAAATATGTATTTTATGGGTGGAGGTCATATCTCTTTGTTATATAGTGAGAACTGAAAATCATTTTCAACATCAGTAGAACCCAAACTATCTTAAAATCGAGTCAAAACTTTTTATTTGCTATTACAGGAATTTCAAGCCTGTGAAGCAACTGAAGCCATTCGTGGCTTTCTAGTTATCAATGTGGTTAAAAATAACAATAGTAAGATACAACCAAATAAATAAAGAAAATTTGTGTTGACCCAATTTCCCCTATACGCGAATTTTATAGCCGGTTTTCAAAATGTTTCGCTGCCGCATTATCAAAATGATTATCATAAATCATTCTACATTTTTGAAATATCATTTTTAGCTCACCTGAGCACAAAGTGCTCAAGGTGAGCTATTGTGATCACTCACCGTCCGTCGTCTGTCCGTCGTCAGTCAGTCCGCCTGTCCCACTGTCCTTCAACAATTTCTTTAAACATCTTCTCCTCCTTAACCACTGAGCCAATCAAGTTGATACTTGGCATGGGTGTTCCTTGGTTGGAGCTCACTAAAATTTGTTAAAAGAATTTAATTTTATCAAAAACTCTGGTTGCCATGGTAACTTAAAGGACAAAATGGCAGAAAATATCAAAAAAAAATCTTCTCCTCCTAAACCACATGGCCAATAAAGCTGTAACTTGGCAAGGATGTCCCTTTGGTAAAGCTCTTCAAAAGTTGTTAAAAGAATTTGATTTCATCAAAAGCTCTGTTTCCATTGAAACGGAAAGTCTGAAAAATGGCAGAAAATGGCCAAAATGTCAGAAAACATTCTTCTCCTCCTAAACCACAAGGCCAATCAAGCTGAAACTTGGTAGGGATGATTCTTGGGTGAACCTCTTCAAAAATGGGTAAAAGAATTTAATTTCATCAAAAACTCTGGTTGCCAAGGTAATAAGGAAAGTCTGAAATGGCCTTAAATTGCTGATAGTTTTAGAAAAAATTCTTCTCCTCTCAAACCACTTGGCCAATCAAGCTGAAACTTTGCAGGGATATTTTTGGGGTGAAGCTCTTCAAAAGTTGTTAAAAGAATTTCATTTCTTCAAAAACTCTTGTTTCCATGGTAACCAAAAGTCCAAAAATTACCGAAAATGGCTGAAAATTTTAGAAAAAAAACTCTTCTCCTCCTAAACCACTAGGCCAATCAAACTGAAACTTGGCAGGGATGATCTATGGGTAAAACTATTCATAAGTTGTTAAAAGAAATTCATTTCTTCAAAAACTCTTGTTTCCATGGAAATAGAAAGGCTGAAAAATGGCCTACATTCACAAAAATCTTAGAATAATTTCTTTTCCCCCTTAACCATAAGGCCAATCAATTTCAAACTTAGCAAGGATGTTCTTGACGTGTAGGTCTACTATAGTTGTCATAATTTGCCATGGTAAGAGAAAAGTTGAAATTTTACGAAAAATCAAGTACATCAAACAAATTCTGGTATTCATAACATGGTTGACAAGTTATGAGTTGACTTACTCAGGTGAGCGATAAAGGACCATCATGGTCCTCTTGTCTTGTACAATTACCGGGAAAATTTCGTAGAGATACATTTTAAAATATAAAGTGGGGTTCACACGATGTGTTTTTTCACATCTGTCTTTTCAGATCTTCAAAAACACACTGTGTGAACCCCTAGATAATGAGCGTTCTGTTAACAGATCTGCTTTACAGACGGAATAGAACATGTTCTATTTTGCCTGCTTTTTCATACAGAATTGACCAATCAGAAGCTTTTCTTAGGATACTGACCGAGATGACTTGATAGCATCTGTTTATACTTGTCAATTACCTGGACAAACTGTTTACTTTTGGTATCATATGAATGAATCAATCATTTCATTGAAAGCTCCACGAGCAACATCCTACTATAAATTGAAAAAATTGAAAAAGAGTCAACTATTTCAATTATTTTCTATTTAACTCTATTGAACACCCCCCCCCACACACACACACATAAAAAAAATGTGGCTTCCAAAATGACTTATCTTAGTTTTGTCAATGGAGAGCAAAACTATTATAACTCCCATAACTCCCATACATTCTTGTTCTTTTCACACAATATTCAAAAGAACTTTTATTTTTTATATTATTATTTAATTGATAGAAATATATAAAGCGAAATTGTCACCACACTCTAGGCATAGTAGTTGTGTAACTAGTTTTATATGTTTAATAAACCAATGAAGCAACATCTTTTGGATGCTATAATTTGAAATCATTAAGTAATGAAATATGACGATTCTTGATATTTTTCAATGGATAGTTTTTTTTCCTGCAAAAATATCCGGCATTTTTTTCACAGATGTACCGATAGAGATATTCGCCAGATCAATATGGTACTCACTTTATCATTTTTTCATAGAGGTGTGAAAAGAAATATTTGGTCAATCGTGATGTAACTTTTTGTTTCATGAACCAAAGAGTAAATCATTGCCAGATAACACATTTCTAGACCTTTCCAAAGCATTGTTTTAAGAGGTTAATTAAGAATCGTATTCTTGCAGTAAAAGTATAGAAAAACTGCATGCATACACCTTTACTTCCTTTCATTTGATATTACCTACAGCGACATGGGCCGTCGTAATAGAACAGTTTGAAGTGCGCCATACAGGCAAATTGGAAGTCCTGGGTTAGATCCCCGACGGCGGCACTCATCCTTCCGGCAATTTGTCCCCCCCATGGGGTTGACAATGGGTTGAGGAAAGGATGTGATGCCTGTGAATTAAATACCAGAAATCCATTGTTAAGCGCACCAGTCACAGCAATATAACTGAAAGATTGTTGAAAGCGGTAAAACACCTTTCAAACTTACGGCGTTTCATATCCTGGTTTCAGAGTAAATGCGCAAAAAGAATATGCAGTAACAATAAAATTAAAAGCTGAGAAGAAGTCTGAGCTATGCAATCACAGAGCTTGTTCTCAGCTGTAGTTATGACATTAACAGTTTGATCTCCTAGCTATAACTAGCATATTTACTGTACAGAACCAGAATGAGCAATATTTTATTTTGTTATATCCGTAGTATTGATAAGAAAATTTATATGGGGGAAACTTTGAAAAAGAAACACTTTTATTTGAACCAATTGAAAGTTTTCATTATCAGTATTATCATGTTAATCATAATCATTATTATCAGAATGTTTGAGAAGTTGCATTTTAATACTCTGTGATTCTGTTTGTCTTTTGATAACTAGCATGTTCTTTTTCTATCTTTTTATTTCTTGTTAATTAAAAAGGGCAAAGTGGCTTGATAAGAAATAGATATCCATCTCCACATTCCGGTAATGTAATACAATACTTCAGCTCAGAAATAACTGACCTGGGTCATCCAAAGCATATATGTAAAACATACCGTCTGAACCCTAAAAACATATATGCTTCAAAACATTTCTGGTTTTTCATATCTGCTTAAACATGCCGTGTGAACCCTACTTAAAATCGATTGGAAATCAAATTACTTCCAACAGAAAAAAGTTTTGTCTGTCTTATTTGGTATATTAATCAAATAGCAATTATAAACAACTAGGCATGGAAAAAATCTGCTTGCTATAAACAAGAATTGCTTCTGAATAATACGGTGTCATAAAGTATAAATGGCAAAACGACGTAACAAAATGTTGGGCATTAGCGTGCTCGACGTCCTTGCAGTTACTATTCTTTCGGTAGATTGATAAGGAAAATTTGCTATGACGTCAATCGGGGTCTGTCTTATCTCGACTAACTTTTCGAGTGGTTATGACATGAATTGTTATTTTTCATGAAAAAACACTTTTCTCCTCCTAATTCACTAGGCCAATCAAACTGAAACTTGGCAGGGATGATCTATGGGTAAAACTATTCATAAGTTGTTAAAAGAATTTCATTTATTCAAAATTTCTTGTTTCCATGGAAATAGAAAGGCTGAAAAATGGCCTACATTCACAAAAATCTTAGAAAAAATTCTTTTCCCCGTTAACTATAAGGCCAATCAATTTCAAACTTAGCAAGGATGTTCTTGACGTGTAGGTCTACTATAGTTGGCAAAACAATTTGCCATGGTAAGAGAAAAGTTGAAATTTTACAAAAAATAAAGTACATCAAACAAATTCTGGTATTCATAGCATGGTTGACAAGTTATGAGTTGACTTACTCAAGTGAGCGATAAAGGACCATCATGGTCCTCTTCTCTTGTACAATTACCGGGAAAATTTCGTAGAGATACATTTTAAGATATAAGGAGTATTAAGATTTGGTTGTGTGGACATTATTTTCAAAAACGTATTATTCAGTTTTAAAGTATAACGTCATTACATTTCGCACTGAGCTTTTTCAGCAACCCAAGACAAACACGATTAAAATCGATTGGAAATCAAATTACTTCCAACAGAAAAAAAGTTTTGTCTGCCTTATTTGGTATATTAATCAAATAGCAATTATAAACAACTACGTTTTGAAAAAATCTGCTTGCTATAAACAAGAATCACTTCTGAATAATACGGTGTCAAAACGTATAAATGGCAAAACGACGTTACAGAATGTTTGACATTAGCGTGCGCGCCGTCCGTGCAGTTACCATTCCTTCGGTAGATTGATATATACAATACGTACATAGTGTTTTGTATGAGAAAAAAAAATATCTAACGAGGTTGTGAGAAATGGTCATTGTCGAGGCTCTGCCGAGTCAATTATGAATTCCCACAATCGAGTTAGATATTTTTTTCATACAATACACTGAATACGTATTATATTTATCTTATAACCTCTATTTGCCTTGTTTTCGGATAGGTTTCGAACAGAAATGCAAGTTTCTAAAAATAACCGCATTATATCATTGTTATTAAAAAAAACTATGTTATATCATAAAAAATATCATATGGGATGTTACCACACGGATATTTGTAAAGTTAAAAGAGAAAAGGAAAATGTTCGATGACGTCAATCGGGGCCTGTCTTATCTCGACTGACTTCTCGAGTGGTCGCGACATGAATTGTTAATTTTCATTGATTCAAACGTCGATTTCAACAATTTTACACCTATCCATGGTTTCCTATTCTTTCTCACAGTACGACCAGAACATTTCATTCGAGTTATCATCTGCATTTCCCACAGACTAGATTTAGTTCTGATTTTTTTCGATAGTCGTGGCAAACCGGTTTCAATAAAAATGTCCGAGCAATTTTGTTATTTAGTGTCAGCGATAAGAAATACGCATGACATGTTTACCAGTAGACGCGATATGACCTAAAGATTGGTAAACGCCGCATTAAACCCCATTCAAACAAACAAACTGGCATGGCGGAGGCCCTGGGACTGGGAACACAGAATCTTGAATTGAAATTGATTGATTGGATGGAGTTTAACGCCGCTTTCAACACTTTTTCAGTTATATCGCGGCGACTGCATCTTGTTGAACCGAGATCAATAAAGACCAATCAAGTACAAAATCCTCGTATGTTTTCAGGGTAACAACATTTTGGCACAATAATCATGACACTTGATCACGGTCTGGCCAAAGGGATGAACCCTATTAAAAATGGAAACGTTCCATTGCATATCACGGAAGTTAGCTACTCCAATTCTGCTTCAGACAATTGAAAATGATAGCAACTGTATTCTATTACAACACGATGGCGTAAAACGCATAAATGAAATAAGAAATTACATAGAACTTTATTCGCAATAAAATTCATACATCGTGTTTTACTGTGTGTACAGATAGCTCCACCCTTTATCTAGCTGCAATAATGTACCCCTCTCTCTGATATCATACTTAAGGTTCATGTAAAGTGTTTGAGACCCAATATTTAGGGCACTTCATTAGCCAAGAAAAAGCAGTATGTCCAGGTATATTATATATCAAAATGAAGCTATTCGTGAGCACAAGCAGTTAGGCAACATAAGACCGGTCGCCATAGCTATAGCGGTATAGCCAAAACATATGGAAAAGGGTCATTTTGTGCAGAACAAGCAACTGCATGACGGTTGCATAAAATTGCCCCGTATTTTAACAAAGTACAGTCTGAAGTACCATCCAGGTAGTGCTACAACCTTAGAAATGAAACTCTATCTCAAAAGGCTCTTTTGAAACAATCAATTTCCATTTATTTTGTCAACATACATGTCAAACCGGTTTGGTCTGTTTTCAAAATAGATGTAATGTATGGTGCAACATCACACCATAATATTGTGAAATATTTTCTGCGATTTATTTCAAATTATAGTTTTTTTTAATTCAATGATCTACAATATTACTATATATTTATCATTCTGTGAAATAGAAATTGATTTATTGCTAAACACCCATACAGGTATATAAACAATCAATGTCTATTTATGTTTTGATAAGACACCATACCCTTAAAAGATCTACACGTTTACAAAATTAGAATGACATATGTGTTTATAAAATAAGTCAAAATAAATTGCTTGCATAACTACGTTTTGATGCTGAGTTTTATACCAATGGTTGTAGCACTACCTGGATGGTACTTTAGGCTAGACTTTGTTAAAATATGAGCCAATTTTATCCAACAGTCATGCAGTTGCTTGTTCTGTACAAATGACCCTTTTCCACAATGTTTTGGCTATATCGCTATAGTTATAACAGTCTTATGTTTTTCAACTGCTTGTGCTCATAAATAGCTTCATTTTGATATTTTATATTCCTGGACATACTGTTTTTTCTTGGCAAATGAATGTCCTTCAAATTGGGTCTCAAACACTTTACATGAACCTTAAGGTTCGTGTAAAAAGTTTTGAACCAAAACAAATGCTTCTTCTATTTTCAAAAAGGACAGTTCGCCAAGCAAGGCAACAAATCAAATGGAAGCTGTAGACGAGCACAAGGAGTTGCACAACATTCGAGGCCCCATCTCATAACAGAATAGCCAGACCTTTATGGAAAAGGGATATTTTGTTCAAAACCAATAACTTCATTATGGCTTGATAAAATTGATCATGGTGTAGACAAATGTTCCTACTAGGTACTACTACAACCTAAGATATAAATCTGTCTCAAAGGGCTCTTTTGAAACAACAAATTTCCATTTATTTTGTCATAATACATGTCAAACCGGTTTGGTCTGTTTTTAAATAGATGTTAGGTATGGCGTAACAACACACCATAATATTGTGAAATATATTAAGCGATTTATTTCAAATTAGTTTTTTTTTATTTCAATGATCTATAATAAACTACTATATGTTCATCATTTTGTGAAATAGAAATTGATATTTTGCTTACAACCTTACAGGTATATAAACTATTAATGTCCATTTAAGTTGTGATAACACACATCATACCTTACAAAGATCTACACGTTAACAAAATTAGAATTACATATACAACATATGTGTTTATAAAATAGGGCAAAATAAAATGCTTGCATAACTAAATTTTGGGCCCGAGTTTTATACCAACGGTTTTAGTAGTACATGGGTTGTACTGTAGACTGTACTTAGTTTAGACTATGAGCCAGTATACACTCCCCCCTCCCCCCCCAGGGGGAATTTTCGGGACTATGTTTTTTTGAAAGCCCAATGTCTAACGAGTATATTCTGAAAGTCTGCAACTTGGCTGTTGGGGCTTTTAGGAGTTATTGAGGTCAAAGGTCAACAAGTGCACTTTTTCTATGAAAGAATAAATGAGCTGGATTTGAAATGGTATATTCAACTATCTTTTCATGTTATTGAGCAGGAAATGGTTCTAGATGAATCACCAAATATTTTTCTGCTAGGAAATTTCATTTTAGGGGAATTTAATGATAATTTTTATGAAATCAAAGTACTGAAAGTACTGAAATCGGTTCATATATAAGAGATTAAACCATAAACAATAGGCCATTTCAGACCACAGGAGGATTTTTTCGTTATATTTTCCCATCAACTTAAACAATAATTTGCCTGAAAGTAATTTGTATCATTTGTCATTTGATTTCTATTGTATTTGTTGGTTTTAAAGATTAAGTCAGGCAGTGCATTTAAATGAATATCATATATTTACGTAGATAAATTGAAAGGAAAACTTATTTTTTTACGTTTCTGCGAATAAAATGCATTTTGAGGCAACTTTAACAACTTAAAATTATTGAAAGTATCAACTGTGGCACCTTTGAGAGTAAACTGCATCTTCATAGATTTAATCAAAGAACTGAAATGACTGTATATCTTTGCTTATATACATGTTCAAACTTAGGGAATACCCTTTTTCATTCTTAAAAGTGGAACATCCCTTTTGCTTTCTTTTATATCTTGTGTTCCTTGTAAAAGTTCATGTTGGTGTCAGATTGTGTCCACTGTAGTTGTGCTTTATATTAGTTTAGGTATAGATATAAAAGCATTACAGATTTACTTGTATGTATAATGAAAGTATAGATAAAATGGTACAAAAGCTAGATTTTGCAAGGGTTTTTTTTGTTTGCATAGGCACTTAATCACAGTTTCTTATAATTAAAAGAGTTACTCACTGTCATTTAAATATTGAATGGTTTAAGCTTTAAAGCACATAACTATTACTTTTTTATAGATCAAAGTACTGAAAGCACTGAATGTCAAAGATAAAAAAGAGACCAATTTTTTATCTCTCAAGAGTCAATTCCATTTTCTTTAGTCTAACAACAGTTATCACAATTGTGTGAGTCTAGAAGGGAGCCATTGGGCCATGGGCTTTCTTGAATGTAAAATGGAATTCTTTCTAACCAACTCTTCACCCATTAAGTGAACTTGATTATTTACAATATTCAAACCTTAATGGAAAAAGTTATGTTTCCAATGGATATTTACATTGTTACATTTTCCAAACTTTTTTCTGATGTACTGAATGCTATTTTTTTCTTCAAAATTTGTTTTTGTAAAAACATTTCATCAGAAAATTCATAGTTTGTTTCTGTGTATATAGCCAATATTTTTGGAAGATGACCACCCTTTCCGGCAGAAAAAAAAGCAAGGGGCCTGGTAGGTCCAGTAAATTGCATAGCTAGACTGAATATCAGTTATCAAATTTAAGTTTATATGAATCCTTTTGTGAAACTTTTTCATAAAAAATTATCATATATATAGAAGCTGATCAAACAAGAGAACTGACATTACTGACAAAGGGATGAGATATGTAATTAGGGTATTTTATATAAGGAAATAAAAGTAAATTGAAAAAGAAATTCAAGATTATAATATGCAAATCATGTTTCGGTACTTTCAGTGCTTTGAATTTCAACAAATAAGCCTGTTATCTTCAAAAATGTCTTGAAACTTTTATGAATTTGAATCACCTGTTCATTGAATTGAATCATGACGTTCAGAATATTGTACAAACCAAATAACAAATATTACTAGCAAAAGAGTGAGACATTACTTAAAAAATGTAGTTAATTTGTCACAATAGCTCCCCTTTACCAGATTTTTTTTTATCAATTATGGAGAAAAGCTAAGGTAAGCAAAACTAAAAAATTCACATATGATAGTTTCAAATCATTCAATTGTATAACAATTGTAAGTAAATTTGAATGGACTGGAAAATAAATTCCAGATTATATTGTGTTAAAACCTTTATAATAAAAAAGTCATATTTTGGTACTTTCAGTGCTTTAATTAGCTAAAATTAACTAATATGTTTACAGTTGGCTTGAACCTTTTTTGTAACTGTGTATTTTATTGAATGATTACATGCTGAACATGATCATTCCAAATCATAAGCATCTAATGACAATAAGTTTAACTTAAATTTTAGTATAGTTATGACACTGGCATACTCAGGCCATTATAGTAATCACAAATTGGGCACATTTAAGCAAGCAATGTTAAAAAACTTTGTTCATATGCTTAAAGGTATCCTCCAGCATATCCAGACTAATATAATTATTGGAAAAGGAAGCAGAAAAACTTTTTAAATCATGTAAAATCTATATAAGCAAAAAAACGTCGGTTTTCAGTACTTTCAGTGCTTTGATTTGCTAAGAATAAACCTGATATGTGCTCAAATGCCTTGAAACTTTTCTTTTTTATTTACCTTTAAGAATTATGTAATTCAAAATATAATTAACATCAATTAAAAACATATTTTGACAATTGGTGTAATATGAATAACAGTATAGTTATAGCTTTGGCTTGATCATGCCATGGCTTAAATCAGATTTTGAACAAAATTCAAAAAGGAAATGTCTAATAAACTTTGCTTGTAGGTTTCAAGGTATCCTCTAGCATACTTAGAATAAAAGAAAATGTTATTAAAGACAGAAAAAATCTTTTTAAATCTTGTTAAAATCTTTATTAGCAAAGAAAATTGTTGATTTTCGGTACTTTCAGTGCTTTGATTTGCCCAAAGCCTCTCTGAAAATCACACAAATGTGTTTAATCTTTGTAATAATGTTTTGGGTATTGAATTATGTTGAAAAAGGTCCAAAGAAATTATCAATTCAACAAAATAAATATAAATTTCTGACTAAAGGTTAAGATTTAAATTAGTGTGCACTGGGTGACCTTTGACCTCAATAATTCCTAAAAGCCCCAACCGCCAACTTGCAGACTTTCAGAATATACTCGGTAGACATTGGGCTTTCAAAAAAACATAGTCCCGAAAATTCCCCCTGGGGGGGGGGGGGGGGGGGGGAGGAATCACCCTATTGGCCCATAGCCTAGTTAAAATATGAGCCGATTTTATTCAACCGTCATGTAGTTGCTTGTCCTGTACAACATGACCCTTTCCCCAATGTTTTGGCTTTACCTCTTTAACTATGGCAGTCTTATGTTGCTAAACTGCTTGTGCTCATAAATAGCTTCATTTTGAAATATAAAATACCTGGACAAACCGCTTTTTTCTTGGCAAATAAAGTACCCTTAAAATCGGGGCTCAAACACTTTACATGAACCTTAACGTCATATTTAGCGGGAACGTTGATGCTTTTGTCGTCAAATAACCCACGTGCTAAATTACGCGCTTCTCTTTCTGTGAAATTCTCCAAACGTCAATATCATAACTTGTCCATTTATTTTATATCCAGAGATATTTTTCAAAACTATTTTACACCAAGAAAATGTTATTAAATCAAGCTTCAGAATTGTGATTGTGTTTAATGGATATAGATATAATTTCATTTTCGCGTTGATATCTCCATGAATTATGTCTGACGGTGGCGGAGTTATATGCAAAACGAATTTCTCGGGGCTCCGCCTTCGGATTTTAACTTTAGTATATAACTCCTCCTTGTAAACTCTCACATCCCCTAGTGTAAACCGTATAGAATTCTACAGTTTCATTTGATATGAATTGAATAACAAATTTATGAAAAATCCGAAATTTTACTTTTGTTCTAAACCTGGGTAGTCATGAAATTATATAAAAAAAGAAGAAGAAGAAATAACGTAAAAATCCTTGAATAGTCGCAAATTCATAAGATTTTTTTTCAAATGTTCGAAATGGCGCTTAATTGAATCAAAGCACTGGAAGTACTGAATGTGTACGTTTCTTGTAGTATTGTAGCGTAAAGAACGAGACGAAAAGGGAAACTATCATTGTAAATTTATGATAAATGTACCATATTTCGACTCAAGTTCGGAAAGTTTCAATGTTAATGCAAATTTTATAGGAATACCCTTTTTTGGTAAGCCTATGTTTACAGGGATGAAAAACTGTGGATTAAGAGTGTAAATGACGATTTTCTAATTTAATTATTATTGAACTCTTTTTACCTTGACGCTTGACGGAGCCGACCCATTTTCGAAAGGAATGATCCTTGTGATGATTTGATCATTCTGACCAAGTTTGAAGACAATCGAATAATCAAAGCGCTAAAAGCGATTATCTTTTTCCTATGTGATTTCCAGGATACAGGGTTGTTTCCTATGGCCTGCTAAACCAGGCCAAAATCTGTGGACTATAGCGCGTTAAAAAGAAAAAGTTAACGGATAGACGGACGGAAAATCGGTATTGCTATAGCTCTACCGACCCTAGGCCCATAGAGCTAAAACTGCTCCAGCAAAGACATTCGGCTCGTGCAACAGATCGCGCGTATCTATCGAAATTAAAATTGGTCAAGTAACACAGCATATATAAAGGTGGTAACGAAAAACTGTGTAGCCATTTATCAGACGAAGCTATTGTTTTAGTTTAACGGTAGTGTATCATCAGATTGAGGTAGGCCTACGTTATGGTGCCATGATCATACTGAATTGATTCATTGACGTTATGAAAAGCAAGGACACATTCATAGAGAGTTATGGGATGAGTTTTGTGGACAATAGCACACAACTACAAAATTTGATAAAAAGTTTTCAAGCCGCATGGTATAATGTTAGTTCTTTTGTGCCCATTTAACGTACTGTTCCCGGCAAGAAGCAGTAGAGAGTCTCAAAAATTCTTATCAATCCTGGTTCTCAGATGTTCTATTCCATTTTGCATGCATTAAACTTTTCATACCCCCCCCCCTCCGAAAATTTTACGGAGATTCTGCGATTTATGAAAACGACCCCCTGTTTACGCCAATCATTCAGTAGCATCTCTATCTAATCACTTGAAACTTTACAACTTCAATTCAAAATGGTCAGGGTGTGATTTGAAATGTTTTTCTGTTTATTTCCTTTTGTCGTTTTTAAGAATTCAGAAATTCAAATAGGTGTATATTTTGTATTTTTGCTCAGTATATATTCTATTTCTTTTAAGTGTTTGAAGATCATTGCGACTAATTCAGTCTTGCATCCTGTTGAACCTTTGACATTGACCATGACCTTAGCCATACTTTCTTAAATTTAGAATAATAGGATCAAGAACTGTATTAAATCAATGGTAAGATTTACATTTACACAGACCTTGAGCTACTTTTTACAATCTTTATTTAATTTTCACTACCTAGGACTTTGAAAGTATACGCCGCAGTCTCAGAAGGTGACAACCAAATAGATAGTCCTTTAAGGGAGATATGATGATTGTGAAAAAGGATGAATGCCCTCCGTCCGACGCTCCTTTTAAATGATTTGAGCGTTTGTGAATAATCATAACACCGTAACTACGGCTTGACTTCACTGTAGTTTCGATATTATGATCATTCATCAGTGATATTTTTCAACAGAGGATGAATACTTTTACGCACTTGCGTAAAATGCGTAATGGGAGTTAAGCTCTCGGTATAAAAGAACTTATAAAAATAATAATACTTATCATTAAGTCGAAATATAGATCTAAACTATATTAACTTTTTTGTAAACAAGAGGACCATGATGGTCCTATATCGCTCACCTAGGTAAGTCAACTCATAACTTGTCAACAATGTTATAAATACCAGAGATTGTCTGATGTATACTTAGTTCCAAAAGAAAGTGTGCACTTATGAATTTTGAATATCTCTGAAATTACACAATCTATCGTCATGAAACTTCGTATGACTATCCCAAAGAGCAAACGGCATTTGAAAACAAAAATCTCGGGATGAGCAAACATTTTCAGCTTAATTCAGACATTTGATTTCGCACGATTTGGATGTGCATCACGCGTTAGACGTACAGTTGGTCTGAAAATGCATTCAGCTGAATGTTTGCGGCTTTGCTAAGCATAAAATCACATTTTCAATACAATTGTGTATGATGCTTCAGCGAGGTTTGACTACCAATAAGCGTCGTTGAACAAAATGGAACCTTGTCAGATTTAGAACGTCATTAAAATTGATAGAGCATTCATATTCCGATAGAATTCGAGGTCATCATTTTAAGGCCTTTAATAAGGAAATTGAGATGTCAAAGAACGCCATAGCACCATTCAACGACAAGTTACTGGCCTAACAAAGTAGCAATGTCTTACGTTGACGTACACGTAACGTCTGCATAAAAATTAAAACTTTTGTTTGGAAATGGCTTGAAATGTCTTCTTAAACTCTATAATGCAACATCAACACATGGCTCTTACCAAAGGAAAATTTGTACGGAGGTCAAATCTAAACAGCTTAAGTAATGCCATCGCGTATGCAGCATGCGATACTTTATCCAAATCTGATTTGACTTTTAATTCAAAAAGGTCTTGTCTAAAGTATGGTATCAAATTTACTCCATAATTTTCCACCAAATTTGTAAAAATCAAGAGAAATTCAAAAAGTAAAAGTGCACACTTTTTAATGGAACTAAGTATACATTTAGGGTGGATTTAAAAGAAACAGACTTTATCTTCCTCCTACTGCAATTTGATTTCTTTTAATTGCAAACAATGTTATTGATGTAATTGAATTCTTTTAACAAGTTTTGTAGACCTAAACCTTAAGAAAACCCCAGCCAAGTTTAAGATATGCCCAATAGTTAAGGCGAAGATTAACCTTCTCTGATATTTTTGGCAATATTTTGATGTTTCCAATACCATGGAAACCAGAGATTTTGATTGAATAAAATTATTTTTACAATTTTGGTAGAGCTTCACCCAAAGAACATCCCTACCAAGTTCCAGCTTGATTAGCCCAGTGGTTTAGGAAGAGAAGAAGTTTTTAAGATTTTCAGCAATTTTCGTCCAATTTTCAGCCTTTCTGTTACTATGCAAACAAGAGTTTTTGATGAAATTAAATTCTTTCAACAACTTTTGAAGAACTTCATCCAAGAAACATCCCTGCCAAGCTTCAGCTTGCTTGGCCTAGTGGTTAAGGAGGCGATTTTTTTTTTCTTAGATTTTCGGCCATTTTTCAACCTTTCCCTTTCCATGAAACCCAGAGTTTTTGGTGAAATTGGATTCTTTAAATAACTATTGAAGAGCTTCACCCAAGGAGCATCTCTGCCAAGTTTCAGCTTGATTGGCCGAGTGGTTAAGGAGGAGAATTTTTTTTTCTAAGATTTTCAGCCATTTTCGGTCATTTTTCAGCCTTTCCATAACCATGGAAACCAGAGTTTTTGATGAAATTGAACTCTTTTAGTAGTGGTTTAGGCGGAGAAGAATTTTTTCTAAGAACTAGATTTCGTGATTTTCAGCCTTTCTGTTACCATGGCAACCAGAGTTATTTATAGAATCAAATTCTTTTAACATTTTTTGAAGATCTTCACCCAAGAAACATCCCTGCCAAGTTTCAGCTTGATTGGCCCAGTGGTTTAGGATAAGATGTTTAAAGAAATTGTTGGCGGACGGACGGACGGACAGACGGACGGACAGACAGACAATGGACGGACGACGGACGGTGAGTGATCACAATAGTTCACCTTGAGCACTTTGTGCTCAGGTGAGCTAAAAAAATGTTTTGATCACCACCCATGCGTAAAACCCGATTCAAGAAGACAAAAATATTTCATACAGCTTCTACAGGACGGGGTCATTACATGAAAGGCTACATAATTATGATGAGCTATAATTACAATTTTTAGAAACAAATCAAGGACTTAAATATTAGATCTAAGGGGACACTTAGTGCAACTCGTGTACTGTACACGGGTTGACATTCTGGCGGGCAAAGGGAGATTACCGTGCTTAAACACATGGCTACAGTCAAAATTATTTGACAAGGAGTCTTCTATTATGTGTGTTACGGAAAAATTCTTTGAAAATGAAATGATACAGGAAATAAATCACTCTTTCCATTAGTAATTGATCTTTTTTTTCATTTACTTTCACGTTTTAGTTTGTAAAACGTTTGCCCAGAGTTGATGATATTTCGGACGTGATAGAAATACCGGACACCTTTTTTTCAGGGTGAAAAATGATATAAACTATATCCCTGTTTCTCATCAATTCGAGCCTTCTCATTGGATTCGTGCATGTCAAATCTCTAATATAATGGGGATTTTTGTAAAACCAAACTGTGTAAAGTTTTACTTTGTGTGAAAAATGAAGAAAATATTTAAAATTATGTTTTCTATTCCAGTATAAGAAACTTATTTATGAACATAAAAATTACTGACTTTTCTGAAATGGCCGACTAACTTCGTCATACCATCTCTGAAAATAATGCCTGTGTCTGTAACTTGGGCAAATCTTAGCATTGAAAATTATCATGTGGACTAATTTTATGTTAAAGCTAGTGAAGAGAAAAAAGAATGGGACAAATTCTTTTTGATAATACCAAATTAGCTCTCTAAATCAGATGCACGAATCCAATGAGAAACTCTAGTCAGAATTAGAGAATTGGAGAAAAAAACAACATACATGTACTGTACAATCTCCAACATGGATTCCGTAGAGGTCGATCTTGCGAAACCCAGCTGCTAGAATTTGCAGATGACATAAGTAAAAATCTTGAGCACGGCAAACAGACTGACATCCTAGTAATGGACTTCTCGAAGGCCTTCGATAAAGTGAGCCACAGTCTTCTCCTACACAAACTAGACTTCTACGGAATAAAAGGTAAAACGCATAGGTGGATTGAAGCGTTCCTTACAAACCGCAGTCAAACAGTTGTCCTTGAAGGTCACAAGTCAAGCCCAGTAAGTGTCCAGTCAGGTGTGCCTCAAGGCTCTGTACTAGGACCTAGTCTTTTTCTCTACTATATAAACGACATCCATGAAGACCTCAACTCAAAAGTCCTCCTTTTTGCCGACGACACAATCGCCTACCTGACAATCTCATCAGAAAAAGACTGCTCTGACCTTCAAAAGGACCTTGACTACCTAGCATCATGGGAAGAAAAGTGGAAAATGGAGTTCCATCCTGATAAGTGCCAAGTACTTACCATAAGTAACAAACAGAAAGAAATAATTTATGACTACAAACTCCACGGGCACACCTTAGAACATGTCAAGTCAACAAAGTATCTTGGATGCACAATCAACAACAAGCTAGACTGGGGACAACACATATCAAATATAGCATCAAAAGCAAACAGGACACTAGGCTTCCTCAGAAGAAACCTAAACATATCATCAGTGAAGACAAAAGAAAGAGCATATAAGGCAATAGTAAGACCTACCCTCGAATACGGAAGCACTATCTGGGACCCATATGAAAAATCAGACATCAACAAACTTGAAAAAGTACAAAGAAGAGCTGCCAGATTTGTCAAACATAAATATAACAACCGCTCAAGTGTAGACAACATGCTAGAAGATCTGAATTGGCAATCTTTAGAAACACGCAGGAAAATAGTAAGACTTACAATGTTCTACAAGATCACAACTAACAAAGTATCCATAGACCCAAATAACTATCTTGAAAAACCAATAAGACAATCTAGGAACACCAAACAAGACACCTACACCATTCCCTACTGCAAAACCAGTACAAGGAAATATTCATTCTTTCCTAGGACCACCAAAGATTGGAACCAGCTACCCCCAAATCTACGGACAGCAGGTTCAGTTGATGCCTTCAAGGCTCAACTAACCACAAACTTTCTCTAACTCTGCCTTTTCTTTTAACTATCACTGTACATATGCTCACTTTTATTCTTTATTCTTTATCTATTCTTTTTGCAACCCCCTGGCAGAATAATCAGCCTGTTGATTGTGGCCAGTATACAGAAGAAGAAGAAGAAGAAGACTGGCCACCCCAGTGCACTTTCGAGTAAAATTTTGGAATAAATTTGTCAACTATGATTATTTTTTGTTTATTTTACGATAACATAACTTTGCGATAGAAAATTAAGTAAATATTTTGATATTCAATTTTTATCAATGTACACACTGGTGTTATTATTAAGATGCACAAATCTAGGAGAAAAGAGGATATATTTGTAGGTAAAAAAAATCAATTGAGGACATGCATTAATGCGTGTGCGCTGATTATGAAATTAATAGCCACGAAATTGTAGGAAAAGAGCATAATATTTATAAGTTGTGTAAATCAACCCATAAAGCCTACGGTAGTTTACATTTGCCACGGTCACCAAAAGATATCGCAACCTGCGATTTCTTGTATGATATTTTTGACAACATATGATTTTATTTTCTTAGCGTATGTGTTCACAAAATTGTGAGGTGTCCACACGGGTTTTCATAAAACTATTACGAGAATCATGTGGTGCCTGTGCAGCCTGCGCAAGGTAATTGTGTGATCCCCGCACGGAGACCATGCAATTTGTCAATTATTTACACTGTAAAGGGTGTGGCTGCCATACGATCTTCGTACAGTACCTGCACGGGGACTGTAGGATGATCTGTTAAAGATTTAAAGGCAAAATTTCGCACGGTGGCCGTGCGATGTCCGTGTGGCGATAGTGCAATGCCTCTTCCACGAGTATTCAGGCTTCGGTCTCCATGCAGCCTATCGATTATTAAAAAGTTGTATAACTATTTTTATGCCCCCGATAGGGAGGCATAATAAATTTGACTTGTCCGTCCGTCCGTCTGTCCGTCCGTCTGTCCGTCCGTCTGTCCGTCTGTCCGTCCGTCCGTCATTCCGTCCAAAAACTTTAACATTGGCCATAACTTCCTTATTACTATCAAAGCGGTGTCGGGGGCATTGTCATCTTACAGTGACAGCTCTTGTTTATACATATTTCCAAAGTCCATGGCACCTGTAAAGGCGTGTGATGTTACACAGACACTGTGTACTGCCGCACGATTTTGGGGTTATGGAGAGTTATGGGCGCCATATGGGCTACGTAAGCCAAATGTAAACAAGGCTTAATTACTGGATTTCTCATGAATTAGGTATACCTGGATTTTTATACGCCTGTCGAAGACGGGACTTATTATGGGATCACCCGTGGCGTCCGGCGTCCGGGCGGCCAGGCGTCCGGCGGCGTCCACTTCTTTGTCCGGAGCATAACTCTGTCACTTGAAGTCCGATCGACAAAATTGTGTTCTTCTTATCATTACGGAGTGCAGTGCACAAGAACCATAACTCTACCTGGCCTATTTTTTGAGTTATTGCCCTTTGTTGTTTTTCAGACTTTAATCTTGTCTGGAGTATATCTGTAAAAGTATAATAGCTAGGATCATGAAACTTCATGGGTGTATAGATCTCACCAAGGGGGAGTGCAGTGCACAAGAACTATAACTCTACCTAGCCTATTTTTTGAGTTATTGCCCTTTGTTGTTTTTCAGACTTGAATCTTGTCTGGAGTATATCTGTAAAAGTATAATAGCTAGGATCATGAAACTTCATGGGTGTATAGATCTCACCAAGGGGGAGTGCAGTGCACAAGAACCATAACTCTACCTGGCCTATTTTTTGAGTTATTGCCCTTTGTTGTTTTTCAGACTTGAAACTTGTCTGGAGTATATCTGTAAAAGTATAATAGATAGGATCATGAAACTTCATGGATGTATAGATCTCACCAAGGGGGAGTGCAGTGCACAAGAACCATAACTCTACCTGGCCTATTTTTTGAGTTATTGCCCTTTGTTGTTTTTCTAGACTTGAATCTTGTCCGGAGTATATCTCTTAAAGTATAATAGCTAGGATCATGAAACTACATGGGTGTATAGATCTGACCAAGGGGGAGTGCAGTGCACAAGAACCATAACTCTTCCTGGTATATTTTTTGAGTTATTGCCCTTTGTTGTTTTTCAGACTTGAATCTTGTCCGGAGTATATCTGTAAAAGTATAATAGATAGGATCATGAAACTTCATGGGTGTATAGATCTCATCAAGGGGGAGTGCAGTGCACAAGAACCATAACTCTACCTGGCCTATTTTTTGAGTTATTGCCCTTTGTTGTTTTTCAGACTTGAATCTTGTCCGGAGTTTATCTGTAAAAGTATAATAGCTAGGATCATGAAACTTCATGGGTGTATAGATGTCATCAAGGGGGAGTGCAGTGTATAAGAACTATAATTCTACCTGGCCTTTTTTTTGAGTTTTCGCCCATTGTTGTTTTTCATACTAGAATCTTGTCCGGAGTATATCTCTAAAAGTATAACAGCTAGGATCATGAAACTTCATGGGTGCAAAAAACATTCATTCAAAATAACCTCAGTTCTATTCAAACCCCCAGTTTATACTAAGCAGTGTGACGGGCGTATCTTGTGACAATTTGGCACCTTGTTCAGATATGTTATCAACATGCAACAACAATCTAAAAAAATTTGTTCATTTGATAATTTTGCAAACTTAATTCAAAAGGTTTAAACTTATTTATTTTACAACGATTGGGCAACAAGTTTTTAAACTTAGATTATTCGATCTCAATTCTGCTTCCTGGAAAATTCACCAGTACTCGTGCAGAATGCATGGGCCAATGAAAGTACCAAGATCGATAGCCACTCCTGGGAAAGAACTCAGGACCTTTGGGTAAAGAGGCTGACGCTCTACACTAGACCATGGACACCACTTAATTCAACTGAAATTTAAATGAAAATTTGTTAAAACACATATAATTATCATGAATTTAGGATTAATTTGGTAATAGTTTTGTTTAATTTGGTAATGATTGAATTATTTAGTAATTTGATGGACTGTAATATACTGCATGAAAAAATAAAAAAAATCTGACTGTTATATTCTTACTAAGGTTAACCTACTTACCTTGTATGGTTTTATTTTTAGGTCTAAAGTAATATTGTGCAAATTTACCCCTAATAGGCTATTCAAAATACAAAGAGGTGTTTTAGCTCTTCTGGCCAAATCTTGTTTTATGCAATAAAATCAACAATCATTGTTTTCAGAAACTAACTTTAACATAATGATTGTAGGATCATATGGTTTATTGCTTTCAAAAGTGGGGAAAACTGTCAGAAAAACACAGGAAAAGGGGACCTTGTTGAATTTCACATATTGAAATGCTGTTTTTTTCTTTTTATAAAGTCAATAAATGTTATTGGATTCTCTTTGGAATAAATCAGTCAATTTCCTGAATTATCAGATATAAAACTGAGTCAGACACACAGTAGAGCGTTTGTATTTTAGCCAGTGATTTTGTCTAAAGCCTGCATTTAAGTCTCTTTTTAAAACAAACAACATATCTTACATATTAATTTTTTGCAGAGGATTACAGAGATATCTCAGCAGATTATTTGATTATAGCTTAGATATATTAAATTCAGTGGAAGATAAATTGACTTCACTGACATAAAGTAATTATGCTTTATATATCTTGTTTCAGGATTACCTTTGATGCTGACCAAAGTATAGCAACATTTTCACTTTTATCCTCATGGCATGAACAGGGAAAGGAGGATTATATATGCTAACAATGAGACTTAATCTACTTATGTTTGCTAGTTTAAAGTGTGCTTCTAACATATCAGTTACAAAAAGAGTTGATATCATTTTCTATGTATTTAAGAGGAAATCAAGTATGGCATTGGCAGATGAAAAGCCTCCTATTGGAGCTATTTTAGTAAATGTACCAAATAAAAGATCAGATGCTGCTGTGCAAGATTCTTATCAAGATGGTCCACCATTGTATGCAGAGAGTCAATTCATGGAAACATGTGCCTGTCAAACTACTGTTAATAAGAATTCATCTGCCAAGTCGGTTCAGCTTTCAAAAAGTTCTTCAAATGAAAGTGTTGTAGTGGAGAGCTATGGAAACCTATCAAATGAGACTAAGTTTGCAGAAACTATTGATGTAGACAGTTTACAAAAACACTCAAGTTTACCAATTAACAGGGAACATAATGTTAATAGGGAAATAGGAAAAGTTAAGAAATCAGTGCTTCCAAAGAATTTACTGGACAGTGTAACAAATCTAATAAGACAACAGAAGACTAAACATGCAGATACTAAGTGTAAATCTGACAATATTACACCAGACAGACTAAGGACACCTAGTTCTGTTGATGATAATAAATGTTTTGAAACAGAACACCATGTTCATACAGAAGACCAACCTGAAACAGGGTCAGATAGAAAAGAATTGATAGAAATTGACAACAAATTGCTACTAATAAATGATAACACAGAGCAAACTGATAAGTGCAGTGTAGATTTTGAACACACTTTAAAGTGTGTTTCTAATGAGTCAAGCGATCACAAAGATTCTTCAACAATAAGTGACAATTTTGTAGAATCAGAAACTGAAAAGGACCTGCTGTTTCCAGACCTCATTGATGAAACATTGCCCACCACCCTGTCTGATGAAGATGTATTTGATATTTCAACTCTTTTTACAGGTATTATACAAGGAAAATATATCCTAAATACAATGACCAAAAAGAAAGTTGTAAATTTATTGGGAATTTAGAAGTTCAATGTATAGTGTTTCCTTAAGTTATCTGAAGTTATCAGAAACTTGTATCCTACTTCTGTCATTTCACCCTATCTGACATTATCTAAGCATAGCTGTTAAAGTGATGTCATCATGAATTTTGCATAGCAATCACGACGAAATTATTGTGATAAAGAAAATTTGTCCTAAAATTGTCTAATGTTTGCATTGAAAACAAAACAAAACAAAAAAAAATAGAAATACATTAATTTTACAGAAAAATCAATTGAAATTTCATAACGGGAACAACAAAAGCTAATATTTGTACTCTTTGCTCCAGAACTCTTTGAAAATAAAGGATTTGTTGTTCACTCAATGAAATATAAATCAATGTCAGTGACACTGAAACAAATGATTATTCTGTATATATCAAACTGACTAAGTCATTTCGACAGTTTGAGTCATTTCATAAGTGTTTGTATTTGCCTCTAACACACAAAAAATCTGACTAAGTTATGGTAGAAGCACTTTGCTATGAATTCCTGGCATTTTGCACATAAGTACCAACTTTATATCCCTAAGATCAAATCAAAATTATAACCAGTATTGTCTGAACTTTTTGTTAGCTTGGCTGTATTGAGGAAAACCAGAAGTACTGCTTAAGTACTGCATGGAGTCATGGTCAGTGTTACTGTATTGTTTGATTAATTAGATGGAGTTTTACGCTGCTTTCAACAATTTTACAGTTTTATCACGGCAGCTGGAGCACCTAACAAAGGATTCCTTGTATTTCTCTCACCAGTACTACCATCACATCCTTTCCTAGCCTCCAGCTGCTATCTCACATGGGTCTACAATTATCAACCCATTGGTTAGAGACAAATAGTCGAAAAGAATGAGTGCCGCTGTCAGGGATCAAACCAGGGACCTCTTGATTGACAGTCCGGCGCTACCAACTGCACCAGGATGGCGGCACTGTGTTGTGTGACATTTCATCAGAGGTACAGATAACAGGGTGTAAAGTCAGTTTTAAATCCTTATTACTCAATGAAACCATATGTTGTGGGTACTCATATGAATTGTCTTGGCGAGACAATTCAAACGAGTACCAACAACATAGGTTTTATTCAAATATTTGTTAGATGTTTACATCTAAGATTCAAAATACCCCGTCTATCTGTAGCTCTGTTTCATGATATTTCTGGTATTATTATAAGCATTCACTTTACTCTTGGAACATACATTCACCACTATCAAAGAAACAACCTATACATAAGATAACTCCAAAATCATTTCCTTCAAATAATGCACCTTTTCAACTCAGAATTTCTATGCAGTATTCAGCCTGGCAGCTGAGCGTTGGCACCTGTATGCAGTACTCTTGATTAATACTTAGTGGTACCTTTATTGTTTTCTTGCTCATTAAAGGAGAACTTGATAGGCGTCGCAAAAGTGAAAGAAAGAGAGCTGGAAAATGGAGCAAAACTAAAGAGAAGAAAAAGAAGCAGAGCAAAGGTGGTAAAGATGTGGAAGAAACAGATGAAGGGAAAGTGAAAAAGAATCTGCCTCCAAACTTTTTCGTTTCCATCCAAATCACAAACAAAAAGGTATGAAGACTTATTCAAATTTAGGGAGAGACACTAAGTAACTAAGTATCCTGTTAAATTTAGATTTGGGTTCAAATAAACTGCCAATTTTGTGTCATTTCAACCATTCCAGCTCAGATTTTAGCTCCACTGGCCAAAGGCAACTGGGGCTATTGTCATTTCGCTGTGTTCGTTGTGCGTCCTTCCGTACGTGCGTCTGGTTGTAAAGTTTTTCTTTAAAATCTTCTCAGAAACAAAGGGATGAATTTCAACCAAACTTCACGGGAATGATCCTTGGGTGACCCTCTTTCAAAGTTGTTCAAAAAACTTTGATCCAATGAAAAACATGGTTTAAATGGGCATGGCTAATTTCCAAATATGGTAAAAAGTAAGTTTTCTCAGAATCTAACAGATGGATACCAATTAAATTTTACATGCATGATCCCTGGTAAATTAATTGAAAAAAACATTGACTTCATCCAAAGCTTCATCCAACTCGTTCCATTAATGAAGGATTGGCTGCATTTACAAGAAACTTGATATGAAGGTCCCTTTTTCCATGATGCCACTGAATTTTACTAAACTGTGATGATATCCACAAGGTCAAGTGACCAGGAACGTTTTTTGAAAGCTTCTTCCAAATTTGTCCGTAATTGAAGGATTGGTTGTGTTTATAAGAAATCTTTGTATGAAGGACCCTTTTTCCCATGACATCACTGAATTTTACAAAACTGGGTTGATATGCACATGGTCAGGTTACATGGATCATTTTGTGTAAGTTTGATCAAAATTGGTGTATAAATGAAGGTGAAGTTGCAGTCAAAAGAAATTTTAAATAAAGGCCCCTTTTCCCATGACACAGCTGAATTTCACCAAACTGAAGTGCAATATGAGCAATGTAAGGTGACTCGTAACATTTTTTGAAAGTTTTGAAGTTGTGGAGTTGCGTTCAAAAGATTGGAAAGTACGTACGGACGTATGTAGGGACAGATGTATGTAGTCAGTCGGGACAAACAGACGGAGAGACAAAGAAGATAATTCCAAAATGCAACCACCTTAGGGGGCATATAAAAATAACATGCATACAAGCAATTCCTTAGCAAGATGCTGTTTAATAAAGAATTTCTTGCTTAATATGCACTACAATACTGTAACATTTTCTTTTAAGATTCATGAAGCTTTACACATGGTCCAGGTAGAGGTCCTTTCTGGTAACCCCTTGCTTTCATCTGCTATGGTTAAATTAGACAAACTACACCTTACCTTAATGGTACTGAGGATAGACACAGAGGAAGAAATGGCAAGGTAAGTATGAATGGATTTTAGGCTTGTTCAAGGAAAAGGATCTGTATATGAGCTATTTTTAGCTCCACTGGCCGAAGGCCACTGGGGCTATTGTCATGGCGCTGTATCCATCGTCCGTCCGGTTGTAAATTTTTTCTTTAAGAATCTTCTCCCTAGAATCTACTTTATCAGAGTCTAACCTATGGATATCAACCAAATTTCACTGGAATGTTCCTTTGGCAACCTATTGTCAGGCTGCACAAAAGTATTGTGATTTGATTTAAAATAAACATTCAACAGGCGGAGGTCAATTTTCTTTATGTAATTCTTTAATCTTGAGTTTTTCTTTGCTGATATTTTGACATATGACACTTAAAAACACTCATTTACTTGAAATTAAGATTAATAAATTAATTAATTCAATCATTCAATCATTCACTGAATTTCTTACCATATCAGTCGATTCAGGCCTGTGGAGCAATTAAACTTATTTGAAATCTAAAATACCCCCTCTATCTGTAGCTCTGATTTGCAACTTCATACTTTAGCAAGAGGGTAATATCTATGCCTTAGTTTCTTTGTCTTATTTAATTCAGCAGTTTTTTTATTCACTTAATGATATCACCAGTGAAAATAAAACCTTTGCTGGTTTATGGTATAAAGAATCCAATTAGGTCCAACCTAAACTAGGCTTGACAGTAAAAAGAGATGGTAAGAGGCAGGAAAAAAGGGGTTTTAAAAGGTACATTAGCCAGTACTTGATCTACCCATCTGGTGAAAAATAAAGGCACAGATCAGATGAGCAGTTGCTGTGCAGCTGTTCGGTGCCTGTGATTTTGCAAGTCAATGGTTCAGTACAAAACAGTTGAAGCTCAGCCTATATGTTTATAGGCAGTTACAACTGTTTTGTACTGAGCCATCTAAGTGCTATATTTGTTTTTTCATAGCAAGCTTTTTTAGACTTTTAAGTTCAAGTGAGTCTGGACAAGCTGCTGTTGGTTTTATGAGTTTAGCTCCCAGCTTAACTAACCTCTGTGCATTCGGTGACAGAAATGAACAAACTTGATAAATGTCTGAAAAGAAATATGCAATTTTATAAAGAAGATTAGAAGTTATAAGCATTCATTGCTGAAAGTTTAAATACAAGCAAAGGAGTGACGTTTATTTGGGGTATTTCAGCTTACCCTTAGTGTGTCTTGAACACCATGTACTCTTTTTTCCAAAATTCTAAGATGACTTAACCCAATTTGTCATCTACAGTTGGTCTGAGAGGGCTTTCATGTAAATTTCTGTGCAGAAACTACTTGATAAATTTTAACCAAATTTTATGTGACTGATCCTTGGATACCCTTTTATCATATTCTTTAATGACTTGTGGGATTTTGATTTTTAGCTCTACTGGCCGAAGGCTAGCAAGCTATTGTCATGGCGAGGTGTCCGTCATGCGTCCGTCTGTCCCTGCGTGCGTAAACTTTTCTTTAAACATCTTCTCCTCCTAATCAAAGGGTGGATTTTGACAAAACTTTGCCAGAATGTTCCTTAGGTGACCCTCTTTCAAAGTTGTTCAAGAAATTTGGATTGACCCCCAAATATGAGCATGGCAGGGCGGGGATTATTTTGACCCCGAAATCTTTGAACGACATCTCCCCCTGAACCATTCCGCCAATTTCAATGAAACTTTACCAGAATGTTCCTTAGGTGACCCTCTTCTAAAGTTGTTCAAGAAATTTGGACTGACCCCCAAATATGGGCGTGGCAGGGCGTAGATTATTTTGACCCCGAAATCTTTGAATGACATCTCCTCCTGAACCATCCCGCCAATTTCTATGAAACTTTACCAGAATGTTCCTTGGGTGACCCTCTTCTAAAGTTGTTCAAGAAATTTGGATTGACCCCCAAATATGGGCGTGGCAGGGCGGGGCTTATTTTGACCCGGAAATCTTTGAATGACATCGCCTCCTGAACCATTGGGCCAAATTTAATGAAACTTTACCATAAAGTTCCTTGGGCGACCCTCTTCTAAAGTTGCTCAAGAAATTTGGATGATCCCCAAATATGGGTGTGGCAGGGCGAAGCTTATTTTGACCCCAAAATCTTTGAACGAAATCTTTTCCTGAACCATTCGGCGATTTCAATGAAACTTTACCAGAATGTTCCTTGCGTGACCCTTTTTTATAGTTTTCCAAGAAACTCGGGTTGACCTGCAAATATGGGCGTGGCAGGGCAGGGCTTATTTTGACCCCAAAATCTTTGAACTACATCCTCTCCTGAACCCATCGGCCAATTTCAATAAAACTTTACCATAATGTTCCTTGGGTGACCCTCTTCTAAAGTTGCTCAAGAAATTTGGATTGACCCCCAAATATGGGCGTGGCAGGGCAGGGCTTTTTTTGACCCCGAAATTTTTGAATGACATCTCCTCCTGAACCATTAGGCAGATTTCAATGATACTTTACCAAAATGTTCCTTGGATGACCCTCTTCTAAAGATGTTCAAGAAATTTGGATTGGATGAGATCCACTGGATCAATAAAATTCAGGTGAACGGTTTAGGGCCATTCTGGTCCTCTTGTTTCAAAGTGATATCAAAATAGTTTCCTTCCTTGTAATTTTACATATTAGTTAGATAAGTTCATTCCTTCATAAGTCAGTTTCAACTTAGAAAAAGTCTGAATTCCTTCTGAAAAAGTCTGAATTCCTTCTGAATGCTGTTCACTTTCATTACCTTCTATTTTCAATATCTCTTTTTCAAATCTTGAGATTTTTAAGCCAGTGGAGCGATACAGGCCCTCTTGGGCCTCTTGTTACTATTATTAGGGACTGGTTGAACAGGTGAAATGATTAAGAATACCATATTTTTTCTAATAATAGCTCATATTCTAATAAATGCCCATCCCCTAAAATACTGGCCAAATCGGTCATTTTTAGACCGATTTTTGGAAAAAGTTGACAACTCTAATAATCGCCCATCACCCAATTTGAGAAAAACTCCCAGACAATTTTGATGTAAACTTCCAAATTTTCCCAACAAATAGTATAAAATTCTTGCAACACATTCAACAAATACCAAAAATCACGATGATTCATGATTCATTTACAAGATTTATTGAGGATAGGGAAAACACTTGTGATCCTTTTCAACTTATGTTAGCAATGTCGTGACTGCATAATTTAATCAGATTTTAATAACTTAGCTTCTATGCTTTATTAGTCCCCTACCGGTGTTCACACCGGAGGGGACTATAGGTTTGCCCTCCGTCTGTCCGTCCGTCCGTCTGTCCGTCCGTCCGTCTGTCCGTCCGTCCGTTCAAATCTTGATCCCGCGATAACTTAATAACTAAGCAAGCGTTTTTGATGAAAGTTGGTATATGACTAGATGGCAATGTGTAGATTATGCACATCATTTTATTTTTGTTTTTCGACTTAAATTGAGGTTGCTATGGTTACAGAAATAGTGAAAATATGGCCAAAAATGGGATCCTGCGATAAGATAATAACTAAGCAAGCTAGTTTGATGAGACTTGGTATATGACTTTATGGCAATGTCTTGATTATGCACATCATTTTATTTTTGTTTTTCGACTTAAATTGTTGTTGCTATGGTTACAGAAATAGTGAAAATATGGCAAAAAATATTGGATCCTGCGATAAGTTAATAAGTAAGCAAGCTAATTTGATGAGACTTGGTATATGACTAGATGGCAATGTGTAGATTATGCACATCATTTTATCTTTGTTCTTTGACAAAAAGTGCGGTTGCTATGGTAACAGAAATAGTGAAAATATGGCAAAAAATGGATCCTGCAATAATTTAATAACTAAGCAAGCTAACTTGATGAAACCTGTTTTAAAATGTAAAAAAAAAATATAACCCATGTTAGTCAGGGTGGTGATGCAGCAGTATTAATCACCTCCAGTGAAAGTTCTCATTTCTTACCAACAAGACTGAAGAAAAACATCTTGGATCAGACAAGGTAACTGTTATTGATACTATTTCTTGCATCTGTCTATTGCTTCCATGAATTGTATAGTGGGCACAGCAGAGACAACAACTCATGTAAGTCTTGTTTAACCCTTTAACAAGACCTGGTTTTGACGTCCCTGATAGAATTGGCGTGGGAAAACGTTGAGACAAACAAAGCCGGTAGGGGACTTATGCCCATGTCCAACATGGCTCTTGTCTTAAACATTGTTTATCAAAAATATTTTCAAATTGAAAGTCAAAGAAAGATTGCATACATGATATCAGGTTAGTTGTAGCTACAACGTTTTCAGCTCCAACTGACAGAAAATTGAATATTCTATGTACGAAACATGGTTAATATCTTTTTATCTAAAATTACGATATTCTTGAACAATTGAATAGAAAAAAACACCTATATGCAATGATATTTGTTTCAATTATCCGAAATAAAAATCCGAGTTGCAATCTGGTAAATGAAGGCAATTTGAATTAAAATTTTTGTTTCGCAGCGAGGTAAAGGACACGGTACAATTTTTCATGCATAGGGTAAACATATGATCAAAGACGCCGATGAATATTTTTGGAAGTGTTTCCAGACGCGCCTAATGCTTGTCTCGGGTGATGTCAAACCATTTTAGAATTATTATTTAGCCCTCAATGGCTTTGTTACGGATTTTAAAATTTAGGAAAACAGACTTCTTTATTTTATTTTCGCAACAGGTAGGCGATACAACTGCTGTATTTTCCTATTACGGCTTATGGTTCATGTGAAGTGTTTGAGGCCCAATTTTAAAACACTTCATTTGCCTAGAAAAAGCAGTATGTCCAGGTATATTATATATCAAATTTAAGCTATTCGTGAGCATAAGCTGTTAAGCAAAACAAGATTGCCATAGCTAAAGCAATATAGCCAAAACATTGTGGAAAAGGGTCATTTTGTACAGAACAAGCAACTGCAAGACTGTTGGATAAAATTGGCCCATATTTGAACAAAGTACAGACTAAAGTTTTACCCAGGTACTACTACAAACGTTGGTATAAAACTCGACCCCAAAACGTAGTTATGTAAGCAATTTATTTTGAACACATATGTCATATATGTCATTCTAATTTTGTAAACGTGTAAATTTTTGTATTATGGTGTGTTATCACAACATAAATGGACATTAATAGTTTATATACCTGTAAGGATGTTTAACAATATATCAATTTCTATTTCAATGAATGATACATATATAGTAATTTATTATAGATCATTGAATTTAAAAATCTATATTTTGAGATAAATCGCACAAAATATTTCACAATATTATGGTGTAATGTTGCACCATACCTAACATCTATTTTGAAAACAGACTAAACCGGTTTGACAAGTATGTTGACAAAATAGATGGAAATTGATTGTTTCAAATGAGCCTTTTGAGACCGAGTTTTATATCTAAGGTTGTAGTAGTACCTGGGTGGTACTTTAGACTGTACTTTGTTAAAATATGAGCCAATTTTATCCAACCGTCATGCAGATGCTTGTTCTGTATTTTCTTATCATATTGATACTTCTTAGGGACATTGTAGGTCCGTACAAAGTAAGTTTGAGTTATTTCCCAACAAAATACCTCTAACAATCACCCGATCCCAACTGCATCAATCATGACTTTTCTAATAAACGTCTGGGCCATTATTAGAATAGATACGGTATACCTAAAACCTGGTCAAATATATTTATAAAGAAATTAATAACTCACACTTTACAATATGAACTTGCTCACTTTTAGAAATATGAACTTGCCATTACTTTTTGCAGCCTAGAAATGTAAAAGTAACTGACATAATTATCATAGTCCTTGTGACTTCTATATGGACCAACATTTTGCCAAAAACATCAGAATCGAACTTATGAAACATATTTTTTTCTTGTCATATCACATTTTCCATCTAATACCATGTAGAATTTTGTTTTTCAGAATTTTTGAATGTAAAATAATGATTTTGTCCGTCCGTCTACATGTTAACTCTTGGCCTTTTATACCTTCTTGTGTCTGCATTAAATTGAACAGCCTTTTGTTTATCCAAAATAGTTCTGATTTGCATAGGGGCCGAGTCAAAAGTGTATAATTATAAGTGAGTCATTTAAGTATAAAAGTGAGTATTTTAATAAAATTAATAATGTCGAAGAAATTTACATCCTTAGGATATCGATTCTGAGTTTATTTTCTCTTTGTTCAAAAAACATTCGACCAGATAATTGATAATTGTTTTTATCCATTCTGAGATGAACCCCATATTCACATATTTAGACCAATCAAGAAGCCTTATTTAACAAAGTTGTTGGGATTGTCACGAGGAAAACAAGATAAGCGGGCAAGAAATAACGGTACAAATCACATGATATTTAAGTAAAAGATGACGTAACTGTCGATATGCTAATGAGCATTTCGAAATAAGGAATAATGGACATTTCTTCTGTCAAATGTTTAGTATAAAACCACATGTTTTTAATATTGTTTACATTTTTTTCCTACTAAACAGCCTCCACTCCTTGTGTGAAAGAGAGTAACATGCGAAAATAATAGCATTAACTAGATAGAGAAAATCATTATCTAAAAACCATTTTATATTGATAAAGTATTTTTTGAATGATATGAAGCTGAAATTTAGATTTTACGACATACAAACTCTTCACTCAAATGCAATTTTATGTAATAGATGAAAAGGTTGGTCCATATAGACAGGGGCTACGCTGCCGTTAGCCAATTTAGCCAATGGCGAAAATTTCAAAAAATTGGCTAAAGAAAAATCCAATTGGCGAAAATGCTGACTAAAGGGTTAAAAGGGTAAAATCAGTTTAAACAGCTGTCCAGCGAGTCAAATAGTAATACACATTAATTGTGTTCAGTCAGCCGTTACATAAACTTTTACAGTGTAAAGATAACCTTTATCGGAAAACACGCGATTAGCAGACAGCATACTGATTGTTTACTATGCAGTCGGGGTTTAAACTATGTTGATTTAACAGTTTGTTTTATTGGTTTAGTGCTTTATCATCCTTTAATCGGGTGATTAGCTGAGATATGTTCGGCGATGGAAATTAAAGGTGGATTACGTTAATTGATCAAGAGGTTAATGGCTAGATTTTCGGACACGGAATAAGAATAAGAATAAGAATAAGAATTTATTTATGCACAGATATACCCGTTTTAAGGGTTAAAGGCAATAACAATCAACAATACAAAATATTGCATCAATATCAATTGATTCCACAAACAGACACACAGACACACACTCACACATGATCACGCGCACTCGCATGCACACACACATACATGAAACATTTAGTAAAGAAACAAAAATAAGAATATAATGGCTCGGAGTTTAAGGACTAAACCACGATTAAAGAATATCGCATTTACGAACGAACTCCGCAACTGCTTTAATGATATTCACATTTCGGCTTGTCATTATATTGATGAAATATTCTTTATTATTACTACAAATTATATCATTACTATTCACTATATCAAACAATTTAGATCTTAAAGTGTCATACTTATTACACACGCATAGTAAATGAATTTCGTCATCTATTAATCCGCAACAATCACATAACCTTTCTTCTACTTTCTCGCCTAAATATCTACCTCGTTCAATTCGTAATTTGTGTGAGCTTATTCGTAAAGCACACAAGCTTTGTCTACATTTCATGTCTTGCAATAACTCTAAATACGATTCAAGACCAAACTCTTTTTTAATAAGTTTGTACGTTCTCAATTTATTATCCTTATCATCTGCTGAAATTCGCTTTTGCCAATGTTGAATAAACCGTTCTTTTAGTTTTCGTTTAATGGAGTACAGCAATGCTGAAGGTTTAAAAGTAGATTGATTTAACCAAATATGTGAAAATCCCAAATCAGACAATAGTCCTTTAACAAAGTGTATCCATGTGGAATTCGTGTTTGATCTATTAAGTTGTTCATTATATGCTCTAGATAGCAAAGAATCTTTATCTGCTTGTACCATATGCAACCAAAAGTTAACACAATTCATTAGTATACTAATCAATAGTGGGAACTGGCCCAACTCACTTAAAACGCCAAAATTAGAACTTTTAGAATGAACTCCTAAAACATATTTACAGAATCTTGTGTGTAATTTATCGAAATCATTGCTACCCTTTAACGATAAATCAAAAAGCTCTTCTACAGTTTTATTCTTGTAATTAGTTTTGTATCCACCCCACACTTCACAGTTATAAATAGCAATAGGTTTAATGAGTGAATCGAACAAGCTCAATACGACAGATGGTTTAATAGCTTTATCAAAAATGCTTTGTTTAATGGAGAATAAAGCTCTATTAGCTTTCATATATAGATTTCTCTCCGCCTGGCAAAACTTACCATTATTAGAAATTATCAGGCCAAGATATTTATACTTTTTCACGTTTTCTAATACTTCATTACCGATAATAAATCTGAACTTTGTTATGTCTGTTTTACCATTTTTTGAAAAGACCATAATCTTTGATTTATCAATATTTATAGCCAAACCCCAGTTTGAACAAAAATCATTTATCCTACCAATATTTCTTTGGAGCCCTTCGCTAGACCTAGACAAAAGAAGTAGATCATCAGCGTATAACAAATGATTAACTGAATAATCTTGTAAAATAGGCGCGTCCTCCATGGATAATGTCTGTCCAATATCGTTGATAAAAATGTTAAATAAGATTGGGCTTAAAATATTGCCTTGGTGTACACCCTGTTTGATTTTGATAGGGTCCGTCAAAACATTCTTACATTTAACCCGAGAATATGAATTCTGGTACATAGACTTAATTATTTTATACACATTACCGTCGATGCCAACCTTTTGTAATTTGAATAACAACCCATCGTGCCAAACACTATCAAAAGCTTTCTTTAGATCAATAAAGCATGCAAACAACTTGTTGTCCTTACCACTTTTATTAATATACTTGTCTACTAATGTTTTAAGGATAAAAATTTGATCTGATGTTCTAAAGTTTTTTCGAAAACCAGCTTGTTCTTTTTCCAAAAATGAACTATTTTCGACATAAGTATTAATTCTTTCGTTAAGGATATGACAGAATAACTTACCAAAGCAACTATTCAGAGTAATGCCACGATAATTATTAGGGTCACTGCAGTTTCCATGTTTATGCACAGGAATAATTATCCCTTCAGTCCAGGAATATGGGAAAGTACCTGTTCTTAGAAGAGCGTTAAACGTTTTTACTAAAGTCGTTCCTAAAAAAGGAAGAGCTGCTTTTAGCATTTCATTGGTAATGCTATCAAATGCACTAGATTTATTATTTTTCAATTTTTTACCAGCTTTCATTATTTCGTCTTCAGTAATGTCATAATCTAAATGACAAGATTGTATAGAGTTTTCAAGATCTTTTAATTCATTTTTAATTTGTTCCTTCTTGTTACTTTCAATCTCATCAGAGTTAGATTTTAATAAATTACTGAAATGGTTGAACCACTGATTACGACCAATTTTTTCAGACTTATCTGGTTCAAAAGAATCATCTTTAAGTTGGTTAACTATTTTCCAGACCGCCTGAGGATTCTCTTCCATTGACTTATTTAAATTACTAATCAAATGATTACGGAAAGCTTTCTTTTTGTACTTGATTAACTTTCTATATTGTTTGTATTTTGTGTAATAAGATATTCTTAAATCATTATTTGTAACATTTCTGTTGAACCTATTCTTTATTGTGTTAAGTTCTCGAAGTAGGGTTCTGCAATCCTTGTCGTACCATTTCTTATTTATTCTCCTTATCTTTTTCCTAGTATTTCTAAATGTTTTTCGAATAAGGGTTTTACCTGCGGTCTTAACTAATATATCTGTAATTGAATTTACAATATGCAAAACGTCTGATGATCCTTTATCTAATGCTTCATTAATATCGTTGATTTCATTCACAATATCAGACGATTGTAGAATTTCTTGATACTTAACTTTACGCTTATCATCCCACAAAAATTTATCTGGCAAATCTATATAATTTGCATTGAATATTGTAGATGTGTCTACTAAAATATCTTTAATTTTAACTTTGAGTTTTAAGTTTATTGTACAATGGTCAGAAAACAAGCTAAGATCATTAACTTTCATTGATAAAACCTCATTCGACAAAGAAGTGCTTGAAATAAAGTAATCAACCACACTACTACCCCGTGGTGTATGACATGTATATTTACCACTAAGATCACCCAACGTTCTTCCGTTTAAAATATATAATTGGTTTTCTGTACAAACATCTATCAGCCATTTACCGTGAGAGTTAGTATTTTCGTAATCATGTGTAACTCGATGAAGAATGCTGTCAAAGGCATCATCTATTGGCATTTGAATGTAAGGGTTATCTTCATTTTGAATATAATCATTTAGTATGCCGACCCTCGCATTAAAATCTCCGCACAAAATAACTTTACCTCGACACGAAAAATAATCAATATGTTTTTCAAGTTTTTGTAGAATGTTTTTACCATGAACTTTGCCATACGAGGAATTTGCAGGGGGTAGATAAACAAAACCTAGGAACAAGTCACAATTAAAATTTGTAGCATGTTTAAGTACGCGGATCCAGATAACATCACTATCACTTAAAGGATCAAATTTACACATTGGTCTCAATGCATCCTTGACCAAAATAGCTATACCACCTGAAGATTTCCAGGCCTTCTTATGTTTACATCGATCTTTTCGAAAAGTATAATAACCGTTTAATGAAATATCTGTTGAGATGTCCGCATGTGTTTCGACCAACCCTATAATGTCAGATTTACAAAGAGTATCTGTTACTTTGTGGTCATGTAGCTTATTTGTTTTTACTCCATTAGCCTTAAACTCCAAACCATTAACATTCCAACTAGAGATAGACAAATAATTGCTTGAATTATCCATTACTTCAACTCAAGTTTAAAATAAGATGAGAAAAATGATTTAAGTGAGAAATTAGAGTTACAGTATCAAATTCGCGTGACAAATTCATAGCTTCATTTCGTGATATCACATAAATTTAATGTCAAAATAAATACTAATATTATATTCACTGCATATAAAACTAGCCATGCACTATGATAAAAACGACAAGAAAATAAATTACTTTCATGTGCAAGACGATATTCTTTTAGCTTGAACAAAAAAAAAGGACTAAAATGATATTGTAATCAACAGTGTATGCACATATTCTACTGTTTTCACTAAATTAGTCATCATTAAAACGGCCTCTTATAATTGAATTGTTATGGCCATATCTATAATTTATTCTACTTTCCGAGTATCTTCTTGTTTCAAAACGCCTATTGTTTCTACCAGTATATTTCATGTATGATCGGGTGTCATGCTCCGTCTCATCTTCTGCCAAGTTTCTCCTTCGGTAGTTCTCTTTACCATCCCGACTAACAAAATTACGATCCCTGTGATTAGTATAACCTCCTTGGCCATTATTGTATGGACTATTGAATGCTCCTGATCCTTGGTAGTTGTCTCCGAATCGGCGTTTCTTCCAGCTACCAGATTTTCTTATGTATGTAGGCTTTTGGCTTTGAAATTTGACATAGGTTTCTTCAGCAGAATTGTTTAGCACATCAATCATTAAAGACGTTATATTCTCTTCAAATAACGAAACCCCTCTGTCAGAGAGATGTATCATGTCCCTTCTGTAAAATTCTCTGACAGGTATTCCACGTTCAGCAAGGTTTCCGTGGTCTAGGAAAACCACATATAATTTATCAGTATGAACCAATTCTCTCTCACATTCGGCATTGAATATATTTCGATTTATGTCCAAATCGTGATCACCTGCAGGAATAACTTTGGAAATCACTATCTGACTTTGTGGTGCCACTCTCCCAATTGATTCAACTGTTTCTACTAAAGTCTTTACGTTATCTGTGACTGTATTTACTTCTCGAAGATTATTTATTCCTGCATGGATTATTATCATTTTTGCATCTCTAACCTGGTCAGATAGAGATTTGATATCTTCTAATTTGGAAGCTTTGATTTTCTTCACGAAAGTATTAGTTGCCTTTCCCAAAATCGCGGGGTTAACCTGTCCTGCAATTGAATCGCCAATCAAGTAAACCATGTCTTTCTTTTTGAAACTTTGGTGATTTGGTGTACCTTCTTTACTTTTTTCGGAATTATCACGAGAGTCATTCTTTCTGTTTACGGAATTAGTCTCTGAGTTTTCTTTTTCATCTTTACTTGGCGCACAGACCAAATTTTTCATTCCATACTGCTTCGTACTGGTCTCTACATCTGCAATTGTATCTGGTAGACGGCCTTTCTCATTTACTTCTTGTAAAACAGAATATCTATTACCAATATCAGTAATGCCATTGTCAGTATTCATCTTAATTTTTGGCGACTTAGCCACTGCCACAAGTTCTCTGTTGTCAGACAAAACCGATAGCGTATTTTCTACCTCAAATAGAGTGACATTAGATTTGTCTATTTTTGACAAAAGGTCCAAAAGAGAATTT
Organism: Fragum whitleyi; assembly: GCA_948146395.1. Classification (NCBI taxonomy): domain Eukaryota; kingdom Metazoa; phylum Mollusca; class Bivalvia; order Cardiida; family Cardiidae; genus Fragum; species Fragum whitleyi. The sequence goes on along the minus strand of OX411548.1, from coordinate 27,572,615 downwards.
TGCATCTGTTTGTTTCTCTCTTCAATCATTTGGAATTCAGAATTACATTTTTCAGATAATTTGTTCAGATCCATGTTAACAGACTGTACTGAACTGATTTATCAAAGGCCACAACGGAAGATTTCACTGTATCCGAATGTAACAAAAAATCATTCTGTAATTTTGAGAACTTGGAAACCATCTCACTGCGCAATTCACTATCAGACTGATGTTTAACAGCTCTGTCCTCAACTATCACCGACTCCATTTTGTTCTGTGTAATACTACTCAATAACTCTTCATGCGACGAAGCAACAAACTTGCCTACTGCCTGCTGTTTTTCTTCTATTCCCTTAATTTGTTCTTTTATCTCACATTTGAAATCATGCTGTTCTCTGCGTATCTCATGCAGCTCAATCATCACACATTGTAATAAGGTTTCCATGTTCTTCATTATGGTGTTGTTTTGTTCATTCACATTTCTATTATTATGAGTGGGTTGCCTAGTGTTATTAAATTCCTGTTTATGTATTGGTTTGTTATATTCGACATTATCCAAAAAAGAGCCGTTAATAGACCCAGGGACCGGCATTTCACTTTTATCAGCAGAACTAATACTTTTTGGTGATTTGATAACATCAACATAGCACTCGTCGTTACTGCCAATAGCTTCGGAGTTTTTACTACATGCTTCTTTATCCTTTGACGTGTAAGGTTCAAATTTCTCTGATGATTGATCTGAATCATATACGAATTTTTTGGTTACACCTTCAATTATGCCACTGGAGTTCAGTTCATTAGACCATCTTCTAGTTGAATTATCAGATTGATCATTTTCCTTTTCTACATTGACTTCGATTAAACTTTTGTCTAAATCGTTCCCTTTTGGAATTACCTCATCTTCGCCTTGCTGGGATAATAAACGCTTCTCATATTCATCCTTGCTGTAAGTATTAGGTCCATCAAATACATCAAAATCAGTGTATCCCGCAGTGATCATAGCCTTAACTGCTTCACAAAACGAACTAAAACCTTTATATTTTGCCTTTGCATATCCAATTACAGAATCTCCAGTCTGTGGCCAGTTTGTGTACACTCCAATTTCTCTTCCGTTCGTGACGGCATAAAATCTAAACTTTTGACGGCTGGATGGCATTATGTATTACTTATTTGTATATACCTTTTTCTCGATTATTTCACCTTCTGTCACCAAACGCCGTATACACACTTTTTCTCCAAACGCTGCAATTCAAAACATGTAATTTCCAATCATAATCTCACTTAAATCCTCTTTTCTCTTATTTTCTACTTTGCGAATTTAAAAAAACGTCCATATTGTTTTGATGACGTCACGGTGTCCACGGAAGAAACAGCTATTTTGAACAGAACAGAACAGAACAGAACATATCTTTATTTTGACATCCCTCACAGATTTTTCAATCCCTCTGATATTTTTGCTGATATTGATACAATTTTTGAGTATTTGGTCTCTTTTGGGTTTGAGTGCACAAAACAAGAATTAAATTCATTTTCAAAATATTCTAGAAATCACCATTCACTGTGGTTGACACAAAATATGTCCTAACTTGGCATTAAGAAACAAACAGACCTTTCCAGCTTGTTGTGAACTTGCCCAAAGATTACTCATTGCACCAGTTTCTGCTGCTGTGATACTGCTTTGAATTTGCTATTTGATACACATATTCTTTACATTTTCTATAATATATAAATAAATAATCTTAAAAAAGTGAAGATTCCTTATATTGTTATTGCGGCTAAAGACTAAAGATTGGCTACAAGTCCCACAAATTGGCTAAAAAAAAATTCAATTGGCTAAAGTGTTGGCTAAAAGAAATTTTGACCCAGAGTAAGCCCTGATATAGAAGTCAAACGGACTATACCTCATTTACAGTGTAAATTGAAAATGTTTATGAAATTGTTGAAATGTCATGCTCAGGCTCTAATCGTTTGTTCTTTTCCTAGGTCAAAGAAAGCTCTAGACACAACTATGGACAACCTTTTATCGACTTATAGCAATAAGACTTTAGCTTTTGATTTGTGTGGCCTTGGAAACTTTCGAAATGAGATTGTGTTTGCCATGATCAAGGATGAAAGAAAAGCTGAGGAGGTAAAACAGATTGCCAGTGTGGTGGAAAATAGTTTCTTTACTCAAGATTTGGTGTCTACTGAAGACCGTGGATTCAAACCTCATGTCACAGTCATGAAGCTATCAAAGGGCAAATCACTCAGGAAAAAAGGTATACGTGAGCTTTAACTCCAATTAATTTTGAAAGAAAGCTTCAAGAGCGTTTGCAGCCGCTGTCATATCGCAGTTGGTAGCGCATCGGACTGTCAATCTAGAGGTCACAAATTTGATTCCCGACGGCGGCACTCATTCTTTCCGACTATTTGTCTCTCACCAATTGGTTAATAATTGTAGACCTATTTGAGATAGCAGCTGGAGGCTAGGAAATGATGTGGTGGTTGTACTAGTGAGAAAAATACCAGGAGACCATTGTTAGGTGATCAAGCTGCTGCAATATAACTGAAAAAAATGCTGAAAGCAGCGTAAAACTCCATTCAATCAATCAATCAACCAATCAATCAATCAATCAATCAATCAATCAATCAATCAATCAATCAATCAATCAATCAATCAATCAATCAATCAATCAATCAATCAAGAGCGTTTGCCTGGATGTATATCTATGTGTTTGAGTTGTTGGTTGAATTAACTACTTCACTTGTGTTCAGGTTTGATCCTTTATTACAACTGACGGATAAATCAAATTACAATAGTTACAATAACAAACAAACACGTATCTTATAAACAACGTAACGTCAAGACAACACAGATGTAAAATACGGGAACGTATACAAGACGCGGGAAAGACGAAACGATGTTAACGTAACGCGGGAACAACATACAGACGTTGACGTGTCCACAACACTATGCATCTGTCTGTTTGCCAAAAATCTGTCTTGTTAATTTAACATTTGTGACCCATCACAAGAAAAGGGACCATCGGGGTATTGTGTAAAGTTTCAGCCCTAGTCAGTCTTTGCGCAGTGTGCAGACTGACTAGGGTCGAAACTTTTCGCACTTTGCTTCTTTTCTGACTTAGGAATGAATAATCTACCTTCCAGTGAAAGAATTTTTAAAATGCAACCTATGGTTGATCTTTGCTGAACCAAATCTCTTTTTCAAATAATTATTTTGCAGTCTTCCCAGATGGACCCTTTTCGTCTGATGGGTCACATTTTCTTGAAACATCAAGACTAAATGAAATGACCAGTGCTCATATTAAGTATGGAGATACTTTCAATCAACAGACATATCATGTTGGTTATATGACTAAGGTAAAGGAAAAAATCTATAACCCTTATGAAATTAGAATTTTTTTGATTTGAAAATCGAAAAACTTACCCTGCAATTAAACATTTTCACGCAACTCCAGTGCTATTTAGGGTATAATGCTCATATTTGCTTTGAAGTTACATCTGATCAATGCAAATCTAAAAGGGGGTAGATCTACATGTATATACATTGTAATTAAGGTCAATGTAACATCATATTCAATCTTTTAAAAACCTGTACAAAATAATGGCCAATAAATAGAGTTTAAGATCACCCAAGTATAACAAGCTAAAGGTGAGCTTGTCTTTCGTATTTAGAGGTAATCACCATAGTTTTGCACTAACACCTTAAAATTTTATTATCTTGAAACCTTTGAAATATGTTTGTAAGGTAGGCTCTTGCCTGTTAAGTATGTTTGGAAGGTAACATAAAAGGCTTACCATTATATTTATTTCAAAGGTTCAATGCAAGACTGTACTAAGTGTATTTACAAGGAATATACACTTAGTACAGTCTTGTGCTGAACCATCCATTTGTAAGTCTGTTTTCTCACATCTAGGTATTAAAAAGATAGACTCTAGTCTTTATGAGAAATATCAGTCCGCAGAGTTTGGTGAAGAACAAGTGACCAGACTACAGCTATGTTCTATGATGAAGACAGGTCCTACAGGATATTATTTGGTAGAACATGAGGCTTATTTCCCTCCAGGTTTGCTTCTGTTCTAACCCTTATCTTTTTGAATTTGAAAATTTTTTTTTTTTTCAAGAAAGGATTTTTATTGGGGATTTTCAAGCAGCCTAGCTTGAGTTTACAACCATTAAGTCTAGAAATCAGGCAGCAGAGGATAAGATCGGACCTCATGTCTATTCTGGCAGATGTTATTCAGTCCAATTTCATTTGCACAATAACTCATTCATTCCTGGAAGGATTTCAAAATTATTTGTTAGCTATCCTTAGCTGATGTACTATTTGTAAGAAATTTTCAGGTGGGATCAAGGTCACAGGTCAAGGTCAATCTTGCAAATTGTGAATACCTCCTATATTTGTGGACATATTTTAAGATTATTAGCTCACCTGAGCACAAAGTGCTCAAGGTGAGCTATTGTGATCAAACAATGTCCGGCGTCTAGCGTCAGTCATCCGTAATGCATTGTCCGTCGTGCTTCGTACACAATTTCTTTAAAAATCTTCTCCTCCTAAACCAGTAGGCCAATCTTGATGAAACTTGGCAGGAATGTTCCTTGGGTCAAGCTCTTCCTAAGTTGTTCAAATAAATGAAATCCACCCTTAACTTTACCTTAACCTTTCACAAGAAGGGTGAAAATATGAAAATCTGCAAAAATCTTCTTCTCTGAAACCAGAAGGCAGACAGCTCTCATATTTGGTATGTAGCATCATCTAGTGGACTTCTACCTAGTTTATTCATATCAAGACCCTGTGGTCATATAAGGGCTCCACTAGAGCTCAACCCTTTTTACATGGAATCAAAGAGCGAAAATCTTTAAAAATCTTCTTCTCTGAAAGCAGATGGCAGACAGCTTTCATATTTGGTATGTAGCATCACCTAGTGGCCCTCTACCAAGTTTGTTCATATTTAGACCCTGGGATCATATTTGGGCTTTGCCCTGGCACATCACTTTTAGCTATTCCGAGCACGAATGGTAAAAAACTGAAAGTCTTCAAAAATATTCTTCTCTGAAACCAGAAGGCAGACAGCTTTCATATTTGGTATATAGCATCATCTAGTGGACCTCTACCAAGTTTCTTCATATCAAGACCCTAGGATCATATTTGGGATCCACCCGGGTGCATCCCTTTTTACATAGAATCAAAGAGGGAAAATCTTTTAAAATCTTCTTTTCCAAAACCAGAGAGCACACAGCTTTCATATTTAGTTTGTAGCATTATCTAGTGGGCCCCTACCAAGTTTGTTTATATCAAGACCCTTGGGTCATATTTGGGCTCCACCCAAGCGCATCCCTTTTAGCTCATCTGAGCATGATGGGTGAAAATAGGAAAAACTTCAAAAATCTTCTTCTTGGAAACCAGAAGGCAGACAGCTTTCATATTTAGTATGTAGCATCATCTAATGGACCTCTTCCAAGTTTGTTCATATCAAGACCGTGGGGTCACATTTGGGCTCTACTGGGGTGCATCCTGTCTTGAATAGAATCAAAGAGTGAAAAGGCATATATGTCTTGCTTTTGGCTGAAAACAATCCATGGTATTGACCTTATGTAGAAATTATCTCCTTTTTGATATCTGCCTATTTAATAAATGTGATGTCCCAGGGGTCAAAGAGACGCAAGTGATCAATCTAGGTCCTCTTGTTTTAACAATGTTATTTGTTCAATTGAGTACCCACAACATAGGTTTTAATTGAAAATTAAAGCTATTAGACTTTAAACTTTTTTATTTAGACCTCTGTTGTACTAATTAATAGATAGCTGGCCCTGCATCTTGATTTCCTTCATCACACACCCCTCAGATACTAAAGTGGCATTTATTATAAAGATGAATTATGCTTAATCAATCTCTTTTTTGACAGACAACTGCCATATTTTTTTTTCTCACATAGGTCCCATTGTATTCTGTAACTAACAGCCATCAGAAATATCCTTGTCTGAAAACATGAGTAAGATATCATTTTAAATGATGTAATCATAACATCATGTAACGCACATTTCTGCATCTTTTCTGTCATCAGAATGTTTCAAAATTGGTTTTTAGCTCGCTTGCGGAAGGCAAGCGAGCTATTGTCATGGCAGAGTGTGCATCCTTGTGTGCGTTCTTGCATAAACTTTTTAGCTAACCTAAGCACAAAGTGTGATCACCTTTTGTGCGGCGTCCATGCGTTGTCCGTCAACAATTTCTTTAAATGACATCTCCTCCTAAACTACTGGGCCAATTTACACCAAATTTTACAGAAATGTTCCCTAGGTGGTCCCCTTCCAAAATTGCTATAAGAATTGAAATCGGTGAAAAATTCTGGTTGCTATGGCAACCAAAGTTGAAAATTTTAGAAAATCTTTAAAAGTCTTCTTCTTTAGAACAAACAGTCCTACAGCCTTGAAATTTGGCATGGATGAACAGCTCATAGACCTGAAAAAAAATAGCTAAAATCATATCTATTGGGTCACCAGGTGCAGAGCACTTGGGTAGAGGGGGGAGTTCTTTGGGTTAATTTTGTAATCTTTAACCTTCTTCTTCTGAATAAGAAGCCCTACAGCCTTCAAATTTGGCATGGAGGATCAGCCCATAGACCTTAATAAAAATAGCTAAGATCATATCTGTTGGGCCGCAAGGTGCGGAGCACCAGGGGGGAGGGGATAGTAACTTTTGTGAAAATTTTGTAATCTTTAACCTTCTTTTTCTGATGAACTAGGAGCCCGAAAGATTTGAATATTGGCATGGATGATCAGCAACTGGACATTTAAAAATAGCTAAAATCATGACTGTAAATTCACCAGGTGCGGAGCACCAGGGGGGTGAGGGTAGTACTTTTGTGAAAATTTTGTAATCTTTAACCTTCTTCTTCTTCTGAACCACAAGCCCTACAGACTTGAAAATTGGCACGGAGGATCAGCTCATAGACCTTAATAGAAATAGCTAAAATCATGACTGTAATGCCACCAGGTGCGGAGCACCAGGGGGAGGGGGTAGTACTTTTGTGAAAATTTTGTAACTTTAACCTTCATCTTCTAATGATCCAGGAGCTATACAGACTTCAATATTGGCATGGATGATAAGCATATGGATCTTAAATAAAATAGCTAAAATCATTTATGTAGGGCCACCAGATGCGGAGCATTAGGGGGGAGGGGGTAGTACTTTGGATCAATTTTGAAATCTTTAACCTTATTCTTCTCCTGGATCAGGAACCCGAAAGACTTGAAAATTGTCATGGGTGATCAATATATTGACATTAATAAAAATAGCTAAAATCATGACTGTAGGGTCACTAGGTGCTGAGTGTCTTGGGGAGGGGATAGTACTTTGGATCCTTTTTGTAATCTTTAACTTCTTCTAATGAACCAGGAGTCCTACAGACTTGAAAATTGGTATGGATGATCAGCATATGGACATTAATTGAATTAGCTAAAATCATGACTGTAGATTCACCAGATGCAGAGCATCTTGGGGTAGGGGGGAGTGCTTTGTTGAGAATTTTGAATCCCTACAGCCTTTATATTTGACATGGATTGATCAACTCATTAAAGAAAACTTTAAAAGTCTCAGACTCAGCCTGTATATCTGGCATAGATTAGCTGATCACAGACCTTTTATGAAAAAAGATTAAATAAATAATGACCAGGGGAGTGGCAGAGGGGGGGGAGGATTATTTCAAATGTTATCTGATTGAATAAGTGAAAATCTCTTTTTCTGTGGTTGCATGGACATACCTAGGTAATGAAGCTTTTTTCTCAGGTGAGCAACCCAGGGCTAACGGCCCACTTGTCTTTAAACATCTTCTCCTCCCAAACCAATGGGCGGATTTAAACAAAACTTGGTAGAAATAATCTGTGGGTGACCCTCTTCTTAAATTGTTAAAGAAATTTTGATTGACCCCCAAATATGGGCGTGGCAGGGCATGGCATTTTATGCCCCCGCATCGATAGATCGGGGGCATATTGTTTTACTCATGTCCGTCTGTCTGTCTGTCCGTCTGTCCCTCTGTCCGTCCGTCCGTCTGTCTGTCCGTCCGTCTGTCCAAAACTTAACCTTGCCAATATCTTCAAGCCTATTCAAGATACAAAGCTTATATTTGGCATGATGATAGATCTCAATGATCCGCATCCGCTGGTACCAAAGTCAAGGTCATGTGACAAGGTCAAGGTCATCTGTCAAGGTCAAACGTCCGAAAACTTAACCCGAAAACTTAACCTTGCCAATATCTTCAAGCCTATTCAAGATACAAAGCTAATATTTGGCATGATGATAGATCTCAATGATCCGCATCCGCTGGTACCAAAGTCAAGGTCATGTGACAAGGTCAAGGTCATCTGTCAAGGTCAAACTTTAACCCGAAAACTTAACCTTGCCAATATCTTCAAGCCTATTCAAGATACAAAGCTAATATTTGGCATGATGATAGATCTCAATGATCCGCATCCGCTGGTACCAAAGTCAAGGTCATGTGACAAGGTCAAGGTCATCTGTCAAGGTCAAACTTTGAAAAAAAATGCTGTTACGGGGGCATTCGTGTTTCACAAACACATCTTGTTTCATGTTAATATCTTTAAAAATCTTCTCCTTCTAAACCATTGGGCTGATCTCAATGAAACTTGGCATGGATGTTCCTTGGGTGACGCTTTACTTCAATTGTTCAAGAAATTTTGATTGACCCCAAATTATAACCGTGGCAGGGCGGAGCATTTTTTCATGTTTAAATCTTTAAAATCATCTCCTCCCAAACCATGTGGCCGTTTTCAATGAAACTGGCATGGATGTTCCTTGGGTGTCCTTTTACTTCAATTGTTCAAGAAATTTTGATTGATCCCCAAAAATGGGCTTGGGGGGGGGGGGGGTATTTTTTCACGTTAAAATATTTAAAACGTTCTCCTCTCAAACCATTGGCTCAATTTGAATAAAACTTGGTATGGACATTCCTTGGGTAACCCTTTACTTAAAATGTCAAAAAAAAATGGATGACCCCCAAACATTGGTGTGGAAGGGCGGGGCATTTTTTTCATGTTAAAATCTTAAAAAGCCTTCTCCTCCCAAACTATTGATCTAATTTGAATGAAACTTAGCATGGATGTTTCTTGGGTGACCCTTTACTTATATTGTTCAAGAAATTTTGATTGACCCCCAAATATGGGCGTGGCAGGGCAAAAGACTGGGGTTATAAAAGCCAATGGAGCGAAACATGCTATCTTGGGCCTCTTGTTAAGGTTCAATATGCTGTTAATATGACAACAAGAATCTGTTACTTAATTTTGCTCAAAACAAGCTAATCTTAACCTTGTCTAGAATAGAAAAGTCATTAAACTCACCAAGTGTTGCTTAATAACATATCTATTCTAGCCGCAACTAAAATCAGCTTGTCTCAAATAAAATCTCATGACAGATCCTATATGTCTTTTTGTGTTTCAGGCACTGTTTCTGTGGATGACTCTGGGTTTGAGGAGAGCAGTTTTACAGATAAGGAAGGTTCCACTGAAATACTTTCTACGCATTGTGATAATTGTTGTTCAGATAATGTTGACAAATCTCTAGATTCATTGTTGGAATTAGAAAATACAATGGAATCAGGTGTCACTAAATATACATCCAAAGTCACATGAAAAGTGTCAGATAAAAAAATATAGTAAGCAAGTAGAGGAATGTCTAAAAATATAAAACTGTTGGTAATAAGACGTTGCTAATCAAATGTTAACTCATATGAAATATTTTGGTTGTACTGGTTCAAGAAACAAAAGAAAATCTGAGTAGATGCACCATTTGTCATTATATAAATGCAGTACTGTTAAAAATTTCAAACTCCAAATAAACAAACAATTATCAAATATTTGCTCTTGCAGCATGATATTGATCAAGACTAATGAGACAATCAATGGATTGCAGTGGTCTATAGGCATTTACAATGGTTTTGAGGGAACTCCCTGGATTTGTTCCATGTGTGTTTTCAGTTAAAGCTACGCACAAAAGGTGATCTCATGATCTCAAAAATAGAATAATTTTTTTGAACATGTTGATGAATATGTACTATATATGAAAATATTAAACTTGTGATACCTTTCTTAAAGTGTTGAGTTTTCTGAATAATGGAAGAACAGCATACAAAACTATAATTGTAATACGATTGCGTAAAACGCATGTATGAAATAAGGAGAACTAGAACTGTCGCAGAGGGGACTTATACCCCCCCACAAGCACTTTGTCAAAATGCAAGTGCTATTAGTGCAAGATGTGTTTGTAACAGATTTTGAGGTCATATGCTGCATTTGCATGAAGTTCATGATTGTAGGTCGCTAGGTTCTTGAATTACAGCCAGGAAATAAAAATTGAACAATAATTCACTGTGTCCTTGACCTTTGAACTATGTGACCAAAAAACAATAGGGCACTTCCTTGAGTCATAAACAACATTTGCATTAAGTTTCATGATTCTAGGTCGCTTGGTTTTTGAGTTAGAGTCCAGAAATGAAAATTGAACAAAAAATGACTGTGACCTTGACCTTTGATCTATGTGACCCCCCCAAAAATAGGGCGCTTCCTTGGGTCATAAGCAGTATTTGCATAAAGTTTCATGATTCTAGGTCGCTTGGTTTTTGAGTTAAAAGTCCAGAAACAAAAATTGAACAAACATTGACTGACTTTGACCTATGTGACCTAAAAACAATAGGGCACTTTCTTGGGTCATAAGCATCTTTTGCATAAAGTTTCATGATTCAAGGTCACTTGGTTCTTGAGTTAGAGTCAAAACAATTAGGTCTACTGACAGTAGGATCAACGAACGGATCCACAGACAGATGGACAGAAAGACAGACATGGTGAAACCAATATACCCCCCTCTACTTTGTAGGTGGGGGTATAATAATTACATGGAACTCTATTCACAATAAAATTCCTATGTCATGTGTTTTACTGTGTACACAGATAGCTCTGTCTTTATGACGTCATATGTCATCTTTAGCCAGGATGTTGATGTTGAGAGCGCTGCCCTCAGATTTTACCTTTTGCATATAACTCCTCCTCCATCAGACTTAATTCATAGACACCTCTATGTTAAAATGAAATCATTTCATAATTTTATCTTAATAAATCCTCTCAGGATAGGAATCAGAATATCTATCAAAAAGATGCTCTTCCACCTTGAATTTAGAATTGATTTCCTCTAAAAATTATTTTGAAAGATTGTTTAGAGGAAATAATACTCAAACAATAGTTGTCATAAACAGAGATGTACCCTCACCCAGTGCTTGTTATAGGCAGGCCTTTTTCTCAAAGTTAAGGGGCATGTTAATGGGTCCTTTCTGTTTGGAGAAAAAAAGCCCCGAAATATGGGAATTTCCATTAAGCTATAAATTCAATGAAATACCACTATTTCAAGTGTGAATCAATATACATCATGCAAAGTTTTAAGTTGCTGGGATTCATAATTGATGAGCAAAGTTCCCAATTGTACCACAAAGCCCCAAATAAACTATAAACAGGAAGTGGATATTCAACAGACCTGAATTTAGTAAGCAATGTATAGGACCCCTGAGTGTAAAGTTGCTGAGGAGAGAGTACCATGTTAATTAAAAAAAAAAAAAAAAAAACTAGGTTGTAAAATAGTATGTAGATTTCCGACAGACCTGAATTCATTTGGGGACACAAAGGACCTTCATCTGATACATCACATCAAGTTTCAAGTTGCAGTAATTTATAATTGCTGAGAAAAGTGTAAAGAAACTCTGGAAGAGGGGCCTCAACAAATACTGTCGGATTCTTTTGTAACTTTTTAGCTCACCTGAGCACATCGTGCTCATGGTGAGCTTTTGTGATCATTGAATGTCCGTCGTCTGGCGTCCGGCGTCAATATTCTTAGTGTTTACACACTAGAGGCCACAAATATGGCATAATCTTCAAGAAACCTGGTCAGAATGTAGACCAGGTCACAAGGATGAACCCTATTGAAAATGGAAAGGATCCATGCCAAATCACAGGAAAAGGGGTCTTCATGACAATTTTCTTGTTAACACTCTAGAGGCCACAAATATAGCCCAATTTTCAAGAAACTTGGTCAGCTTGTTGACCAGGTCACAAGGATAAAGCCTATTGAAAATTGGAAGGATCCATGCCATATCACAGGAAAAGGGGCCTTAATGACAATTTTTTTGTTTACACTCTAGAGGCCACAAATATGGTCCAATCTTCATGAAACTTGGTCACAAGGATGAACCAAATCGAAAATGGGAAGGATCCATGCCATATCATGGGAAAAGGCGCCTTATTGACTATTTTCTTGTTTACACTTTAGAAGCCACAAATATAGCCCAATTTTCATGAAACTTGATCAGAATGTTGGCCAGGTCACAAGGATGAACCCTATTGTAAATGGGAAGGATCCATGCCACCATCACGGGAAAAGGGGCCTTAATGACAATTTTCTTGTTTACACTCTAGAGACCACAAAAAGGGTCCAATCTTCATGAACCTCAGTCAGAATAATTGTCAGGTCACAAGGAGGAACTTTTTATGCCCCCGATAGGGAGGCATCATAAATTTGACTTGTCCGTCCGTCCGTCCGTCATTCCGTCCGTACCACAACATTCCTTGGTACATTACCTTTCTGTAGGCACATACTTTGGTGACCTTGACCCCTGGATGACCTTGACCTTCAACATAGATTGGCCATGATTTAAAATCAAAGCGGTGTCGGGGGCATTGTCATCTTACAATACAGTGACAGCTCTTGTTTAAAAATGGGAAGGATCTTTGAAATATCAAGGCAAAAGGGGCCTTAATGACAATTTTCTTGTTTACACTCTTGAACCCACAAATATGCTTGATCCAATCTTCATGAAACTTAATGACATTTTTCTTGTTATAACTCTAGGGGCCACAATTTTGGCCCAAACTTCATTAAAGTTGGTTTTATTTAGAAATTATCTCCTTTATGACATCTGCCTATCTAATTGATGTGATGTCCCAGGGGTCAAAGAGGCTCAGGTGAGCGATCTAGGACCATCATGGTACTCTTGTACTTAATAATTGTGGTGTCTTTGAGCAAGGTAAAAACTTTTGGTTCTGTTTGAAGGGGCCTTTTGAAATTGCATTTGAAATATTCTCATTTATAAATTAAATACACAAATCAAAGGGTCTGTGCAAAACTATTGCAAGTGCCTATATACACAGCCCCATGCCATAAGTGAGTCAAGTTTTTTAATGGCGGCGTATTGTTGAAAAAAAAATAAACAAACTTTAACAAATGAACTTACCCTCTGATGATTCGGACTTGACTTTGAAATGTTGTTGCTCATTAGTTTTAAGCATCTATTAGCAAACAATAGAGAGTTTATTTGTGTTGGAGCCCTGATTAAACAATAATGAGACATCAGTAAAGGCATGGTGGAATTTGTCTTTGATGTCTTTGGCATCATGTATCAGGTAAAATATAATTATCACGGAATACTCCCAACAATTTCAACGAATTTCATTTTCTGATAAATCAGGGTCCTTTGCTGGTCAGCTGAGTCGAATTTTATATCCCCATGTTTCCATTCCTCTTAGATTTTGGGTAATAAAAATGGGCATAGTCGTATTTGAAGAGTCTGAGATAGATTGTATTATTCTAAGCCCCCCGATGAAAAATCTGTTCATCTTCTGTTTTAATTTACACTTGAGAATATGTTTTTCCCCCTAAACAATCCTATTTTTTAATTCTTTGTCATGCGGTGCATTCCAACACGATATTTCAAAACACATCAACCAAAAACGTTCACTTTTTTTGCTCTAAAAATCAGCTTCCAAGCTTAAAATATTTCTTCAGTTGTATCTCTATTCCCTTGTAATTTTAAATTACACAAAACTAAACATTCAAGTTTATTTAAAGATGTGGATACTTCCCTGGCTTATTATCCACTCACAAACAATTAAAAATATCCCATTTAATCAAGCTAGGTCGGTCCTTTTTTGAGGTTAAATAAGATTCACACATGTTTAACTTAAAGCGCTAAAAAACTTAATACACAATAAATATTACAAGAAATAGTACACACCAATCTAAAAATAGACCAAACATACTGATTTTATCATGTAAACCTAGCATTGACAGGTTTAACCCAGATAAAATTCTGTTTAAGTTTACCCATGATGTGTATTGATATGATATTTACAGCGCCGCCATTAAAAAACTTGACTCACTTATGGCATGGTGCTGTAAATAGGCACTTGCAATAGTTTAGCAATGACCCCTTGAAATAGTCCATCCTCTTGAAAACGAATTTTGTTTGTAGTGTAATAAGGAGGGCTCCTAATGATATTTGCTAGTATTTGTCTGGAACTGAATATGGGCCTTATAAATTCTATTAACAACTAAATGTGTTCGAAAAACATGAACGCCCCCCAAATGGCAATTGTTTCTTAGTTTGACCTTGATCAATGACCTCAACCTTGACTGATAACCTTAACCTCTGTATTAAACTAGAACTGTCGCAGAGCGGACTTATACCCCCCACAAGCGCTTTGTCAAAATGCAATTGCTATTAGTGCATGATGTGTTTGTAACAGATATTTAGGTCACAAACAACATTTGCATAAAGTTTCATGATTCTAGGTTGCTTGGTTTTTGAGTTAGAGTCCAGAAACGAAAATTGAACAAAAATTGACTGTAACCTTGACCTTTGACCTATGTGACCCAAAAACAATAGGGCACATCCTTGGGTCATAAGCAACATTTGCATAAAGATTCATCATTGTAGGTTGCTTGGTTCTCCAGTAAGAGTCCGGAAACGAAAATTGAACAAAGGCTCACTGTGACCTTGACCTTTGTGACCCAAAAACAATAGGGCACATTCTTGGGTCATAAGCAACATTTGTATAAAGTTTCATGATTCTAGGTCAATTGGTTCTTGAGTTAGAGTCCGGAAACAAAAAGGTCTACGGACGGATGGACGGACGGATTGACGGACGGATGAACAGAGAGACAGACATGGTGAAACCGATATACCCCCCTCTACTTCGTAGGTTCGGGGGTATAATGATGTTCATAAATGAGATTTACCTTCATACCAAATGTTTTGTTTGAATGGGGTTTTATGCCGCTTTCAACAATTTTTAGCTCCACTGGCCGAAAAGCCAGCGGGCTATTGTCATGGCGTGGTGTCTGTCGTCCGTGTGTGCGTCCGTCCGTAAACTTTTACTTTAAAAATCTTCTCCTCCTAAAGTACTGGATGGATTTCAATCAAATTTCACAGGAATGTTGTTTGCATGACCCTCTATCAGATTCCTTCAAAGAATTCTAATCGGTTGAAAATCATGGCTGTAGTGGGCGTGGCTAATTTCCATAAATGGTAATAGGTGAGTTTTCTCAGATTCTAATTGATGGATACCAATTAAATTTTACATGAATGATCCTTGAGTTGCCCTTTATCAGTCTACCAAAAATTATTGTGATCGGATGGAAAATACATGTATGTATTAATGAGCGGAGGTCATTTCTCTACATGTTATATAGTGGAAACTTTGAAAATTAATTTCTCAGCATGTAATTGATGGATATCAACCAAATTTCACTGGAATGATCCTTGAGTGACTCTTTATCAGTCTACCAAAAATTATTGTGATCAGATGAAAAATGTGTATTTTATGGGCGGAGGTCATTTCTCTATATGTTATATAGTGAAAACTTTGAAAATCATTTTCTCAGAACCTAACTAATGGATAACAACCAAATTTCATTTGAATAATTCTTTAATGATCCTTTACAAGTCTGTAAATATATATTGTGATCAGATGAAAAATAAGTGTTTTATGGGCGGAGGTCATTTCTCTATATGTTATATAGTGAAAACTTTGAAAATCATTTTCTCAGAATCTAACTGATGGATATTGACCGAATTTCACTGGAATGATTCTTTAGTGATACTTTATCAGTATAGCAAATCAAAGCACTGAAAGTACTGATGGTGAACGAACCTGATGGCATTCTAGAGTGATATATTGAATTCAATTAGAAAAGAGAAATTACGAATGTAAAAAAAGTGGGAAGAATTGTCTCGACAAAATTTCCGTTATTCAGAAATTTCACTGCAAATTCAAAGAAAGGGAAAGAGAGGAAATCCTGTTAGAAAAACATTTGTTAGAATATGAGATGTTACTCTGTGAAAATTTCTTTTACACACTTGAAATAGGTACATTTATTAATTAAACATAAATGGAGAAAACGATTTAATCCTATCTAAAACTGTCTTTAACCTATATCCAATGGTGTTTGTTTTTACAAAAGTAGTTGTTATCATGTTTAAGCTTATTTCAAGTAAATTTGTTTTATTTGTTTTTCAACTATCTTTGTTTCTTCTCAGAGGATGAAAAGGTCTTTGAGTACCAACCAAAGAAACACCTATGAATATCAGTCAGTCCTGAACTGTACTCATTGTTTAAAGTTATGATTTGTTAACTTATTAATAGTATTTGAACCATAACCTGAGAGATTAGTTTTTATCATATTTGAAGCCATAACCACTTCCGTGGTTGACACTTATGTCGTTATGTATAGGATAGACAACGAGTGCCTCGGTATATGGGAAATAGACACGAGCGTCAGCGAGTGTCTATTTTCCATACACCGCGGCACGTGATTTTCTATCTGACTTAGACCACGCTTTTCTATCAGTGTCTGTATTTTTTACCCGAACCTCTTTACAATAAAAAAAGGGTAAAGCTCGCTTTGTAATAATGCTGAAATAACTTATGAATCTCTTAACGTTACTTTTGTAGATCTTTTGCATTTTTTGCGACTGTAAAAAGTGTTTTGGAAAAGGCGCTAATATAAAATGGACGATATCTTTTTGCAATGACGCGGCACGCAAAACCTGTCGAGATTCACATGCACGGCATACTACCACCGTATATCTGTAAATACAAGGCTCGGAGTTGTATCAGTGATTTATACTTTTGAAATACTGTTCTCTGATTGGCCAATTCGCTTCAAGCGTGGTCTAATCAATTTTATAACACTGCAGGATGAGAAATATTTAGGTATAGCTTAAAGGAGGTCTAGTGCCCTATTAGTATAATTCATAGATAATTTCTGTTTATGGTTTAGAAATTAAAGTATAACTTTTTATATTAAACAATTGCTCCATAGTAAATTGCATACTAAAAGTCTTTATATATATATTATTTTTGTAACGTAATTTCTACATCAAAAGCGAATAAGAATCTTATTTAAGAAGTTTATTTTTTAAAGGGAGGTAATAATTGCATGACTATGTCTATGACTATGTTTAAGTATAATACGTTTTTTTTTCCTTCCGACTTTCTTTCCAAAAAGAATTTAGAATCCTTACAATTGTCGGTTTATTTTTTGCACGAGAACCTATTGTTTACCTTCAAGAGTTTCGATGCTTGTAAAATCACTCACTAACGATATCTTATTACAGTATTGCGGCTGATATTAGACTTTCTGTTCGGAGCTAGTTTTTGCTTAAACTGTAGTTAACCAATTCTAAACGTATTTTGGGAAGGATGGAGCCAGTTTTTATTCATCGATTAAGATTTTTATGATTTCTGTAAAAAACGCAATGACTTTTCCAGAATAATTTAACAACTAAACCCGCCTGTCGAATTGTAAACAAGTGCATGACGGATCTGGTCCCCCCCCCCCCCCTTGACCACGGCAATATCTACTCGTCAATTGGAGTGGAATCTAGGGTTGAATATTTAGCTATCATTTATTTAATTTTCAAATAGAATTTTGAATTGATATGGTTTTACAGATTGAAAAAATGCAAAGTAGAATGGCCCCAATGAAATATCTTCCGTGCCTGTGTCATTTGGTATTCGGCAAAATTCGCTTCTGAAACAGACGAATACGAAACGTTTTCGCTGGGAATAAGTTCACCGAATATTCGAGTGTATCCGTACAAGCCCTACTTCAGTCAACGCAATTTTACAGAAAAATCTTAATAGCGGCGTTCACCCCTATTCAAATAAAAGTACAAGAAAGGTTGTACATGTAAAACACACGTCGAATCATTTTTAAAACCCGTCTCGAGACTGACTGTCGCTAGTTGAAAAGTTTTGTAAAACCGCGTTACCGTTTCTAATGACACAAGGTGTTTTGATGTGTCATTCGTCTAAACTCGGCCGATTCCTCTAACCTACATTTAAATCGGAGCCGTCGGAGATCGCCCGAGTATTGCCGAATGTAAGTTCAAGAGGACATGACCTAAATAAACACGTATTTCCGGCTAATTACTACAAGTTGCAACAGCGAAGGCTTGGGTCAAAAACATAGTATCTGTCTCTACGGTGTCTAGACACAAACTTTGTTTTTGCTTTAAACTCTCGACAAGCTTACGCCGATCAAAAATTCCCTTGATAAACATTGCAAGATCATTTTGTGTTTTTCAAGGCAAACTTTCATTATTTTCACTTGATAAAGAATAATAGTATCATACCATTAAAGAAAATAACAGTGATTTTGCGGAGAAAAATATTTAAAGATACAAAATTGAATTTTAAGAGGCGCTACTTTATTTAAAATGTATTAACATCCAACAGGATTTTCCTGACATGGTATATAACACTGGTGAACGACGTTCGTTCACCAAAAATTATTGTGATCAGATGCAAAATATGTATTTTATTGTCAGAGGTCATTTTTTTTGATATGTTATATTGTGTAATACCCAATATGGGGTTAAACAAACTTTTTAGCTCACCTGAGCACGAAGTGCTCAAGGTGAGCTTTTGTGGTTAGGTGGATGTCCGTCGTCCGTCGTTCGTCGTCCGTCGTCCGTCGTCAACATTTACCTTGTATGCACTCTAGAGGCCACATTTTTTGCCCAATCAACCTGAAATTCGGTCAGAATGATTGTCTTGATAAAATCTCGGACAAGTTCGAAAGTGGGTCAAGTGGGGTCAAAAACTAGGTCACAGGGTCAAATCTTAGAAAAACCTTGTATGCACTCTAGAGGCCACATTTTTTGCCCAATCAACCTGAAATTCGGTCAGAATGATTGTCTTGATAAAATCTCGGACAAGTTCGAAAGTGGGTCAAGTGGGGTCAAAAACTAGGTCACAGGGTCAAATCTTAGAAAAACCTTGTATGCACTCTAGAGGCCACATTTTTTGCCCAATCAACCTGAAATTTGGTCAGAATGATTGTCTTGATAAAATCTCGGACAAGTTCGAAATTTGGTCAAGTGGGGTCAAAAACTAGGTCACAGGGTCAAATCTAAGAAAAACCTTGTATGCACTCTAGAGGCCACATTTTTTGCCCAATCAACCTGAAATTTGGTCAGAATGATAGTCTTGATAAAATCTCGGACAAGTTCGAAATTGGGTCAAGTGGGGTCAAAAACTAGGTCACAGGGTCAAATCTTAGAAAAACCTTGTATGCACTCTAGAGGCCACAATTTTTGCCCTATCCACCTGAAATTTGGTCAGAATGATTGTCTTGATAAAACCTTGGACAAGTTCGAAATTGGGTCAAGTGGGGTCAAAAACTAGGTCACAGGGTCAAATCTTAGAAAAACCTTGTATGCACTCTAGAGGCCACAATTTTTGCCCAATCGACCTGAAATTTGGTCAGAATGATTGTCTTGATAAAATCTCGGACAAGTTCGAAAGTGGGTCAAGTGGGGTCAAAAACTAGGTCACAGGGTCAAATCTTAGAAAAACTTTGTATGTGCTCTAGAGGCCATGTATTTTGGCCGAATAATCTGAAAATTTCTCAGAATGATTGTCTGGATAAAATCACTCACAATATTGAAATTGGTCAAGTAGGGTCAAAAACTAGGTCACAGGGTCAAATCTTAGAAAAACCTTGTATGCACTCTAGAGGCCACAATTTTTGCCCTATCCACCTGAAATTTGGTCAGAATGATTGTCTTGATAAAATCTTGGACAAGTTCGAAATTGGGTCAAGTGGGGTCAAAAACTAGGTCACAGGGTCAAATCTTAGAAAAACCTGGTATGCACTCTTATGGCCACATTTTTTGCCCAATCAACCTGAAATTTGGTCAGAATCATTGTCTTGATAAAATCTTGGACAAGTTCAAAATTGGGTCAAGTGGGGTCAAAAACTAGGTCACAGGGTCAAATCTTAGAAAAACTTTGTATGTGCTCTAGAGGCCATGTATTTTGGCCGAATAATCTGAAAATTTCTCAGAATGATTGTCTGGATAAAATCACTCACAATATTGAAATTGGTCAAGTAGGGTCAAAAACTAGGTCACGGGGTCAAATCTTAGAAAAACCTTGTGGACACTCTAGAGGCCATATTTTTAGCCCAATCAACCTGAAAATTGGTCAGAATGATTATCTTGATGAAATCTTGGACAAGTTTGAAATTGGGTCAAATGGGGTCAAAAACTAGGTCACGGGGTCAAATCTTAGAAAAACATTTTAAGATTGTTAATTCAGGTGAGCGATTAAGGGCCACTATGGCCCTCTTGTTTCAAAGTTCAAACAGTTGGATTTCAACCAAATATCATAGGAATTCTATTTCTGTGAAGTTGTATCAGGCTGCAAAAAATATTTGATTAGATGAACAGCATGCTCTATATTGGCAGAGGACATTTCAACATATAAAGTGAATATTTGACAACTCTTTTGGTATCACCTAAATGATGAATTTTTTTAGACTCATTAAATTTAATGGATGTTAGGTGGACAAACTACCAGTATATCATGCAGTAACATTCTGTTAGTTTTGAAATTTTTATTTTTGGATTTCAAACAAATTTCACTGGAATGATCCTTATTTTTAAAAGCCTTATCATCCTCTAATAATCATTATCAGGATATTCAGGCCTGTGGAGCGAATCAGGCGCTCAAGCGCCTCTAGTTCAGTTATATCATGGCGGCTGGAGAACCTAACAATGGATTCCTGGTATTTCTCACACAAGTACTACCATAACATCCTTTCCTAGCTTCCAGCTGCTATAGTCAGAAAGAATAAGTGCCAAATCAGGATTGAACCAGGGACCTCTAGATTGACAGTGCGATGTGATAACAACTGCGCTATGACGGCTGCATGAACATTCTATCTCAAATCCTTTGATGTCATTTGAAAATGTTAAGTTAGGAAGTAAAATTTTCAGACAGATAGGATAGAGGTAAAATAATATGCCCCTGATCTTTCGATGCATGAGCATGAAAATTTACAAAATAAAGTAGGAGGTAACTGTGTGTTTCAGTGTGGGATTGAGTTTTCTCTAATAGCTCCCCTTATCCTCTATAACAAACAGCCATCAGAGACATCTTTGTCTTACACATGTGTAAGATCACATTGTACATGACTTCATCTAAACGCACATCTTGCAGCATTTCTGTCATCAGAGTGTTCCAAAACTGGTCAAAATGTTGTTAAATGTGAGAAAATAAGCAGTAATTTGACTTAAATTTAGACAAGCTGATCTTAACCTGATCTAGAATTGAAAAATTACTAAGCTCGACAAGGCTCTCTTGATAAAATTTCAATTCTAGACTCAGTTAAGTTCAACTTGTCTCAAAATGAAATCTCGGAACAGATCCTATATATATTTCATTGAGTGAACAACTAAAGCTATATTTTTAATATAGCTTTTGCTGTTCATGAAATGAAATATCAATCAATCACATTCGAAAAAAAACCAATTATTCTATTTCTTTAATTCAGAAATGAAACAAACTATGAAAATTAAAGGACAATCATTATCTTTCTTAAAGCGTGTCATTTTGCATGTAATTGCTTTGCAACATTCATGCTGACGTCACTTATCGGGCTCCATTTAGAAAACTTCTTATGGATGAAATGAATGAAAGTCGGGTATATTTTTTTATAATTTCACCAATCTACCATTATTTCTTGATAATCCAACAAAAGCATTACTTTAGGCAGAATTGTTTACTTTCTCGACTCATAATCAGTTGGTTGTCAGTTTGAGTAACCTCAGAGGCCAGTATTGTATACGTTATCATGAGCCAGTCTGAATACCGTCAGGGAATGGAAAATCTATTAAAACAAAGCTTTATTTTCAGTGATGATTTTTAAGTCAAAACATCAGTAATATAACATGAAATACAAGCAGTAAGTTTGTAAATTCAATACAAAGTTTTTGCTAACTACACATACCTGATACAAGCAATCTGTTACTACCTAGAGAATGCAGTAAAGTTAGACAAAATATGAACCACTGTCAACAAGAATTTCTCTTAGATAAATCTGCCCTACATTCAGGAAAACAAAACTAAGCAAATGGTTTGCAAATTATACCCTGCATGTGCACTTGCAGGCGAAACGGGAAATAATTTGAAAATACTTTGCACTGTATTGTCATCTTAGACAAAGGACTGTATTTTAATGATAATATGGTAAATTCAAAATTCTTCTCCAGTCTGTTTCCTTTTCCTTAGGGCCTGTTAGAATAAACATTATACTATCATTTTTGGCGGAAGTCAAAAATCAAAGTTGCTTCTAAAGTAGTAACTGAATATCTGCCATGTATCATCTCTTTAGAATCGTCTTCTAAAGGCAATTCCAATGAGATATTGCAATGCAGAAACTATCAATTAGTGAAATCGCCAGGTACGATTTGTGATTTTGACTTGCAATTTTTTTTTTCTTAAGAAGTTTAGTAAAACAGGCCCCTGATGTTTTCACCAGCTATAACTCTGCATTGTCAGTCTAATTTCTTCAGCATATCAAAATACAGAAGTAACTTAAGTAATTAACCTTTTTGTACACCATGCAGAGGTAAACATGACTTGAGGGGTCAGTGCCATATCTCATAAGTGCCTTTATTTTGTATATGCACTTGCAATAGTTTTGCACCGACTCCTCATTGTAATGTATTATAAATCAAATCAATACATACTCAGTGGAAAACTTGTGAATTGGAACATCTTTTTTTACAAGACATAAAAGGAATGGTGTAAAATATCACAGCTTAATGTATATTTCTTTCATTTAAAATAAATAAATAGAAAATGTAAATGCGTACAATTCTTCTGCAGTCAGGAGGACAAGGAATCTAACAAGTTTGTATCCTGAAGCATGAAAGTATACCGTATTTCTCCTATTAAACATTCCCGTTTATGTTATGTTATACATAACATGGTCAGGGAGCTTTATTTAGCATGCATTTTCCAAATTAAAAAATCATTAAAATTGATATCTTTTAAGCCCTTTAAATTGAGGTGAACTTTTCCTCTAAACAATCATATAAATGATTGTTTAGGGGGAAATTCATCACAAATTAGAGAAGAAGTCTCAAAAAGTTCATAAAATTTAGGCATTTGAAGTGGGATTTCTTAGGAAAAAATGTAGGGGTGCTACTATAAGGGAGGGCGCTTTTATCAGAGGAATTACGGTATTCTATAAAGCAGCAGCATGGTTTTGGTTGTTATGTATAAAAGTCTCTGTGATATGTAACTATCTTTCAGCTAATTTCAAAATATTTTATAAAACTAGTCATAATAAACAAAGATCAGCACACACCAATGTGTAGTCAGATCTTTGCCTTCACTAAAGTCTTTTCATTTATACTACAAGATAATGGGAAATGGATAGAAACTTTTTATTGAAAATTCCAATCAGCAGAGCAAACTCTAAATTATGCACATTTTTAACACATTTTACATATTTGACCTATGCTTGTGTTTTTTCTTCAATGATCACTTGACTCGGCTCTACTAGGACGGTATTTGATGTACATTTCTCCTGTCTTGACTCTTCCGATAGCTTTTTGACGACAGCGAGCTTCAGTTTAATCATTTGTTCAGCAGCTGGAAGGAATTTCCGCACAAAGAAGATGTGAATTTGGTGGGTCCAGAAGTTGAACTGTCGTGTAGCCTCATCCAGCTCTTCTTCTATATCTTCATCGACGTCTGAAAAAAGAGAAATTGCAGAATTTTAATCATGTTGACCCTCCATGAGACAATAAAGTTGAAAACTGGACCTGAGGAAAGTTACAGACAGAAACTTCAAGGCATTGGTTTATGTTTTTGATACACAAAAAATAACTTTAATAATCATTGTAAGTTCCAATGTACTAATTGTCACTGGACACACTTACCCTAAGTGAATTTTTCATTGCTCCTCCAAGCATCCAAGCTAGAACTTGCTGTTTCAATTATTTAAAGGGCCCAAACACTTAAAGTCTAAAACTTTGTTGTCTTTTTATGGGTTATCTATAAGTTTTAAAACCTTTTATTGCATAAAATGTATGTTTATTGGTCGTTAAAGGCAAACGTTATCGGACACAACCCGGGTGTTAACGAGAGAAAACATGGATTGATCAGTAAATTCACTTGCCATTAACGCCCGCCTTTTTAATTTAAATATTCTCGGTCTGGGCCTATACACTTTATCAGTTTCCTTGTCCAACATTATTATAGAGCATACCTAAAGACGTTGCTCTTAATCCCGCGTTAAATTGTTTGACATCATAAATTAACCAAGCAACATCGGTATAAACAAGATGGACGGTGTAATGCATGACGGCATGTAAGAAGGTTTGTAACTGGTTTTATATCTTTTCTATGAAATTTTGCAGTAATTGTTTGAATATATACTTTCATTTATCTTTTTATGCAATAATAGCGTCAATTCACGCTTTTTCAGCATTAACATTTGCAGAGACCCTCAAAATGATTCACACTCTGGCGTTAAACCATTTATCGGGTCTCTGCAATGTTAACGCTCTCAAAAACGTGAATTAACCCTTTATTATACCTTGTCCTTCAGCTTCCTCTTCCCCTTGTATAGCTTGACCATCTATAGATACAGCACTTTGTAACAGTTTGTCATTATCCTCTATAGTATTGCTGCTTATAAATGATGCACTCTTTTGGTGTTCTGACAAATGCTGCACATCTGTAAACAAACATTCAAAAGTAAAAATACAGGTAGCATGGGATTTATGATAAGTTGAAACAATGATGGTTTAAACAAAGAACCCTAAAATAAACAATCTTGGAAAGATGCAATAATAGTAAGAGATATTTTGCTTTCAAGAAAATAACAATTAACCATTTTGATGGGTAATCATTAAAAATTTGTTGAGTCTTAATACAATCTTTGCTTAATCTTGGCATAGTATGAGAACATAACTTATTAGCATTATAAACACAAATTATTAAGACCTTTGAGCTGACAAACCAAGATTCCTACCTTTAGCAGAATCATGTCTACTAGCTGCATCTCCATGTCCTGCCTCAGAATTGGCTCCAGTTACATTGGATACAGACACATTCAACTGTAAATAAAGGGGAACATTTCATCAGTCATATTATCCTTTAACCTTCGCTGAAAAAAAAATCAACCCTTGCCAAATACTTTGAAATCAAAGTGATGGGAGCAAGCAATGGATGCACAAAATGAGTGTTAGAATTAATTTTGAACTTAATCCATCTGAATTTTTTAAAGAGCAAAAATAAATACTTACCCCTTCTTGAACTTTTGATGACCCCTCGCCTGTTTTTGTGGTACCTTCAGCAGAAGACACAGCCCTGGTGGGTGAAGCTGTCTCTGGGGACTGACCCTCTCTAGGTGAACCCTGGGCTACAGACTGCTCATCTCCTCCTGCCTATTGAGAGAGTATATAGGATATATGAAATTAAAATACACATGTAATATATCCAAAGTAAAAAAAAATAAAACATTATTTTTTTAGCTCACCTGAGCATGAATTGCTCAAGGTGAGCTATTGTGATCGTACAACGTCTGGCATCCGTTGTGCGTTTTCCACAATTTCTTTAAACATCTTCTCCTCCTAAACCAGTGGGCCAATCTTGATGGAACTTGGCAGAAATGTTCCTTGGGTCAAGCTCTACCAAAGTTGTTCAAATAAATGAAATCCACCCTTAACTTTCCCTTTACCCTTAACAAAAAGGGTGAATTTATGAAAATCTTCAAAAATCTTCTTCTCTGAAACCAGAAGGCAGACAGCTTTCATATTTGGTGTGAAGCATCATATAGTGGGCCTCTACCAAGTTTGTTCATATCAAGACCCTGGGGTCATATTTGGGCTCCACCAAGGGGCAACCCTTTTCACATAGAATCAAAGAGTGTTAATCTTAAAAAATCTTCTCCTCTGAAACCAGATGGCAGACAGCTTTCATATTTGGTATGTAGCATAACCTAGAGGGCCTCTACCAATTTTGTTCATATCAAGACCCTGGGGTCATATTTGGGCTTTGCTAGGGCACATCCCTTTTTACATAGAATCAAAGAGTGAAAATCTTTTAAAATCTTCTTTTTCGAAACCAAAGGGCACACAAGTTTCATATTTCGTATGTAGCATCACCTAGTGGGCCCCTACCAAGTTTGTTCATATCAAGACCCTGGAGTCACATTTGGGCTCCACCTGGGTGCATCCTGTTTTACATAGAATCAGAGAGCAAAAAGGCATATCTGTCTTGCTCTTAGCTGAAAACATTCCATGGTATTGATCTTATGTAGAAGTTATCTCCTTTTTGACATCTGCCTATTTAATTAATGTGATGTCCAAGGGTTCAAAGAGACGCAGGTGAGCGATCTAGGACCATCATGGTCCTCTTGTTATATCTTTCCATTGAGGCTAATTAAGAAACACACAATTAAGAGATAGGAATTGAAATACAGAATCAAGAGGGCCATAATGGCTCTTAATTGCTCACCTGAGTTTAGAGTAAATTTTGTTTAGGATATAATCATTTTGGTAATTTTTTCTTAATGATTATATAAAAAAATATAGCCTCAAAAGAGCCTACATTTTTCTAAAATTTGACCTCTTGGTCAGGTCAAAATTTTTTTTATCTAAATTGAACCATTTTTGACTTATCCAAGATTTGATCAAGCAAATCATACTGATAAATGATTTGTTTCATTCATCAAATAGTATAGCAGTGCTCCTGTAGTGTTTTTCATGTTTTTAATTTTAAGGTTGATTGAGCAAAAAATATGGCCTCTAGAGTGACAGTAAGATGTTTTTTTAAAGATTTTACTTCTGGCCCTCGTTTCAAACACACTTGATTCATTTTTGAACTGGACCAAAGAATCCATCAAGACAATCGATCTGACCAATTTTCAGGTTCATTGGGCAGAAACTATGGCTTCTAGAGTGTGTACGAGGTTTCGATACAATGTGACCTATTGACCTCATTTTTGTCCCCACTTCACCAAATTTCAAACTAGACTAAGATTTCATCAAGACAATAGATCGGACCAATTTTCAAGATGCTTGAGCAAAAGAAATGGCCAAACAATATTTCATCAAGATCTTTGATTGGATCAACTTTCAGATTGATTTAACAAAAAAATGGCCTCTCGAGTGTCTACAAGGATTTTTTTTTCAAATTTGACCTCTTGTCCTCATTTTGACCACAATTGACCCCTTTTTAAAATTGAAAAAGAATCCATTGAGACAATCAATATGTCAAATTTTCAGGTTGATAGAGCAAAAAATATATCCTCTCAAGTGTCTACAAGGTTTTTATAAGATTTTACCTCAATTTTTGACACCACTTAACCTTATTAAGTACTTGACTGTGATTCTATCAAGACAATCAATCTCACCAATTTTCAGGTTGATTGTGCAAAAATTGTGACCCCTAAAATGTCTTCAAGGAATGAGAAGATGATGCATGATTGATGACAGATGGCGGACAGCACATATCCATAAACGCTCATCATGAGCACTTTGAGCTAAGATTGCACAAAGACCAGTCACTTTAAGAATCAAATTGAGCTTAATGGAATACTTAAAGCATGTTTACTTGACCCTATTCAAGAAAACTTCATTAGATATTAATCTAAAATGAAATTGTATGTTTCTTCAATTAGAGAATTAACTGTGTACATAATATTGGTTAATGTTTTACTGGTTGATGATTTCCTGCTACATTATTGAGGGGGAGGGTAAGACTGTACTAAGTGTATATACATTGTATATACACTTACTACAGTCTTGCACTAATCCCTCGGTATATGACGTAAAGTAATCAATGAAATAATTGGTGGGTTAATTTGATCTATCATTTCTTTCTTTTTGCTTCTTTTTTTTTGACCCTATAATTTAAATTTTGTAAAGGAATGAACTTTGATATAGATCTGTAAGCCAAATCTGTTGACATAAAATCGACTTACCTGACTAGTCATCCTAGAAGGTGAGCCTGGTATAGAATACATGCTTTCATCTTTAGTTATGGCAGTGGATGGTCGGGGAGTGGTGGGATCTTTAACAACAGCCTCTGTTACATACTTCTCTGCACACCCTATCAGTGCCTCAAAAAACTCCAGGAAGGATAACTGAAATATTGATGGCTCAGTGTAAAACTGTTGTAACTGCCTATATGTTTATAGGCAGTTACAACTGTTTTGAACTGAGACATAAATATGTAATATTTCAGATTTAGAGGATAACAAGGTGCCAAATTGTCACAAGATACGCCCGTCACACTGCTTAGTATTAACTGGGGGTTTGAATAGAACTGAGGTTATTTTGAATGAATATTTTTTGCACCCATGTAGTTTCATGATCCTAGCTATTATACTTTTACAGATATACTCCGGACAAGATTCAAGTCTGAAAAACGACAAAGGGCAATAACTCAAAAAATAGGCCAGGTAGAGTTATGGTTCTTGTGCACTGCACTCCCCCTTGATGACATCTATACACCCATGAAGTTTCATGATCCTAGCTATTATACTTTTACAGATATACTCCGGACAAGATTCAAGTCTGAAAAAAAAACAAAGTGCAATAACTCAAAAAATAGGCCTGGTAGAATTATGGTTATTGCACACTGCACTACCCCTTGGTTAGATCTATACACCCATGCAGTTTCATGATCCTAGCTATTATACTTGTAGAGATATACTCTGGACAAGATTCAAGTCTGAAAAACAACAAAGGGCAATAACTCAAAAAAATAGGCCAGGTAGAGTTATGGTTCTTGTGCACTGCACCTCCCCTTGGTGAGATCTATACACCCATGAAGTTTCATGATTCTAGCTATAATACTTTTACAGATATACTCCGGACAAGATTCAATTCTGAAAAACAACAAAGGGCAATAACTCAAAAAATAGGCCAGGTAGAGTTATGGTTCTTGTGCACTGCACTCCCCCTTGGTGAGATCTAAACACCCATGAAGTTTCATGATCCTAGCTTTTATACTTTAAGAGATAAACTCCGGACAATATTCTAGTATGAAAAACAACAAAGGGCAATAACTCAAAAAATAGGCCAGGTAGAGTTATGGTTCTTGTGCACTGCACTCCCCCTTGGTGAGATCTATACACCCATGAAGTTTCATGATCCTAGCTATTATACTTTAAGAGATATACTCCGGACAAGATTCAAGTCTGAAAAACAACAAAGGGCAATAACTCAAAAAAATAGGCCAGGTAGAGTTATGGTTCTTGTGCACTGCACCTCCCCTTGGTGAGATCTATACACCCATGAAGTTTCATGATTCTAGCTATAATACTTTTACAGATATACTCCGGACAAGATTCAATTCTGAAAAACAACAAAGGGCAATAACTCAAAAAATAGGCCAGGTAGAGTTATGGTTCTTGTGCACTGCACTCCCCCTTGGTGAGATCTAAACACCCATGAAGTTTCATGATCCTAGCTTTTATACTTTAAAAGATAAACTCGGGACAATATTCTAGTATGAAAAACAACAAAGGGCAATAACTCAAAAAATAGGCCAGGTAGAGTTATGGTTCTTGTGCACTGCACTCCCCCTTGGTGAGATCTATACACCCATGAAGTTTCATGATCGTAGCTATTATACTTTAAGAGATATACTCCGGACAAGATTCTAGTATGAAAAACAACAAAGGGCAATAACTCAAAAAATAGGCCAGGTAGAGTTATGGTTCTTGTGCACTGCACTCCCCCTTGGTGAGGTCTATACACCCATGAAGTTTCATGATCCTAGCTATAATACTTTAAGAGATATACTCCGGACAAGATTCAAGTCTGAAAAACAACAAAGGGCAATAACTCAAAAAATAGGCCAGGTAGAGTTATGGTTCTTGTGCACTGCACTCCGCAATGATGAGAAGAATATAATTGCCAAGTTTGAAGTCAATCGGACTTCAAGTGACAGAGTTATGCTCCGGACAAAGAAGTGGACGCCGCAGGACGCCCGGACGCCCGGACACCCGGACGCCCGGACGCCCGGACAACCGGACGCCGGACGCCACGGGTGATCCCATAATACGTCCCGTCTTCGACGGGCGTATAAAAAGTGGTTATTGAATACGGGCTTTATTAAATGAGTCACAGTGTGTGACGGTGTAATGCATGATGTAATTTTTACAGCATATTTGTAGGTCTATATCTAGTTTTATACTGTTTCTATAAATTATATCACGATCTCTGTTTGAATTTATACTCTATTCTTTTTTATATGAAAAAATAGCGTCAATTCATGTTTTTTCAGGCATAAACATTTACAAAGGTGCTAGTGCTCAAATTGCTTTAATACCCTGGTACTCCCGTGTTAAGCCATTTCTCGGGTACCTGCAAATGTTAACGCCCTCAAAAATGTGAATTTACCCTACATTAGATTTCAAAATTACCTTTGACACTTATTCCCAATCATCAGAACAACCAAATTTTCAGGTAAGTAAATGTTGCAGTCTATAGTCAAACATTGACATGAGCTTATCTCGCCCATACCTCATAAATTAATAGATGGATTTCAAAATCATTTGTTGCACCTGCTTTTCATTATTGAAGTTTTACAATTTGAAACCAACTTTAATTTCCAAGGTCTATGATTAAGGTTAAATTTTGAAAAAGAAAAAATCAAGTGCTTATCAAAGTTTGTCCATTATACTTTGATCAAAGCTAGTTAAATTCTTTCTTCCCTTATGACTAATTAATCTTAAACCCACCTCCAGTTCAAGGTTATAACATCCTTCTCCATCTGATACATTTGGATCATCAGAGGCCAGTATTTCTATCACATCTTTAGGAGTTAAATCACTGTTCACCAACTTTAGATCCTGAAATAACACAATTCTCTATCAGATTATTTGTTTTAGTGAGGGATGTATAGATCATTAAGTGAACAACAAAAGCTTTATCATTTTACATTTTGCAAAGACATGGCTTTTGTTGTTCACTCAATGAAAGAATTATTAGTGTTAGACGAGTAACAAACATTATTTCATTTCTTTTATGCATTACTAAGACTCCATGTGAAAATTTTAGGACAGATTCTCTGAAAGCATCTTTTCCTAAGTGATTATGTGGCAAGGTAATAAAGTGCATGTTATAATGGATTCCACTTATACATAGGCAAATAGTGTCAAATATATGACAGCAAAGTTAACTATTACAAA
Organism: Fragum whitleyi; assembly: GCA_948146395.1. Classification (NCBI taxonomy): domain Eukaryota; kingdom Metazoa; phylum Mollusca; class Bivalvia; order Cardiida; family Cardiidae; genus Fragum; species Fragum whitleyi. Next base: position 27,541,290 of record OX411548.1, on the reverse strand, counting down.
ATAGTGAGCAATTTTGATTATATAACTTAAGGAATTTAGGGGAGTAAAAAAAAACCAATAGGTTTCTTCAAAGCTGGCGCACGAGGGACAAACGTGCCATGACAATAACCCAAGTGGCCTTCATCCAGTGGAGCTAAAAATGGTTATTCATAAAACTTTTCATCAAAAATTCTCACCTTAATCATGTAAAGAAACTCTCTCATCTTAAAACTGTTATCATGTGGTTCTTTCTGTGGAAAAGAAAATAATGAGTCATGAAAAATGAATCATATCAAACAAAAGTTGACCTAAGTGACAGTTAATTTTTTGTTCAAAACAAATATAAAATATAACTCTACAAGATAAAGCAGCATTTTGTATTCAAATAATAGTCTTTTTATTGTGTCATTATGCACAATTCAGAAACATGCATATTATTCAAATGTATATGGATTATGCATACAAAATAAGGAAGGTAAAGAAGAATTAAAATCCTACCTCTCTGGGAGCACATAAATTCTGGTAGACTTCAAAGGACTGGTCCAAATACACTAGAGCATTGACAGCTCTTCTTTGTTCATGGAAAAAGTGACCTGTAAATGATTATAGTATTCATTCGAAATTTTGAATCAAGACAAAATTAAAGACCTGTCCATATTCAAAGAGATTGCAGAGTAATCTTCATTATAACAAGTTGGCAAATTGTCATAAGATACACCTGGATGCCAAAGTATGAAAAACAACAAAGGGAAATAACTAAAAAATCAAGTTAGGTAGAGTTATGGTTCTTTCACACTGTACTCTGATATCATAAATGGAACATAACTGCAAAGTTTCAAGTCAATCAGACGTAAGGTGATAGAGTTTTGCTCCGGACAAAGAAGTGGCCATCAAATAAAAATATCCTTTACATATGTAAGGGAATACTTCCTATAAATCCTATGTTGTGGGTACTCATTTGAATCATCTTTTGAGATGATTCAAGGGAGTAGCCACAACTTAGGATTTATGCAAGTACAATTTAAATATTTTAACATTAAACTCAAAATTCCTGCTCTATTTGTAACTGTTAAACCTACCTTGTACATTACAGGCATGTCTCAGTATATGATCTGAGATGAGTCTGGACATACACCATGCCAGTTTAGGAGTTGTGCCTCTGGAACGAGATTTAATTAATGTATAATTTCCCTGTTAACAATGTATTTTCATGATGTTTTCAGAATTTTTAGGGAACTTTTTTAATGTTAAAGAGATGTGTTAGTGAAACAATGGTGCCTGTGAAAGGCTATTTTTGTAAAGTTGACCTTGTAAGATGACATTGACCTTGTCAGATGATCTCAACCTAAATATCTTCAGATGCATATCAAGTAGCTCTATCATAATGCTAATTTCAGCAATGAATCTGAAATAGTCTTCGATTGGTAATGTTAAGTGTTTTTTTTTTTGTTAAAGTTTCACAGGAAGACAAATTGACAGACAGAAGCATGACTAAAAAAACCAGCATGCCCCTGATATGACTGATGCAGGGGTATAAAAATTCACTTAAAATATTTCAGCCTCTGTGTGTCATTTATACTAAATCCAATGCCAAGAAAAGATTCACATTAGCATGTACATCCCCACAGCAAATTCATACATTGTGATTAAGTTCTAAGTTTCATAATTCCATAAAATCAACAAATACTTCCATCTCTAAATCGTTTAATACTTACGGATGGTCTTTCTTGTATAGATGGAAGGCTAAGACAATAAGGTTATTTATAAACTGTCTCTGGAGTATTCTTTCATAGGGACTGTGGAGTTCTGAGTTAGATTTCTTGTGACCTGGATATGTAGAAGATGATAGACTTTGTAAGTTGTCTGTCAAAATGTTATTGTTTAACCTTTGTCATGCTGAATAAATTTTGGCTAAAAATGTTCATCAAAATCAAAGGGCAAAAAGAATTGAAAGTACCAACTGTAGGTCATTTTTTTATTTGAAAAACTATATCTATCGACAATTCTTGTTTGAAAGTGAGAAACAGGTGATGTAGACAAATATCAGACTGCACATATGTGCAGGCTGATGTTTGTCTATAGCTCCTCCCAAAGCAGGAATATTTCGGGTTCAGCATGACAAGGGTTAATTTTATAAAGTAATTAACATTCTCTGTAATCAATTCTCACACATTAGATGCCCTCATAATTCCCCGCCCTCTTCACACATACACACACACACACACACACACACCACTGCAAGAATAGAAGCCTGTGAAGACACTTGAAAATGCAGTGATTACTTACAAGAGGTAGTTTCTTTATTTTCTAAGGCTTTTCTTTATTCTTTAAGAAAGGAAAAGTTTTAAACCCTTAGCGCCATTAAGGTTATTCAGATTTTTCGTTTGATTGTGGTTTAACAATATTTCAGTCAAATCATAAAGCCTGGAGCATCTAAAAATGAATTCCTGGTATTTTTAACACCTAAACGAGTCTGTAGCCGCTTCTTTCAAATGGTCTTATGAAAATCAACCCATTGGTCAGAGACAAATTTCAGCAAGGATACTAATTGTGGCTAATTCTACCTTTATTCTGCTGAATTTGAAATTTATTTCATATTCATTGCCTATTTTTTGAAAATTGCAATCAGTCTGTTTCAAGTTTATCTCACAATAATGAAGTCGAAAGCAGACAGTGTAGGCTTAGATCAGACTGCACATCTGTGCAGACTGGGCTTAGTCTATACTGTCTGTTAAAGTTTTTGTGTAAAGAATGAATATGTTGTGAACAGCATGAGTAGGTAATATCTTTATGTGCATACTTAGCATTCGATCCATGTCCATCAGTGTTTTCTCCTTATGGTGTAGTTTGGTATCCTTCATAAACCTCCAGAACTGCATTTTGTTCATGACAAAAGTGTTATCAGGACTCTCCTCGTGGCCCAGCGAACTGTAGTAACTGTTGAAATATACAAACACATATTATCAGTCACAAACCTCCAGAACTGCATTTTGTCCATGACAAAAGTGATATCAAGACTCTCCGCGTGGCCCAGTGAACTGTAATAACTGTCAAAAAAAACCAAGCAAACAAATCAGTCATTAACCTCCAGAACTGCATTTTGTTCATAACAAAAGTGTTATCAGGACTCTCCTCGTGGCCAAGTGAACTGTAATAACTGTCAAAAAAAAACCCAGACAAATCAGGCATTTACCTCCAGAACTGCATTTTGTTCATGACAAAAGTGTTATCAGGACTCTCCTCGTGGCCCAGTGAACTGTAATAACTGTCAAAATAAACAAACAGACAAATCAGTCATTAACCCCCAGAACTGCATTTTGTTCATAACAAAAGTGTTATCAGGACTCTCCTCGTGGCCTAGATAAATCAGTCATTTACCTCAAGAACTGTATGTATGTTCATGACCCAGACAGACTCAGGTCTCTGCAAATGTTAATGCCAAAAAACGTGAATTGACACTATAATTACTAAAAGAACAATATTTTATTCATTTTACGGTGGGAGAATGCAGAACTCTTAATAGTTGGAACTAAAATTTAATGAATGTATTGTAGCAAAATTTTTATAGAAATAATTTTGCATAAGCAGTTTTGAGTAGGACTACTAACCTATAAATACGCCTTAGACTGGATATATGTCTTGTGATAACAAACAATACTTGACTGGCCTCATCGTCTCTATCTGCCTCTGTAAACTCATTCAACAAGTAGTCCAGGTCTAACTGGAAACTTGGACTCACTGTATTCCTACTCTCATTACTGTGGACTGATACATTATCTGTAAGAATAATAATTGCTTGTAAAAATCTAACAAGGGCACAACACATGGAAGCAAACACTTAGCTAAAAGGATGCTGGCTATTGAAAATTTTCAAGTATAAACAAGAGCAAAATCAAGGGTGTCTAAGCTCAGCTGTTGGGTGCTGGAGATTGAATAAAAAAATCTAAGTGGAAAAAAGGGAATTACTCACACAAAATGCATATAGAATTATCCCCCTTTATAAAAGAGGTAGCTCTTTTAATAAAGAACATGTGTGACAAGTTTCAAGTGAATGTCTTCAGTAATACCAGGGATATCACCAAGTGCCAAAGATTTCTCATTACAGTGATGCCAACAACAACAAGAAGACTATAACATTAGCTAGGGTTTTCTCCAAAAACCTAGCTAAAAATGTATAATTTCTTGAAAAATGCCTCTTTATTCTTGATATGTTCAAGGTATGTCACTTCAAAATCAGCAACCAAATCAAGGAAATAGCAATAGCTCAATTCTTTATGAAAAATATTCAGTTATATAATTATGACCTATTCAAGGATTAGCCCATGTCCTACAAGCAGAAAGTAAGACTTAAAATTGTAACATCATAGTTCAATTTTCACTCCTTTTTCTGAAAATTAATTACTCAAAAGTTATCAAAGGGCAAATATGACCTACCCATTGGTAAAGGAGTCCTTGTTCGTATATTTGACAAATCAGGTGATACAGTTCCATCGATGGTGAATTCTGGGTACTCAACAATGTGATCTCGTTCAAACATTCCTTCGTAGATTCTTCCATTTTTGAAGGTGAATTTACCCTGAAAAGAACAAAAATTAATAACATGATAAATATATAATACATACCTTGTGTATTGTATGAAAAAAAAAATATCTAATGAGGTTGGGAGAATTGAAAATTGTCGAGGCTATGCCGAGACAATTATCAATTCTCACAACCGAGTTAGATATTTTTTCATACAACACACTAAGTATGTATTATATTTATCTTATAACCTCTATTTGTCTTCTTTTCGTCGATGTTTCTAACTGAAATGCAAGTTTCTAAAAATAACCGCATTATATCATTGTTCTAAAAATAACTATGTGATTACATAAAAAATATCATATGGGATGTTATCACTCGGATATTTGTATAGTTATAAGATAAACTAAAGTTTGCATGCAGGAATGCAACCAAATTACAGGCTAAGAGCAACGATGTTGTTTGTGCCTATACAATGGTTGAAAATATAGGCAAAATGACAAAGTTCTCAAAATAGGTAAAAAGATGGAAACAACTTTCAATTAAGTCTTACACAGTTTTTATAAAGTGATGATTTAGTATAAGATTTCATCTAAGTAATTAATGTAATGAAAGTAATTGATTTTCATTAGGAAACCTTGGTCAACATTGTGATAGATAATAAGATCCAAAATGTTGCGGAACTATTAGGGGTCCACTACCTTAAGGGTCAACCTACCTTTCCATGTTTCATGTTGTTTTTCCAGCCTCCTTCATACTTGGCACCATTAGCATAGTAGAAGGAGCCATAACCATGTCGAAGACCGTTCACAAAATCACCATCATACATGTTACGTAAAGGATACTGGGAACCTCGTACACGACGTAACAACCATATATGTTGACCTACACCATGCTGTAAAATAAATAAATATTCATAGAAATAGCATGCTGATATATCATATTGCTTTAAAATGTTTAACTCTTCCAGGTTTTTCAAATTTTTAGACTAGTCATAATTGAAAGCATAGAAGTTGCAGATGACAATTAAAAAAAGATGACCTTTACATTACATTAATTTTTTTTTTTTAGAGTAAAAACAATGCGTATAATGAAATATGGCTTCTTCCAAGCAATTTCTCTTTATTTACTACAATGTTTGTGAGTGGCATGAAAAAGAGGGATTGTTTGGGAACATTTGAAATTAATTTTTATGTGGTGTCTAACACTGCTTTTAATAATCTTGTCAAGTCCACTGAGCTAACCACTGAGCCACAAAGGACCCCTTTGTTTGGTAGTAGGTAAAAAAAGTTGACTTAAAAGTCCAATCTAATGGGATCAGTTTTCATCAGCTAGTTAAAATGTATGAATTCAGTCTCAATAAAAAACATTGTCACAAGAAGCATTGTTAAGAAAGTCAAAGAAAACTATTGAATTAGACTGGTTAGTGACACCATGTAGACCCTTTTTTTTGGTACGAGTAAGTTATCTGCTGAAAATGTGGTATGTTACAACAAATTTTGGTTCATCTCTTTTGTATCGTAATATCCCAATCTTAATGTATAGAGAAAATTATAATTGAAATCGAGTGTACGAATTGTGAAAGTGCTTACCATATCTTAGCACTGGTGCTTTGATTTATTCTTACAAGTTAAGAAGTCATTGTCTTTCTGTACATAATGACCTACCCTAAAATTTCTTTAATAATAAAATTGGATTATACGTGGAAATAGTTTGGATGTTTTAGCCTACCTGAATACCATTCTCCCACTGTCCTGTATAGATCTGATCTCTGTCTACCCATTTCATGGTGCCTTCGCCATGACGGACATTATTGAACCACATTCCCTGGAACATGTTACCACTAGGGTACTGCCTCGTACCCCACCCATGTCTCACATTGTTCACCCAATCACCATCAAAATAGGACTTCCCTTCACTGTCATACTCCATCTTGCCCTAAATATGCAACAAGTGAGCTTCTTTCAAAACTTTAACGTCCAACATTTAAGGTAGTGGACTTGTAATAGTTCAACAACGTTTCTGAATTAGTGAACTTTAACAGTGTTAACCAAGGTTTCCTAATGATTTTTCATAAGGAAACCTCAGTCAACATTGTGAAAGATTATTTGTTCCGAAATGTTGCTGATCTATTACGGTTCCACTACCTTAAATGAGTTGTAAACATGAGTAGCCTGGACAGACGCACATCTGGATAAGACAATTCACTGTTTGTATCTAGATAAAATTAGTGTTTGTGTCAATAACCATAAAACAAAATATAAGACTGATTCAAATTCAGTGAAGTTGCAGAAGACTAACTTTATTGATAAAAACAATATCAGTCTTTTGATGAAGAAGAAGCAGTTTCTTCATTTTTCCATATTTTTCATTTCTCTTTGAGATTTTTAAGAGAAATTGTAGAATCAATAGGTTAAAAATACATGTACATGTATATGAATCTAATTAAGATTTTTCCAGATTCTGTTGAAACAGAAAGCAATCTCAAGAGGCTGATAACGCTGAAAAAAACTTTCTGTAAAAGGTTGTTAATTTTTTTAGAAAAGAAAAGAAAGTCCTTGTAGAAATTTTGGATTTCTAACTTCATCATATTTTTGCTATCTCTATTTATTCAGCACCACAAACTCATGAAGTATAGTAGCAAGGTAATTTGCATACTTACTAACAGTTTCATCAACCTGCATTCAGGATGACAAACAGTGCAAACTGTTAGTCAATTTTACCCTGATTCGCAAGTGCACTGGCCAAAGTCATATAAGGAGGGTAAAAAACAACCACAAGCATTCTTCAATTTTAAGATAATGTCAAGGCCAAACTTACAAATAAGCCTATGTATGACATTTTAAACATTTCGGCTTGTTTGTGAGATGCAAATACATGTATTAAGCAGCCACAGAAGCCACTGACTCTGATCAGACAGTGCAGATGAAATTGTTGGATATGTCATTAACAGGCTCTAATCATTTACATCACTACCTAAAGGAATATACTGATTACATACCTTGCCATGTCTTTTTCCCATGGCCCAGTCTCCTTCATATGACATTGTGTTGTTACGACACTTGAAGGTTCCTTTACCATGTCTTTTACCACAAACAACCTCACCATCATAGGAACTGAAACAGACAGAATTTTTAAATTAAGTAACACATTGCTTACTCAGACGAGTTCTTTACAACAAAATGTTCAAAGAATACCCTTTATAAGTGTAAAACTCAAGGGTTTAAACTTTCAACAAAGGCTAGTCTTTCAGTGATGAAGCAAAGTCTCACAAAATCCGGACAATTTTGGCTTGGCAACGTAATGAGGAAAATTCTATGTAAGTTTCATGCAAATCCATCCATGATTGAAGGAGGAGTTGTGTTACAGACAAATTGATGTATATGCTGACGGGTAGACAAACATCTGGAGATAATGATACCAAGATGCAACCACCTAAAATAGCTTATAAAAACAAGATGTGTTTGTGAAACACGGATGCCCCCGTAACGGCATTTTTTTCAAAGTTTGACCTTGACAGATGACCTTGACCTTGTCACATGACCTTGACTTTGGTACCAGCGGATGTGGATCATTGAGATCTATCATCATGCTAAATATTAGCTTTGTATCTTGAATAGGCTTGAAGATATTGGCAAGGTTAATTTTTTGGGTTAAGTTTTCGGACAGACGGACGGACAGACAGACAGACAGACAGACAGACAGACGGAAAGACAGACACGAGTAAAACAATATGCCCCTGATCTCTCGATACTGGGGCATAAAAATTGGCAGACCCGTCAGGTCAGGGAGCTTTTATTTAGTATGCATTTTCTGATAAAAAAAACACATAAAACTTACGTCATTTATTTGAGGTAAATTTCCTCTTAACAATCATATACATGATTGTTTAGAGGAAATTCGCATCAAATTGGAGAAGAAGTCTCAACAAGTACTTAAAATGTAGGCATTTGAAATGGTTTTTCTAAGTAAAAAATGTAGGGGTGCTACTATTAGTGAGGGGGCTATCATTAGAGGAAATACAGTAATTCATATATAAATAAATTTAGAAATTTCCTTTCAATTTGAGAATACCCAAATTTCATTAAGAACTGACATGAATGATCTAAAACAAATAAAAGACTGGATCCAGTCTTCGGGCTCACATTTGGATGTTTCTTCTCTGGTATACATATTTTATAGGATGAGTGGCCACAGAGGGTCTTGACTACCTTATTACCTCAAATTATCCAACATCATTAGTGGAAATTTATTGTAGCATAAATGATTTCATTTTCCTGTCATCTATATAACAGGTTATAGATAATCAATATAGCTGATCTTTTAGCTATCATTTTAACCATTATCCTACTGTATTGATGTTTTGTTTTGAACAAATTGGCAATTTCCAGGCATTTTTCCTAGTCTGGATCAAGGTTTTCCCCATAATAATTAGGTAGAAAGATGGAAGTAGAAGCAAAGATTAAGCTGCATATCTGTGCAGACTGATATTAGTCTAAATTTTAAAGCAAAGCTTTGTTTACAGCAAAACAAAAATTTACAAACAGCAAAAGGGCTAAGTTAGTTCTTCATTTACCTCTGAATAAACAACAAACTTACACACTGGTAGGTCCAAATTCAAAGATGCAGCAGACAAAATAGGGGGGGGGGGATTTTAATGGTAGGAAATTAAGAAATTAATTGAATTGAATTGGTTGATATAATTTGAGCTTTTGCCTGACAATTCCAACAATTTGACATGAGTGTGAGGTGAAAGGTCTTGTCATAAGCAATATTCATGTGAAATAAGAAGGCTCTTTCCTCACCAATCAAAAGTAAAGGCCAGTGTTAAAGTTTTTGGGTGACAAATGGACAAACAGACAAAAACACCAAACAGAGAGGTCAAACACAATATGCTTCTGATCTATTAATGCAAGGGCATCAAAAATATAACTCATAAATTAAGTTAGGAAGAATTGAATAACACTTCTTGAGCACTACACTCTGTAATCATGAAAGAAACATAACTACTAAGTTTCAAGTCAGACATGAGGTGACATAGTTATACTCCTGTATACAATTTGGGCCCGTTTTACTAAACTTCTTATGACAAAATTGATCGTAAGTCAAAATCACAAATCGTACCTGGTGTTTTTATTCATCGTTTGATTCTGTCTTGCAATATCTCATTGGAATCGTCTGAAGGAGACGATTCCAGTGAGGTAATGCATGGCAGAATTCCATGTTCAATTACTACTGTAGAAGCAACTTTAATTTCCGACTTACGCAAAAAATGATCGTAAGATGTTTAGTAAAACAGGCTCCTGACATAGAAGTAGACGCCAGACACAGGACACCCGGATGCCCGACGCCTGAATATGTACAGTCTTTTGGCGGGTGTATTAAAAGATAGAAATTGTTACAAATTGTCACAAGCATTTTTTCCATTTCCTTTTTTCCCAAAATGTTTTTCTTCCACAAACGATTGTTTATTTTCAAATTGTACCAAATTTTCCTTGTGGTCCGCAAACTGTTTTAATTTGTCAAGTCTTGTTTGTTAAAATTTAAAGGGTGAACATCTACAGGTAGACTGTGGTTATCGTCTTCATAAAATGCTTGCCCTTGTTATCAAATTAAACAAAATTCATTTCTGTATTAGGATTTTAAATCATTTAAACCAAATAACAAAGTATTTCATTGATCTCTTGTGATAAAATTAAGATTGGTATATTTTGCTATAAACCAGGTCATATATAATTCTATCATGAATATATCGTCGGCTCCGTTCCATAAGGACGAATACGGGAAAATGCAACTTTTCAGGCGAAGGAAAAAACTTAATATCTTTTTACCTATAAACACTGGTACAACCATTTTGGTCGAAAACATTTTAAATCGAATCACTAAATATTATCTGTTGTCATAAATATTAAATTTGTCTCTATAATGAGTTACTTAAGAAAAACAACAAAAAAATCGCCAAGTACATCATTTTTTCACCTAATTTTTATGGCACAAAATGCCGTATAGACAAAAAAAGGCATAAAAGATAAATGCATGAAAAAAACTAATTAAATTTGATGTAATATAAGATATAGGACAAATTGCCTGTAGAAAAAATTCTTTTCGGGTGCATACGAGACCCCAAAAGTTGAGTGAGACGTTTCTCGAAAAAAGTGAAAACGCATATAACAATTTTTATGTATGTAACTGAGACATGCGAATAATCTGGCCTGGGTAAAGGTTGTGTTCTTTTTCAAACTGATCTTTTGAAATAAGCTATTATCATAAGGAAACATGAACAATTATCAAATTTGTCAAAACGTCATTTTTGAACTTTTCAACCACTTCCGGTGCGAATATGATGTATCTTACAAGTCCATGAAGCTTTTTTGGGGGATACAATTAGCTATCAGGTCCAGCATCTTCGCAAAAGACGCGGGAATATCATATGTGTGCAAAAATGCAATAAAAGAAAAAATGGAAATTGGCCTATATGTCCTTATAGAACGGAGCCAACGATATGATGTTAATTATATGTGATTTATAATATCACCTATGTAGTGGGAGTGAAATGAACCCTTTGAATAATTACATGGTGTTATTACAATTGTGGAAATACATGATAAAAGGATTGTTAACAATTATACTGTATGACTACCAGTTTTATTGGTTATCTATGTTAAGATGTCTCTGGAGACTTGTAGAACTCAATAAATTACTTGTTGGTTAACACCATAATGTGACATGTCATGCAAACATTGACCGTTAATATCCAGCCAAGTCACTATGTATGGAAGCCCAAATTGAACACTGGAAAGAGTTAACCATGGGTTAAAATGTAGAGCCCCATCAGATCACCAGGGTTTGGCAGCATGTTTCTACCCACAGGTTATAACAGATTTCTGGATAGACCATGTGAAAAAGCAACACAACCTAACATAACTTGAATTTCAAGTCAAAACTGAACAAATTCCCAAGGCATGATACGTTTTGGGCTACCCTGGCTGCCATGGTCACAAGGAAGATAGTGTAAACGTAGGGTACCAAATTACCAGATGAAAATACTTTTCATTTTCAAAATCTCATCAACTTTTTCAAAATTTGAAGTTGCAAGGGAAGAAAGCATTGTGATCAAATGAAGAAATTGTTCTTCATAAGCTATATCTTCATGTCCACTTTTTTTCAAAGCTTAACCCCTTTTTTCTCTATAGGCGCAAAAAAGTGGGAGCATTTTGTTAAGGGTTAAAAAATGCTCTTACTGATTCACATCACACAGGGTTCAATGCTTCTCTTTTAGATATTTTTTTTATTTTTATATTTTCTTTGGAAGGTAAGGGGGTGGGGTGGAATTTACCAAATTGTCCTATTTTGTGTTACATAAGATGTTTCTTGCTACCTCATTAAAAGGAGACCTAGGTTTAGATAATTAAGTCTCAAAGGAAATTCAAGAAATTATTACTTTGTGATTAATTAGATTATATTGTTGAATGGAGGTCAAGATCAACATTAATTGTACAAGTTCTGGTCCGTAAAAAGCACATTCTTGGATTATTCATCTTAGAACTGAGTTTCAATAGAAACCCTACTCAAGATGCTCACAACTGCTTTTAACAGAGGTTTGGCCAACAGTAGAGACTAAAATCTGTTTGTACAGACAAGCAGTCTGATCTTAGCCTACCCTAGCCTGCTTTCTACATACGTAATTGTGGGGAAAACTGGTTAAATTATATACACCAAAACATGCCAATTTATTTCTACTAAAATCTAAATTAAGATTGGTAAAAGTTAACATGCTGCTTCAGAGCAATCCATGATTTATACTCTGATATAGTCTCTCATTAACAAATACCTTGATACAATTTCATAAAGATATACAGGATTCTATAGCTCCAGAAAGATTTTGTTATTGATGAAATTTGAGAAATCTTTGTCTTTCATGGGTAAAAAAAACTTTAAAGAAAATAAAATATTGCTTGTTACAAGAAATTCCTTCATAACACATGTTTTCTCAATTTTTTTTTGATGAGTTAACACTTTCAGGGTTTGACAATAACTTCCCTGAGTAAGAAATCCACTGGACCTTCGAAACTTAGGAAATCAGAGTCCAGTCTGGAAGCTAGTAATGAGTCCAAATTTTTATACTGAGAAGAATACTATGGAATATAATATTGTGTTCCACAACATTTCAGCACTAGCAATCATGATTAATTTTGTTATTTTTCAAATCACAGGCAGAAGGTACCTTCTTGTTTTCTGCAATACTTTTTGTTTTGGATAGGCCCATAGAATGTGAGAGAAGGGTGCTAATAAATTGTTGCACAAAATTGGAAAATTCATTTTGTCTTATGATCAACAAGTCCATTGGACCCCTAAATTACAAAATGAGAAGGAAGTCTTCCTGGTAATAAAGGGTTATTAGGCCCCAAGACTCCCCTATTAAAGTGATGAATCCATGACACTTAGTTGGCTAGACTTGAATCCTAATAATCTTTCATTTGATTAGCTGTGCATAACTTTGGCAAAGGATTTCTTTAAAATTTATCTAAAAGTTTGGTGAAGGAGTTCTTTAAAATTAATCTTTTTGAATAATCCAATTGATTTTAATGATTATTTGCTAACATAGACCTGTATTGATTAATTCCATTTTACTTCCTTATCTCTATATATTTACTGTGCACTGACTAGGCAGAATAACATTCTTATTGAACCCAGAGAAACTTATCATTTTAACCCCACCTGCACTATTCCTGCTTTAAAAGGAGGTATAGAATATGATCAGTCTGCACATATGTGCAGTCTGATCTTTATCTATTCCACCTGGTTTTCTTTTTTTATCAAGAAAAATCCAAAATAAATACTGACTTACAACTAAAGTGCATCCACTTTTTACAGCACTTAGATTTTAATTCAATTTTGCTGAGCTCTTTATTCAGCATGACAAGGGTTAAAAGTGACCATACTCCATCATTATCAATGCAAATCATATTCATTCAGTTTAATTATTATTTACTTTCTAATATCACTCATACACCATGTGTAGGAGCTTTTTTTCCCCTGACCTTTTCTGAGTCTTTATAAAATAGATTTACATAAAAAAACAGCTTTTAAATGAGATTGAAATTTAGTGAAATGTTGTTTAAGCTTTGAGCAGACAGATAGACAAACATGTGTAAAACAATGTCCCCAAAATTGATCAAATATGTAACTGATGCAGATGCCCTCCAAAATACTTGATTTTTTTTTCACCTGACCTAGTTGACCTTCAACAGTACCCTTGAACTTGGATGTATCCCGACAAACTCTGTGCATAACAATAGTACTCCATGGGAACAACTATGCCAAGTTATTTAAAAATTTATACATAAATGTAGGAGTTATGCTCAAGATAAGAATGGGACACATACCTACCCTCTCCACACACACAGGCTCTCATGCATGCACTCACACATGGACAGAGGTATCTCTTATATGCCCATTAATTACCATTTCATGGTGGGGGCATAAAAAACTTATTCTGGCAAAGTAATAAACCATGTTATTTACAAGTTTTAGGTTGCCTAACATCAACATGTAGACTCACCTTCCATCTGGCCAATGATAAATGCCTTTGCCTGTTATCTGGTTCCTCATGAACTCTCCCTGCAAAGACAAGTATATAAAGATTCTATTTTGATGCTGCTTCTATTTACAAAAAAGACAGTTGCCCAGCTAATCTACATATCAAATTGGAGCTGTAGATGAGCACAAGCAGTTGCACAACCTAGAGGTCCTATCTCATAACAGAATAGCCAAACCATTAGGGAAAAGGAATATTTTGTTCAGAACCAACAACTTAATTACGGCTGGATAAAATTTGCCTAAATTTGATCAGACAAATATCCCTACTAGGTACTACTTCAACCTTAGATATAAAACTCAGTCTAAAAGGGCTCTTTTGAAACAATCAATGTACATTTATTTTGTCAACATACATGCCTAGTCCATTGTCTGCAAACTCATTTAATTTTGACCAAATACTCCTGAAAGAAACCATTCTATGTGGCTTGTAACAAACACAGTGCTCTTCCCCAAACCACAAAACCAGGGGTCAATGCACAGCTATTGTAAGTGCCTCTAAATAACTTATCAGAAGACCTTTAGAATTTAACCAAGTAAAGATTGTTGTCTTTGACTTCTTTTGATCTGAACCAGTCTAAAAATGTGTTGTCTGGAAATGGGTTAAAAGAAGTAAAATCAAAGCATGCTGTACATGAAGAGTAAAATAGGCCCAATTTACGTCAAGACTTATGTTAGTCTCTTTGAGAGTTTTTCTTCTATTGATTTTCCAGTTTTCCAGTTGCTACCTTACAAACATTCTATACATAATTAATGCTAATTCACAATTTCTATTATCAAACAAGACCTAAAGCCTACTTTCCACATAATTACAGAACTGCAGAATTGATATTTCACATTGATGGGTCGGTGAACACACACATTTTGAAAAGGAAAGACAATACCAATTTATTGAATAGACATTGTTGCATATTTTTTCAATGACACGTCATTGAAGTCTTTACATGTACCTCAAAATTGATTTGGATGCTCTATGGTAAATTTGCTGTCTTTTTTATCATTATTCAATTCGAGAAGTTAGTGTAACACTATTGTAAATGCCTATTGATATATAAGCAATATATATCGATGGCTCAGCAAGAAACAGTTGTAACTGCCTATATGTTTATAGGCAGTTACAACTATTTTGCACTGAGCCATTGATATGTAGAAAATGTATAGACGATAGTCTTGGGCTTTACCCTCAATTGAAATTATGAGTATCATGTGAGTGTGTGTGTCTAACGGTAATAGCAAGAAGGGGTTATGTAACCTAACTTAAAAAGTTAAAAGGTTTTTAATCAAGTCTGATGCAAATAGGTGGAATAATTATGCATCAAATTGTGGCCAAGATGAAAGATCTATTCAGGATGTTTTCTGACAGCCAATAATCGATAATTCAGAAAATGAAATTTCACTTCAGCTTGCATGTCTGCTTATTATAAACTGGCTTTCAAAAGATGTTTTAAAAGTATTGACAAGTACAAGATGTAAGCTACATAACTCTTGTTTGAGACATGAAGGAGACTTATTAATCCTTGACATCCTCAATCTGTTATCTCTTTTATTTAGGAGATTTAGACAAAAATCAGTCTGCACATGTGTGCTGTCTGATATTTGTCTACATCCCCTGTCTGTCTTATTTGACTAGGAATTGTATGATAGACTTTATTTTAAAGAGGTAATATGCAGTATATTGGTATACACTTTTTTCAGGGCCTAATCAGCACTATGATTTGAGAGTGCTTTCGCAACAAATTTTGATTCAGTATGACCAGGGTTAGAATCAAAGCTTTCAAAGACGTTTTAAATGGTATTGACAAGAAGACTGTTTAATTCAGAACATTAGTTTTAGACCTGTAGGAGACTTACTGATTCTTGACATGCTGAAAAAGGTACATTCAAGACAAAAATTATGCATTTGGATAATACATTAAAAACTTCAGAGTCAGTCACACTCCTAAGTGATTGTTAACCTTTTATCCAGTGTCTATTCTAGGTTTTGAAAATAGGGGGGGGATTTTGTTGTAAATCTGCAAAATTTAAAAACTAGAAAGCCATGAATGGCCTGAGTCGCTCCACAGGCTTGGAATTCTTGTAATAGCAAATCTAAGTTTTGACTTGATTTTTAGATATTTTGGGTTCTACTGATGTTGATATGATTTTCAAAGTTTCCACTATATTGCATAAAGAGAAATGACCTCCGCCCATAAAAGACATTTTTTTTATCCAATGACAATAATTTTTGGTTGCATGATAATGGGTCACCCAGGGATCATATCAATGAAGTTTGATTGATATCTATAAGTTACAAATCTTAGAAAATGATTTTCAATGTTTGCACTATATAACATATAGAGAAATGACCTCCGCTCATAAAATACAAATTTTTCATCAGATCACGATAATTTTTGGTAGACTGTTAAAGGGTCACTCAAGGATCATTCCAGTGAAATTTGATTGATATTGTCACCCAAGGATCATTCATATGAAATTTAATTAGTATCCATCAATTAGAACCTGAGAAAAGACACTTTTTACCATATTTGGAAATTAGCTACACCCATTCAATCCATATTTTTCATTGGATCAAAATTTCTTGAACAGCCTTGAAAGAGGGTCACCCAAGGATCATTCCTGTGAAGTTTGGTTGAAATTCATCCAATAGTTTCTGAGGAGAAGATTTTTAAAGAAAAAGTTTACGACCGGATGCACGGACGGACAGATGCACGACGGACACAACGCCATGACAATAGCCCCAGTGGCTTTCAGCCAGGGGAGCTAAAAACAGGAATTTTGCTCTTTCTCTACGTAAAAAATCTCTTATCATCTTCAAAAATAGGGGGGACTTTTCAAAAGTATGAGCTTAAATGCTCAATCCCCCCCGCCTAGAATAGACACTGTTTATCCTTCTGAATTTCAAATTTGTTAACACAAATTGCTAATTTTTGGGTCATTTTTACCAGTTAGGCTCAATTTTTTCCATCAATAATTGAGCTGAAAGCAGGTAGTGTTTGCCAGGATCAGACAGCATGCCTATGCATGTTAATCTTAGCCTGTATTGTCTACCAAAGATTTGTGTAAAGAAGGAACATGTTGTGAACAGTAAGAGAAGGTGTTTTTTCATTTAATATCTTTAATATTTTGCTTCCTGCATGATGCACATTAGCTTGATAAAAAATGGATCTAATTGAATTGGGGTAAAATTGATATTGCTTGAGCTCTATAAAGCGACCACTTATATTAAGCAACCATCCCAAAAGGTCTCTTCAACATTAACAAAATCTCTGAAAAATCGACATTCTTCGACAATATTTTTTTTCATTCAACCTTATGATGTTGGAACCCATTAGAATCGTCTCAATGAGACGATTCTACTGGGTTTGTACATCAAAAGATTCATTTAGATTTATCAGACAGTAAATATATACTATCAAACTGACCAGTCTTTTTCAACATGAAATATTGTATTTAGCAATCATTTCTATTATGGACAAATTGTTCATAGTCCCTTAGTGGTCCTTCATTACAAGTCTTACTGTATAAGAAGATTTAAAGGTAACTTTATCTGAGGTTCATGGACAAGCAGAAAATAAAAGGGTGTGTTTTATTATTTATGTTGTATACAATACTTTCCATTTCAACTGACAGTTAACCAATATGGACCAATAAAGCACTAAATAGAAACAATTGACTACATTATGAATAATAAAGAACCATAATATTACTGTGATAGTGTTCCTATCAAAGACTCAGAGATATAAATTGAAACCATTAGCAAACTTTAACTAAACTTGATACCTTTCCTTAATTTCAAAGTTAAAAAGTACATAATATTATATTTTTTCATCTACTTTTGCCCAACAGTAAGCAAATCAATGTAGTCTACATACTAGTTAAGATTTCAAGAAGTAACTGCATTCTTGAAGTCAATTGTATTATATAAGCAAGTTATTGCCACTAAACAGAGATATTAACCCTTGTCATGCTAAATAAAAGATCTTGGGAAAATTGCAACAAAATCAAAGTGCTCAAAGCACTGGACACACTAAATGTGAGTCAGTTTTCATTTTGAAAATTACATTATTAAATTTTTTTGGTTAAAAAAAAGAAAAACATGTGCTATAGACAGAGATCAGTCTGCACATATGTGCAGACTGATATTTGTCTATAGCTCCTGCCAAGGCAGAAATATTTCGGGTTCAGCATGACAAGGGTTAACAAAGTTAAAGTTTGTTGCCTAAACTTGCACAGCCATTGCCAACATTACAATGAAGCCAACACTTTGAACAGCAACTTTGCTGGTTACAATAGATGATGGCAATTTAACCCTTGACATACTGAATCCAGAAAAAATAACTATTTGGATTGAGACATACACAAAGATGTGCACACACATGTATGCAATTCCATTCAAGTTTCACCACTTTCTATAATTGAGATGTTCACTGGATTAATTCCATTTGTCCCTTTGACTTTTACCCACTTAATAAAAGGGATTTTATTGAGTGTGAGGTTGGTAAGATACTTTATTCTAACTGATCCCAACCTAAAGGTAAAAATAGGCTAGGATCTTATTCTTAACACCATGGTATGTCAGGTACTGATTGATCTTTGCTGAATATAATTTTTACCAAAACTGCATAGCAATCAAAGTGTTGAAGCACTGAAATCCTTAACCATGTGTTATATTTTTAATATAATCTAAAGCTTTTCTGGCTTGAAAAGGAAAACAGTTGGTGTAGATTAAGACCTGGCTGCACATATGTGAAGGCTGATCTGTGTCTTGACTTCCTACCAAAGCAAGAATGTTTGGCATACAGCATGACAAGGGTTAAATTCACAAAAATACCTACCTCATAAATGACTCCATCTGCCCATTTATAACAGCCTTTTCCATGCATGAACCCATCAGCAAACTGCCCCTTGTATTCATGGCCACCAGCAAAATCTGCCTCTCCGTCTCCATGGTACAGACCTTTTTGTTTGTCACCACGGTAACTGGAAAATATTTATTTTTTCTATAAATATCAAATTTCTGGTATATGATCAGTCATAAAAAAGTATAATAGTCACGGTCATAAAACATATGTGACCTATTATGCAAAATAGGACCATCTGGGAACCCTGTTAAATAAACAAGAGGACCATGATGGTCCTATATCGCTCACCTTCGTCTCTTTGTCTCATTAAATACATCAAATTTTCAAGTTGTACTTTTATGATTTGAGGCCTCTAAGGCTGTAAACAAGAAAATTTTCACTAAGGTCCCTTTTCCCATGATATGACATGGATCTTTCCCATTTTCAATAGGGTTTATCCTTGTAACCTGACAAAGATTCTGACCAAGTTTCATGAAGATAGGACCATATTTGAGGCCTCTAGAGTGATAAGAGCAAAAATGTCATTAAAGCCCCTTTTCCCATGATAAAGCACGGATCCTTCCCATTTTCAATAGGGTTCATCCTTGTGACCTGACAAACATTCTAACCAAGTTTCATGAAGATTGAATCATGTTTGTAACGTTTAGGGTGTAAACAAAAAAAATGTCATTAAGGCCCCTTTTCCCTTGATATGGTTTGGATCCTTCCCATTTTCAATAGGGTTCATCCTTGTGCCCTGGCCAACATTCTGACAAAGTTTCATGAAGATTAGGCCATATTTGTGGCCTCTAGAGTGTAAACAAGAAAATTGTCATTAAGGTCCCTTTTCCCGTGATATGGCATTGATCCTTTCCATTTTCAATAGGGTTCATTCTTGTGACCTGACCAACATTCTGACCAAGTTTCATGAAGATTAGGCCATATTTGTGGCCTCTAGAGTGTAAACAAGAAAATTGTCATTAAGGTCCCTTTTCCCGTGATATGGCATTGATCCTTTCCATTTTCAATAGGGTTCATTCTTGTGACCTGACCAACATTCTGACCAAGTTTCATGAAGATTAGGCCATATTTGTGGCCTCTAGAGTGTAAACAAGAAAATTGTCATTAAGGCCCCTTTTCCCGTGATATGGCATTGATCCTTTCCATTTTCAATAGGGTTCATCCTTGTGACATGACCAACATTTTGACCAAGTTTCATGAAGATTGGACCATATTTGTGGCCTGTAGAGTGTAAACACTAAGATTGTTGACGACGGACGACGCACGACGGACGACGGACATTCAATGATCACAAAAGCTCACCTTGAGCACAATGTGCTCAGGTGAGCTAAAAATTGACATGGATATTGGTTCCAGCAGAGATTGAGCAGAGTTTGCATCACCAAAATATTTATTGTTTATTTATTCATTCCTGTGAAGTTTGGTTGAAATTCATCCGTTAGTTTTGGAGAAGATTTTTTAAAGAAAAAGTTTACAACCAGACAGACAGAGACACAATGGACACAGAGCCATGACAATAGCCCCAGTGGCCTTTGGCAGGTGGAGCTAAAAAAACTGCAAAGTAATAATAAAAGCAAATCAATTTTATTTTCTATAAAGCTCACCTTTCACACACAGTCATTGTCTATGGGATATCTGGATAATCTCATTGCAATAAGCCAGGCTTTCACTTCTTTTACATTTGAAGAAAGAAGTACATCTCCATTATGTAAGATATATTCAAATGGATTCAATCACTAGTTCAATAAAGTCATAATCCATAAGCACTAAATGCACTTTTTTCAATTCAATTGAATAAGTCGCCACGCATACTCATTTTGAACTGCCTATTATATAATCCCATCAGCAGAAGAGATTTTAGTTATTAGTATTTTTTGCTGCAAAATTGGTGGTCATTTAAACAGACAATCAACAGGTTTCAAAAGCTAATTCTTCTTCTACAAAATTTAAATATAATTCTTCAACTCATTAGATTAGATTTATTACACATAAATTTCAAAGATTATTTTTTATTTCTAATTAATATTAATTAAAACCTTTTCGCCATTTTGAGGCCCGACTTTGACCTCTGTGGAAAAAATGCTTAAATAACAATTACCATAAAATTTTATGAATCAACAAAATATGTATTACATTCAATACCGTGTGATATTCATTCCTATAAAAGCACGTCCAAAACCGAGTAGTAATAATCAGAATTTTATTCATCTAAATAGCAGGGGTCAGATTTGGGTAAAAAAAAACCGCACTATAGTGACTTTAGATGTCACTTTTCTTTAAACTCGGATCAAATGAAATTGCTTTGGGAAAGATCTAAATGATGACCATTAATTTTCAATTTTCATATGACATAAATTTCAATTAAAACATCAAACCATCAATTATGAAGCAGTACAATGTAATACCACAAAACAATAAAGTGAAAGCAACGGCTATCTTTAATCAATAATCAAACAATAGCGATACACTCGGAGAATTATTACGTTTTCACGTGTCTGATTGAATCAAATAAAATCCAGACTGGTGACATTGATCAACCACTTATAAATAAGCATCCTAATGTAATCCGTCTACAGCTGCCAACAAACACTTAACCACAAAACCATTAGAAATCATCTCGATGTTACAAAATTAATTATTAAAGGAAGATCTAAAATTCAAACCCAAGTTTGACTTCATATTAGATCAAAAGAATCCCATAGATAATAATTAATCAATCTATTCCTAATCTGTTTGAATATTTAACAAAGTTTTGAAGGCTTTTTTTTATATTGGGACGTTGACATACATTGATGTAAAACGTCTACTGATTACATACAGAAATCAAAGTGCCAATATATACCTGTTAGATCAGAAATACCCAATATTATTGATTAACCTGATAAACCTAAATAACATGCAATTAGGTGTTCTCTTTGGTATCTTTATTTTGTAAAATATTAGCTGTATTAGAGTCAAAAGGGTGACAGAAAATGTTGCAAATACAGCTTTATCATGCAATGAAGCCTGTATTGACCTGATATCGCCTGTCTGATAACATAACACAATATCAGGGAGTCTATTTTTAGAAATAATTTGCATACACTTTCACCTGAATTTCTTCGATTTTTAGGGGTTTGTTATAATTAACCACTGAAAATGATTGCATGATGATTAGAATAACATGTAAGTGTCTTTTAATACCAATTTTATCTGGTCTTGGCAGTGAGAAATTATCATGACTTGGCAAAGCCTCGTCATAATAAATTCCCCCACCCTCGACAAGATAACATTGATATTTTAAGACACTAACATATTATTCTCTATTTATTCTATTGATAACCATAACATATTCCACCTTTATAAAGTCATGGTGCCAACAAGTACTGATTATATGTCTTTATGTAACAAATTTTAAGACCGATCATCACATGAAAGCCTGATCATCAGGTATAACCGTGACAAAGAGATCCTTTGAAATAAATCCTCAATGAAAAGGAAAAATCAAAGGCCTGAAATGCAGTATGGAATGAAAAATATACAAGTCAAAGAAATGTTTCATTTTATTGGACATTTTTAGGCTCTAGAATTTTAAGGCAGGGTAAAACTTGCTCTTTGGCCAGATCTTCCTCTAGCCTTTACCTTTGTTGTTTCACTGAAGCCTGAAGTAGTTAAAGCATTTGCTATGATTAAAATTAACAAGCTTCTAAAAGGTCTCGAAAATCTGCTTTTACCTTTTAAGGGACAATTGCTGTAATGACAGTGACCTTTACATCAATTGGGAAACAAGTTCTTATAAATTAGATTAATCCCTCTGGATTCTGCCTCCTGGAAAATTCACAAGTACTTGCGCCGAATATGTTAGCCAATGATAGAACCAAGATTGCTAGCTTCTCCCTGGAATTTAACTCAGGACCTTTTAGGTCAAGAGGCTGATGCTCTACCTCTAGACCACGGAAACCTCATGATTGTATTGCTACGCTGGCTTTCAAATATCTATCAATGAGAAACTCAGTCAGATATGGAACTTTACAAGGAAATTTATGAAGAGGCCAAAAGATGGATAGAAAAGCTGATTATAATGTAGCCTAAACCTTAAATTGAAAGCCGTTTTTCAAAAAATATATTAGTATTGATTCTAAATCGGAAAAGTTCTTTTTCTTAGATATGTCTTGATGGATCAATGAAACAATACTATATATAGCATGGAAAAATGATTTTTGTGAACATAAGCCCTTGCCAGGCAACACCCATATTATTGGCCAATCAAAGTTCTGCCAAGAGGAGATTTACCCAAGGAACATTATCCTGCCAAAGTTGGTTGAAAAGGGTCCAATGTTTTGGGAAAAGAACATTGCTAAAATGAAAATAAGCCCCAACATGCTACATCCTTTCTTGGGGGTCAATCCAAACTTCCTGAAAAAATTGAGAAATGGATCATCCAAGAAACACACATATGCCATGTTTCTTTTACATTGGGGCAATAGTTTGGGAGAAGATTTTTTAAAGATTTAATTGTGAAAATAAGACCCGCCCTGCCACACCTATATCAAGGGATAAATCAAAATTTCTTGAACAGTTAATAAAATGGGTCACTCAAACAATATTCATGCCAAGTTTTATTGAAATCATGCAAATGCTTAAGGACAAAAATTATTTCATAGATTTCATGAACAAGATGACCATGATGGTCCTAGATTGCTCACCTGAGTCTCTTTGACCCCTCCAACATCACATCAATTTAATAGGCAGAAGTAAACAAGAAAATAGTTTCTACCAAATATGAAAGTTATCTGCCTTCTGGCTTCAGAGAAGAATATTTTTGAGGATTTTTTCCTATTTTCACCATTTTTGTTGCCATGGCAACCAGAGTTAAGGGTGGATTTCATTTACTTGAACAACATTCGTAGAGCTTGACCAGAGGAACTTCCCTGCTAAGTTTCATCAAGATTGGCCCACCCCTTTAGGAGGAGAAAATTTTTAAAGAAAAATTGTTGATGACAAAGACAATGACACACAACGGACCACTGACATTTGATGATCACAATAGGTCACCTTGAGCACAAAAGGTAAAATAACTAACAGACAATGTAGCTCGCCCAAACTGCTGCTTGTCACAAACAGCACTTGACCAAAGATCTAAGTTCAAGATAAAAATTTTTAAGTTAAAGTCAATGATCCAATTTATATCAGTTTGATTTAGAAGTAAGAAAGAAATATGAAACAGATTTTTTTGTTACAACTACATGTAAAAGGTTAGGTAAAAAGAAAGCATATATCCTGATGAAGTTACAAATGGAATTTCATAAATAAAATAAATTAATAAATTAAATAAAAGGTTGATCATCTTATCATCGCATTTATGAGGTATAATTGTCCTAGCTGTAAGCATAAAAAAATATGCAAGTTTAAAGCAATATGCTAAAGATTCAAAAGTCAAGATCAAGGTCACAAAGTCAAGGGATTTGATCACAGGAAAAGCCTATCTCACCTGTTGAGTAAGGATATTAGGCATAATGGCCATAGGTATAAGCACTCAGAAAATATAAGCAATGTTAAAGTTTTTGGTTTAAGTTTTTCTTAGTCCAAAAAAGGTCAAGGTCAAGGTCAAAATGTCAAGGAGCTTGGTCTCTGGTGAAAGCCTATCACCTAGTGAGTGTGTTTATGAAGTAATGATGTCCCTAAGTAAAACAATCAGAAAATATAAGCAATGTTAAAGTTTTTTTGTTTAAAATTTTTGGTTTAAGTTTTCCCAAGTCCATAAATGGTCAAGGTCAAAGGCAAAAGTCAAGAACCTTGGTAACCAGTGAAAGCCTATCAGCTAGTGACTGTGTATATGAAGTAATGATGTCCCTAGGTAAAATCATTCTAAAAATATAAGCAAGGGTAAAGTTTTGTGGTTAAAGTGTTTGGTTAAAGTTTTTCTAACTCCATAAAAGGTCAAGGTCATGGTCAAAATGTAAAGGCACTTGGTCTCTTGTGTAAGCATATCATGTAGTGAGTGCATATATGAAGTAAGCACCCAGAAAATAAAGCAAGGTTAAAGTTTTTTGTTAAAGTTTTTAGTTAAAGTTCTTCTAAGTCAAGAAAAGGTCAATGTCAAGGTCAAAATGTCAAGGCACTTGGTCTCTGATAAAAGCCTATCACCTGGTGAGTGTGTATTTGAACTAATGAGTTCCCTAGGTAAAGCACTCGGAAAATATAATCAAAGTTGAAGTTTTTTGGTTTAAGATTTTGGTTAAAGTTTTTTTAAAAGGGTCAAGATCAGTGTCTAAAGGTTATTTTGACATGGGTGATTGTCTTAAATGAAAGCCTATACCCTTACGAGTGCTTATGTAAAAGCCTCTAGGATTAATATTGATAGAAATAAAAAACTTCAACCCAATGCGGACGCCAAAACTGACGCTGACACCGACGCTTACATGGGAGGGTATGACAATAGCTCTTCCAAGACTTTTGTCCCGGCTGGGCTAAAAAAAGGCTTCCAAATCCCCCAAAACATACACACACCCTTGATAGTCTGGATAGCTGTTGTGATGGTGTACAAACATGCCAAGTTTCATAAAGATATCTTCAATAACAACAAAGATACGACCAAGATTAAAATTTGTCACACCAACACCAACACCTAACACAACACCAATGTGAATGACGCCAAGGTGATCACAATACCTTTGGTTTTTCCTAAAAACAGCTGAGCTAACAAGATGTGTTTGAAAAACAAGAATGCTCCTGACATGGCAATTTCTTTCAAAATTTGACCATGACAGATGACCTTTACCTTGTCACAGGACCCGGTCCTTGCTATCCGTAGCTGTGTATCATGAAGAAGTATCATCATACCAAATATAAGCATTGAATCTTAAATGACTTTGAAGTAATTGGCAACATTAAGTTTTATGATTAAAATTTTCAGACAGACAACAGACAGATGGATAGACAGACAAGGGTCAAACAATATGAACATAGGGACATGTAATGAACAAACTTGGAGAAATTCAATTAATGAAACTGTTATGAAAGGTCCCTTTCCTTCTAGTTTTAGAGAATAGGTTTTTAAGGTTTCCTACTTTGTGACTACTTTGGTCAATCAATTTTTTTTAAACAACTTAAGAAAAGGGTCGCTCAATGAAAAGTCCAGCTAAGTTTTATTGAAATCAGGCCAATGGTTTGGGACAAGAAGATATATCAAGATTCAAAAGTTAAAATAAGTCCCGCCCTGCCACGCCCATATATTAGGGGCAATCCAAATTTCTTAAACAAATTTAGAAGCGGGTCACCAAAGGATCATTCATGCAAAGTTTCATTGAAATCCCCCCTCACCCATTGGAGATCCAAACCAACAAAAGGGCTTAAGAAACTCAAACTCAAAATCAATCATACTCATTCAGTCCAACACATATGTCTATTGGAATTCATTCACACTTAAGACAATCCATGACTGGAACTCTCTACCTGACAATACTGCTTGTTTGTGCAAAAAGCCTGGAAATATTTAAATCCAAACTAAAAGAAACTGAAAGCAGCAACTAAATAACATCAGTGCGCACACACACCCTGATAACTTTTGCTCACATAGTAAGTTACTTTGGGGAAACAGCTACAGATACAGAAATCGAACCTAACCAGTTGGTTGGGAGGAGATTTAATAGTAAAAATAACCCCCTCTATGCCACACCCTTATTTCGGGGTCAATTCACGCACAGCAATGTAAGGTGTATAGAGGTTCTGACAACCACAATTACAGATGATCATTATATGCAAGCCAATGGTTCATTAGGACATTTTAACAATCCTACTTAGCAGGACTTTTCATCTCGTTGTTACAAACACTACTCTGGTAAGTATTATAACCTTTTTCTCTTTTTTCTTCTTCGGACCTTTTTATCAGACTTCCTCGAAATTCGTCAGTCTAACATACATGTCTGGCAAATTTGACAAGGACCGCAAATTTTGGGACTTGATCAGTTCAACTGTCCGGCACTATTTCTGGGTTTTAGTCCAATATGCCAAAAGCAATTGGAATGTTTCCGTCTAAAATGGCTTTATCAAGTTGCTCAACATGGTTATAGAGCTTCAGATTGATGGTGGGCCCGTACAACCCCGTAAATTTTCAAAAAGATGATGCACAGATTCTGGCCCCTGTGCATTTGGACAAACAAAAAATTAAAACTCTAAAACCTGAATATTGAGAAAACTGCCAGTCAAAGCCCAATCAGCAAAATGTATTTAAATTGCAGTATGAATAATAATAAAACAAATTAAGGAACAATCTTTCCAAGCCAAATTGTTCCCATTCCAAATATTCATGCGAATGCTTAACCCCAGTTTACATGTACTGAGCTATGATGTACTCGAATCACCTCTCTACCCGGGAACAGTTGACCAAGATCAAAGGCAAGCCGCATGTTACCAGTTGTTTAACACGGATAGATTTTTCACAGTCAGTGATATTTTTATGCAACAGAATAATTATTTACGGACTTAAAATAAATTTGATTTCTAGTTAGATTTTTTCCCCGATCTTGATCAATAGTTTGTTAGAGTCAATTGGAGATTTTGATTTTTTTATCAAATTATTTTTTTTAAGTTGCGTCTGCCCCATTTCACTCTCGAGTTCTTTTTCTGCAATTGCAAAAAAAAGCAAAGTGAGTCAGGGGCCAGTGATATTATTGGTTAAAATTTCCGATGCATTTGGGAATCTTCAGTATAATTTATTTATTTGGTCAAAATTTAACTTAATCTCATCCCATATTCCAATCTCAAAAAATAAAAAAATCCTAAATGCAACTTTTTCTTTTCAAAAAAAGTGATTCCTTTGATCTGTCAATCAGAATTGTTTGCATGCAGGAATAAAACCTTTTAAAATGGAATTTAAGTTCAAAGCTTTGTTATATCTCAAAAATAAAAATATGTTTAGTAATTATTTAAAAAGTAATTAAAATATTTGACATGTTTGTTATTTCTTCATTTTCTTCTTTTCCAGCAACACTAGTGTTCCCCCCAAATTTTTTTTTGTATCAATTGAATACGAAGATATAAATTGTGACCCATGGTTCTGAAAAATTGTCCCTCAAATTCCCAGAGAGATATTACTTTCTATTTAGTATTATAAGAATTTAACTAAAGTGTCTTCTAGTCAGTATTTTGTTTTAATTTGTATATAATCGCAAATTGACATAAAACTGGTGTTACTGGCGTATTTTCTTTCAGTTTTGTTTAACTTAATTCGGTCTGACAGATTTTCTTTCAGTCTGACAGATTTTGAGACCCTGTCTGACACTTTTTCTGAAATTTCTGGAAGTCTGTTTTAAACGTCCAGGTCAGACCCCTTTTCAAAATATCTGAACATATATTATGTTGATATCCCTTTATTGAGAGCACTAAGACATTGGGCCAACATAGCTGGTTCCACTTTATCCTTCAATAGGTTGGACCAATGCTTCCATCATGACTTGATGCCCATTAGCTGCAATAATGTACTGGTTGGAGACCAATTCTCGCCAAGTACCAATTCTTGCCACCACCCCTTTTTCACAGTAAAGACGCAATGATTAATCCCAATAAATTATTTTCTGATCAGAAGAAGTTATTGTCAATATAGCTTGCAATTCAGAAGAGTGTCCTCTTTGTTTTTAACGTGAAAAAGGGGTGGTGGAGAGATCTGGTACTTTGCGAGTTGGTCTCTAACCAGTACTGGTCAGAGACCAAATCTCGCCAAGAACCAGTTCTTGCCAACTGACAATTTTCACGGTCAAGATGCAATATTCATTTACAACAAATTATTTTCTGAAGAGAATATGTTTTTGTCTAAATAATTTGTAATTTAGAAGGTTATCTTTTCCATCTTTACTATGAACCAGGGTAGTTGGCGAGAACTGGTACTTGGCGAGAACTGGTACTTGGCGAGAATTGGTCTCTGACCAGTACCCCTCTCTCTGATGTCTCCCACATCAGATTATCAAAGGAGGGATACGTTATCGTATCTAGATGTCCATGTGTAAGAATCTTGCTATTAAGCCCATGCAGTAAATAGTTTCTCAACATTCCTCCAACATAGAATAAAGGTTAAATATAACATTAATTCACCTTTCAACTATCAATTCCGAAAGTGTTGGTTCGTCATAGACTGGTTCCGGGGAAGGTTCCTTCTGCACGATTTCCTCTGTCGTAGTTTGTTCTTGATTTTCTGTAGATTCAGATTCCTCTGGCTGAGGTGTGCCATTTAGCCCTAAGCAGTTTAGAGCATCATCCAATTTTTTAGCACTTCGTTTTTCTGCTTTTTCGCCTTTTTTTGGCTTTCCTTCAGCTTTTGTTGCCATGTCAAACTTTACCGATGTAAACAACAAAAGCCTCGAAGTGAATAACAGATAAGGAGAAAATAAACAAAAATATTTAAATAAAAAAAACATAAATATTGGAGAAAAAACAAACGTGAATATGATCAATAATTTTATCGAGCAAAGAATTTGATAATTTTTCATTAATTTATCTATATCATTTTATTTGGATTTTTATTTTCAGGAGGGGGGTCCCTGAAATACGAAGAGATGCAACAAAGTCGTGAAAGGTGTTAAAATGGGTGACTGGTCAACGCGGCCCATTTTCAACTCGGCCCATAGGGCAAATCGACCCAACGTATGACTCGCCCAATATCATTCTATGCGTTAACTACTTTATTATGGATTATTTATTAAGCATTATTGTTACAAATACAATATAATTTAATCTTTTTTCCGTCGTAATGAAATTTGCATATGCATTAGCAAATTAAAAAAAGAATAAATTGAATTTTAGGAATCATTACAAGAATAGCACATGTACATACAATGATTCGATTTAATATTTTCAAAAGCACAAAATGAATCTTAAAAATAAAAGAAATTGATATACTAAAGTATATCTGCATCATTTTAAAACTTATACATATTTCATAAAATAAAAATCAACTTACTATAGACTTTATATCTGGGCCGATTTGACCGGGTCGGGTTATTCTCTGGGCCGAGTCGACTTAGTAACCTTTAAAGGTGGTTAAAGGCGCAAAATGGTCCAAAAAGATACACACAGGTAGGCGAAAGGTGGGTAAAAGTGAATGCATGAGTACTGTTATCGCCATTATTGATATGCTTTAATGATCATTTTGGTAGGTCCCTGTAAATGGGGGTACTTTACCACATTGAGGGTTACATTCCTATGGTTGCAGTACCTGATGCTTCCCAGGCCTATGCTACTTGTTTGTCTGTGCTTAAACGGGCTCTTAACTGAATATCCTTAAATTCTTAGCTTTTATCTGTAACTCTTTATTTGCTTTTCAGGTATTGATTGATTAATTGAATGGAGTTTAACGCCGCTTTCAACATTTGTTCAGTTATAAAGCGACGGCTGGAGCACCTAACGATGGATTCCTGGTATTTCTCTCCCCAGTACAACCATCACATCCTTTCCTAGCCTCCAGCTACTATCTGACATAGGTCTACGATTATCAACCCATTGGTGAGAGACAAATAGTTGGAAAGAATGTGTGCCGCCGTCGGGGATCGAACCAGGGACTTTTCAGGCATTGCAAGTTATTCTGTTTAAATGTTGCTGCTTTGTACGACGTATCACCTTGTTATATATGCGGTTCAAAAGCTTCTTTAGCTTAGGCTTTTTGTTACTTTGTCTTGCCGTCTTTAAATATATCTCATCATATCTTATCTTATCTATCTTATTTTGGAATATAGCTACAGTTACAATTCAAAACCCATCTCAATCCAGAAAATATTCAGTATTTAATATCCTTACTTCTCCAGGCACGAACTCTGTAAAAATTACGTTTAGTGTGAATCATGTTATGATTAATTTAACAAAGTAAGTTTATATGTTATCGGAGGTACTTATAAGGCTAATACTCTTGGTAGTGTGTGCACGGATTTCGTAATCATATTGTTTGTTGTTTTCTTAAATGTGATTTTATGTATATGTGTTTAGGGAACTTCGGTATAACGTCATAGCCCATCAGAAAAAAAATATTTGGCGTTGAATCTATTTAATTTAGGGAAATATCGCCTAATCTTAATCATTAGTTTTGCTTAACTTGAGACAAAAGGTGTCAAAACTATAAATTTTTGAAAAGTTAATCATTCGAACTTTTCAGGAAACATGTTTTTAAAGAAGATAACACGAATTTAGAATTAATATCCATGCTTTGAAATCATCCCTATCAAAAAGAAATAACATCGATTAAGTTGATTTTTTGCAAACATCAATCATTTGTTTACCGCTGATTTATCTCGATTTGATTTAATCCCGATTTAATGTTTGATTTTGAAATATTTTTGTTACAAAAAATAGGTTTATGTATAGTTTGTTTATGCAAACAAAATCGTTCGGTAAATCGGCATTGATCGTCTGTCAATATCGCTCAAAATTTAAGCACTATAAATATATCCAAACAATATCTGTTACACCTAAAATATTTCGACATGTTGCAAATTCTCCTTAGATGCCTAATAACTTTCCCAAAATAGGGAATATTGATTTTTGAATGACCAGTGGTGTCATTATCGACCCTTTCATCTTGTTGAAAAAAAAGTGAAAGATATTTGATTTGCTGTTATAGACTTGGTTCAAATACAAAGGAGTCAAAACTGAAGATTTTTATGATGCTTAGAATATTCCTTGACAGACGGACGTATAATTCAAAGTCGGATTGTAAGACGGGCTGACGGACGACCGGCTGGATGGATGGATGAATGGATGGACGGACGGATGGACGGATGGATGGATGGACGGATAGCCGGATGGACGAACACATAGCCGGATGGACTGATGGATGGGGGATTGATGGTTTGATGTATTAATCATTGAAAAACACGCAAATGAGTGAATGACTTACGAAAGTCAGAACTTCAGACGAATGATGGGACATTATGCCCGTAGCATGTAAAGGGGAACGAATGAATGAATGAATGAATTGGTGAATGAATGAACACATACATGCACGAACGAACGAACGAATGAATGAAATTTATCTCTAGCAAGTTGTAAATGATTTTGATTTTATCATATCGAAAACATTTTTTTTCATTTGCTGTAGTGGATCAGGGATTTCTGTAAAGAGATGTTGAACTTAAATTATAGGAGGTGCCTTTTCCTATTAATGCCCAATTAAAATTGAATTTCTCAATGATAATTAAATGACACCCTCTTTCACCCCCTCCCTGCAAACCCCCTCTGGATCCGTCAATAATTTGATTGGTTGAACATAAGTCTACATTTTTGCTACTTCTTACAAATATTACAAAAAAGTACATGTTTGGATGACTCTCGTAGTTCTATAATCTCAACGGGATGGCTCTCGGGGGATTGTATTCAGTCAACTGTTACATTTCCACAGTTACAATGTTTTGAAACATGTAGATTCTTTTGTCTTTTTGTATCACAGCATGTTATAACTTTGTCAGATTAAGCATAATATTCGATGTGTCAACCTAGATGTCACACATTGTGTTAAAGACTATTTGTGTCCAAATGAAAGCTACCAATCAGTGGAGTATGACATAGGTAATTGATTGATTCATCGGCACGGTCAGATCAAATTATAATAATAATATTTAGTTGCTGAGTGGCTAAAATAACGTATAAGAACTTTTGTTTGTGCCCTATATTCGATACTTTGGTTGCTCAACTACAATTAACTAAGATTAATATGCCTCTCCGGGTGGTTATCTTTCCACACAAAGTATTCGTTCAGAGAAATTGTCACATGATGACAACTGCATAACCAAAAGAAGGGGCGATTTATCTACATTTTGACATATTTGTCACTTGGAGAAAATCATAAGAAATGTACAATATTATTACTGCAATACTAGATTTTTTGCTCCTTGTGTATGTAAATAGTTGCCAACGTCAACCATTCATATTTTGATGACGTCATCAATATCTGTGCCGAAGTCTCATATACACTACTCAAAAGTTCTAAACGGCCACCTAAATTTTCTCCACTTTCACACAATCTAGGCATTTATTTTGAAATGAGAACTTTGCCTTTTGACAGATTGGACAATCGGTCATTATCCTATCCAACTGGTTTGTAAAATCAAGCATCAGGAAGTCCCAAAGACGGACTGAAATGCTTTTTCCCAAAAAATTCGTAATTCACAAAAATAACAAGTTTTAGATGAATTTGAATTTCGGTACTCAAAAAAAGGCAAATCCTATCAGTTTTTAGCCTGGGCGTTTTAGAAGAAAACCCGAGGTATTATGATCACCTTGGTGTCGTTCGCGTTGTCGTTGTTGTTGGCGTGTGCGTTGGCGTGACAAACTTTAACCTTGGTCATAACTTTTGAATGGTAAGTCATAGAGCCTTCATATTTCTCGTGATTATTGCTTGGGACAAGACCTTTCTGTAGGTACCAA
This sequence comes from Fragum whitleyi, assembly GCA_948146395.1. NCBI lineage: Eukaryota > Metazoa > Mollusca > Bivalvia > Cardiida > Cardiidae > Fragum > Fragum whitleyi. The sequence goes on along the minus strand of OX411548.1, from coordinate 27,507,946 downwards.
GTTCGTGTATTTACATCTGCCTAAGAAATAATAAACAGCCGAGCGTTGGCATCCACTTGCGGTGCTCTCGTTTGTACTGATGTCATTGGTATGAAACCCTTTGACTTCTATAAATAAAACAACTTTCTAGACAATCGTTTTCCCATCAAGAAATATCAAAAATACCCCACCCACCAATGTTTAATTTGAAAACGAAGGAATTCCTACTGTCGTTTAATTTTAAAACATTTCATGTTGAGTTCATAAATGATTTGGCTACATTATTTAAGCGAAACGGGATGAAATCGTGCGGCCTTTATATCGGGCCAAAGAGGCAAGTGGCCGCTTTGGACTTTTGATGAGTGTTACGCCTTTAACCAATATTGGCATTCTGTTTCATCAATCACGCCAGGGACTCTCAATGCATATTTAGGGTCCGAGATAGTGTTACATTTTCTTTTAGATCGCCCGGGACGAAAGTCTCGGAAGAGCTTTTGTCATACCCTCGGATGTCGGCGTCTGCGTCAGCGTCCGCATTAGGTTAAAGTTTTTCATTTCTATCGATAATAATCCTAGAGGCCTTATATTTTACATAAATACTCAGCAGGGTATAGGTTTTCATTTAAGACAAAGACCCCTGTCAAAATGACCTTGAGACAGTGACCTTGACTCTTTGAAAAAAAAACTTTAACCAAAAACTTAAACCGAAAAAAACTTAACAAAAAAAACTTTAACATTGCTTATATTTTTGAATGCTTTACCAAGGGACACCATTACTTCATAAATGCACTCCCCGGGTAATGTGCTTACACCAGAGACTAAGTGCCTTGACATTTTGACCTTGACCTTGAACTTTTATGGACTTTAACAAAAAAAAAAAAAAAAATAATAACCAAAAAACTTTAACCTTGCAGATATTTTTTGAATTGTTTTACCTAGGGACATCATTACTTCATATGCACAGTCAGTAGGTGATAGGCTTTCACGGGTTACCAAGGTCCTTGACAATTTGACCTTGATCTTGACCTTTCATGGACTTAAAAAAAATTGATCCAAAAACTTTAACCGCAAAAACTTTAACCTTGCTTAAAGTTTCGGAGTGCTTTTACCTAGGGACATCATAACCTCATACACAAACTCACTAGGTGATAGGCTTTCACTAGTAACCAAGGTCCTAGACAATTCGACCTTGAACATTTTTGTACTTATAAAAAAATTAACAAAAAATTCTAACCTTGCTTATATTTTATGAGTGCTTATATCTATGGCCTTAATACCTGATATCCTTACTCAACAAATAAGATAGGCTTTTCCTGTGATCAATTACCTTGACTTTGTGACCTTGACTTTTGTGACGTACACTTTTGTGACCTAGAATTTCAATACGAAGTCGAAAAAGGGGCACAAAATTCGCGAACTAAATGCAATTTGTGATATCCTTTTCGATAGTTTAGGTTGTTTATTTGTTGGTAAACGACCCCGCTAAATTTCATGTGAATGCTTTCAGTAATACTAGAGATAACACAAAAAGTTAGAATTTTCGCACAATAATGACAAAACCAAGTCAATGTCAGGTTTCCATCGATAAAAGGTTGTCAAAGGTCACACTCAATGTCACCCACTCTAAGAACTTAAATTGAAACAACAATATACAGATTCAGTGACAATTAATAACGTTTGTTTGACCTAAAACAAGAGCTAGATAACTTGTCTTATGTAATTCATATGTGTATATGATACAATCACTCGTGGTCCGGACACCAGCTACCTCCTACACCCTCGTATGTCTCCCTAATGAACAAAACAAGAGCCGTCAGAGACGGATTATGCTCCCCGAATAAGGCATTGTCACAAAAACAAGAGCCATGTTGGACATGGACATCCCCCGCCAAGAAAGCTTGATAGTAAACTGAAGCCTAATAGATAAAAGATTCTATGTACTGTCAAAGATTTGCCTCCTATAAAATCTACGAAATAAAAATAACAAAGGGCAATAACTCAAAAATTATGCAAGCAAGAGTTGTAGTTCAGGTGTATTGCAATTCTCCTCTATGAGATATATCCACCCATAAAGATTGAAGTTGATAGCTATTATACTTTAGGAGATATGCTCCAGACAAATCTAAGTATCAAAAATAACAAAGGGCAATAACTCCAAAATTATGCAAGCAAGAGTTGCAGTTCTTGTATACTGCACTTCTCCTCTATGAGATCTATCCACCCATTAAGTTTCAAGTTGATAGCTATTATACTTTAGGAGATATGCTCCAGACATAATCTTAGTATCAAAAATAACAAAGGGTAATAACTCCAAAATTATGCAAGCAAGAGTTGTAGTTCTTGTGCACTGCACTTCTCCTCCATAAGATCTATCCACCCATAAGGTTTCAAGTTGATAGCTTTTATACTTTAGGAGATATGCTCTGTGGTCAGATTGCAAGGACTCAAGTAAGGTGTTATCTTATACAGCAAACATAAAGGTAACAAACATTAAACTCCCTTTTTGCATGACATATTTTTAGACACAAATATCAAATACCTTATGGTAAAGGGCATCTGATTTGCTACTGAGATGTGAAATTTCATCAAATTCTGAGCATGAGACTAGGAGAAATGAAAGAATAACTGTATTTTACGCGCTAGCGTAAAGGTAACAAACATTTAGCCCCCTTTTTCCATGATATATTTTTTTTTACGTTAATTTCAAATTGTTTATAGCAAAGAGCATTTGATTTGCTACTCCAATATGAAATTTCACTAAAATCTGACTGTTAAACTCGGAGAAATTTGGGAAAAACTGTTTTTTACCCTAAGTCCCCTTTTCCCGTGACGAGGCCTCAAATCCAAAAACCGTCACAGATGCATCATCACTATATCATAGGGAGTTCACATGGTAAGTTTCATTTGATTTGGCCTAAGGGTTATGGAGAAATAGGTGGGGACGGACGGACGGACGGACGGACGGACGGACGGACGGAATTACTATTTTACATGCTAACGTAAGGTGTCAAACATTTAGCCCCCCTTTTCCATGATATATATTTTTTCACGTTAATTTCAAATTATTTATAGTAAAGGGCATCTGATTTGCTACTCAAATATGAAATTTCACTAAATTCTGACAGTTGGACTAGGAGAAATTTGGGAAAAACTGTTTTTTACCCTAAGTCCCCTTTTCCCGTGACGAGGCCTCAAATCCAAAAACCGTCACAGATGCATCATCACTATATCATAGGGAGTTCACATGGTAAGTTTCATTTGATTTAGCCCAAGGGTTATGGAAAAATAGGTGGAAACGGACGGACGGACGGAATTACGGACGGACGGACAGACGATGCGGCGGCTAAATGCTCTCCCTTCGGGGAGCATAATAAAAATCGATAATCTAACGTGGCATTATAGGTTCGATAGCAATACCTATAGTTTGTAGTTAGGTACATACACAGGCAATTGTTTCACAGCTCGAGTTTTGTCTTAAGGTTATCTTATAAGAAAAGTATTCAGGTCCTCCTCACTTCAATTACATCAAATTGTTAATAAATTTCTATTGTTTTTTTTTTCTTTCTTTCTTTTTTTTATCATGACATCTTTGTTTTATGACATAAATTGGAAAGGATTTGGATATCCTGTTTCTCTTATATATTAATGACCTTCCTAACACCATCACCTCCCAAGTTCGTTTGTTTGCAGAAGACACTGTCGTTTACTTAGCTATTGATAACAAGCAAGACTGTATCACCCTGCAAGAAGATCTAGACAAGTTAATGCAGTGGGAGAAAAAATGGGAAATGGAGTTTAACCCTAGCAAATGCATTGTCCTAAATATAACTAAAAAGAAGAAAAAGATTTCTTTTGATTACAGGCTACACGGACTAGTGCTAGAGACTGTGGACAATGCCAAATACATAGGAGTTACTATATCTAAAGATCTCTCCTGGAACAAGCATATTGATAATATAACATCTAATGCAAATAAAACTTTAGGTTTTCTTCGCAGAAACATCCAGACCAAAAATAAGAAGATCAGAGAAACAGCGTACAAAACACTTGTTAGACCCAAGGTAGAATACGCATCAACTGTTTGGAGCCCTTACACAAAATCCTATATCAACAAAGTAGAAAAAGTACAACGTAGAGCAGCAAGATGGGTTCAAAATAATTTTTCTCATTATGACAGTGTCACCTGCATGCAGAAGGATCGTGGCTGGCAAACTCTTCAATATAGACGAGACATCACCAGAGTCACCATGTTTTATAAAATTGTGAATTGTTTTGTTGCAGTACCCTTACCAACTTATCTTGAAAGACCAGTTAGGATCACCCGACATATGCACACAAAATCTTTTAGACAGATCCACACAAATGCTTCCTACTTTAAATATTCTTTTTTTTCCTTATACAGTGATACTTTGGAACAGCCTACCAGAAACAATCATACAGCAACCTGATATTGCCGCGTTCAAGAAGAGTCTTGATTCTTTTCAGATAGTGAGCCGTCCCTGAAAAACCAAAATTGTTTTACCAGATCTTTTAATCTAACACTCACAATACTATTAAAATTAAGCACCCTAACCAATGACCAACAGTTTTTATTCCAGCACAGACGCGCACCTGCCAGTAATACCCGAAAGGGGAGTTAGGCAGTATTTATAGATAGATAGTCTCATGCGAAGAATATTGCTCCCTTTTAAGAAATGCACTGGAGACCTTAGATAGGTGAATTGAGCACTGGAACTAATGTCATAAATCTGACTTGATATCCGTTAATAGCCATTACTCCCGGGGTTTGTTTTCTTTAGTCAACCAGGGCTGGGGCTGATTCTAAATGGTGTTAGTAGTGCACTATAGTGTCTAGTTTGACTCGAGACCTCATTTTGTTCCCTCAAGAAACTCTGTTAACATGAACCTACAACACATCTAGACTGCTGAAATTTTGGATAAGATTCAAACTAATTATTCAATTGATAACATGCAATTGGCAAAGCTGTATAGTTAAACCCAAAATTGAATTTTGAAGTTATAAACGTATTTTTGCCTTAACAAAATTCTTTTATAAATTTCGTCAGATGGCTACCAAAGCCTTGTTGCTAAAGCTTGAACTAAGCTGTGTTTATGATGTAATGATTGCTATTGTTTTTTACTATTTATGATGTCCCTGTTTTTATGATAAATGGGTTATTTTGTTTTATCAAAATTATTTAGCGACTTCAAATCTACATAATATTTTTTTTATTCATTTAGCTTCAAGCTTCAAGCTTTAGGTCCACTCTTTTTGAAGGTCGTCTTACATTGCAAGTGTAACGGTTTGGATGTTTTACTGTAGCCGAGTTGTGAACAAGGACTGTTTGTACTGCCTTGCCGTACAAGCTAGCTTTTTATAGCAACGCGGTAGAGCCATCGCTTTTGGACAAAGAGGTCCCTGTTTCGAATCCCAACCGAGTCGCATATTTATTACCCCGGGACATTACTTATATAAGCATTGACAGGATATTGTTTTCTAGAACTCATTGACAAATAAAGAGCTGTTTAGAGTTATAATTACAGCTTACTAATTTTTTTTTATTTAAAATTAATGCATGTATGTCTTTAGGTTGAAAAGTGTTTTTTTTAAAGAGAAATAGTATTCATCAAACTATAATGATCAAGTTTCATATTTTGAAAACAAACAAACAAAACCTTAAGGTAGAATGGCTTACAACATTGAGTGAAAATTACTGAGACAGTTGAGATTACATAGTTGGTGTAGTTTGCCTGGGAACGATTATTTTGTTGTTACTCTGAGATGATCTTTTACCTTGATTCATCACAATATATTAGTTTTTTATCTTCAATTTCGCAGTCGTTTTATGAAAATGGTAAGATAGTAATGTCTTGCGACTAAGTCTAATTGCAAAAGCGATTCACACAGCTTCCATTCTATATGTACCGCCAATTTTTCTACCATAGACAAGAAACATATGACCATTTTACTGACACATAAAGAAATTATTTATGTTTAGATTCTATGAAACTTGCATTCTTGGGTTAGTTGTCATGGTGATCCCCATCAAGCATGGGAGGTTGTAATGCGCACACACACTTCAAAGACAAAGACACATTACACAAACACTTTAGTTTAGAAATTTCTCATGTTTCAAAAATATTTCTTGACAACAAAATCATTAACAACACGTCTTTTTCAAACAACAACATTTGAGTTGAATTTCGAAATCCTTGTTTTGACTGAAAGAAACTTATAATCATAATAATGACAAAACTGAATTTTGATATTCAAAGGAATTATAATACAACGCATTTTCTAATATGACAATTTTTCGTGCTATGTGATTTGCTTACTCTATATGTAGTACAAAGGATATCACTTTTTAATACACTAGCGTTGAACAACATTGAGCTAGTACATACAAAATACAAGTTTATTGTAAAAAGAAACTTTAAGTCATACACTGGGGGAAACTGACAAATCGAAATTTCTCCAAAATGTCAAAGTTTAGATCTTTTCCGTTAAATACTCCCGACATGAACATGAAAGACATGGAATAAGATGCCGCTTACTTTAGAAGATCAACCGTCGGTGCGCATCAGACTCGAAAACATGGTGGGGAGGGTGTGTGGGGGGTGGGGGGTAATATTTCTTTTATCCCATAGCTTCCCACATATTTATCACTTCAGCGGGTTGATAATCGTAAGTCTATGTGGGATGAGCGGTAGGAGATTCGGAAAGCATATCTACGTAAGAAGAATACTGGGAACCCATGGTTGGGTGTCCCAGCCTCCGAGATATGACAGGAAAATTGATAAAAAACGATATAAAGCCTAATTAAAAAAACAAAACAAATGTAAGTTAAGTTATAATTGTACACCCTGTTTACCTCTTTATTCGAAGTATCATGATATTATCGAAGGAAGTTCCTTTCGGTCTAAAATAAAATAGTTAGTCCGCACAGCTGGTACAGTCTGAGTGGGATCGTTTCTGTCGCGCTTCCAAGATAACCCCTCTTTGCCTGACAGGTCACGAAATGTATAAAACCCTAGCTTAATGTTCAGGATATTGAATGCACTCACCTCGAGCAGAATCCAGGCTAGCGATCGTTCAATTTTAGACATACTATGATCGCTTTCAAAATGGACAGGCTAAAGGGCAACTCATAATTTGAATATATATAAAAAAAATAACGTTGTAAAGCTGTAGGTTAAAAAAATCGGTGAGAGTTAAAGTATCCATCGTCGATTTTGCTATGCTAGTTAGAAAGCCCGCCGATCATCGCGAGCACCCCAAGTAGACAATTTCTTCAGTTTTGGAAAACATAAATTCGCTTGTTAAAGTTCGCGAGGTCGATTGTATCGTGAACATCATTCGGGAAAACTTAATGATTCTACAATTTTTCTATTAAAAGTGTACAGTATAGAAGCAGATACGTATCTGTATTCCCGTAGCAAGATTGGAGTCCTCGCTAGCACTTTGTAATTTGGATTGCAGAAACAGAGGAAAATAAACATCAGAATCAGGCTTTTCCATATTTGAATTATATTCGGGGTTTATAGATTCATTTATTTTTTTTTTCTTCTTTCCTGTTAACATAAGGAAATATTTTATTCGCTTTCTTTCCAAAACAAACGAGAAAATATTGCTAGAGATTGTATATTGACTATCAACACAATTAAGTTTTGATCAGAGAAGCGCAAAATGGTGGTAAACGAGAGAAAAATGCTTGTTGACTACTTTTTCTACCATAGCCTTTTTTTGGTGCGACAAGATGAAAGTGCGGATGCATATGACGTATGTTCCTCGTACGCTGAAAGACAAAAGTTGATACAACGCGGATCAATAAAATTTAATAGCAATTCTCTGTAAGCACTTACACTTTTAAATAGGGGTTGTGGCACGCTATGTCTCAAATTTTGATAAAATTTAAACATGAGGCTAGGGCTGATCCAAAAGTAAAAATAAGATGAAAAAATTCTTGATATCACTTTGATTGCCATGGAAACAGACATTAAAGATTAAAAAGGTCTCTTTTTTTTCGAGTTTTTACAGGCAAATATATCAGTAATGCATCACAAACTAAAATAAAAACACACAAGATATAAGTTCCCCATCATCGTTCTCTCAAATGAAGTAATAATATTTTTGGGCCTATGTTGTTAACTTATGTTTCCATGGCAACAATACACATACCCTACTTAAATATTGATTTTTGCATTTTTTCAAATGTAATGACAAAATACAGACATTGTTTTCCGTTTAACAAAGAAATACCACATAAACTTTCAAATAAAAATTTTTTTATGTTCGTTGCTATGGCAACGTGAATTCATATCCCTTAAATGAAGGCAACTTCAGAACTCTTTAGAATCCTCAAATGACTAGATTATTGAACTCATATTCGATATTATGATAATTTGTAAAATTGCTCAAATAGACCTTTTAGGACATATGAGATTTTTTTCAAAAACTTGCAGGAAATAGCCTGTTGCTATGGGAACAATTATGTTATAATTCACAAAAGCCCATTTTTAGTCCTTGGATACGGGTATCCAACACTAAGCAATCGGAATATTTCTTAATCTTAAATAAAGTTCAAACTTTCCTCTAACTTATATATCAAAATAGTTGTGTTAATCAGTCCAATTTTTTAGGAAAATGGCTGCAAAATCACCCCAAAAATGCTTAATTTTGGGTTGTATCGATAAATTACCATGGCAACTATTAAAAATTTTATTCTTTTTTCTTGTATTTTGATAGAGGCTTATTTGATCTCTTTTCTTATCACATATAAACTTTCAGGGACTTAAAATAACTGATTTAAGAAATAATAAAAATGGTTGCCATGGTAACAAAAAGGCCCAATAATTTTTTTGCGGTTTTTGAAAGAGCGCTTTTTGTTAAATATGTTCCAATAATCAACATCGGTTTATCATGCTGCAAAAATGAAAAAAAAAAAACAACTCCAAAGTAACAAAAGCAGCCAAGTTATGAGCTATAGTTACCGTTGTCATGGTAACCAATGTGCACAACAACAAAATTAATTTGAATCTTAGATGCTCCTTTTATATAATGAATTCCATCTTCATATCAAAAGTCAGTCATAAGTGAAGAAAAACTGGAAATTATAAAAAACATTTTGAAACAATTTATCAAAATTAGCCATATTTATTGTCATGGTAACCAACCTTTTTGACACTATCTGACACAACAAAAAATCTAGTTCAAAATTTTCGGTCCTAGATTATCCATTTCATACAAAATCAACCATCATCTTCATGTAAATACCAAATTATATAGCTTCAAAAAAGCTTATTATTGCAAAATTCCGTGCTTTGAAGGTCGTTGCCATGGTAACCAGATGATCTAAAAACATTTTTTGGTCAATTTCTTCTCCTATCATTATTCCCTTCTTGTATATGAAATTTCATCAAAATCCGAGACCATGTGTGCCAAAATAGTTTAAGTCGTTACAGAGAATTGGTATTAAACGATAAATACATACTCATGTACGCTTATTAATATACTTACAAATCATCTTTTCGGTGCATTATAAGATTTTCATACGGGTTACATCCTCGATTTATCCGTTAGTGCAGTGGCACCGGGAATATGGCAAAAACTTTGACCACCGGTTCTTCGTTAAATATCAATTTATAGGGATAATCGCTTCATATTCTATAACATAAAATGATCCGTCATTGACGAATTTTTCTCCCGAAATAAGTGCTTGATACATTTATTTCTGACCATAAGATTATGAGACATAAGTGAAAACTCATTATTTGTTAAGGCACTTTTTGTTGCGCAGCAGCTTCATATAGAAACAGGGAAAGTGCTGTCTTTGAAATTTTCCATATAATTAATGTATGAAGTTTAATTCAATTTGGGCAATGGACTATGGAGACATGCCTCCTGGCGGACGGGCAGACTGACCAAAGGACGTATTTACGCACAAACTGTCTGAACAACTTGTTTGTTTGAATAGAATTTTACGCCACTTTTACCAGTCTTTCGGTTATATCGCTTCGGCTGAAGCACCTAAAATCATGGATTCTTACACCAGTACTACCATTACATCCTTTCATTTCCTCAAGCTATATCATCCTACATAGGTCTACGATTACCAACCCATCCATGGAAGAATCGACCCTGGGACCTTCAGATTGACAGACCAACAAGCTACCAACTATGATTGAGGCTCTATCTGAACAAGAGATGGGATCCAGCAGAAGTAAATGCATACATAACAGTATCCAGAAGGAAGAACTTGTCTGTACGGGAATGTGCCTGTGTAAATGTTGAAGTTATATTTTATGTCATATTTTAGGGAGCTTTGATATTTAAGTCACTGTGCTTGTTCGGGTCATGTAACTTCATGTACTTGCTATACATGTATGTTGTTCGGCTAAAATAGATGGGTAGATCTCATTGAGGAGAACTATGGTGCATAAATACTACAACTTTTGGTTGCATAATTTTGGGGTTATTGCACTTTTGTGTTATTCTAATGACTTAGATTTTTTCCGGAGGCCCTTTGTATGTACATTTGCTATCAAGTTCAAGCTTCAGTGGTGAAAAGATCCTTTACAAAGAGATTGCAATGCACAGGAACAATAACTATTCCTTGTTTGATTGTTGCAGTTATTGAAATTTCTTGTTTGTATTTATAATGACTTTTTATTTCGAAATTTAGGAACTAGTTTATGAAAGAAAGGGCGGTGAAATAAACTATACTTGCATTTTTATGTGATGAGTAATGCAAAAAAGGCCTCCCGGGAATTTCTTAAAATAAATATCTTAGAGAGATATTGTTTCCAGTAGAGGTCAGCCGGTGTTCGCATTTCAAAGTTTTTCATACAGGAAGGAAGAAAGATCATTACAGATTCAGAAAAAAGTCAAAAGACGAAATGTTAAGCCTGTGAACAGTCCTCAAAGTTTGACTATGGTCGACCCGTCACGCAATACCAAAACTTATTTACTATTTTTGGTGTGAAGCGAAACACGTTTTCTCAAATACATGTTAATCCCTGTAATCCTCGATTCTAAAGCTACATGTATACATTGAATATTCAATACCAGCTGCCCTAATTAATGGCCATTACATGTAATTAATGGTTCACAAATTTAGTGAGATATGTCAAAATACCTCCGTTGCCATGGCTACAACTCATATTGGAAGATATTTTCAGTTTTTCCAAACATCTTAAACTTTCCAATATTTTTCTGTATGTCTGACAAAACCAAGAATCTGATATATCAATCGAATAATCAAAATGATACAACTCACAGGCATTTTGTTAAATTATAATCCGTTTTTATAGTATATGTTGTTAAATGTACTATAGTAGAACTATCTTTTATAAAAGAAATATTATGAAACAATCGTATGTGATGAAACCTTTGGTAATAATAATAATATAATAATAATTTCCATCTTTTTATTTTTGCGTGATGGCGAGACATTGACAGATAGATATTTGAAGACTTTGATCAGAATGTGCGGATGCAGAGACCGATCTGAGTCTGGGTGTTGCGCACATGTAAATAAAAACACCAGGAAAGATTATGCATTTATTCAGACTGATAACAAATTATTGACATGTTGACTAGCGAGAAAAAAATACTAATAGACAAGTATATGTTTTCTTGCTTTCCTTTCTTTTTCTTAATGTTTCCACAGATTCGTTAATTTTACCGATATAACGTTCTTACAATTGCGCATCTTTTTTTAACAAACTAGCAGAACAGAATTTTGTAAGTCGACTAGTACAAAGCAGGCCATAGTCATAAACAGAGGGTTCTTGGAATTCATATCGGACAGTTTTGCGAGTCGTAGTTATCATATTGGAGTCTCAGACTCGAAAAACTGCTTATCTTAAAACCATGGTAATATTTTAGAAACATTTATTTTGACAATTTCTTAACCCGGTACGTGTCCACAAAGCCTAGTTCATATTTGACTTGCAGCAATCCCAAAATCGTGCGGCGCGCGTGCGGCGGCATATGATGTCCGTACGATTTCCGTCTTTTTCGCACGGTTTAAAGGGTGCCGCAGAACCTTGCGTTTGTTGTATAAAAAGGGTATACAATTTCTTAAAAATTACAAGTCCGTACGATGAGCGTAGTCCGTAGACACGTCGTCTAGGCATCGCACGGACATCGCAAGGCGACCGTACGTTGTTTTGCCTATAAGTATAGAACGGAACTTCCTAGGGTCCCCACGCGGGTTCCGCACGATGGTCGTACGACGGCCGCACTGTCTACAGTGTATATAGTTGACAAATCGCACGATCAGCTTGCGATCGCCGCAAGGGTACCTCAATGATTCTTGTGGCAGCTTTATGAAAATCCGTGCGGATACCACACGATTTCGTAAACACAAACGCCGTAGACAAAAATCGTACGATGTAATAATTATCATACAATAAATCGCAGGCTGCGATATCGTTCGACGACCGTGGCAAATGTAAACTAGGCTTAGGCTTAAGCAGAGAGGAAGAGAGATTTTAGTGTTAATCAGTTATTAAATGTAGAATATTTTCTAATTCCGCAAACTTGAGAAAAAAAAAATGGGGATATCAGGTAACGGTTAGATGCCCCCTCCTTCGACCTCCTTGTTCTTACGGACTTGCAAAATATAATTAACGGATCGCCGAACTATTGCAAATGCAGTCTATTTTGGTTATGTTTTATTTTAAATGCCATTTGAAAACATAAGCATGACACTCAACCGGTAGTTACCGGGATTCTTAAATTATATCGTCTGTCAGTGAGCAAAATCTCTTACAACCCCAGTTTATTCAAGTTGTAAAAACGAGTTTTAAGTCTCTTGTCAACGATTTATCAAAATTTACCGTTACGAGAATCCTAACAACGGTTTTGAATATTTCCATGCAATAATTTAACTTAGTTTTGATCGCTATTCTTTAAACCGTCTTTAGAAATCATACTTTCGAGGTAGCCTAGCTTTTTCTATCTCTGTAGAATAAGATCAATTACGACGACGGACATTCAATAATCGCAAAGGCTCGCCGCCTTGAAACACCAGGCGTGCTTAAAGTGAGCTGAACATTCAGAAAATAGAAAACGTTCAACACGATCAGTGTTCAGGATAGCAAGCGGCCTATCTTGAACATACCGGCCGTTGGCGCTTTAAAAAATGATAATTTCATATAAATAAATACTTCAAGGTTTTCATCATAAACCATGGCAGAAAATAGAAAGTCTGCCATATTTGTTTGCTTTGCTCAGCATGCCGCTTGCCAATCATTGGTTACATTACAATACATGATAACTGAATACTGAATAGATTCAGAACATCTACCAAAAGTTCAAAGTTTAATTCCGGTCAGTCCGATCATTCTGCACAGTCAAGACAGGACGTTTAAGAAACATTTTTGCGTAATATTTTTAAGGAATCAAATTTAAACCATACTTCAATTTCATTACTTTCTAATCATATGATAATATGTTCAACATAATTCAAGTTCGAAAATGTTTGATGAAATGTATGATATTGTGAATTGAAGTAAGTGAGACATTGACAAATATTCTGCATTATCATTTATAGAAGTTTAAGAGTGAAAGCATCCAACAACGCATCATCATATCTCTGAACAACCCCCACCGCTTCGGATTTCCAAAAAGAACGCGCATTTCTTTGTCTGCTTACTTCAAATATTGTTTTCTTTCCAAAGACTCTCAGGCCACATGTTTAATTCGAGCCTCAAACATGGTTCCAGATGTGTTATTTACGGGAATGAAATGACCATTGTATGCAATTAATTGTTGGACATATCAAATTTTGATTGCGTTGCTATGGTAACAATGGAAGATGCTTTTATTTTTCCGAACCAGTGTAACATCTTAACTTTTCTATTTTTCTTGTCTGTTAAATAAGATATCGAACTTTTAAGAGAGTCGAGTCAGGCTAGCCCAACGGTACCTAATTTGGCTGTCAATCCTGGGTTGAGAGTTCGAGTCACGACTTGGCAAGATTTATCACAAAAGTCGTCGTGACACGAGTCATTTTTCTCCCACCTAGGACGTGTGATAAGTAGTACACTTAAGAGGAATGAGCAGTTGGTGACTCGGATAAAATATTGTGAATCTTGCGCTGGTGTGAGAAACTAAAGAAAATCATGTGATGGTCACAAGCCGCCGCAATATACTCGGATAATGTTAAAAATAGCATAAAACACCAAAGAAACAAACAAATCAATTTCAAAGAAGTTTTTACTCTAGTTATATATAATAAATCTTCTGATTTAAACTTTCATATTTTTTTCATGACTTATAAAATAAACTCTACTACAAGTATAACTACCTAATCGGAAACTATCAGAACAAAAACGTGTTGGTATATCACGGGAGAAGAAAGAGAGAGAGAGAGAGAGAGAGAGAGAGAGAGAGAGAGAGAGAGAGAGAGAGAGAGAGAGAGAGAGAGAGAGAGAGAGAGAGAGAGAGAGAGGGAGAGAGAGAGAGAGAGAGAGGGAGAGAGAGAGGGGGGGCATGCATAGAGACAGAATAAGAAAGAGAGACGGAAAAAGAGACAGATTCAGAAAGACAGAAGAGAAGATCGGTTTGGATATATTTTTGTATTATATTGTGCAAATAGATTGATAGAAGATGACAAATTTCAAACTGAATGATCATCGCAGAATTATGTCAGAAATCAGCATAGGAAAGAAGATTGTTTAATCTTCCACGTAACCTTAACCCAATACCATGTTACAAAATTCCAATGCCTTGCTGCTATTACATGATCTCTTTCACAGAAATAGTGTTATTGAAAAAATTCTTTGCACGTTGTTTATTGAAAAAGAAATAGAATCTTGAAGACGGTATTTTCCAACTGCTTTTTTAATGAACCTTTGATCGATTCAATCCAATCTTTTGAGCATTTTTTTAATTTTCTCAAATTGTCAAAATTTTAGGATTTAAGATAAAAACTTTACAATTAAATTTAAATACAAGTCAACGAAAGCGAGAATTTTAATTTCTTTTAAATTTCTGTGTATTCCTGAAGTAACGTAAATTGGTAATTTAGATAAGTTTTAGAAATAGAATCGAATACAATTAATTACACACAATAACTCAACTTTTTATTCTTTTAACTGGCCATTTAGTAAAGAGAAAGACCAGGCAATGAAAATGTGTTCAACATTCCGGCTTGAATAAATTTATTGCTTCTCTGTACCCACAAGGGTAATTAAAACCGCATACATAAAATAGACGAGACGACCTGCAGTTCTCTGGCAACTTTAATGGGATATTAACGGACAATAAGAGAGATAGGGCCTTTTTGCTACTATTTCTTAAAGGGAGT
Organism: Fragum whitleyi; assembly: GCA_948146395.1. NCBI lineage: Eukaryota > Metazoa > Mollusca > Bivalvia > Cardiida > Cardiidae > Fragum > Fragum whitleyi. Next base: position 27,492,650 of record OX411548.1, on the reverse strand, counting down.
TTTGGTACAGGATATTCTTGGCATGATAGATAGATAGATAGATAGATAGATAGATAGATAGATAGATAGATAGATAGATAGATAGATAGATAGATAGATAGATAGATAGATAGATAGATAGATAGATAGATAGATAGATAGATAGATAGATAGATAGGATAGGATAGGATAGGATAGGATAGGATAGGATAGGATAGGATAGGATAGGATAGGATAGGATAGGATAGGATAGGATAGGATAGGATAGGATAGGATAGGATAGGATAGGATAGGATAGGATAGGATAGGATAGGATAGGATAGATAGATAGATAGGATAAATATATGCAGCATTGAAAGCGCAGTTGCCAGCGCGTCAAACTATCAATCTAGAGGTCCTAGGTTCGATCCCCGAGGCGGCACTCATTCTTTCCGACTATTTGTCTTCCACCAATGGGTTGATAATCGCAGACCTTTAGAAGTGAGATAGAAGCTGGTGGCAAGGAAAGCATGTAATGGTAGTACTGGTTTATGAAATACCAGGAATCCATTAAGAGGTGCTCCAGCCGACGTGGTATAACTGAAACATTGTTAAAAGGGGCGTTAAACCATTTTCAAACAGATAAATATAATAATTTCTCAGTTAAATGACGAATTTGACAAAAGTAATAGAATGAAACAAATGCTTTTGGGTATAAATCGTACGTCCAAATAGATCATTTAAACAGAACCAATGGCACCTTGTACTTGTGTATTTTACAATTAAGCACCTTTTCGCCAACCTTTTTTTGTACCTTTTAGTACCTTAATTCACTTTTTAGCACTTATTACCACTTAATTGCTTCTTTTCGTATTTGAGGGACAAATAGACTGGAAGCTTAGTCATGGCTAACGGATAGCCTAGATACTCATTAAACATACCGGAATGAAAATTTACTAAAAATTAATACAAGTTATTTTGGTTTAACTACATTATATGAAATGGCATTCCAACCTCCAAACAGCGGACAAGGTATTCTTATTTTTGTCTATCGCAGATCCTTCGGAGATTGTATTTATCCAGATTGTTATTAGATTTCGTGTTCTATACTGTTTTTGTTTGTATGATTATCCTGTATAATTATCCTTGATAACCAAGATTTTTTTTTATTTTTCTCAAATCAAATCAATACCGGATATTCAAACAGTAAATTTATTTAAAAGATATTTACTCCAAAGCTTTTAATGCATTATTTTTGGCCTATCTTTAGGTATCGTCGCGTATTGAGTTCTCGACATACCCATGTTATCTATAGTTTATTTTCACGTGAGATTTCTGCAAACTATTGACGTCACCGGCCGAGATATTATCATTAAAGGATTGACTGCATCTATCCTACCTGAATTGGTCTCTTTTGGACGAAAAATATGCAATAAATCAATGATATTACTATGCTTTTATACAACTATCCATGGACCAAACTTTTTCACTATTCCCATTTAACCCGGTTGGCCTAAAATACGAAATGGACCATTCACCACGAAATGGAGCGAAATGGACCTTCTCACAGCGAAATTGACTTTCATATAAGTAATGAATAATAAATAGAAACCAATTTGCCGATTCTCTGAACACATTTATTAATTTGAATGTTTTATTCATTGATTTATTGCCTATTGATCGCACTTCGATTGTTTTCTTTCAAATGTTGAAGCCCATTTCTCCGTTTTCATGTCCCGGGCAATTTCGCTGTCAATCCTTAAAGCAAGAAATTCATACAGCAAAGAAAAACATCTTTTCTTAACTTATCTATTTTTTTGTGCAAATTTTGTTCCATTACCGAAAGAAGAAATCTGTTACGTGTTAATAAGCAAACATTTTAAGTCCAGAATGAGCTCTATTTCAACATCTGGAATGTCCATTTCGCACTAGCTATTCACGGCTATTATCATGAAAACAACTTACAAACAAAAGAAAACTATCTTATTTCTTCATTGAAATATCATAATGATATAAAACTAAGCTATATAAGGTTAGTATAAAACTATATGAAGAAAACTGTATAGTTTATTGCGAATAAAGAAGTCTGTTTTGCCGACGAGGGGTTTCTTACTCGTCAGGAAATATCAGTCTTCAAAAGAAAACAAAATGCATAAATCTATTATAAATAGATAAATGTATTATTTAGTGAAATGATCTAATAAAGCATTGGACTGGTTCATTTCAGTAAGTAAATCGCAAAATAACACGGTATGTCGTATATTAAAGTCCATTTCGCCGCTAGATGGTCCATTTCGCTCCATTTCGTGCATACAGCCCATTTCTTATTTTAGGCCAACCCCATTTAACCTAGAAATCATTTTTTCTTCCATCCTTCATTCAAATTTAAGACTACATGTCAATATTGGTTAAGGCACCTTTAACCAAATAAGGTCAACCAGTTCTGCAGAAAATTCCCGCTGAAAATTATATTTATTGAGGCCCAAAAGGGGAATATGTGTTATCTGCAATAATTGCACCATGAAAACAAATATAAAAATTATGAAATGTAAATAATAATTTTGTTTAAATTTTTATGAAAGTCGTCAGTAAAAATTCAGAAATACCATCTTTGATGAAAAAAACACCGCTCCTCAAAATTACTTGAAAATTAAACTACGTTATATCATGGGCATGTCATTTTTGTATGAACCTTGTTATGATTTGGGTTTTTCCTCGATACATCTAAATGGCAAAATATATTTTTATGCCCCCGATAGGGAGGCATCATAAATTTGACTTGTCCGTCCGTCTGTCCGTCCGTCCGTCATTCCGTCCAAAAACTTTAACATTGGCCATAACTTCTAAATCAAAGCGGTGTCGGGGGCATTGTCATCTTACAGTGACAGCTCTTGTTTTCTAATGCTTCTTCTATATTATTTTTTCAAATAGGGGTTTGCGCTATTTGTAAGCTACTTTTCACGCAAGTTTTGCAGATGTTTAATTTTAAAAGCATAAGTGACATATTTAAACTTTTTATTATTAGCTCACCTGAGCACAAAGTGCTCAAGGTGAGCTATTGTGATCACTCACCGTCCGTCGTCCGTCCGTCCGTCTGTCTGTCCGTCCGTCTGTCCGTCCGTCCGTCAACAATTTCTTTAAACAACTTCTCCTCCTAAACCACTGGGCCAATCAAGCTGAAACTCGGCAGGGATGTTCCTTGGGTGAAGCTCTTCAAAAGTTGTTAAAAGAATTTAAATCTATAAATAACTCTGGTTGCCATGGCAACAGAAAGGCTGAAAATCGCGAAAAATCCAAGATAAAATTCTTCTCCTCCTAAACCACTGGGCCAATTAAGCTGAAACTTGGCAGAGATGTTCCTTTGGTGAAGCTCATCAAAAGTTGTTAAAAAAATTTAATTTCATCAAAAACTCTGGTTTCCATGGTAACGGAAAGGTTGAGAAATGGCCGAAAATGGTCGAAAAATCTTAGAAAAAATTCTCCTCCTCCTAAACAACAAGGCCAATCAAGCTGAAACTTGGCAGAGATGTTCCTTGGGTTAAGCTCTTCAAAAGTTGTTAAAAAAATAAATTTCATTGAAAACTTTGGTTTTTATGGTAACAGAAAGGTTGAAAAATGGCCGAAAATGGCTGAGATTCTTGAAAAAAAATCTTTTTCTCCTTAACCACTAGGCCAATCAAGCTGAAACTTGGCAGAGATGTTTCTTGGGTGAAGCTCTTCAAAAGTTGTTAAAAAAATTTAATTTTATCAAATACTCTGGTTTCCATGGTAACGGAAAGGTTGAAAAATGGCCGAAAATGGCTGAAAATCTTAGAAAAAAAATCTTCTCCTCCTAAACCACTAAGCCAATTAAGCTGAACTTTGGCAGAGATGTTTCTTGGGTGAAGCTCTTCAAAAGTTGTTAAAAAAATTTAATTTCATTAAAAACTCTGGTTTCCATGGTAATGGAAAGGTTGAAAAATGGCCGAAAATGGCTGAATATCTTTGAAAAAATTATTCTCTTCCTAAACCACTTGGCCAATCAAGCTGAAACTTGGCAGGAATGTTTCTTCCATGAGGTTCTTCAATAGTTGTTGAAAAAATTTAATTTCATCAAAAACACTGGTTTGCATGGTAACAGAAAGGCTGAAAAATGGACGAAAATTGCTGAAAATCTTAGAAAAACTTCTTCTCTTCCTAAACCACTGGGCTAATTCAGCTGAAACATGGTAGGGATGTACTTTGGGTGAAGCTCTTCCAAAATTGTAAAAATAATTGTATTCAATTAAAATCTCTGGTTTACATGGTATTTGAATTGTCAAAATATTGCCAAAAATATCAGAGAAGGTTAATCTTTGCCTTAACTATTTGGCATATCTTAAACATGGAAGGGATATTATGAAGGTTTAGGTCTACTAAACCTGAATTCAATTCCATCATTGATAACGTTGTTTGCAATTAAAAAGAAAATCAAATTGCAGTAGGAGGAAATTAAAGTCTATTTCTTTTAAATCCACCCTAAATGTACATCAGACAATTTCTGGTATTATAACATTGTTGACAAGTTATGAGTTGACTTACTCAGGTGAGCGATATAGGACCATCATGGTCCTCTTGTATTACATTGTGGCTTAATGATTAAAGTAAACAATGATATGATAAAAGGCCACATGCTTGCCCTCTACACAGAAATGTAAGGGAGATAACTAAAGCCTTTCGAGAACTGAGTAATCCAGGATACACATAGAATCCCAAGCTCATTTACTAATTACTATCAAACTATGTTTAATAGTACTTTTACTTTATCCTTTTTGTATCATTACCAACAAGCACTATGTTATGCATCTGGTGAAATCTCTTCCAAACCAAACAATTGCTAGTTTATTATTCTTTTTGTTGTCCTCTAATCTGGTTGAAAGTGAAATTTTATGCAAGGTAGCACTACTTTTCTAACTAACTTTTTTCAGAATAGCCCTGTGACCTGTGTTTTTGACCCCTTAAGAAATGAAATATTGCGCATGCGCAATCATAATGTATATTATTAAACTTTTTAGTAATGAAAATTCGAAATGTCATATGAACAGTTTTATACAAACTCAAAGATCGCCTAGGATAAATAGAAAGTGAAGTTTTCTGCACCAGAAAAACCTAGGTAGCTGTTCTTAACCAATCAATTGATTGTCTTGTCAATTCGACCCTTCTGATTAGTCAGGTGAATTATGGGTCCAGAGTTAATTTTATAAAGCAGCTGAGGTTAGATGGGGGCATGAATGTTTAGGTCCTGAGCATGCGCAGGTGACATTTTATATTTCTTCCTGTCTAGTTAGGGAGGCCAAACGAAAGTAATCAACTGTTTTTGTTTTGTTAATATGTTAAATTTAATGACTGTTATATTCATTATTATTTCTATGGTAACTATCTAAAAAAAAGTTAGAAAAAGCATCAGTATTTTCGAATATTTCGTTATCAGAAACTTAGTTTGAAAAAATTAAACCAGTTACAGAACAGTCAGATGACCAAAAAGCGTATGAATTTGGTAATTTTTAAAGGGTCGAAATGTCAAGAAGGGTCGAATTGACTAGACACAGGCATAACTTCCAAACAGAAAAACATAGGTGAGGTGACTAAGTAATGACCTACTTCTGCAGCAGAGAACATTTGGGTCTGCAATATTATGTCTGTTGCAAAAAATAAGGCTGAAATTTTAGCTTTAGTAAAAACTGGTACATTTGCATATCAAGCGCTCATCCTCTAATGATGTCATTCGAAAATGAAACACCATGTTTTCTAGGACCACCAGAAACTGGATGTGCCCAAAACACCATGGGCTGAAATATACCCCCTTCAGCAGTCAATAGGAAACTTTGGTATGATGTCATAACCAACTAGATAAACAAAGCAGTCAATATTGAACTTAAAGACATTGTCACACGATGGCAATTGCATCACATGAAGTGATAATTTATTTAAATTTTGTCTCCTTTATCCTTTTGAAAACATCACTAGAAATATTTAACTTAATTGCTTAAATAATGGGATATTTGCTCTTTGTGCATGTAAAAATGGTTCCCTTATCCAGTGGTTCTGAAATATTTTGAAAGTCTGCTTGTCCACAGACAAGTAACAATCACAAACTTGCTTGTCCGTATCTAAAACCTACTTGTCCATTGAATTTTGAAGAGTGTGCAAAATATTGAAAACAAAAATGATGTTGATAAGGTTGTTGATAGTTTATCAAGTTTTGTATCTTATTACATTGTATAACCAGACTTTTTAGCTAATCTGTACTTTTTTTTACATGTAGAACGGCAGAATAGAAAAATACTAGAGCAATTGGAAGAACAAAAGAAGAGATTAAGATTACAGAATCAACCTGTAGGGAATGTTCCTCCTATTGGGTAGGTAAAATTGATACATTTCTGCATTTTAAATCTTTTGTTAACAAATGTTGCTTATCAGGATTTTAAGGAACACAGGTTTTGCGAGTCTGAGACCCATATATAGGTAGCTAGGACTGTTAAAACTACCTGATGTGAGTCCTCGGACTCTCTGGGGACCAACCTGAAATCCTGTGATCAGTATCAGGCAGAGATGTGCAAGTGATATATTGGTTACAATCCATTGACCTTTGTCCCTTTGATGAAAGATGGCTTTCCATTATTAACAAGCTCTTGTAGGGGGATATTAGTCTGCTTTGCGACAGTCAAGTTTTGTAACTATAAAGTCAAGCTATTTTCACCTTTGCATTTCTTGTGTTAGCTTTGTTCTTGGTGTTGATATGACAATCTTTGACCTTTGTCGCATCTTGGCTATCAGTGAAGATATTAACTTGAAACTTAACATGTAAGTACATAAATAAGGTGGCAATATTCAGATACAATATTCCAAAGTTTTTATATAATACGTACTTAGTGTATTATATGAAAAAAAATATCTAACAAGGTTGTGAGAATTGATAATTGTCGAGGCTCTGCCAAGACAATTATCAATTCTCACAACTGAGTTAGATATTTTTTCATACAATACACTAAGTATGTATTATATTTATCTTATAACCTCTATTTGTCTTGTTTTCGTCGATGTTTCTTTTAAAAGATCTTGATCTATCAAGTATTTAACTATTTAGACTAAAATCATTGGTAGATGTTTGTCTTTGTAGTCCCTAAATGTGCTTACAATATCTAAAAGTGAATTATTAAATCTGCTTGGTGGAAACCCCGGAGCAATACTTGGGCCTCATCAGATCAAACTTGTACCAAATGATTTAACCCTTGCAAGATTTATTTCTTTCAAAATTGGTTCAGGTTCTTTAAGTTTCATAGGAAAAGGGGTCATATGAAACTTTTACTAAAACACCTTTGTGTAAATAACCTTATCAGATGGTATTTTTCTTTATCATCAAGTTCATTGACTGGGTGACATTGGGTGTGACCGTTGACGTACTTCTGAGAAGTCTCAAAGAAGTCTCAAACTTAACTTAAATTTTCTCACTATGACTATATAATTTATTATGATATTTTCCATACCTCTTTAACTTTACACAATGATTTCATAAATAATTTATCAAGATTGATAACTTGTTAACAAAGAAAGATATAAGAAAAATATTTTGTAAATTTGATTTTATTGCCCCTAAATTCTTTCCATTTGAATCAGAAAATATTGTTTTCTAGAAACTTGATGGTCTACAGTGCATTCACTACCCTCCATCTGGGGCAGATCCAGCGACAGATAGAGGGGATATTTTGATGTCAAATTAACCCTTTGCTGTTTAATCCCTGCTTTTTACGTGCCTGTGATTTTATGATTGAGAAAACATTGTGAAAAAAGAAGAAATTGCTTCTGACAAGCAATTTCTTCTTTTTCCACACTATTTTCTACCCTACTGAATGGTTATTTTTCAAATTAAATCCACTTTAAATTTTCATCTGCAAAACCTTTGAATTTGGACAGGTCCAAAATTTGTAAAACAGGAAAGTGTTAAAAGAAATCAACAATACTTGCAAAATACCTTTTAGCAGGGTACACATTAGAATCATCTTGTCAAGACGACTCAAATGAGTACCTTAAAAAATATGGTTTTATTGAGATATAAAGGTTTTAGACTGGCTTTACTCCTTCTAATCTGAACCTCTGATGGGGAGGGGGGGACTGTTATGTTATTTTTAGCTCAGCTGTTTTAGTAGAAAACCGGAGGTATTATGATCACCTTGGCTTCGTTGGCTTTGGCTTGACAAACTTAAACCTTGCTCATAACTTTTGAATTGTATGTGATAGAGCCTTCATATTTCACATGATCATTGCTTGTGACAAGACCTTTCTGTAGGTACCAAGTTCAAGGTCATCAGTCAAGGCCAAGGTAATTTTTTTAAGGTCAAATATGTGTAAAATATTTAACCTCGGTCATTACTTTTGAATGGTAAGTCATAGAGCCTTCATATTTCACATGATTTTTGCTTTGGATGAGACCTTTCTGTATGTATCAAGTTCAAGGTCATCACTCAAGGTCAAGGTAATTTTTTTTAAGGTCAAATATGTTTGAAATATTTAACCTCGGTCATTACTTTTGAATGGTAAATCATAGAGCCTTCATATTTCACATGGTTTTTGCTTTGGACAAGACCTTTCTGTAGGTATCAAGTTCAAGGTCATCACTCAAGGTCAAGGTAATTTTTTTAAGGTCAAAATTGTTTTTAAAATTTAACTTTGGTCATAATTTTTGAATGGTCAGCCATAGAGCCATCATATTTCACATGATCATTGCTTTGGACAAGACTTTTCTGTAGATACCAAGTTCAAGGTTATCAAATAAGGTCACGGTCATTTTTAGCTCCACTGGCCGAAAGGTCAGCGGGCTATTGTCATGGCGTGTTGTCCTCCGTGTGTGCATCCGTCCGTAAACTTTTACTTTAAAAATCTTCTCCTCCTAAAGTACTGGATGGATTTCAATCAAATTTCACAGGAATGTTCCTTGGGTGACCCTCTATCAAATTCCAAAGAAATTTAATCGGTTGAAAATCATGGCTGAAGTGGGCGTGGCTAATTTCCATATATGGTAATAGGTGAGTTTTCTCAGATTCTAATTGATGGATACCAATTAAATTTTACATGAAAGAACCTTGAGTGACCCTTTATCAGTCTACCAAAAATTATTGTGATCGGATGGAAAGTATGTATTTTATGGGCGGAGGTCATTTCTAAATATGTTATAAAGTGGAAACTTTGAAAATTAATTTCTCAGAATGTAATAGATGGATATCAACCAAATTTCACTGGAATGATCCTTGAGTGACCCTTTATCAGTCTACCAAAAATTATTGTGATCAGATGAAAAATGTGTATTTTATGGGCGGAGGTCATTTCTCTATATGTTACATAGTGGAAACTTGGAAAATCATTTTCTCAGAACCTAACGAATGGATAACAACCAAATTTCATTTGAATGAGTCTTTAATGATCCTTTACAAGTCTGTAAATATATATTGTGATCAGGTGAAAAATAAGTGTTTTATGGGCGGAGGTCATTTCTCTAAATGTTATATAGTGAAAACTTTGAAAATCATTTTCTCAGAAACTAAATGAGGGATATTGACCAAATTTCACTGGAATGATTCTTTAGTTATACATTATCAGTCTGCAAAAAATTATTGTGATCAGATGCAGAATATGTATTTTATTGTCAGAGGATTTCAAACAAATTTAACTGGAATGATCCTTATTTTAACAGCCTTATCATCCTCTAATAATCATTATCAGGATATTCAGGCCTGTGGAGCAATCAGGCGCTCAAGCGCCTCTAGTTCAAGGTCAAATTTGTTTTAAAAAAAATACCTTCGTCATAACTTTTGAATGGTCAGTCAACGAGCCCTCATATTTCACATGACCATTGCTTTGGACAAGACCTTTCTGTAAGTACCAAGGTCATATATTTGCTTTTGCCCCATGAAATGATAGACAGCCGAGCATTGGCACCCGCATGCATTCCTCTATTTTCCACTAGCCTCTGTCAAAAACTTAATGTCCAAGTAAACACCTGGATAGAGAGTGTGCATTCACATAATAATTACTTGCACTATGTTTTCAGAGTAACATCTCAGATGGCACCATTGTCACCAGGTCATCCCATGTCACCAGTTACTGGAAGTCCAGGCTTGCCTCCTATGGTATAGATTTTGTATTTCACCTTTTTTAGCAAAAGAAGAATTTAGGACCTTTTTTATAAGCTACACTGGTCGAAGGCCTCCATGGCTATTGTCATGTCTCCGTCTCCGTTTGTGTGTCCGTTCGTGCATCCAGTCGTAAACTTTTTCTTTAAAAATCTTTTCCGATACTACTGGATGAATTTCAATCAAACTTGATCCTTGGGTGACCCTCTTTCAAATTTGTTCAAGGATTTTTTATCAAATGAAAAACAAGGCTTTAATGGGTGTGTCTAGTTTCCATATATTGTAATTTGTGACTTTTCTCAGAATCTAACTGATGGATATCAACCAAATTTCACTTAAATGATCCTTGAGTGACCTTCATCAGTCTACAAAAAATTATTGTGATTAGATTGAAAAAATGTCTTTATGGGTGGAGGTAATTTCTCTATATGTTATATAGATGAAACTATAAAAGCATTTTCTCAGACTTCAATTGATGGATATCAACCAAATTTCACTTAAGTAATCCTAAGCTGCCCCTTTATCAGTCTACAAAGTGACCTAATTAACCCAATTTCGACTACGACAGAGATTTTATCAAGACAATCATACTGATCAAATTTCAGGTTGATAGACATAAAATTTGACTTCTAGAGTGCATACAAGGTTTTTTTAAGACTTGACCCATGACCTAGTTTTTGACCCCACTTGACCCAGTTTCATACTCATCGAAGAATTTATCAAGACAATAATTCTGATAAAATTTCAAGTGGATCAGGCAAAATTTGTGTCCTCTAGAGTGCATATAAGGTTTTTTCTAAGATTTGATCCTGTTACATAGTTTTTTACCCCACTTGACCCAATTTCGAAGTGGTTCGAGATTTTAGCAAGACAATCATTCTGACCAAATTTCAGGTTGATCAGGAAAATAAATGACCTCCAGAGTGCATACAAGGTCTTCTAGAATTTGACCTACTTTTTGACCCAACCTAATCCAATTTCATACTTGTTCAAGTTTTTATCAAGACAATCATTCTGATAAAGTTTCAGATTGATTGGACAAAGAATGTGACCTCTATGTGCATTCAAGGTTTTTCTAAGATTTGAACCCATGACCCAGTTCTTGATCCCACTTGACCAAATTTTGAACTTGACCAAAATTTCATCGAGACAATTAAACTGATCAAATTTCAGGTTGATCAGGGAAAACATGTGACTTCTTGAGTGCATACAAGGTTTTTCTAAGATTTGTCCTTTTACAAATGCTCATATTTGGTATGATCATATTTCTTGATGATACACAGTGACAGATACCAAGGACAAGGTCATTTGACAAGGTCAAGGTCATGTGTCAGGGTGGTCAAATTTAAAAAAAAAAAAAAGCCATGTTAGAAGCAGTCTTTGTTTCCAAACACATCTTGTTAGCTCGGCTGTTTTTTGAGAAAACCAGAGGTATTGTGATCACCTTGACATTGTTCGTGTTGGTTGTTGTAGGCGTTTGTGTGACAAACTTTAATCTTGGTAATATCTCTGTTGTTATTGAGGTTATCTTTATGAAACTTGGCATGTGTGTAAACCATCACAATAGCTATCCAGACTATCAAGGGTTGCTATTGTGATCATCCACTGTCCGTCTTCTGTCGTGCGTCATCCACAATTTTTCTTTAAACATCTTTTCCTCCTAAATGGGTGGGCCAATCTTGATGAAACTTAGCAGGGATTTTCCTTGGGTTGAGCTCTACCAAAGTTGTTAAAATAAATGAAATCCACCCTTAACTCTGGTTGCCATAGCAACAAAAAGGGTGAAAAAAGGAAAATCTTCAAAAATCTTCTTCTCTTAAACCAGAAGGCAGACAGTTTTCATATTTGGTATGTAGCATCATCTAATGGGCCTCTACCAAGTTTGTAAATATCAAGACCCTTGGGGTCACAATTGGGCTCTACCTGGGTATATCCTTGTTTAACAATGAAGTAAACTTCGAAATCTTCTACTCTAAAACCAGAAAGCAGACAGCATTCATCAAGTTTGTTCATTTCAAACCGCTGGATTAAATTTGGGCTCCGCCCAGGCGCATCCCATTTTACATAGAAATAAAGCAGGAAATCTTTAAAAATCTTCTTCTCTAAAACCTTAAGGCAGAGAGCCCTTATATTTTGGTATGTAGCATGATTTTGTGGACCTTTACCAATTTTGTTCATATCATACCCCTTATCTCAGTTTTCGTATAAGCAAAGGTGCATCCCATTTTACTTAGAAACAAAGTGGGAAATCTTTGAAAATCTTCTCTGAAACCAAAGGGCAGACATCTTTCATATTTTCACGGTTTGTAATATTATATTGTGGACCTCTACCAATGTTTTCATGTTATGCCCCTGGGGTCATATTTTGGCTCTGAATTTGATCCCCCTATTTTACATAGACACAAAGGAGGAAATCTTAAAAACTTGTTTTCTGAAACTAGAATGCAGGGACTTTTCATAATAGTTTCAATTAATTGATTATCATTTATCGAGCGTTGGGGTCATGGGCAGTTCTCTTGTGTTGACTTACTTTTCTGTACAATCAAGATAATTCCCTTTGTACTTTCAGCTTATGCCAGATACACAAGCCATGACAGCTGCACAAAGAACTGCATTACAGGTATTTATTCAATGCTCTTCGGTGGATCGTGTGATAAACTCACCACCTATTCGGTGAAAAATTAAAAACTTATACCTCTCTTTTGTTGATTTTTCCCTCTTTCTGACGTAATCTATGCGAAACCAAATAAGTGACATCATCAATAACGCTGCAGAGCAATCACATGCCAAATGACACACTTTAAGAAAATTTGTCCTAGATTTTCACATTTTTTTCCTCAATTTTGCATTAAAGAAATAGAATTATTGTTTGAATAAGATCGATGGATATTTATTTTCATGAACAACACTCGTGGCAAAAATATAGCTCTTGTTGTTCACTCAATGAAATATGAATCGATCTTAAACTTAAAAGAAAGATTGTCCTCTGTATGTACATGTCTATGATACCAGCATTTTCAGATAAATAAACTTGAGTCTGTGTGTGGGATAGGAAAGCAGGAAAGAGCCTCTAATGTTTGTGGACAATTTCTTTTCCTGAACCCACAGTGGGTAACAGACTTCACGAAATACCGCCATTGTCCCAGGGTAACCTGTCCCCAATCATGCAGGTCCGGCAAGTTGCACATGAAAACAGGACCGACTGCCTGATAAAATCTAGCCACATACACAATGTGTCCCATCATTAAGTCTGAAGGATTTAAGTTTGGTCTGGTAAAAATCTAAATTTTACCAGACCCATTGTCCTGTAAAAATTATGACTATTTCGTGAAGTCTGAGGTAACAATCTGGAATACATGGAATGAGCCTCACTTTGGCTGTAACAAGAGTTAGACATTTAATACCCAGCCAGTCTAATAAAGTGGAAAATTACTTGGTTAAAGCCTCTTCTTTCTCTACCTGGGTCTGGGGTGTGGAAATATGAATTTTCTCCACTTGTCCATGGACAAGTAAAAGTCGATTTCCAACTTGTCAAGGATCAAAATGAACTTGCCAGAAAAAAAAATGAATTGATAGATATTAAGAGAACATTGTTTTAAATGAAGAAAATGCTGTAACCCAGCATTTTCTTTATTAAAGACAATGTTTTCTCGCCATTGATACAAACAATAGGATGACTTTTTTCCTATATCTTTTTAGTAATGTTACAAGATTGGCTCTGGTATTTACTTGTCCACAGACAAGTGGCCTAGAAAAATGTACTTGCCTGCATTTGAAAAAGCCAGTGTCAGACAATTCGGGCATAGGAATTCCTCACTCCTGTGGGTGAATACATTAACATTTGATAAATCAAGAGAAAATATGATATATTTTTTTTGTCACAATTGCGCTGAAATGAATTGTGAAGGTCACTACATAAATGACAATTTTATGGCCGACATTCTGCAGACAAAAGGTGTTAAAATAAATTGTAGTGGGCTTCTGGCATAGGATTACATCATTGTATGAGCAGGAAATAGCAGGTTGATTGTCAATTCAAAACTATTGTAAGTGCCTAAACCATATGGACACTTACAATAGTTTTTGAACGAACCCCCTTAAGTTATCCTGGCAGTAGCTATATCACTTATTTTATAACCTCTTGGTTTTCTTAATCATCACTCATCAATCAGTATTAAGACCTATGTTTTTAGCTCGGCTGTTCTCGGAGAAAACCTAAGGTATTGCTATAGCCTCCGTGTCGTCGTCGTCGTCGTGCGAAAACTTTGACATTTTGTAATATCTCTGGTTCTACTGAAGGCATTCACTTGAAACTTGGCACACATGTTCACCATCAAAAGAGCAACCTATACTATCAAGAAGGATAACTCTAGATGTATTTTGTGCAAATTATGCCCCTTTTTCGACATAGATTTTTTCCCACCATCCAGCACTCGACAGTCGAGCGTAGGCACCCTTAGGCAGTGCTCTTGTTTTATTCAATATTTATATGTTCATGAGAAGTTAATCTGAGGTCCCATGTGACATTGCTTTACCCTGAGCACTCTAGTGAACAATGGTGGATCTCGGCAGTAGTTTCGTCATGAATTCTTGCACTATCCCCAGTGTCAACTTCTGGGGGGCGTCACTCATGTGGGCATATGCTATGGTAGGTATGATAGATAAATGGATATACACACTTCAATGTTAGTTCTTATATTTTAGTATCATTCCATTTATTTCAGCATGCCAATGCCAACTCTGTGGGTTATTTCATCACACAAGACTCTTCATTTGGGAACCTGATTTTACCTGTGTTGCCCAGATTTGAGAAAGTTTGAAAGATTTCCAGGAATAGAAAAGAAATTTTATTTCAACATTTAAAACTTCAATATTTGTTCAGCTAATCCAGTATCGTGATTACACATTGGAACATTCTGACAGATGATTCAATTGAGTACATCCAGAATACATTATGTATTTGGAAGAAAGAAGTGAACACACTGTCACAGTCACATTAAGATTGTGATAACCACCTATTTTCTCGAGGGTTAGTTTGAGAGAGTTTCATACTCAACTAGGGTGTCTGACTTCAATATAATGTGCAATATTAGATTATATTACCTTGACTGGGTACAAATGGAACTTACTTACTGGAAAAAATACAGCCATCTCAAAAATGTATTTAAAAATGATATTCAGGGAAGGTAAATAATGAAAAGTACTAGTTGTGTTTCCCACTATTAGCCTCCATCATTTTCTGCCATTGTGTTTTAACATTTATTGTGGAAGGGCAACTTAAACTGTAACTACAATTTAAATAATCTGTAGGTTATGACATTTAAGGTGTAATAGTACCACAATGTTTCGGAAGTACAGAACTTTAACAGTATTAACCACGGTTTCCTAATGATTTAATTAGGAAGTCTTGGTCAACATTGTGAAAGATCATGGGTTCCGAAATGTTGCTGAATTATTAAGGGTCCACTACCTTAAAGTGGCCCCAATTGATTTGTTATCAAAATTTCTGTGGCTAGCTCAGTGGGAACACATTGGGATGTCAATCCTCTGGCTGTGAGTTCGAATTCTGGCTCAGCCAACCTTCATCCCACATTGGACAAAAGTCAATGTGACACAAGTAATGTGTCTCCCACAAATGGGTGGATGATAAGTACATGTAGTACTTTAAAATGGGATGAGCACCTGGTGGCTCATATGTAATGCTGTGGTTGTACTGGTGGGAGAAACAACAAGAAAGCATTGGTAGGTGCACCAGCCCCTGCAATATGACTGCAATAATGTTGAAAAATGCATTGAATTCAATAAAAAATACAAAAACAAAATAAATCCACTTTACGCCCAATTGTAAAGTAGATAATCACTCAGTGCTGTTTATCTGATTGAACAGAAAGCATGACAGGTTATGCATGGATTTTTTTACAAAAAATGTAAACAATAAGTACCGTAAATCTAGCGTAAGCAACTTTGTCTATTATGCGACTGTTTTTTATATGCCACTGTTTTTAAAATCGCAATCTTTAAATCAAAATATCTGAAAAAATTAGATGTTATTGGTATAAAAATTATTGTAAATGAATCCTGAATTGTATAACTCAATAGAATTGTCTCAATGAGACAATTCTATTGAGTTTTACAACATAGGATTAGTAATACATATTCTATAAAAATTTTGTTCCGTGTCTGTAACCAAAAAATGACTATTCTCTACAACAACCGCTGTTTCGTTGTTTTGTGGATGGTCCCTTGATACGCATGTGTGTGCACTGTAGTCATTTCTAAATTTCATAAAGTTACAGTATAAATTGTGTTAAGCGACGACTTAGGGGACCACTAAAAAGCGGTCGCTTATAGAAATGGTCGCTAAATACAATATTTCAGGATAAATAAAAAAGGTCTTTTGATGGCATATATATTTTGTCGCATAATTCTTATTGAACCCAATGATGTAGAACCCGTTAGAATCGTCTTATAAAGACGATGCTAATGGGTTCCAACATCATAGGATGAATAATTAGCATTTTTTCATTAAAGAATGTGCCCTTTTCAGAGACTTTTTTTCTTACATTGAAGGGACTTTTCATGATGGTCACTTAATGAAAATGGTCGCTTAATAGATGTGGTCACTCGAGCAATATCGACTGTATTTCATAAATAGAAGTTTGAATAAGCTACCTGTAGATATGACCAAGGTTCAAGTTTGTCAAGTCTACGCCAACTTTAACGTAAATGATGCAAAGGTGATTCATATGTGATGACCATCCAGCGGAGACAGGTTAAAGTAGTCTAAAAGAACTGTCGAACGAAAAAAACTAGTGTAATTCCAACTACTCAATACTGCAATAGTTTCTTTAACGCTCTGTTATAGGCTTTGCAGAAAGCATGCTTTACTATAGAATGAATACCTTGGCTTTTATTTGTAGCTATCAATTACCTGGTACTAGGAATTTATTTTTGTGTATTTTTGATTAAGTATTGGAAATGTATTTGTTTTAAAGATTTAAAAATGTTGCTAGAGAATAGAACTTTTGCAATTGTTCATGTTTTTTCAAGCACGTTCAAGTAATCGAGACTTAGTTGTCGCTTTGACAAGTTGGTGTATATGCATTGGTAAATTAGTTTGTGCATCTGTCCAATTTAGTCCAGAGCCCATAGGCCACCATAGCGCAGTTGGTTAGGCATAAGACTTCCAATCTGGAAGTTGTGGGTTCGATCCCCGGTGGCGGCAAATATCCTTTCCGACGTCTGTCTCTCACCAATGGGTAGATAATCGTAAACCTATGTGAGATAGCAGTCGGAGGCTAGGAAAGGGTGTAATGGTAGTACAGGTGAAAGAAATACCAGGAATCCATTGTTAGGTGCTCCGACCGCCGCGATATAACTGCGAAATTGTTGAAAGCGGCGTAAAACCCATTCAAACAAACAAATCCAGAGCCCATAGGTTTATGGATTGATTTCAAAATATATTTGCATGAATGTTGTCAATCAAGAGCAGAATTCAACCTAATTCTAATTGTGAAATTCCTTATTTGCAAACTTCTTCCTACATTTATCAATATATTTTACTGAAAATTGAGAGTGTTCTTCATTATTTCACCATGCTTGTTTTAAAGCTCCGTATTCGATCCCCGACAGCGCCACACATTCTTTCCGACTATTTGGGTTGATAATGGTAGACCTATGTTAAATAGCAGCTTGAGGCTAGGAAAGGGTATGATGGTAGTAATGGTGAGAGAAATGTCATGAATCCATTGTTAGGTGCTCCAGCCGCCGCGATATAACTGAAAAATTGTTGAAAGTGGCGTAAGACTCCATTCAATCAATCATTCAATTGTTTTAAAGCTGCATGCTGGTATGATGCCATGTCACATATAAAGGAGCCTTAATGATGTAAAATTGTTATGCAACTTCTTGTACACAGATTTACATTAAACTTTGACAGAATCAATGTCCATAATTTTGTTACCCTTTCCAAATCATCTTGGCTCTATGATATGCATTAATTTTCACTAGTTAGCTCACCTGAGCACAGGGTGAGTTATTGTGATCACACACCATCCGTCCAGCGTCTATCCGTCCGTCAACAATTTCTTTAAACATCTCCTCCTCCTAAACCACTGGGCCAATCAAGCTGAAACTTGGCAGGGATGTTCCTTGGGTGAAGCCCTTCAAAACTTGTTAAAAGAATTTAATTTTCTAAATAACTCTGGTTGCCATGGTAACAGAAAGGCTGAAAATCGCAAAAATCTTAGAAAAAAATCTTCTCCTCCTAAACCACAAGGCCAATCAAGCTGAGACTTGGCAGAGATGTTCCTTGGGTGAAGTTCTTCAAAAGTTGTTAAAATAATTTAATTTCATAAAAAACTCTGGTTTCCATGGTAACGGAAAGGTTGAAAAATGGCTGAAAATGGCCGAAAATCTTAGAAAAAATTCTTTTCCTCTAGACCACTAGGCCAATCAAGGTGAAATTCGGCAGAGATGTTCCTCCGGTGAAGCTTTTCAAAAGTTGTTAAAATAATTTAATTTCATCAAAAACTCTGGTTTCCATGGTAACGGAAAGGTTCAAAAATGGCTGAAAATCTTAGAAAATATTCTTCTTCTCCTTAACCACTAGGCCAATCAAGGTGAAACTTGGCAGGGATGTTTGGTGAAGTTCTTCAAAAGTTGTTGAAAGAACTTAATTTCATCAAAAATCTCTGGTTTGCATGGTTACAGAAAGGCTAAAAAATGGACGAATTGCTGAAAATCTTAGAAAAACTTCTTCTCTTCCTAAACCACTGGGCTATTTAAGCTGAAACTTGGTATGGTTGTTCTTTGGGTGAAGCTCTACCAAAATTGTAAAAATAATTTTATTCAATCAAAATCTTTGGTTTCCATGGTATTGGAAATGTCAAAATATTGACAAAGATATCAGAGAAGGTTAATTTTTGCCTTAACTATTCGACATATCTTAAACTTTGCAGGGATATTCTAAAGGTTTAGGTCTTCTTAACTTGTTAAAAGAATTCAATTCCATCAATAACTTTGTTTGCAATTAAAAAGAAAATCAAATTGCAGTAGGAGGAAATTAAAGTCTGTTGTTTTTTTTAAATCCACCCTAAATGTACATCAGACAATCTCTGGTATTTATAACATTGCTGACCAGTTATGAGTTGACTTACTCAGGTGGCGATATAGGACCATCATGGTCCTCTTGTATTTGTAATGATAATTTCCTTACAAACAAATTAACTTAATCTTAGCTTATACCTTTTCCAAAGTGCTTAGCTTATAACTTTCCAAAGCACTTTAATATTGCTGGTCATAGATATTTCTAAGTGGAGGTGCCAGTGGAATGAAACAGGGCGTCTTGTTATTTTTTGGATCACAAATTTAATTAATTCGAATTTTAATAAAAGATATTACGCCAAATATTAAACGACATACTAAAACGAAGTCTTCACACGTAGAAATGACGGTATTCACGGTAATGAAATGACATTATCTTATTTTCCCATTTGTGCAGTTGTAACTTGGTATAATAAGAGGACTAACTCCAGGTGCCAAGGCTCGGCTGTTCGAAAGATGCTAGATGATGCGAAATATGATTTCAGAGTTATCCACTTTGATAGTTTGGGTAGCTTTAGTGATGATGAACACACATACCAATTTCAGTAGTATCTTCAATAAATCGGAGATATGACTAAGGTTAAAGATTGTCACGTCTACACCAACAGTAACTTACATGACACAAAGGTGATGCATATACCTCGGGTTTTCCTCGAAAACAGCCTAGCCAATGAAACTGATGCAATATAAGAAAATATTCAACGGGGTATTTACCCCTGCATCGTGGGTGATATAATTGTGACCCGTCATGCAAAAAGGGACCTTCTTGGTAGTGCTAAAAGTGTCGACCCTAGTTTAGTTTAAACATATTTTATTGCTATCATAACTACATTCATTTACTTGATACACTGTTTTACAAATATAAATTTTGAGCAAAAGGGTCTGGCCACAAGTTCTTCCAACTTAGATTCGGCCATTCCCTTCATTCTACCTACGTACTCTTTAGTCTTCATGCTAATAAGGTTTAATACTAGTATATCAATTGATGGAATAATATAGAAGACATCTTTGTTCCAGTTATAGAAAAGAGATTCATACAATAGCAATTTGATAGAAGAAAAAAATAATTGTAATTTTGGCGAATCAAACAGCACAAGAAAAGGATTTCTAAATCTGTTAAATGTATAGAAATTTTAAGAAAAAAAAGGCGTTTAACTGTACAAAACTTGTATGGTGTCAACCGGTAAATGAGCAAAGCAACACGAATATTTACTTTTGGTGCAACAAACTTTATTGATCGAAGCGTTTTGTTTCCTTTATGAAACTTTGAACGGATTTAAATATGAACACGTTGTCTTCATAACTGAGGTTTTCTGATCCAAATAAGAGAAGATTTAAAGAAAGCGGATGATAACGACGTAAATCTCGAAACATTTTGATTCGTGGTCCAGCGTAGTAAATGCATTGGAAAAGATAATGCTCGACATCTTCGACAAAGAATCCGCAATTGCAAGTAGATGAAGAAGAAATATGGTTGGAATATAAATCGAAATTTAAATTACTACATTTGTTGCGAAGTCTCGTGTGTAAAACCGAAAATTTTCTAGTTCCTACTAGATAATATTTCGGTACAATTGGAGTTGAGTAGCGATTTAGAATTCTAGATTTGAAAGCTGATAGTGACTGAATAGTTTTGATTTCTTCAGGTAATTCGTTCCACAGAGAAGCGACCGAGGGAAAGAAAGAACTTGCAAAAAGCTCGGTTCGACAATTGTCGACCCTAGTCAGACTGCGCGGATTACGCAGACTGATTAGGATCAAAACTTTTCGCACTTTGCTTATTTTCTGAATCTAGAATGGTCAATGTCCCTGCTTGTGATAAGATTTTTGAAATGCGACCATAAGTGGATCTATGCTGAAGCCAATCTCTTTTTCCAATATTTATTTTACAAAGTTCCCAGATGGTCCCTTTTCGCGTGACGGGTCCCAATTTTAAAAACCGAAATATATTGTATTTCGACACTTCCGAAACGCCGCATCCCGCTGATTTCAAATTTTATCGCCAAGTATGTATGTACAAAGAGTAAGATTGGGCTTGTAAGAATCTTTCTTCACGTCAATGTAAGTTTTTACGATCCATAATATTCCCGAAAAGTCGTACCATTTGTTGTATTATTAACCCTTTACTGTTTAATCCCTGCTTTTTACGTGCTTGTGATTTTATTATTGAGAAAACATTGTGAAAAAAGAAGAAATTGCTTCTGACAAGCAATTTCTTCTTATTACACACTATTTTCTACCCTACTGAATGGTTATTTTTCAAACTAAATCCACTTTAAATTTTCGTCTGCAAAACCTTTGAATTTGGACAGGTCCAAATTTTTGTAAAACAGGAAAGGGTTAAAGCACTATAGCATTGTTTATATATGCAGGGAACCTCTATTGTACAAATTGACTTTCAAAATTCACTTCCAAATGGCTTTATTGAAGCAAAGAATACAACTAAACCAGTCCTGCGTCCAAGATGACAAAAAGATGTAAACTGTGCATGTGCAAAGCGGGGTATGATTTGCTAGCAGTTTGCACCGTTTTGTCCACAGGGGAATGTCCCGCTGATTTTTTTAAAATATATATGATAATATATATTATCATATATATTTTAAGAAAAAATCAGCGGGCCATTCCCCTGTGGTTTTGTCACCCTGAACGCAGGTCAGTCAGTCGAAGCACATTGTCCTCCCAAACACATTCGAAAGCCCATTATTTTGAAAATAAAACATACAGACTTGCCATGCGCCGTGGATGCCTAAACGGTTTAAACCTGTTCCCTGCTTTGCACATGATTGAGCCTGAGTACACGTGTAAAGCGAGATAACATTTTGCAACCGTTTTCACGTTGAACCTGCATCTGACAAGGTTATGGTTTAAATTAGTCCTATTTCCCAAATTAGAGCGCATACACTAAACAATGGCCCGAGGGCCTCATTTCAAAGTTACGGTGATACATCAAGAGAGTGACAACTGATGACTGCGAGTTTTTACCCTGTCCTCAAATATGAGAACTATTTCGTTACGTTATTTACAAACGGAGGCCAAAAAAACCAAATAGAATAGTCCGAATATTGTTAATATAACTTAAATTGTGCATCTCATCTAAGGCAAGAAGAAGACATTGTCCAAAAATATCGATACTTTCCTTAAAGTACAAAATTAGATGTTTTACGAGGAGACGAAAAATTGCGGAAACGGTAATGACGTATACATCACGGAGAGTCGACGGCGAAGATTTAACGTATTTACGTCAAATCTCGTTCTAACGAGACGGAAGAAATATGGCCGAACGTAAAATTTAGAATACGTCCTTAACGTATGGTGAAGTGATACACAATTTTCTGTTGGAATTATTCTTGTCGAAAGTGATTGAATTATATTTAGAAGTAAAATTGATTTGTTAATATCTCGGACATAAACTGGATATATTTCTGACACGTTTTTAATAAGGTAAGCGAACTTCATATGTTTGAATTTCATACGCGAATTTTTTTCTAGAAATGTACTTGTTCGGAGAGAATAACTCATTTCATTGGTATTTTGGGATTTCTTAAACGGAAACTGTTAATATTTTTCAAACCTAATTACACATGCTTCGAAATAAGTGAAGCTGTTCGTATTTTGTTTCATCAAACATGACGCGAAGCTGTTTCCTTTACTGTTGTTGCCTGACAAATGACCCCTCGGACACCGCAGCGACTTAGCGCCACTTGCATGAGGAACACATGGATAAATACATATTCCAGAATTACTTTAAGCGAAACAATTATTAAAGTTAGAAATAATTTCTTGAAACACAATAAGATGTAATTTTTAAAGGTCAAAACGTGACTGGGCTATTACACAAACATCCATTCGTTCTTTGATCCTCAATATCAGAGTATTATTATAATAACCTTTACGCAAAAACGTCATTAAGAACACTTCGTGACGCCAAATAGGAGTCATGAGGGATCGGAGAGAAATTTTGTATTGTTTGAATTGGTTTTAACCCTGCTTTTAACATTTATTCAGTCATTTCTCTGAAGCACCTAACAATGGATTCTTAGTATTTCTCGAACAGGTACTTCTATTACAAACCTGCTAACCCCCAGCCATCTTGTCGAGCCAAGGGTTACGAACGTTTTACTTATCTTACCCTTGGCTGATTGAATGGGTAATTTCTGTACGCGTGACGTCACAGAACAGAAAACAAGGCGGACCAATCAGTAACCTTCTTACAAAAAGGTCCGACAGCGGGAGGTATGTTAGATCAATATACCCCGCGGCTACTTTCCAGATGTGAAATTAACCCTTAGAATTGCGCTTAACCCCTTCAGTTTTAGGTAATTGTGACACTTAGCAAGACTGAAATACACAATCACAAAAACTGGTCGAAATTCCTATATCTGTTCAAATGACAACATATCTTTTTAATAATTTGATGGTACATTGAAAGGTTCTCAAATTCTTCTTTTTCTACCCTCGATGAAAGTATGTTACGATTTTTCAATGTTTATTTGAATTTTCAAGTTATTTAATCAATCAATACCTGTTTAAGTTTGCAATGTTTTAGAATGCATCTATATTGAAGTACGCGAAATCTAAAATTTGGAATAAATTCAATAATTAAGCCGTCTTATAAATAGAAACAATTTAGAAATGATAATTTACTTGAATTTTCATATGAATTCTTTTATTCGGGAGTTTTTCTCCTTCTTTTCCAACAGTCTTTCTTTAAACACATTAAATGACAAGAGGAATGAAGAGAATAAAATATGAAAATAAATAAAGAAAGAAAGAAAATAATAGAACAATTTTTAGTAAAAATCCTCTATCTGTGTAAAATAAATCTCGTGTGAGAATATTGTGGGAGCCGAAGAATTAATCAATTTATTTTCTTATTGTTATAATTTTTCTTCATTATTTATTTATTTTTTGATTCATTTGAAATTATTTTAATTTGAAAAGAACCCATATTGCAGGTAGTCACAATGTTACGATAAATTTAAAACTTAGATTTGCAATGAAACAACTTATTCACGACGTTTAAAACAAAGCAATCACGCGCTATGTCCAATCCAAATCGAATTACACATGTATTTGTAATTAAAAAGGTATTATTTGATTTTTTTTTTCTCTAATATATATGATATATGCGTATTTTAATGTGGGGTAGTCCAAAATCTCGTGACTACAGCTTATTCAAGTTATGATTAAGTAGTTTTGCCGCCCGTTGACTATATTCTATGTTGTATAGAAATATATTTGCTTTCAATAAAAAAAACCTGGCCATTAATTTTATTTATTTTTATTTCATACATTATTTTTTTGGGGGGGGGGGGGGGGGGGGGGAAGAGAGAAGGCTATCCAAAATGTTCTTCTATGGAACAATATGGGGGATAGATTTACTCAAAATCATTTCATATTATTTTTGTTAGTCGGCAAAAATACAAAACGTGTGAAAGATAATGTCTGTATTCCCAACTCACATTTTTGATGTAATTTAAGGGGGGGGGGGGGGGGGGGCTTCGGAAACATTCACGGTGGACAAAGAGGAAACTTTCGGCTTTCTATTCCTATCATTCTGATAAAAAGGAACTGATTTATATTTTGTTGATTTTATAAATCTATCTGTCACCGAATAAAAACGTACTAAAA
The DNA here is from genome assembly GCA_948146395.1 of Fragum whitleyi. Taxonomy (NCBI): domain Eukaryota; kingdom Metazoa; phylum Mollusca; class Bivalvia; order Cardiida; family Cardiidae; genus Fragum; species Fragum whitleyi. Next base: position 27,467,811 of record OX411548.1, on the reverse strand, counting down.
AGTTAGCGTCTTCGATGCGTCGCATTTTCTTTATCCAAGAATGAAGGGTTATCTACACAGTCGTCGGAATACAACAGGTTGCCATAGGGATTAAAAGGTACCGATGTCGTTTGTAAGAAGCCCTCTGATTGGCAGTCACAGAAATCGCGTTTGACCTTTTGATTGGCCGGCTAAAAATTAATCGTACAGAAAATACCTATTCATTCAGTCAAGGGGTATTCGAGAAGATCTTATCGGCTCGATACCCCTTGACTCGTGAAGATGACCCCCAGCTGTTCTCCCACACAAGTTAAGGATTATAAACCCATTGGTGGGAGGCAAATTGTCAGAAAGGATGAGTGCGTCGGAGGTTAAATTTGGAACATAATGATTGATAATTCGACCAGCTACCAACTGGGCTACGACGGCAGCTGGGAGAGAAAAAGAGAAACAAATAAAGAAAAAGTATACATGCAGCTATAGAAAAGATAGATTAAATTACAGAATGTATAGGACGCTTTCAAAATTTCATCAAGTTCAAAGATGTCGGTCATTTTATGGGCGGGGTAGGACTCTCAAACTTGACTAAATTTACAAGCGTTTATCACAAATCAAACTGTAGTGTTGTCTCTATGGTACTGTATAGTTCGCTATTGACATACATATTAATATATGTGAACAGTCTCATATATTAGAATCATCTTGTTATGCCCAATAAATTCCTCCCTCGGAGTTTCGCAAGAAATCAAAGTACTGATGGCACATTACATTAAAATTTGAATATATCATATGTGATCCGTCACGCGAAAAAGGACCATTGGGAACTTTTTAAAAAGAATGTTTGAAAAAGAGATTTGGCCCAGCATAGGTAAACTAGAGGTCGCATTTCAAGTTAGATAAATCATTCTAGATTTAAAAATCAAGCAAAGTGCGAAAAGTTTCCACCCTAGTCAGTTTGCGCAATCTTCTATAAACTATATTTATACGAAGTATTCAAAGGAGCTGGCATCTGAAAACTAAACGTAATGTTACTGTGTTACATTAAAAAGAACTCACGAGAAAGTTAAATATTTGTAACGGTCACTATTCAGTAAAAAAAATTCTTCACTACTTAGTATCTTAATATCAGATCCTCGGTGTTTATTTAGGATTTAAAAACTGTGGGGGTTTTCAGTACAAAATTGGAGCGATTGAGAAATTAACTGGTATTCAATGCTCTTTGTTCATTTTAAAAAATCCCCCCAAAATCTAGAAAATATGGGGGATCTTTGAAAAAAGTGGGGCAATTCCCCCTGCCTAGAGTAAAAACTGGATTCTTGAAGTATATACTATATACTTTAAAGTTTATATGTTATGGATGATTTTGACAAGTAGGCTAAGCATGGCGGACAATAACACCTAAATCATTTATCGGAAGGTGTCTATATTTGACATATTTATTTCCGTAAAATACGTCATGCTATATACTCACACATACGACTGCCAATAAAATCGTTTGGTTAATGGCAACGTACACCACAAACGTTGTGTAATTAGTTCAAAAGGTGGGAAAATACGGAAAACCAGCCCTGTGTTCAGGATGTAAAAACGTTTCGCGAGCGCATTGAGATGATAACCCGCTTTGCGCGTGCCCATACGTGCAAAGCGAGGTATCATTTCGAAAGCGCTCGCTAATGTTTTAATCTTCAACGCAGGGCTGGTTTGTATTTAGATGAAAATGTTTTGCACGTGGGCTTAAACACGGTCGCAAACGTATTTGTATCCTAGAAACTGGGCGGAAAAGTAATTTTTTTAGCTGGACATGTAGGCTAACATGTACCGTCATAAAAGGCATTCCCTACCTTTATTTAACGTTTCAATGAGTTCATTATAATCATAATAATTAAAAAAAAAAAAAAAAAAAATCACCTGTCGCTGATCATCTGATGGCTAATCATCACGATACATTTTGACGGATACTCGTCACAAATCTTATTTTCACTAAGACGACTGGACGTCTGCGTGTCGCAATTTAATATGAAAAGACAAATCTATAAATGGCAACAGGGTGTATGTGACTGAAATCCGTCACTCTCACTGTTGGTTATTAAAGACTTGTAAATGCTTTCCATCTGAAGACTGGAAATTTTACATAGGCCCTACTTTATAAAACCATGCTTAGCTTCTCGTTAACATCATAAAATATGTGATCAAATCTGAATACTTTGTAAAAATCCATTTTTTATTTCGGAAAAATTGACTTGTGACGTTCTTCCACCACGGTAGAAAGTGACGGTTTGTCATCAGATAGTTGACCGTTCACAGATATTAAGATAATTTTCCTCCCGATTGTGTAGATAAAATGACAGATTAACTCATGAAACGACCATTGTTGGGACCGAAAAAAAAAAAAAAGAAGAAAGCAGGTTTAGATGATGAACTTTGAATTTGTATTTTTTTTTATTTTGAATAAATAAGTAAAAAAAAAAAAAAAAAATACCCAAAAACATGGTCACTCGCCCTTTCTGCAATAAACACTGATATAGTGCCAGAAACCATGTCCACGACTTCTCTTATCTTAAATTATGTGCCCAATTAGTCCCTTGAGAATTATATTTGATTCAAAAGTCTAGCTGTCATCTCAATCTACAAATGACATGTATACAAACATATTCATGAGCTTAATCACCTATGTTTTGCCTTAAGCAGTAATATTTAGTGCAGTTCGTTATAAGTCAATTCAGGTTATTTTCATTAGCAAATCTTTCTTATCATCAAAGAGAATATCAAACGGCCGACTTTTCTTGCCTTATTCAAATATACGATTGAACTGTTTATGCATAAGAACACGTATCTATTGATGTGATAGAGAAAAAAACATAGTTTGTTTCAATGTAAGATCAATTTATTTTTCATTGTGTGAAAAATTCACTTTTGTTGTTCACTAAGTGGAAGATAAATCGATCTTGCCCAAAAAACAAACGGCTATTCCTTATATATAATGCGAGTGAGACGAAATTTGAATATTTCAGGATTAGTTTCCTTAACGCGTGTCACCTTGCACGATATGCCTTATCAACGTTATGACGTCATGGGTATAGTGGGTTGCCCTTAGATAACGTCATAAAGGGACAAAGGTTATCAATAGTGGAAAAGATGATTTGTTTTTTGTCCTTGCTTGTCACTTTCTCAGTAATTCTTTATACGGAACGCACGACAACAGTAGAAATGTGTGACCCGCCAGGAGAAAAAGCGACCATCTTGGTATTGGACATAGTGTCGGTTCTAGTCAGTTTGCACCGGCTGACTAGGGTCGAATTTTTCTTTAAAGACTCGATCGATTTCTGAATCTAGAATGATCACCCTATCCTCCAGTATGAAGTTTTCTCAAGACGGGTTAGGCTTTACTAGAGCCACTTTTTTATATAAAATATTTTTTCAAAGAGTTCCCAGATGATCTTGTTTTGCGTGACGGGTCACATTTACATTCATGATCCCCTAGCATCAAATTACAGTCACAGAATTGTCATTTGTTTATATAAAACAGCTGTTTTAAATCGTGTCACACCTGTCAGAAATTAACAGACATAATTTTAAAGAATCTGTCCAGCATGAATAATAAGAAAAGCATCGCTCTTCCGCATTACTTGATACCAATCAAAGCACTGAAAGTACTGATGGTGAACGATTCTGATGGCATTCTAGAGTGATATACTGAATTCGTTGAGAAAAGAGGAATTATTTATGTGAATATAATCAAGGGAAAGTGTCTCAACAAAATTTCGGCAATTCACCCTGTAATTTCAAATTTGTATTGTATGTCGAATTTGTTCTCAAATATTAAAACGAAAAGAAAAAAAATGGAAGACCACTTGACAGGAAACATAGTGTAATTTTGTTTGGGTTTTGTTGTTGTTGTTGTAATCTACATTAAGGTTCATAATACAAACGGAATTTGATATTATTTGCTGAATATTTGAGGTGTTTTTTTTTTTTTCAGTCATTATATGCTCCGAGTGGCAGCGTTGTGCTTCTTTGATGTCGTAACATAATTTATTTGTTAACTCGAAAGTAGCAGTCAGAAAGGTAATTCAATTCCAACATGCGGAACCTATACTACCAGATCAAACAGCAGTCTTTCATCATTTTGACTATGAAACGTAATCCGTTAGGGCTCTGGAACTTTAATGACCTGAATGGAATCCCCCATCCCCTAATGCAAAGAGCGCTGTTTCGTCTTCAACCAAAACGCTGTTATTACAATGTTTTGGTCTTTTTAGTCATATACAGAGTTTTGTAAAAGAATGACTATCTGATGCCATTGTGTAATAAAATAAAAGAAAAACAATAAGATTTATGTAGGTAATTATTTTGCACAGCTAATGGATTGTCCAAATATAGTAGTAGTTGCTCAAACCAATTAGTGGATAATCATAAAACTAATAGGGTAGAAGGCGAAGGCTAGTTGAGAACGTAGGCTAATAAAAGATCTGGTGCGAGAAATACTAGCAATCCATGTTTAGGGCTCCAGTCCACGGGCGATTGATTCACAATCCAATTTTCATCTTATAGGCTGCTATATATCAACATGTAAGGCAAAATTCGGAATTTGAAAAATGGCCCGTAGTTCAGCCACCTCGATTTTACCGAGAAATTGTTTATAGCAGCGTTTATCCCTATTCAAACAAACTGCACAAGAAATGGTTTACATTTAAAACATGTGTTGAGTAATTCTTGACAACCGTCTCAAGACTGACTGTTGCATATCGAAAAGCTATGTAAAACCCTATTGCATAAACCACAGATGTCACTAGACTGGTAACCGTTTCTAATGCTAACTTCGTGTACGATATATACGATAAAAACAAGTTCAGGAGGTCACGACCTAGAAACTTATTTCCGGCAAATTTCTTCAAGTTGCAATATAGCGAGGGGGTAGATCAAAAACATAGTATGTGTCTGTAAAATGTAAAGACACTTAATTTGTTTTTTCTCTAAACTCTCGATAAGCTTACGCGGATCATACGTTCGCGCGATTAAAGATTTAAACCTTATTATATATTTTAAAGAGGATTTTTGCATTACCATCACGCGTTAAAGCATTCTAGTATCACGCCAAAAACGAAATAAACAGTAATTTGGAGAAGAGAAGTCTTAAGAAATAATAAATTGAATCGAAAAGGGCACTATTTTATTTCGAAGCTATTAAGAACCTACAGAGTGTTCCTTACGTAGAAACACTGGTAAACGAAATGTTCGTTCACCAAAAATGAATACTGGCCGATTTTAAAATCAAAATTCCGCCTTAATGCTATATGTATGAACTTGATATCATTGTTAACGAGTTAAGCAATATTTACCTTATTAGTTCTACTGATTGGAGTTCAGAATAGCTCTTGCAATTGTGATTCCTGGCTTTCCATTCATCTGTCTATCTGAATTTCTATAAACATTATACTGGTTTTAAAAAGCAATATTTCAAGTCTACAAATATCTTCGTATTTTCGAAGATAAGCAATATAAGACTACCATTGCCTTTTCGTTATCTTTATACACCTTTTTAAAGAAATATAGTTCTTGAAATATTAGATTAAATTGAGAAAAAAGTTGAAAGTCAATTGAGTGTCCCAGACCATTATGGCATATTGCTTTGATTCCTTTTTATGTTGCCATCGTGCATGAGACTTCAGTCTCTTGATCGAAGAATCGCACATGTATTCAAATGTGTTGTGCATGAATGTTCTTTTTATACAAAGAATAGGTACAATTAGATAGAAGATAAAGAATGAGTGGTCATTGAATACCGCATTTATCAAACGAGTCATCTATAAACAGATAAAAACGAGGCTGTGCCGAGGTTTTTTCTGTTTTAGATGACGAGTTTAACAAATTCGGTATTTTATGAGCACGAATTTGATATTCTTTATAATATGACCCGAATTTTCGCGAAAAATCGTCGAAATTCTTGAAATTCGACATTTCAATTTTCCTCGAAACTTTTAACGCCGGTTAAAACTGAGGTCACAATATATACATTATGACGTCATTTTCGCGGTTACAAAATAGCGTTGTGATTCGCTCTAAGCTCATTGCATAGTTGTTCCACTAGTGTAAGAACACCAGTGAAATATCAAAAATATTGAACGGGTTTATTTAACTTCCGCGACGTCGGTCATATTGTAATCTTAATTATTCCAGTTAAATTTTTTAAAATCGTTGGTTGATCAATTATAAGAAATATATATTTGTAAAATGGCCCTAAGAGTGACGGACTTTAATCTATGTTATTCCAAACCTTTGATTGATTTTTTTTTTCAATTTTCTTGGCAGTTTTTGCTTCTACTTGATCTATATAACAAACACTGATAGACTGTTAGATAGTGGACCCGTAATAGTTTCTCAGCATCTCGGAGGTAATGAACTTTAACAGTGTTTACCGCTCGAGGTTTTCTAATGATTTTCATTAGGAAACCTCGGTCAACATTGTTAAAGATTATGTGTTCCGAAATGTTGAGGAACTATTACGGTTCTACTACCTAAACGTTCAAAGTTCGCCAAAAGTGACTTCAAGTAGCAAGCTATTTCGAAGGCATTCACTAAATTTTAACAAGATAATTGAAATGCAAGCACTTTAGAATTTAAAAGTTCGGGCTAACTACTGATTCAATATACTTAGTGGGCTAAACTGATCGTAAACAAAATTTATTGCGTGTGATTTATTGCAACCTACATTATCTAAATGCTCCTGCGTTTGACCTTAATCGTCTATTTCACATTTCCTTGTTAACAATGATGTAGGACTTTTAGTGCTTTGGCAATTGCTCTAAGGTAATATAATATAATATTCAATTTAGAAACTAGGTTTTTTCCATGTATGATAATTTTTTAATAATATCTACTCCCCCCCCCCCCCCCCCCCCCCCCAATATATATATGTGTGCCGGTGCGTGACATTTCCAACAATCTCATGCGCATGAGATGGGCGGACTTTGAATGGTATGGGTGGCCCACAAAGCACTTAGTTTTCACAAAATGTCTACTGAAACTATCAGTCATTGTAGGTTATCTGTCAAACACTTAAGTGCCCACTTTGATAAGGCGATGCAGATGCGCAGGCTGATCTTATTCTTAGTTGTGAACTTGTGAGTGAAATGGTTGGAAATGTCACATTCAGATTCTTTTGAATATCTATAGCACAAGCGTATCTAGGTCTTCGAAATTTAAACGCACTCAGAGGGCGACAACCAAATAATAAATAGGATAAAAGCGATTTGTGAAATATGACAAAAGATGAATGCCCTCCGTCCGCTCCCTTTTTATGAATTGAGCATTGGCGAATAATCAAAACATCGTAACTACAGCTTGAGTAAGCTGTAGTCTCTATGTTCTGATCATTCATCAACGATGTTTTTCAACAGGTAATTATTTCCCTTACGCACTTTTGTACATTGCGTAATGGGAGTTACGTCCTTGTATGGGTATTGATAAAATATCATTTTATTCTCTTCCTCTCTTTTGAGTTATTAAATTAACTCTTAAAGTGCAATGTCTACATGTCGTGTTTTAAAGCGTTAAAAGCTTTCTATCCGCCACGTATCGTGGATTTTGTAGTAAAGATGACAATGAAATGTATGTACAATTAAATCTACATTGATATCACTGATCCATTGATCCCTAATCCAACATTATTACATACAGAAAATCTCGAATCTCAGCTGGACTACGATTCTAATACGAGAAAAACATGGTCGATAAAAGGATTTCGCGTCTGTTTTTTTTATATATATATAAAATCAAAAGCTCAAAACATATATGGAAAGTTCTTTCTGAGACTGGAACAAAGCTGTCCATATGGGTATCGGGTAAATTGAAAAGTTTTCTTTATTCACTTGAATAACAAGCACGACACACTGGAATTATATAGAATTTACATAGCAGTAAGCTGGAGAGTTCCTATAAGAGCTGGGACGAGTTCTCGGGTATTGATCAGCGACATTGATTACTTTTCTTTAATTTCACTCAAAACCCACCCATCGCACTCATTCAGTTTCATTCCAAAATAATTTAAATATCATAAATCTTGTCAATTTCACGATGTTGTTAACTGTATGTAGTGATGCTTCCTCTCTGTCGTTCAAATAAGATAACATGAACTCAAAATCAACCGAAAAGCTCAGCCCTGCGTTGTGGATGTGAAAACATTTTGCAAGCGTTTTGAGATGATACCCCGCTTTGCACTTGCACATACGTGCATAGCGGGGTATCATTTCGAAAACGTTCCGCTAGCGTTTTCATCCTGAACGCAGGGCAGGTGTTAAAGTTTATCTTTTGTAATTTTAGATCTTTTATGTAATAACTGCTTTCATTTTTATAACGTTTCTCGGGCTAAAAGATAATTGTTCGTGGGTTTAAATTTGGCGACTTAAATGATCTCGGCGTTTTGCCAGTACAATTTGTTGTCTGCAAATTACGTAGGTCTTGATAAAAACAACAGCCAAACATCGTACTGTCGTTCTAATGCACTTCACGTGTCTTGATTAAGACCTAGACGCGAGGTTAGAACTAAAACAGTGCGATACGCAAATCTCGAGTGGAAGCAAAAGGTATTTAATACCATTAGACCGTTATAAGTCATTTTTTAAGTAAACCATATTCTAAAAAAAACTTTTCGAGCGAACGCGTATTATTAACATGATTAAGGCCTCCCTACACTCATCTATAATTCTTTATCAGCCTACAATTTCAAAGCTGTATAATTATAGCGAATCTGAAAGTGTTAAAAGTGTATGACATTCATGACTGGTTGACCTTGAACTGGTGGTAATGAGGAATACAAATAGGACCAGTTTGGTGGCAAATTTCACTGTTCACAGATTAAAGTGGTCCATGCTGTTATGCCTCAAAGTATTCAGCATTTAATAAATGTAGAATTGGTTAAAGTAATAATTTAACCTCATGAATGATAAAGTTTTTATTTTAACGGATCTTGTATCGCAATTGTCATCCCTGTAAAAGGCTGTAATGTAATATTTCAAGCGGACCTAAATAGGTGAGTGACAAGCGCGGTTCCGTTGTCATTCACCTCATACCCCATCTGAAGTTAAAATACAAAAGCGTTGATTGTTACAAAACATTCTATTTTTACTAGGAATTCCAAAGAACTGCAGGGGTGTATTTACTAAACATTATACGATCAGTTTTTGCGTATATCAAAAATTAATGTTGCTTCTACAGTAGTAACTATATGTGAAATTTTGTTATGCATCATCTCATTGGAATCGTCTTCTATATTGCAAGGCAGAATTTAACGATGAATGAAAATATCAGGTAAGATTTGTGTTTTTGATTTACGATTTTTTTATGTTTATTTATTTTTTTTTCCGTAAGAAGTTAAGTCAAACGTGCCCCAGGTCAGTAAAATATTGAAAATTCCACAAAGCATGGTCGCAGTGACCGTAAAGTTTGCAATTGCTTTTCGTTGCGTAGGGACATCTTGATCTAAAATTCTGACTGATTACTCACAATTGTTTACCTTAATTGCTCGTCTTGATAATAGTTCAGTTGCCATTCATAAGAAAAATACAAATATAGATATGTGATTCCGAAACAAGGTCTGCCTGTTTAGTATTATTTTAAAATAATGCAAAACAATTGTTCTATTTTCCTATTAAAGACACTCTAGACCTTCTTTTATCTAATAGGTCTGGTGTAAATAATACACGCTCTTCTCTCAGAAGTTTGACAAACATAGACAATGGGGGTTCATTTAGTAGTTGTTACGAGTAATAACAGATTTCTTCATCAAATTACATACAGGACATGTTTCTATAATGAAATTTCACTTTGTGCACTAAATGAGGGGTTTCACGTAATATAAAATTCTAAACTGATTTGTTCAAGGACAGTCAGAAATATTTCAAATAAAATGACAAATTTTGTAATGAAATGTTTCATGATTCATTGTTTTCTCTGTCAGGTTAAGACGTTTTGATTCATTTCTAGTGCACCTGTTGTAAACAAGTTACGTCATACAATAACGTAATGTACAATGTCAATCAAAGATTCAATGTGCCTGTGCGTGACATTTCCAACACTTTGAAATGTGCGTAAGGTACTGTTATGTATAAGCTATAAATAAACCTAATGGTATTTACCGTGTCTATTTTTAGACTGGGAATTTTCCTATCTCTTGATTCTGTTAGGTAAATGTATGTAGAATATTGTAGATCTTTCTAGAAAGGACTTCTGGAAAGTGATTAAGACTCTAGAGTATTCTTATGTTCTCTGCTATTCTAGATTATTCTATGGTATTATATAAAGGGGTTCCTACAGCATTCTTGGTTCACTTGTTTTAGACTTATGGTTTCATTTAGTAGTACTGTGTTAAACTAAAAGGGGATTTCTTGTTATCTTAAAAGTGTGTTTAAAAGCGTGTTTAATTTTGAATTCGGATATTATTTGACTTAATATTTGTGGACCAGGAACTTAATTAAATTGGATCTAAAATTAAAACTTTAGGATTAAACATTCAAGGTATTGTAAATTGTTTTTGTATTAATTTCATATTGTCAATAGTTCTGTTATTATTGTCAATAAATATTGTTAATTGTAAAGTTTGTTGCTGGCTTCTTTGTTCGTGTTACATTGGCACGTAACAAATTGGGGGCTCGTTTCGAGATACGAATATCAGACAAACATACAAAACAAAACAAATCAAACAAATTCTTCATATAAATCTGCTGTTCAAAATTATTTCATATTTCAATTTTGATAAATCTAGAGTGCACTTTAACTATTATTTATCGAAATCTTACATTCTTATTTGAATACAGCAACAAGCTACCATGTCTTTTGACTTAGAAAAATTTACGCACGAACCTTCCGTGGAGTTATTGAATTTGGGTAAAAAGCCTGATTTGCTCAATCTTGCCAAGCATTATGAATTAAAAGAAGTCAAGTCCTCATTGCGAAAGCATGAAATTAAGAATATTTTGGTTCAATATTTTGTTGATGAGGACATTTTTGATGAAAAGGCTCTGTCTCTCATTGTTGATGTTCCATCAGTTTCAAGCTCAAGAGAGCTTGAACTGTTAAAACTTCAACAAAGGGAGAAGGAATTGGAAATAGAAAGAGAGAGAGAAGAGAGAAAATTACAAGAAAAACAATTAGAAATTGAAGAAAAAGAAAGAGAAAGGCAATTTCAAAGAGAAAAGGAAGAACGAGAAAGAGAAGAAAGAGAACAAGAAATAGAAAGAGAGAGGGAAAGAGAAGAAAGAGCAGAGAGAGAACGAGAAAAAGAACGAGAATTTCAATTACGATTAAAAGAATTAGAAATTCAAGAAAGAGCAAATCAGCCCAGATATATGTATAATGACCACTTTGATGTAACAAAACATTTTAGGCTTGTCCCTCAATTTCAAGAAAATGAAGTTGATACATATTTCGAACATTTTGAAAAAGTTGCAAATAACTTGAAATGGCCAAAGGAGCAATGGACCTTACTTCTCCAAAGTGTCTTAGTAGGAAAAGCTCGCAATATTTATTCGCAACTTAGAACAGAACAAAGTAATGATTATGATACTGTAAAAGAACTCATTCTCAAAGGTTATGAGCTGGTTCCAGAAGCATACAGACAACAATTTAGAAGTTGTAGAAAAGAATCTGGCCAGACTCACGTTGAATTTGCAAGAAACGAAGAAAAATTATTTGACAGGTGGTGCTATTCTAAGAAAATAGACCAAAATTATGATAATCTTAGACAACTTATATTAATTGAACAATTCAAAAATTGCATTCAATCTGACATTAAGTCACATTTAGATGAAAAAAATGTTGAAACTATACATGAAGCAGCTCGTTTAGCTGATGATTACTACCTTACACACAAAAATTCTTTCTTTAATAAAGCAAAACCTGCGTCCTCACATCCCCAAAATAAAACTATGTCTGGTGATTCATCTAGCATGTCTAGTCAATCGAATTCACCTAAACCAAAGTCTACTGGTGAAACCAATGCTCAAAATCCCTTATCTCGAGTACATTGTACTTTTTGTAAAAAACCAGGTCACCTTATTTCGGAATGTTTTAGATTAAAAAGGAAGAAGGAACTGAGTGCAGCCAAACCTACAGGGCTCACCAGCCTTCAGCCTAAATCACAGCCTTCTTTTGAGTTAAATTCAATTGTTAAGGCAGAACCAAATTCTGATTCCTGTATGGAGATTTTTGAACCGTTCATGTTGGATGGTTTTGTATCACTTTCAGGTGATATGTGCCCACCTACCCCTATTAAAATTTTAAGAGACACAGGAGCTTCTCAATCTCTTATTTTAGCAGATGTTCTGTCTTTTTCTGAGAAGACTTCGTCTGGTACTAGTGTCCTTATTCAGGATGTAGAGTGTGGTATTATTAATGTTCCTCTTCATAAGGTTAATTTGTCCTCGGATTTGGTTACTGGTTCTGTGGTTGTTGGTGTTAAACAATCTTTACCATTTAAAGGTGTACATTTATTGCTAGGCAATGACTTAGCTGGAGATAAGGTTGTTGTTAATCCTCTTGTAACTGACACACCTAATGTAGGTCAAACAGATGATCCTATTTTGCAGGAAATACCTGATTTGTACCCGTCATGTGCAGTAACTCGGGGTATGGCTAAAAAAGCTTCCTTGAAAAAATCAAATGATATTGACTTAACTGATACTTTTGTTGGTCAATATTTCAATGACGAAATTAAAAAGTCTCTTAATCTTAGTCTGCCTGATACTCAGACAGACTCGTCAAAACTTTGTCAGTCATCTCCAAGGTCAAATGACCAAGGTCATGAAACGCATTCAAAGTAAAAGTTAATCCAGGAACAGCAAAATGATCCTGAGATTTCAAAGTTAATTGATAGGGCATTACCCGAAAAAGAAATGTCTCAGAATCCTGTTTGTTACTATAAAAAGAATGGTATTCTGATGAGAAAATGGCGACCATTTGATGTCTCAGCTGATGATGATTGGGCTGTTCATCACCAAATTGTTGTTCCAAAGTCATATCGCCATGAAATACTTAGTATAGCACATGAAAGTCCAATGTCTGGTCATTTAGGTGTAAACAAGACTTATCACAAGATAATGACTCATTTCTTTTGGCCTGGACTTAAATCGGACGTTTCCAAATATTGTAAAAGTTGCCACACTTGTCAAATGGTAGGGAAACCTAACCAAGTTATTCCAAAAGCAAGGTTACAACCCATTCCAGCTTTTGATGAACCTTTCAGTCGAATAATAATAGACTGCGTTGGTCCTTTACCAAAAACCAAGTCAGGTTCTGAATATTTTTTGACAATTATGTGTGCTTCTACCCGCTTCCCAGAAGCAATTCTTTTAAGAAACATTAAGGCAAAGTCAATTATTAAGGCTCTTGTCAAGTTCTTTACTTTTGTTGGCCTTCCAAAATCAGTTCAGTCTGATCAAGGATCAAACTTCATGTCAGGCATATTCCAACAGGTTATGCATGAATTAGGTATCAAGCAATATCGGTCATCTGCTTATCACCCTGAAAGTCAAGGTGCTTTAGAAAGATTTCATCAGACCCTAAAGAATATGATAAGGTCATATTGTTTTGATACTGATAAAAAATGGGATGAAGGCATTCATTTGCTATTATTTGCAGTCAGAGAATCTGTTCAAGAATCTCTTGGCTTTAGCCCCTTTGAGTTAGTTTTTGGTCATTCTGTTCGTGGGCCATTAACACTCTTAAAAAAGAAATTTCTTGCTGATGATGAAACACCCTTGAACTTGTTACAGTATGTTTCTGACTTCAGAAATAAACTGTCTAGGGCATGTGAGGTTGCTAGGTCAAATCTTAAATCATCTCAGAGCAAAATGAAGGCAAGATATGACAAGCATAGTGTTGATAGGAAATTCGAACCAGGTGATAAAGTCCTTGCTCTTTTGCCAATACCTGGCCGACCCTTACAGGCAAGATATTATGGCCCGTATACTATTGATAAGAAAACAAGTGATTTGAATTATATCATCAATACTCCCGGAAGGCGTAAAAATAAACAAATGTGTCATGTGAATATGTTAAAAAAGTATTTTGACAGAGATAGCTCTATTTCAAAACCAATTACAGTTGTAAACACTGTCCCACAAGAATCAAATGTGATTGAATCAGAAGTTAGTTCAGACTTTAGTGAAAAATCTGTTCCTGGTCCACCTAAACTTGAGAACTCTGAAATACTAAAGAATCTTGACGACAAACTTTCACATTTGGAGCCATCTCAACGAGAAGAGCTGAAACAGTTGATTAATGAATATAAACACTTGTTTCCTGACATCCCAACAAGAACTGATAAAATATATCATGATGTCATTGTGGAAGATTCTCAACCAATAAAACAACATCCTTATAGAATGAATCCAGTGAAACAAAAAGCCCTTCAAGATGAAGTGAATTACTTATTGGAGAATGACTTTATTGAACCCAGCCAAAGTAATTACAGTTCACCATGTATATTAGTTCCAAAGCCAAATGGAACATACAGAATGTGTACTGACTATCGAAAAGTGAACTCTGTGACAAAAACTGACTCTTTTCCAATACCAAGAATTGATGACTGTATTGACAAAGTCGGTAATTCTAAATATGTCACCAAATTTGACCTTCTCAAAGGATTCTGGCAAGTTCCGCTCACTGATAGGGCTAAAGAAGTATCAGCATTTGCTACTCCAACTGGTCTGTACCAGTACAAAGTTATGCCGTTTGGGATGAAAAATTCTCCTGCGACGTTTCAGCGGCTTGTAAATATGGTTATAGCTGGCTTAGATGGCTGTGACGCATACATCGACGACGTCATCATCTACACAGACACATGGAGTGACCATATTCAAAGAATCAAACAATTCTTCGACCGTCTCAGTGATGCAAAATTGACTGTTAATCTGGGAAAAACAGAATTTTGTCATGCTACTGTTACTTTTTTAGGACATCTTGTGGGACAGGGTCAAGTTAAACGTTTAGAATCTAAGGTCAATGCTATCTCTGAGTTTCCAGTGCCTGCTACTAAAAAGCAACTGATGCGATTTCTTGGTATGGCTGGCTACTATAGAAAGTTTTGTAAGAATTTTTCTATAATAGCTGAACCTTTAACAAATTTATTAAAGAAAAATGTTAAGTTCAAATGGAATGATAACTTTCAAGTTGCCTTTGATCGCTTGAAAGCCATACTAAAGAGCACACCAGTTCTTTTAGCACCTGATTTTGACAAATGTTTCAAATTAGCTGTTGATGCAAGTGATGTGGGTATTGGTGCTGTTCTCTTGCAAGAAGACGATGATGGTATTGATCATCCCGTTTGTTATTTTTCTAAAAAATTAAACAAACATCAGAAAAACTACTCCACCATTGAAAAAGAATGTCTTGCTCTGATTTTGGCAATCCAACATTTTGAAGTTTATTTAACATCTGCAACTTCTCCTATAGTTGTTTTCAGTGACCACAATCTCTTAAGTTTTCTTCACAAACTTAAGAGTAAGAACCAAAGATTATTGAGGTGGAGTTTGTCACTTCAAGAATTTGATCTTGATGTAAGACACATTAAAGGAAAAGACAATATTTTTTGTATTAATTTCATATTGTCAATAATTCTGTTATTATTGTCAATAAATATTGTTAATTGTAAAGTTTGTTGCTGGCTTCTTTGTTCGTGTTACATTGGCACGTAACAGTACAAACATTGGGTAGCGTAGACAGCCTCATAGTGTAAATACAAAGTAACCTTATGGTCTACAGATTCTTTGAGACCTTATCAAGCTACAAAACGCATAGTGAAGACTCTGGTCAGACTGTGCACTCTGGTCAGACTGTGCGGATGCACAGGCTGGTCAGAGTCTTTGCTTTACGCATATTTGAATTGTTGGAAAACTCAGGCACATGCTCAAATAATGTTTCAAATCACACAATGTACGCGCCAGATTATATGCGAGCCTGTGCGTGAGATTTCCAACAATTTCAAATATGCGAAAAGCAAGGACTCTGAACAGCCTGTGCATCCGCACAGTCTGACCAAGTTTCTGTAGGCCATCAGGTTACTTTGTATTTACAGTATGTGGTTTACAACGCTACTCAATAGTTGCACCTTACGCGCGTTTCATATTGTTGGAAATATCACGCACAGGCTCATAATTTTTTGTGTGAAGTAAGAACCAAAGACCAAGTGTTGCCGTTACAAAATTGGGCTTATGCCTCCATAAATGGCCACACTGATTTTGAAACAAAACTACCCTCAAAAACGTGGCAGGGCAAGGCTTTTTTAAACTTTGAAGTCTTTAAAAATCTTTCCTTGCCAAACTGGTAGACCGATTTTAGGTAAACATGGCTTGAGTTTTCCTTTCGTGACCATTCTCAAAACTTGTTCGTGAAATTCCGATTAACCCCTAAATATTGCCGTGTTTGGACGAGACTTTTTCTATCTTCAAAATTTGGAATCTTTCAACATCTTCTACTCAGTAACCACTATCAACCAACCTTTGAAACCTTCCACGGATGACCATTCTCAAACCTGTTCGTGAATTTAAATTAACCCACAAAAATGGGCTATTATTGCCTTTAAAACTTTGAATATCTTATCCTCCCCAAAACCAGTATGACGATTTCAACCAAACTTGGACTAAATGTTAGAATGTATTGTACTTAAGACTTAAATATTATCAATGTATTGATTTATAATGGAATGTATACTTACTGTACGTTAGAGTAACCCCAGAAACTGACGCACAGGGTTTTAAGGGACGAATGTTTTGCGAGTCTGAGACCCACAAATATGTAGCAAATACCCTCATTTCTTCCTGATGTGCTTCAAATTGACCCTTTTGGGATCAATTTGAGAAAAAATTGAAGACTGTTTTAAACAGTCTTCAATTTTTGCCTGAAGTTGAGCCCGAAATATTGACACCTACCAAACACTTTCTTAATCTTTGACAAGGAATTGGCTCTAAATTAACACGATACAGAATTATCGTTTAAAGAAACGGTATATATCTAAAGCAGGGACTCCATAACTTTAAGAAATGAGCCCACAATAACCCAATGATTGGGTCCTTCGAACCCTGTTTTGTTGATGCCGTATTTAATCAGGACGGATATTTCTAAACCTTGGACTAAAGAAAAACGGCAAAACTCTTTAATCACATATCTGCAAAGTGGGTTCACATTTTCTTTCCATTGTTCTATTCATAGCAATATTATCACTAACTGATTCTATGCGTTGACTTTCGCTCTGTGGAACGGCTGCTGAAGTCAGAACAACTTATCGAGCATTCTTACGTTCAACGCCTCTGAATAATATAAACGTGTCGCTTGGGGTTCCCACTTCTTCGGTTTAGATCAGTTAAATGCTATAAATACTTTAAAAATGTTAATTTTAAAACTTTTTTATATCTGTTATGGGTACAATCCAATAAAAACTTTATTTTGCATATGCATTTAAACGAGCAAGTTAAAAGGGACCATTTAGAGGTAACGGAGTACACAGCGATGAATAATAATTTGTATGAAAATATGAAATGTCCAAATGTTTAATGAGTTGAAAGTGCAGTCCTGCGTTCAGGATCATAAAAACGGTGCAAACAGTTTTCAAATGTACCCGATTTGCACGTGCACTTGCGTGCAAAGCGGGGTATAATTCGAAAACCGTTTGCACCGTTTTGTGATCATGAACGCAGGGCAAGTGAAGGTTTTCTTTTGTAGTGCGCTTCACAGCGTTTGAGTAGACCCAAATTGGCCTTAATATGTTAAATGTTATTATTTGTAGCCACTGACTGGACAGAATATAGATTACAAATTTGAATAAAATAAATAAATAAATAAATAAATAAATAAATAAATAAATAAATAAATAAATAAATGAATAAATAAATAAATAAATAAATAAATAAATACAGGTACATACAGGTACATACAATAGAAAGAACAAATTTTATGTAATCAGAATCCTGCAGGCATTCAGTTACGTTTTCGTACAAAAACGATTAAAACAGGATTGCGTCCATTTTTATTTCGGTCATTCCGACTTTTGAAAATTAATGATGGATGGATCTTATCAAGTGAAGAATCCGAAATAAATCTAGAGCCAGTGTTCAGATCTAATGTTTTTTTCCTTAGTTGTCTTTAGATTAGATTTTTTTCTAGAGAATTATTATACCCCCCCCCCAAAAAAAAAAAACCAAAAAAAAAAATACTATGTTTGGGGAGTATACTGGACTCAGCTCCTCGGTCGGTCGGTTCGTCCGTCCCACCGTCGGTCCGTCCGTCCGTTGTTTTTTTTTTTGTTTTTTTTTTGTCGAAAAGTTTTCTAAGACACCATGACAGCTACAGCTTAGAAATCTACCCATAATTTGTATCTGCATATGAAGTTGTGCACCTGCAGAGGCATTTCTCCTATACTATTGCATGTATTGACATTAAATATACATAATGTGTATCTGCATATGAAGTTGTGCACCTGCAGAGGCATTTCTCCTATTCTATGGCATGTATTGACATTAAATATACATAATGTGTATCTGCATATGAAGTTGTGCACCTGCAGAGGCATTTCTCCTATACTATTGCATGTATTGACATTAAATATACATAATGTGTATCTGCATATGAAGTTGTGCACCTGCAGAGGCATTTCTCCTATTCTATGGCATGTATTGACATTAAATATACATAATGTGTATCTGCATATGAAGTTGTGCACCTGCAGAGGCATTTCTCCTATACTATTGCATGTATTGACATTAAATATACATAATGTGTATCTGCATATGAAGTTGTGCACCTGCAGAGGCATTTCTCCTATTCTATGGCATGTATTGACATTAAATATACATAATGTGTATCTGCATATGAAGTTGTGCACCTGCAGAGGCATTTCTCCTATACTATTGCATGTATTGACATTAAATATACATAATGTGTATCTGCATATGAAGTTGTGCACCTGCAGAGGCATTTCTCCTATTCTATGGCATGTATTGACATCAAATATACATAATGTGAAGCTGTATATTAAGTTGTTCACCTGTCATTTTAGAACCTCTACTGTTATGTGTTGCTGAAGAAGTGGTTGTGGTTGAGGGTCTTAAAAATATATAGCTTACCAACGGTTTAACGTTGATATTTGAAGTTAATTCCCTTCTTTGTACATTTTTGTCAGAGATTTGTTGTGCCTTTAAACATAAAATCTAAACATTTACAGGACTTGATTTGCAAGTCTTATATAGTTTGACCAATGTCCATCATCACTCATAAATATTTCTAGTATAACTATCATTTTTTTTAAGAATTTTTGATCCTCAATTATGCTTTACCCACACGCACACACTTCAATTTTAGAAATGAGCCTGTGCGTGCGATTTCCAACAAAGTCAAATACGCGCAAAGTTAAGACTATGACCAGATCCGCACAGTGAGACAAGAGCCCTGACGATGGATAAGTTCTCAAAGTATCTGTAAACCATCGGGTAATTTTATATTATCAGTATGTTGCTGTCTACACTACTCAGCGTTTGCACATAATGAAAATTTCAAATTATTGGAAATGTCACGCACAGGCTCTTGGGCGTTATTTTAAACAGTGAATATTGTAAATTTTTCTTTTGCATTGTAGTTTCTCTAGCACTTTTGATATAAAAGGGAAAAAGGGGCACAGGTTTAGAGTGATTTATGCTTGTTCATGATATAGCGAAACGGGCATTAAAATTTCGGCTTCCAAGAACGTTACAATAAAATTGTCAGTTTTCCTAATGATTTGTCAGTAAAATGTCACAATATGATGATGATAATTGAATATTTATTCAAATCTAGACAAAAAAGGTGACAATGCGAATTTTTATCATAACTGGACTTTGTCACTCGAAAAAACATGTTTTATTTTTAAGTATAAGGTACTTTTTTGATATGTAAATCATCAAAACAAAGACTGAATTCTGTAAAGTGTGCGGTCTATAACACGGCGCAAGTCGAAAAAAGCGGTCGGAATGGGTCGATTGTCTTATGAACGGACATTCGAAGATATATTTGAATTACACCGCATAAAAGCTTTAGTTAAACTGGATGAAAGTTTTCAAAAAAAAAAAAAAAAAAAAAAAAAAAAGGTATTTGTCCTTACCTTAGCGTATTTCTTAGAAGTAACATCCTAGGA
The DNA here is from genome assembly GCA_948146395.1 of Fragum whitleyi. Lineage (NCBI taxonomy): Eukaryota > Metazoa > Mollusca > Bivalvia > Cardiida > Cardiidae > Fragum > Fragum whitleyi. Next base: position 27,447,677 of record OX411548.1, on the reverse strand, counting down.
TTTCTATAGTATTAAGACACATTCGTTTTATTAGATTGAAAGTAATTATGAGATGACGACGCTAGCACAAAAAATGATGAAATATACATAAGGAAAAAAGTATTGCAACATCTAAATTAGGTTGAAGTGTATTTTTAAAACTAAGCTCTGATGCAGAAGCCGATTCTCGGTTACATGGGAATGATAAGTTATCAATATTGTTCAATTCGTTTTGTCTTTTCTTCATCGTTTTTTTAAAAGATATAGCAATACTGCTAAGAATGTTCATATTTTCAGCATTTCTATCAATTTGAATATATTTGGGTTATTATGATAATATTCTTTAAGTAATTTTTTCGTAATTCTGTATAAGCTGGACATATAAAGGAAAAGTGAGAATCATCCTCGATTTGGTTTGAGTTACACAGATTACAAATTCTTTCATTCCTGGCAATGTTTCAATGACGTCCTGTTTCAATCGAAAGCTGATGGGCTGATAAGCGTAACTTCACCAAAGCATTTTTACAAGTTGGTTTATTCATTTTGCAAATATATGGCGGATAACTGTAGCTTGAACAACAAAAACTGCCTTTTAAAAGTTTAAAGATTAATAATGATGATCGGTTGCTTATATCCTGAAACCATGCACTGATGTAGATATCAACCAATCTAATGCGTAAAATTGGTACAAAAGGTTTTAAGTTTTCTGATTCCGGAAATAGCAATACATCGTAAAATCCTGTTTTGTATGGGTTTTTTTTGTATATATATATATATTTTTTTTTGTAGCAAATCCTTTACCTTGAAAATCCCAAAAATTGCACTGCTTATATTTAACATTTCAACTTTTACTGTGTATAAAATGCAATTAGCGCTTTTTTCAGAAAACAATTTGATGAAATATTTTATGATTCTTATTTTAATGTTTATACGCAAAGGGTGTCTTCCTAATTTACCATAAATGACAGAGTTACAAGTGGATTGTTTGACATCTAAAATTCTTTTCAGAAATTTACTATAAATACGTTCGATCAATTCGCTTGTAACAAAACCCCAAACCTCACAAGAATACATTAAAATAGATGAAACAAAACAATCAAATAAATCTAGCATAATTTAATTTGATTCCAGTCCTGTCACGGCTCGTTGAGAACACCCACACACATTTCACACACTTGATTATCTCGCCGTTAAATAAGTGCAATTTAAAAATTATATATAACCCACTTTCGTTCATGCTCATTCCGTTAATTCACGTGTTTTTTTTTTTTTTTTGGGGGGGGGGGGGCGTTAACATTTGCAGAGACCCGAAAAATTGTTTAACGCCCGAGTGCATTAAGGCATTCAGAGGGTCTCTGCAAGTGTTAACGCCCCCCCCCCCCTCCCCCCACGTGAATTGATGCTATTATTGCATAAAAAGAAGACTATAGTATTTCTTTAACTAACAGCATTATAAAATAATTCACTGGAAAGCTTTAAAACCAGCCCCAATACCAATAATGTGTCTGAGAAATTGCGTTATGCATTGCATATTTACTTTTGTTTAATACCGACGTTTCATGGTAGATTAATGACGTCACAAAATTTAACGCGGGAATACGACCGACGTCTTTATTTATGCTCTATATAAATGTTAGACAAAGAAACTTATTAAGTGTATAGGCCCGGACTAAGGATATTTAAGTGAAAAAAAGCCGGGCGTTAACGGCACGTGAATTTACTTATTAATTTACGTTTTCTCTCGTGAACGCCCGGGTTTTGCCCGTTAACGTATGCCTATAACGACCCAAAACGTACATTTTATGCAATAATCATATTGAAAGTTATCTGAGCGGAAAAAACAAACAAAGTTCTTATGACGTCATGATGAAGTTGTTTAGTAACCAAGTACAAATAGCGCGCTTTCAATGAAATTGACCGAGAATTTTCACAGTTCGTCAATTTTTAGTATTAAAGAAATAGAATAGTCGTTTGTTTTTCGCATGAGACCGATTTCTTTTCGCGAACCACTCGTGAAAACAAAGCTTTTATTTTTCACAAAATGAAATATAAATTATAGATCTTGCATTGAAACAAACGATTATCCTCTATATGCAACACATTGATGCAGAAGAGTGACGTGCCGTGCTTGTGGTTATACAAGATATTGACTGCTTAGTATTGCCATAATTACTCACGGATAAGAGACAATGATCAGCTTGAAAATACGACCTAGGATATTCGATGCAAATCGTATATAAGAATATACGATGAGATAATATTATGTGACCTGTTCTACGATTAATGGCCATCTGGGCCCGAGGTTATAAAACTTTTCTCAGGCTCAACTGAGAATTTTCTCAAATTTTAAATATAAACAGATGTATGAAAATAAAAGATAATATCAATATGTTGTTATTTATAACAACTTATTAATATTATCTTTTATGTTAAAACAGAAAAATGAGTATTAAAACAGAATAACGGCTTTTATCTCAAATTGAAATTTGAAAAATTTTTGAATTGAGAATGAGAAAAGTTTTATAACCTCGGTCCCTGGTGATTTCGTAAATCAACATTTGGAAGGGTCTGTGGGGGCAGTAATGGTCAGTAATAGTGGGTCATATTTTAAGTCGTTTATATCGCAGGGTAAAATGGAATTTTTAAATTAAGAAAATACCCACAAAGCGAAAATTGTCCGTGATACCTCTGATAATTAGATGAAAACAACAGACTTAAAAGTGATAACGAGGATAGTTTTTTTTTTATATTTTCACACGATCCTCCCTCTCTTGATTCTGCATAGAATAGTAGAACATTTAATTTTTATTTTATTTGTATACGTTTTGAATAGAATCAGATTCTAAAATGTGTCGTGTTCACAAGGGAAACTTAATTAAATTTTCATGAAATCTGTTCCGTGTGCTATATGACGAAATTGACCCATTTCGCGGTAGAAGAATCCTTTTGATAGGAGACTGATCCTTTATAGTGCAAGTCTGGAAATATTTAAAAGAAAACTGTTCAATCAATCAGTTTAACGAGGATAATATTTAAAATTCATTTCACAAGGAGAACAAAAAATAACAGACATTTGGATAAATGGATAGGAATAGTTTTAATAGTGATAGGAAATAACAATACCTTGCTCGCCTTCTTCAAGTATAGATAAAGGCAGAAAATATAATGTTGAGCAACGAGGATTTGGTAACCCAACAGTGTTCAATGTGTTCATTTTCGCTAAACATGTCAATTACTTTTGTTTAAGGAAACAGTTATTTACGTTGACGAAAATTTCCTTATAGAAGTTTTGAAAGAAACCAAAAATAGTGAAATGTAGACTTGCCAAATCACGTCACGGCTAGGCCACACTCTGCCAGGTGAAAAATAACGCACCAATATTATAATAGCATGAGGAATAGTCGAGCTTCGCTGTCCTCCAACAGCTCTCGTTGTTTCAACTACCCGCATTAACGCGCGGCATAGATGTATTCGTTTACATAAATCTTTTTATCAACTTTCTATCATCTTGAAACTTGGATAATTTATCATGGACTGCCTATCAGACTCAGTTATATATCGAAGTTTCAAAGTAAGATTGCACTAAGTGCACTTAGTGCGGTCTTGAACAGAACCCTCGATATGTACTTGTGTAATTATAATAGTTACTTCTTGTTGAAAGATGACATTTAGGCCCATGTGGCCGGTTGTTTTTCATTATGTACTAGTACATGTATTATAAAATTGTATTAATCGTATTGTTACACATGTCACTATAAAAAAATTGTACTTACTTACTTATTGATGTAGGCTAAACAGAATTGTGACCATCAGCGCAAAGTTTAATGTATATGCATGTGTAAATTATGATAAAGCATTCGGAAAAATGCAATTTCATTTTTTATTAGATCGGCTGATTAAAGACAAAAGGTTAGACCATTCTTCATCACCAAGCACCAATAGCCAAGTATGAAAAAAAAAAAGAATATGACTAACGATCTTTCACAATGTTGACCGAGGTTTCCTAATTGTTTGGAAACAATTAGGAAACCTCGGTTAACATTGTTAAAGTTCATCAGTTTCGAAGCGTTGCGGAACTATTACGGATCCACTTCCTTAAAAGAGGCAGTTGCATTACTTGGTTATTTTGCATCTAAAGATGGAAAATTAACAATGCATAACGACCTACGTCGCGGGAGTGAAATAACCCCGTCATTTTTTTTTTTTTTTTTTTTTTTCGGTATTTAATGACCACTTATTCAATATCCTCTATTTACGTTTAAAAATGTTTTAAATAGTGGTACGTTTTGGTAGTCAATTAGATTTTACAAACAACCCAATTAATGGAAATGAATTCCAGAAATCTATTGCTTTATTAGAAGTAGTAAAGCACGGCCCCGTGGAAAGTTGGAAATACTAAATGGTGTTCAATTTATTTAAAAAAAAACCCAAAAACCTTCACTTAGTACTTAACGACAAAATTTTAGACTATTTCAAACTCAAAGAAAATGCAGACGAAAGCTTTTCATTTTGAATTTTCAACACTTCTTTTTGAGAAATTGATATTGTGAATAAAAGAGAAGTTTTTTTTCCTTTGCATTTTTCCTAAAAAAAGGGTGGATTTGTGGAATCGGATTGCATGCTTTGACTTCATTATCATTGCCATTGTAATTCATTTAACCCTTTGCTGTTAAATCCCTGTTTTTTTTTACGTGTCTGTGATTTTATGATTGAGAAAACATTATGAACAAGATGTGTTTGTGAAACACAAATGCCCCCGTAACGGCATTTTTTTTCAAAGTTTGACCTTGACAGATGACCTTGACCTTGTCACATGACCTTGACTTTGGTACCAGCGGATGCGGATCACTGAGATCTATCATCATGCCAAATATTAGCTTTGTATCTTGAATGGGCTTGAAGATATTGGCAAGGTTAAGTTTTCGGGTTAAGTTTTCTGACAGTTTGACCTTGACAGATGACCTTGACCTTGTCACATGACCTTGACTTTGGTACCAGCGGATGCAGATCATTGAGATCTATCATCTAGCCAAATATTAGCTTTGTATCTTGAATAGGCTTGAAGATATTGGCAAGGTTAAGTTTTCGGACAGACGGACGGACAGACAGACGGACAGAAAGACGGACGGACAGACGGACAGACGGACAGACAGACAGACGGACATGAGTAAAACAATATGCCCCCGATCTCTCGATACGGGGGCATAAAAAGAAGAAATTGCTTCTGGCAAGCAATTTCTTTTTTTTTTCCACACTATTTTCTACCCTACGGAATGTTTATTTTTCAAATTAAATTCACTTTAAATTTTCGTCTGCAAAACCTTTGAATTTGGACAGGTCCAAAATATTGTAAAACAGGAAAGGGTAAAAAGGAAAGAAAAAGTCGTTGACCTTTAAACTATTCTCAGATTTGAGATCAATCTAATTCCTGTTATCCTTAAAACTTTAACCTTAAATGATTTGTTAATTGAAGATATAAATGTCAAAAAAGTTTATAACCTTGTAAAACGTACATAATTAATTATGAGAGCACAGCTTATAATTTTCATAACGCTGTGAATATGTTTCACCCTGATAAGTATAAAGGGTATGAAAATTTAAACATCGTCATCGCCAATAAAAATGGCCAATCTTCTAGACCGGAGATGCTGGTGTGGTATACGAACCTCTACCTAGCTTGGCTCCCAAGCTGTCAGTTTATCGTCGTTGTTATTCTAAAACCTCGTAACTACAGCTTTTATCGAGGTTTTAGAATAACATCGACGTTATGTTGAATTACTGCTATTGTTTCATTTGAATTTTGCTCATTTCAAAATGCTTCAGATCGGTGGGACGGGAGCCAGTCTACCCCCTACTCAATGTGTGGGTTGATTTTTTTTTTTTACTAAGGCGTCTTTAATTATTTACTTGGGATAGCAGATGGCGGCTAAGAAAAGGGTATAATGGGGTTACTGGTGTGAGAAATTCAAGGGATTCATTGTTAGGTGCTACAGCCTCGATATATTTTAAAAATCGTTAAAAGCGACGTAAAACTGAATTAAAATCAATCGAATTCTATCCCAGAATTTCGGTTTGAACTACCCGTAAAGAATGATTTGGATTTAAATTTGAATCAATTAAAAAAAAGAACAAATTGAATTAAATGAGCAGCTTAATTGTGTATAAATATGCCCCACACTTTGATATTAGGTCCCTATTCATGAAATTAGTAGGAACCGTCCCAGCCAAAGATGCATTTGTTTTTTTCTGTTTCGTTTGAAAGTTGGAAACGACGTTTAATATCCAATTCGTTGTCTGAATAAAAAAAATATGTAATGATACTTACATTATATAGGCTAATTAATACATGTTTATGTAATTTGGTGTAAAGATAATGCATTATGCACACAAAGCATGTTTCCATACCATTTAAAAACTGTTTCTCCTGTCTATAAGGACGCCATTTTGTCTGTAGAACGTGTTTCAGCTGTTTATTACAGTATCATGATAATCTAAATATTCAAAAGACTTACCAAGGGCCCGTTTTATTAAACAACTTACGATCATTTCTTGCGTAAACCAAAAATAAAAGTTGCTTCTACAGTAGCAACTAAAGGAATTCTGCGATGCATCATCTCATCGGAATCGTCTTCTAAAGACGATTCCAATGAGATATTACAAGGCAGAATCTTATAATGAATGGAAACACCTGGTACGATTTTTGATTTTGACTTACGATTAATTTTCTCGTACGAAGTTTAGTGAAATGGGATCCAAGGGCCCGTTTCACTTAACATCTTACGATCATTTTTTGCGTTAGTCAAAAATTAAAGTTGCTTCTACAGTAGTAACTAAATGTCAAGCATCATCTCATTGGAATCGTCTTCTAAACATGATTCCAATGAGATATTGCAAGGTAGAATCTAACAATGAATGAAAACACCTCGTAAGATTTATGATTTTGACTTAGGTTTAATTTTTTTGAAAAGAAGTTTAATAAAACGGGCCCCAGGTCTTTAGAAAAATAATATTAACAAAAATGTGCACCTACATAACATTGAAAACGAAAATTTTAGCAATCAGAAAACAAACTAATGGAATTTTGAAGACAAATTTCTGAATGGGGTTCAACGATTTCAACATTCTTTTAGTTACGTCACGATGACTGTCGCTTATGAGCGTGTTTCTCATTGTCGGTGCCTTTCTGATAATAATGATTAGCCATCAGTAAATGTTGAAATTAGAGAATACATATTTGAACCTGTGATTAACATTTCAAGCAATGCCACACGAGGGTAAAGCACAGACAAATTAGGGTAAAGCACAGATAACGTGACTAAGAACAAACGCTTACATGCATGTCTAGCCGCATAGTTTAAATAGAACATTTACTGAAAGAGAAAAGAAACTGTGGATACTATGCACAGGGCATTCCATCTTTATCAATGGTAACTTAGAGCTTGTTTGGAAACCCTCTGTGTCTTCGTGATGCTTCAAAATATGGTGAGCCTCGGGGAGGGTCACATAGGTTACTAAAATGCCATTTTCATAAATAATACGATGGGATTAAAATCATAAATCATTATTATAGCATCAATATCATTATTTAAACAGGAAGACCCGATTCTGTTTTACAATTATTATTTGTTCAATAGAGTAATAAATATTTAGGAGAAAAAGTCTACGAATATAAAAACAATACAATCCTCGTAAATGTCTCGAGGGGTCAGCGCTATACTTTTTATTCACTTGAGGAAGTGGAGCCGTTATAGTTCCGCAACATTTCGGACCTCATGAACTTTCACAATGTTGACCGAGGTTTCTTAATGAAAAACATTAGGAAAAATCGGTTAACACTGTTAAAATTAATTACCTCCGAAACATTGCAGAACTATTACGGTCCACTACCTTAAAGACTAAAAGGCGCGAACTATACATTTATCTGTTTTAGGTGACTTAAAGTTTTTTAATTTATAATAGACCAAGGTCTTTATTTTCAACCGATAAGAAATTTATCGGGGTTTTTACTGTTGAGAATTTTCCGCGAAAATTAACCATAACAAAGTTTGATAAATGACGTCATTTTGCACAAACAGAAATACTACTTTTTAAGGTAACGTGAAGATTTTATGTAACCATCGTGTAATATCAAAACTGACAAGAAATATGTTTATTTTTCATACTCGCATTTTGAGTCATAATCAGAGAAGACAAAAAAAAAAAAAAATAGCTCCGACTTTATGCTATTTTTTCCGCTAGATTCAAAGCTCTAAAAAGCAAAGGCGATAACCTACGTCATAGGCAAGTGCAGATGTGTTAGTTTTCCGAACATTTCAGAATAAAAATAAGCTAGCGAAATATTTAGTAGCTCTTTGCGAAATGTTTTAATGATAATATTTGTGATAAGTTGGGCCATTTCTTCAATCATATTCTTCAAATGTATCTGTTAATTTTCCGAATTCATATTTATGTATTTGAAAGGTTTTACAAGTTAAATGAATCATGAATGCCCGTAGTATAGTTTGGAAACAAACCCTTAAGGTAGTTGACCCGTAATAGTTCTGCAACATTTCGGGATGCATGATCTTTCACAATGTTACCCGAGGTTTCCCAATTATAGCATTAGGAAACCTCGGTTAACACTTTTAAATAAAGTTCACGACTTCCAAAACGTTGCGGAACTATTTCGGGTCCACTGCCCTGCTCGTTATCTAGATAGGAGTGGGTAGAACCATTCCTAAGTCATCATTTCTCAATAAGAAAAACTCTATGTTGATGATACTCATTTTAATCGTCTGGGCGATTACGATGAGTATACATAAAAGGGGAGAGTCCAAGTTTAATTGAAATATTTAATTTTCAAATTCAAAATAAGAAATATATTTAACTCTGAATTCGTATCTCAGTGAAATCCACTCAATCTATAGATACGATTTATTTTGATCTTTTATTTTGTAGATCTCGAATGAAAAATATGATGATTCGTTGGTTAGCTTGTCTAACAGTATACAGTTGGTTCCTGTTTCAACAAACACACGGTTACAGTAGTGGGGCACCATCCTCACAGTGTTCGCTTATGGTCCCGTTACACTCCAATTTTCCAGCACAATCCGACCAAATACCATTCCAGTTAACATCTATACCGGATAAATACACACCTGGCGAGGAAAATCTTAGTAAGCACCGTAACGTATTTGATATTACAAAATTAGATTAAAAAATATTACAACAATTACAATATTCCATTTGCATTTCTTTACAATTTATAAGATGTTGTAGAATTTTGGGGTGGATTTCAAAAGGTTTTTCCTTCTAATAGTTCAGTTATCATTTCGAATTGCTTTCTTATCTTCTTATTATTATCTTAATCTTTAAGAAGTGCTGAACTCGTTTTCTATCTTTCCGTTGTTTCTTGATTTATTCGTTATTTTTTATCTGTCAATGTATATATTTACACGTATTTATTTTCCCATTCTTTTTTCATGTCCATATATTTCTATCACCAATGACAAGTATGGAAAGTTCCGTTTTACTTCAACCCCATTATTTTAATTCCAGTCCAGTTAACTAGCACCCTAGGAAGCACACACAAGGGGTTTTTAGTTCGAACAGAGAACAGTGGGGGTGATGCTGCGGGGACAATGATACCAGATGCCGTTGGACAGAAAACGCTCGATTGTGGGGCAAATGTAAGCTTGTGTGAAAAATTGTTTCGTCAAGATTAAGATAACATAATTATATTTTGGAGGCTGAATTTGAAAATGTTCTACCTCGATCGAAATACCAAATATCCCTCTTAAAAAGAGAGTTTTGTTTTAATTTTATTATTATTATTATTATTGGTCAAAGAAGAAATTGCCTGTAGGGGAAGTGGGACAAAACGTCCACCGTATAAGCAAAACATAGTTTTAAAGGCACTACAATTGCTGTAATTTAAGAATATCCCAATATTATTAAAATTTGTCGAATTTACTTTGTTTATCTGCAATATATCGAGATTCTATTCGAAAAAAAGAAAAAAAAGATTGAACCACTTTCTGCCCTACTCCTTGGGACAAAACGCCTACCCTTGTCTTTTAGATTATATCGAACTACGTATTGATAAATGTATCACAGAATCTTTGTTGACCGTGATCCTCTAGGGTAATTGAGAATTAATGGAATTAAAAACGTTCACAACGATTTGATTTTAACATTCAAGTTCAGACAGGATAAAATCAAAGATGTGGAATGGTTAAAATGGCCATAGCCGTATCCTAGACGATATTATGCCATTGTAAATTTGCAAAGTATATCTGTGCATTTTTCCCGTTCTAACCAATTCACAATGATGCACATGTATCAGAGAAAAACGTAAAAAAGAGAGCAATTAAACGTGCAAAAAACTAGGCTGAGCGTGTTACCCCAATCATTGCTCGGCGTTTTGCCCCATATAGGACGAATTAATCAGTTTGGTCAGGAGACTTAACGGATAAATAATTTCTAAGTTTTATTAATTTGGTCAAATGGCCCTTTGATAGAAAACGGAGTTCTATTTAACAGTATTTTAAATCTTTTAAATAAAAACGTACGTTACGCTAAAAAACCCCCAGACTTCTAAAATTATATAAAAGATCGAAAAATAAAGAAATATTGACAAATGCAAAATCATTAAGAATCACAACCAAAATATTGTTTTATGGTCATGAAGAAAACAGACTTAAAGGCAAATGTACAATCCATAACTAGCTATTTTTATTGGATATGCCTTTTCTCCACCTGGGCGTTTTTTCCCTCTTTACCATAACCGCCATTTTTTTTTTCTACCAGACGAAAATACACCAATTTTAAATCATCGACTGCAACTTCTTTCAATCCGGAACAGTCTAAAATTTTGTGGTGTTGTAGTGGATAAGTAATTGTACTTAAATGTAGATGATAGATAATAATTCATTATATTTTGGACAAACAGTAGGATTCCTCGAAGAGGTGCGTTCGGCAGACTATCGTTTCGACCTAATTAATTCGACGAAATGTCGTATTTTATATTTTTTTATTTTTTTTTTTAGTTTTTCCAAAGTTGAGAAGCGATCTTTTAATTGCCTTATAAAGCGATTTCAATCATGACAGCTAAAGAAAAAGAAAACTTTTAGAACACTACGAATCTGCATCATATGTTTTGTAGCCTATTTATATCTTGAAGCGTCCATGTGAGACTAAACATCGTAAATACAGATTTCAAAAAGTTATATTTGAGATGATTTAATTCTTCGTGAACGATAAATACATTTAACAGGCAGCTGGGATAACACATTCTACAAATACAGCCAAACAGTTTAGTTCCTTTAGATGGCGAGCACCTTCAACCTCGGTCGGAAACGTCACATTTTAGTAAGTTTACCCTTATGTTGTTTATTTAACATTTTATGGGGGTTCGTTCTAATTTTGTGATCTATAGTCTGCTTCACATTTTCAAAATACTTTCGAATACTTTCAAGCACGACTCCAATTTGGCAATAATTTTGTTTAAATAAGCTAAAAGTTGTTAATCAAAGAATCTATTCAATGTTTCGTTGTTTGTTTATACTGTTCTTTCAATCTTTTATTTGTGTACAGAACCTGTTGCAATAAAGCAGTGAGTTGTCAAATAATTAAAGGCTGCAGAGATTTTTTTTTTCATTTTGTTGATTTCATTGAGATGTGAAACTGAAAACCTATTTACACTGTATGAATAAGAGAAACGCCCTTTTATTTCAGTTCTTTTGTTGGTGTGCACTCAAACTAGTTTCATTAAAATCCATAAAATAAGTAAAAATGTTAGATTTTTTATTTTCTTAAACTAAAAGAAATTAAGAGATGATTTTCTCATGCTGGGATGAAACTGGAACACCTATCACTCCCATATAATTGATTAGGGTATTTGTTTTACACCCCCGCGGCAGCTCTCATTCTTTCCGACTATTTATCTCTCACCAATAGGTTGATAATGGTAGACCTATGTGAGATAGCATCTGGAGGCTAGGAAAGGATGTGGTGGTTGTACTGGTGAGAGAAATACCAGGATTCATTTGTTTTGTGCTCCAGCCTCCGTGGTATAACTGAAAAAAAATATTGAAAGCGGCGTTAAACTCCATCCAATCTATCGATCAATCAATTTAGCGAATCTATAAGATAGGATTTGTTACATGTTTTCTCTCTCTTTCTTTCAGTGTTACCGTTGTACAGGATTACACTACGTTTTGGACGAGAAAGGATTTACTTGTATTATCAGAGGCAGTTGAAACAACTACTGAAGCAGAACAAACTACACAATCCACTACAACACATGTAGATACAGACCACACAGACACAACACAGGCTCATGAGGATCAAAGTCAAACAGAGCCTCACACCACTCCAACACCACTACCTCAAACAAGTTTTGTAAGCACCACAGACGACTCTAAACTAACCACTCCTTTCACAGTTGAGGTAACTACTAACATTTTCACTTCAACTAGTTCACATTTAACCCAGTCTAATATCACATTTTCTGTGCTAAACACAATAACTAATTTCACGAATTCATTTGAAACAACTTTGTCTGAATTCCACACAGTTAACTCTAGTCACAATGGACTTGTGCCCACATTAACCCCTATTCCGACTTTCGACCAGCCTTCTACCAAAATGTCCAATAAAAATTATAACTCTGGTGCTGTAACAACAAGAGCAAACTCGGTGACAACAACATTGGCTAGTTCTACTTCTTATGAAAATTTAGAAACTTGGTCGCCTTCGATAACAACTGAAGTGACATTTGAAAATATTCCATTTTATACTAAAGACAATTTTACTACGACAATTTCTATGACAAGAGATAGTGGGACAGTGCAAGAAAATGATACCAGCGGAACTACTATTTCTAATGAACAAGCTACATTGCCTACTACGGGAGAAAGCGATGTAGTAAACCATACAAGCAAGCAACAAGCAACGAAATTAATAGAATTAAAAGCAAATCAAACAACAATATCAAACAATCAAATCCATGGTGTTTCTGATGTAAACCAGAGTACTATCAAGCCTGATGCAGAGAAAACAGGACAGCGCCCAGGTGGGAAACTTACTCCGAGGGATATACTGAGACTTCGCAATAGAAATGCGAATTTTCTTACAAATATGTTTCTCAAACCAATACTTGAAAAATTCGAAACTAATCCGAAAATCAAACAAGATGGTAAGGAAAAGACAATCGAGGCGTTTCATCGACAGACGACAGTAACTAAAATATTTGACAATCAGCAGGTATACTGTAGGCAAAATAGATTTGAATGTGCATGGCTGACACTGGGACAAGTTTTAGACTTAGAATGTAAGGATACGTTTGATAAAGGTATATCGAAAGTTGTTAGTGAAGTTTATATTTCAAAAAAACCCTTAAAAGTCTAATTTCGAGCGTCAATATGATGCATGTAGTCCATAGCAAGTTGGATAAGAATGTTCCTCATAATCAAAACAGAGAATAGAGTAATCTATTTAAAAAGGGGATTTTAAGGTCGAATGAGTCGTGTAGGTAATGCCTTTTTTCTTTCTAAAAGTTACGTTCACTGTTGACTATCTCAAAGTGTCAAACAATTTGTCTGCTGTACTTCAAATGAGTCATGCAGGTTACTATTTTTTTTTAAATAATAGTTTCTTTCACTCATTGATGTCCTTACAGTGTTCAAAAAATTAGTCTGCTGAAAGGTGCCCTTTCAATACATGTACCTACAAAAGAAGAAGTCCAATACGTTCTAACCTTGCTATACGTATATGTGTAACCACGTGGTAAAATTCTATCCTATGTCAAGGGAATCATAGTTGATTCATCAAAATTGTGTTGTGAAAATTAACATTGAATATTGTTCGAAACATAAACAACACAACCACTTAAAAGTTCTGATAACAATATTATCACTGAAACCAAATCCAACCGTCTTGTTTCATTCATCATGTAATTGTAGGAATCTGACGTTATACCCCTTGCTACAATTGTGATACCTGACGTAATAAAAATGTCATTGCCAGAATATCCTTGGTTAGTTGACAAGGTAAAATGCATGACATGGAACACATAGTATCAATCAGTATAATAACTAAAAATGTTGAAACTGATACAAAATCAAAGTAATAGCCAGAATACCCATGCTTGATTAGTGTGCTTAAAATGCATGAGACAGGGTCTGTGGTGTAGTTTGTGACCTTATCATCCATGTAAAGGATTACATATTTTAACTTTTGAATGCTTTCTTCAGACAATCAATATTTGTTACCTGAAGAACATTAACCATCTTTATAAAGTGATAAAAGTCCAGCTTAAAGGACAGTCACTTTTTAATATTCTTTTAAATATACATGAATATGTACTTATTTAAGATAATCGGTTTTAAAAATTAATATCTTCTTAAAGCACGTATTAGAATGACAAGTAGGATTTCACTAGAACTGCATGGGATTTTGGTGTAAGGTTTAATAATTGTCGGTCCGCTACTACCGCATGGGACCCGGCGAAATTGAACGGTTTTGACAATTACCCTCAATATGCCGGAGTACAAAACCACGTTTACTCTTTTGTATGACGAATGTTAAAAAATGGTTATGTCTAAATGCATATAGCTATATCAACTTTTCTTTTCATCTTTTGACTTTTTTCCGTTTTTTTATATATAAAACTACTAGGGAATAATCGCGCTATACGCTTTTTTTATTCATTATGTAAATGTTGATAGATATTAACGTTTTTTATTGCCTATTATACAAAGATCAGATCTAATTACGAATAGTTTTCTTTTTCTTACAATGAAGCATGTATTGACCTGATATCAACTGCATGACAACATAAAATTATATCAGGTATAGATGCGCAAGAAAAAGTAAGGTTCGAGTAACTGTTATTTCCCATCATTTTAAATTTAGAATTGATCTTTGATCACTCACTTGAAATTGCTTGCCTAAAGTATATTTTGGAAACAATTTGCATATTCATAATCTTAAGCGGAACCACGATTTCTTGATTCTTAAGGTTTCATGCTACTTAAATAATGAAAAATTATTGCATGATGAAAAATAATTGCATGATAATCTGATAGTGTCTTAAAATATTAATCTAATCTGGTCTCGGCTATGAGAAATTTTCATGACTCGTCAAAGCCTCTTCACAATAAATTCTCCCACCCTCGACCAGATAACTATGCCATTTGAAGACACAAACATATTACTCTCTATGTATTGTCCCTAGGTATTTTTGGCAAATGAAAAGGTTTGGCTATTTCAGACTATTCAAGTATATAAAACGTGTTCGTTTAGTTATGTTATTTTCTAAAATGTTAGGTTCCCTGAATGAACTTACTACAAGCACAAACGAAAGCTTAAGAAGGGCCAAAGGATCAATAATTTCTACTAAGACGTTTTTGGTTTTGTGTGGTCATCAATCTTTATAAAAACCAGGGAAGCATGATGGTTGCATGATATGGAATGTTTAAATTAACGTCGATGATTTTTACTCGAAAACAATGTAATATTAAACTATACATTTTCATCGCTTTTAGTATTATTATTTTTTTTAAGATGATGTGTGATATTGATCATTTCGACTGGCAAACCTGATTGTCACATCGCGTCGTTTGGTCAGCTGCAACATTATTTTGAAAATCTTAATATCAATGTGAGCACTTTTATATAAAATCTCAGCTTATTCTTGCGAATTCAATAAGAAATGACCAATCACATTAAACTAAATTGATGGTTTTACAAAAAGGTGGGGGGTCGAACTTTTAAAACTGATTCATTATATAATGCTAATCAACTATTTGAAATTGTTATTTGATTCCTATATATTGGTGTGCTTTTCACTCAAAAATTATCTATGTGCAAAATGGCGAAAATAACGTTTTAAATGCAAAATGCTCAATGTTGGGTATACTCAATAGGTTGTACACAATGCAACCCTTAAAAGGGAAGTCATTTTTCAAATATTTGATACCAAAGTAATGCCATTTTTTTACAACGGTTGTGAGATCTGGGGACTTCGTCAATTTGATTGTGTTGAGCGCATCCAAAAATATTTTTGCAAACGATTTATTGTGTACCTAGTTATACTGCTGATGTTGCAGTTCTAGCTGAATGTGAGAGATTTCCTTTCTATATCTACACAAGTAAAAAGAAATTTAATTTGAGTTAAAAAATATTGAGAATGCCGGAAAATCGATATAAAAAAAAATATTATATTTCAAAAATTCTTCACTCCAGTGGCACTACAAATTGGATGACTGAAGTCAAAAACAGTTTATATGTAAATGGATTAGGTTTTGTCTGGGAAAGCCAATATGTTCAGAATGAAAATCATTCTGTTGGGGCATATCTGCAGAGGCTGAAGGATCAGTATGTTCAGTTATGGGACAACAGAAGTAGATATCATGACTTTCTTAAATCGTACCTTAGATATAAAACCAATTTTAAAAATGAGTTATATCTTGATGTATTGAAATTTAGCAATTATAGAAAAAAAATCAAGCCTAAGAACATGCTCGTTGAAATAAGCTATGCAGCCAGGTCGTTTTAGTGGAATAGGTATAGATAAAAGAGTTTGCTTTTTCTGTAATGATAACACCGAGGACACCTTTCAGTTTTTATTTGCATGTCCATTATATGACGAATTGCGAAAGAAATATTTGCATAAAAGATATTACTCAAATCTAAATAGGAGTTATTCAATATTGCAACTTTCATATAGCACGCATTTCAGAAATGAAATTGCTATTGTCAAGAAAATAACAACAGGCTTCAAGTTAAAGCTGACTATAAGAATATATAAGCAAAATATAAAAGTCAAAATCAAAATTACTTATGAAACATACAATATTCAGAGTCGATACTTTGAGCAAATTATTTTGACAGCGATATTGTTTTCCACCTTGGTTGTACTCTTTATAGGTTATATTGATTGTGTACCATGTAATACAAGACAAAATTTTGATGCAATGCATCAAAGTAGGCCGCAAATTATTTGGTTATCATCAATGAATAATGTATGTTTTTTATTATAATATTTTTTTGGAAACAATACCTATCTAGATTTTTAAGATTTTAACAACAATAATGGCCCTACTTTAGCATGCACACCCGGCTTAAATACACTAAGGAGTACTTTATTTCAAAATTGGTACAATGAATTACACATGATGGTAAAGTGATTGCCTTTTTTAGCTTGTCTGTTTTCTAAGAAAACTTGAGGTATGGAGATCATTAGGGCGTTGGCATTGTTGTTGTTGACCTGTTGTTATTGAAGATATCTTCATAAAATTTAGCATGTATGTTCACTATCTCAAGAGCTATCCAGACAATTAAGGGGGACAACTCTTTAAAAGGGTTTTTGTAAGAGTCCCTTTTTCCACCCAGCTTTTTGTATTATCCAGCACCTGCAGCCAAGCACAGCCAAGGGTTACACCCATAGGCGGTGCTCTTGTTAGAATAATATATTCACTCAGCCTTCATGCTGATGTATGCGGAGTTATCCGAAGAAATGAGCATAAAGAAAGAAAATACAGACTCAAAATAATAGCACAAACAATTCTGAAATCAGAACACGAGGCAAAAGATTCAAGTAATCATTCAATAGCTGTCATTCAAACTAGTACTTAGACTGCACCTATTTGAAGTAAAAGGACCTACTTTGGTTGTTCCAAAATAGTTGGTTAGAAAAAGTGATAGGCTCCTTTTGTCGCATTGTTTTAATGCTTGAATAACAGTAAATGGCTTGAAATTATGTTATGCTAAGTGCCAGACAACTGCTACATATCACACACAGGATAAGATTAATTAAGGTAGAAACATTTATTCTCTAGACCAAAGCTTTGATGTAAGTCGTTACACACTTTTGTACCAAAAGGTTTTCGAGTGTAATTGTACACAATGAGGTATTGTGTTTTTTTTTTTTAATCCGCAAAAATGCCATTTTTACTATATGTTTAACAAGACCAAAACAGACAGGAGTGTAACCATAGATGTATCTCCTGTGAGAATCACTTTGATGTAAAAAAAAATGCAGAAAACAGGGGGAAAGAGAGAAAAACTAGGTCAAACATGTCTGACTGATCAGTCATTTTAATGAAATGTGCAATATTTATAAAATCAAGTTCATAACCCAAAACCATGATTTTATTGCTCAATAATTTTCATAAAAAAACAGTTTTTGAAAAACTGGTGTTTGATCCAGGCTGCATTATACGGTTTTCTATGTTTTGAATAAAAACATTGGACAGGTTTTATAATAATGTATCCCTAATCCCCCATGGTCATATTCAAAACGCATTCATACTGGTAGGCCGCTTCTGCGGCCTACCAATAAAGGCCGGTGGCAAATAATCATTAATTCGATTCAATTAATATTTAATTCAATTAATAAACAATGTATACATATACAGCGGTCTCGCATTATCTCGAGAGGGCGAAAACTCGAACTCGTGCGAAATCTCGAGCTGGCCTTCCGGTCCCGACACGTATTTCTCTATTTTACTTGTTGGTTATTACTGCACTAACTCGAACGCGCGATTGCTCGATCGCTCGAGCAGCAATCTCAGTCCCGTTGTCAATTTTTACTGCCTTTCCTCGAGCAAATGGGTTCGCACCTTTCTGACATCTATTGTTTTGCATCAAAATTAACTTACAGTACTTATTCGTCAGTTCGTCCAATCGTAAAGAATTTAACAGGGTCTCGACGAGCCAGACAACTTGTTGCCATACCTCTTTGTATGCCACACTTATTCAATTTTAGGGTGAAAATGACGGAAATTTAATGGTCAGAAAATGATTTAGAGGCTTTGAAACAATCTTAAAACAAATGAACATTTTGTCGAGTTAATACTCATATTTCTTTTTTAAGACTTTCGAAAATCATCCTCTTGAGTAATTCAGCAAATTATTCATCTTTATAACGAAAGATATAGACGATTGCCAAACGAAACATCATTACTTCGTTTTTGCCAGCTGTAGTTTCAATTTTTCGGTCGCCAACCGACAGTGTTCGGCATAAAAACGTGGTAAAAGTAAAATGCGTCTATTTCAGGTTGTCTTCGCATCACCTTAAATTTCGTTAATTGCTGGAAAAAAACTTTTTGAAACATTCCAGAAAAAATCATAAAAAGTTTGTAAACTTCTTCTTTGTTTATAGATGCCATTTAAGGAAACACCCTTACAAGTTAGTTATTTGAGGTACCAAGGAAATTAGTTCTAATTTACAAGTTAGTTATTTGAGGTACCAAGGAAATTAGTTCTAAGGAAAACATTGTGAGAAAAGAAGGAATTGCATGCAACCCTAGCATAACATCTAAAATTTTGTCATTCAGCAACGAACGCGACGAAAGTATTATAAGGAAGAAATGAAATACCTCTCAATAAAATTGCCAAATCCAACCTTTTGTCATTTCAATGGCCTATGAACTGAGAACAGACACAACTTGACGCCGACGCTTTCATCGACTTTTGAGGATCTTTCTCTTTTCAACCCTTGCGATTTGATCAAATTAGATCGCCCGTGTAATATATTTCGTAAAACTATTCCTCGGGGAGTATTTTAACGTAGGTACTGCATGTTTTGGAGGCAAACTATGCAATTATGAATTTAAAAAGAAGTCTTCATTGAGGACAAATTTGCTTACTGGCATTAACTCGAATCATGCGACGACTCCAGAAAATCGGTCGGTCCCGTGTGTGTTTGAGCTATCGCGAGACCGCTGTACATTCATTTATAATAGACAATTTGATTACATGCAGTAAAAAGTAACAGTGTATTTAAGTTCAAATGTTATTGAAATGAATAAAAAGTATCGTTAAATAAATGTTAATGTTACAAAACTATGTAATTGTAATACATCTTTTATGCATTTTAACTGTTGACATTTTAATTATACAATTACAAAAGGTCTAAAGGTGATTTCAGTCTATAATGAATCACATGATCTAATCACCAAAGCAATCTTATAAATGAGAATTCATTTTGGTCTGGTATTTCAGGACGGTAAAATAACCTTTGACCCTGAATGTGGGTCGTCGAAGGGTTGTTTTGTGAAGTGTGACGGGCGTGATTGTCAGTTTATGGTCACGTGGAGGGATCTGGGCACCGCCATCAAGTTTGAAATTTATGGTCGGCCAGATAGAGGTCTTCCGGATGCTTGGGTAGCCGTTGGCTTTTCAGCTGACACCAAAATGGTAAGGGATTTCACTTCACAGTAAATAAGGAAAGATATTTAGAAAAACAATAGATATGTGACCCGTCACGTGAAAAGGGGCCATCTGGGTAGTGCGTAAAGTGTCACCCTAGTCAGACTTCGCGGTTTGCGCAGACTGACTAGGGTTGAAACTTTTCGCAATGTGCTTATTTTCTGAATCGAGAATGTTCAATCTACCTTCCAGTGAAAGAATTTTTGAAATGCGACCTCTGGTTGACCAATGTTGGACCAAATCTCTTTTTCAAATATTCATTTTACAGAGTTCACAGATGGTCCCCTTTTGCGTGACGGGTCACATATAATTCAAAAGATTGACAGATTAGCAAAATAATATATCACTTTTAAACATTTTATAGCAAGAGGACAATTATGGTCCTACATCTCTTTCCCGAGTCTCCTTTACCTCTTGGATATCATATGATATATTTTGCATCATCATCCATCCTTTCTGGTGAAATGTTGTCACAGAAGAGTTTGATTCAAATATTCCCAAATTTCCTTTTCTTTATAACTTTAGCATTTTTTTTAAATTTCCGAGGTATTTTGAAAATACATGACATAAGGATCGAATCTGTCGAATTAGTTTTGGACTCAGTAAAGTAGATTAAGATATTTTTTTATTTGGTGACGGACGGACGGACAGACGGGCTCCGGCTATATATTGATCGCAAGGGTGATCTAAAAAGACACATAAATTCCTTTCGGTAAAAATGTTAAACAATATTTTATTCTTACAGCTCTCCCATTGGAATAAAAACGATTTTTTTACCAATTCGGAAAATTTTCGGCTATACCTCGAACTTAGCTGTCGTTTTTATTCAAAAGAAATTACATAAACATCTTGGGTTTGAAAAGCGCATACATGTTTTTCAAACTTTTTTCCGCGAAATTACAAATTACTTTGGAATTATACAAAATATAGTCGGCGTTGTGCTTGAAATTGAATAATCATTGACTCATTAACGATGAATTCGGAAAAAAACTGATTGCAAAGGGTGAAAATAACAACAAATAATGAGAAGAATTCCGCAGTTTTCGAAGAGACAATTGAAATTTTCTTGTAATAATATGAAGAAAGAAATTAATTCATAAAATTCTAAGAAGATTATTTATAAGATATACTATTGATAACTTGAGGGGTTAAATCAAATTTTAACCGTTGGAAATTTCTCTCATGGAGTCAAATGGCCCCATTGGGAAAAAATATTTAGGGTCAAATTAAGATGTTTTTAGGGTTCAAAAACGGCACAAACTGCAAATTATACCTCATTTTGCGCTATCACTTGCATGCAAAGCGGGGTATAGTTTTACAGTGTATACCGTTTTGGCATTCTGAACGCAGGTCTGGTTGAAGGATCCTTATATCAATAAAAGGTGTTCAATCTATTTTTGTACCTCTCTTTGTTTCCCCTAGGGTGAAGACAGTGTTACAGAATGCGTCCACACTAGTGGTATGGTCCAGGCTTTTAACTCATACAACCCAGGATACTCTAATGCTAGGCTGCCAAATGTGAGTATTTTCTTTCGATCCAATCTGCGATTAATTAGTAGAATGATAAGTGCTTTTTAATCGATTTGTTTCATTTTTTGTACCATGATTACGAAGATTTGTCATTCGACATAACACCTAAGGTTCCCTTTTCCGATAAAACTGTTTATTAGACATATCTCTCCAATACTGGTCAGTAGAGACGTTCTATTAGGTGTTATTTCTTCGCTTTGAGCTGAGATTTTATGAAAGACAATGTACGTTTTAGATCATAATATGGAAGACAATGTTTTATACTAAGAAGAAAAGTATAATTTAAGTGGTCTGTAATTTCAGCCACAGATGGGTTTATCTCAGATACAAGGCAACTACATCAATGGCGTTCTAATGTGTAGTTTTGTTCGGGAGAAACGAGTCTGGAATGTACCACAGGTATATGATCTGGAACAGGACTGGCACATCATGTACGCTAATGGACGGGCTCTATCTGTACCAGGTAAGTGGATAAAGCTTAATCTGTCTATGTTACTACATCAATGGCGTTCTAATGTGTAGTTTTGTTCGGGAGAAGCGAGTCTGGAATCTACCACAGGTATATGATCTGGAACAGGACTGGCACATCATGTACGCTAATGGACGGGCTCTATCTGTACCAGGTAAGTGGATAAAGCTTAATCTGTCTATGTTACTACATCAATGGCGTTCTAATGTGAAGTTTTGTTCGGGAAAAACGAGTCTGGAATGTACCACAGATATATGATCTGGAACAGGACTGGCACATCATGTATGCTAATGGACGAGCTCTATCTGTACCAGGTTAGTGGATAAAGCTTAATCTGTCTATGTAACTACATCAATGGCGTTCTAATGTGTAGTTTTGTTCGGGAGAAGCGAGTCTGGAATCTACCACAGGTATATGATCTGGAACAGGACTGGCACATCATGTATGCTAATGGACGAGATCTATCTGTACCAGGTTAGTGGATAAAGCTATTAATTGAGCCTGTGCATGACATTTCCAACAATTTGAAGTGTTCGTGAGGTGAAAACACTGAGTAACGTAGACAGCCACATTCTGTAAATATAAAGCTACCTTACGGTCTACAGATACTTCGAGGCCTTATCTATCTACTAGATGCATAGTGAAGACTCTGGGCAGACTGTGCGTATGCACAGGCTGGTCAGAGTCTTTGCTTTGCACAATTTTGAAATTGTTTGTTTACTCACGCACAGGCTCAATTAATCTATCCATGTAAATTGTTAGCCAACTTTTCTATATACATGTATGCAAATTTCAAAACTAAACACTTTCTTAAAAAATGAAAAATTATATTTTACATAAGCCTGATAACGGTTTATTTAAGTTCATATTTCCATGGACACAGTACAATTTTCAAATTACTAACAACTCCAAAACAAACAAACAAACAAAAAACAGGAGAGAATTTAAAAAAAAAACCATATGTAAGACTGTTCAAAGGAAATATTTGTATTTTGTTCAGAATTCATTGAAAGCTCATAATAACAAATTCGTTTAATTTTCTTGTCTTCTTACAATTTCAGCGTGGTCTATTTCTATGCACTCCCTGTCCCAGGACAATTATCCACAAACCTCGGCTGTAAGGGTAGACTACCAATCATTTGTTGTAGTTGGGAGTGGTGCAAAATATCCTCTTGTTAAGGCACACGGTAAGGGACTCTGTAAGGTAGCGGATCCGCAATAGTTACGCAACGATTTGTAAGTAACCAACTTTTACAGTGTTAACCGAGGTTTCCTAATGATTTTCATTAGGAAACCTCGATTAAAATTGTCAAAAGTCATGAGTTCCGAAATCTTGCGGAATTATTATGGGTCTTTTACCGTAAGTATATTTTTAAACAGGTCAACAATTTTAAATACGATGTGCTATGTGGGTAAAATGAGGAACTTGTACTAAATATTCCAAGTGTATGTCATCTAAGAAGTATTGAAATTGGTGTGAAATTATGTTTGTATCAATTAATCTAATAAGATGTTGTTGCATTTATTAATTTCATTCTTTCGTTAATAGATATATCCTGTTATAAAGCAAAATAGTTTCATTAAACATAATTGAAAGCAAAGTCACCAACATATCCTATATTCTACTGCTTCCAGTTTGTCTTGAACTATATCTGTATTTCTTTTTTTTTTACATTTTTTTACATTTCAGGATGTTTAATGATCTTGGCGTGGGTCTTCTTTACGGGTGTTGGTATAGTGACAGCTAGATACTATAAAAACGTCTGGGTAGACAAGTCATTTATGAAACTCAGAATATGGTTTCAGGTGCTTATAACATAATATTTTTCAATAAAGATGTGTTGGTAATAAGATAAACTTTAATGCAAGTCAGAAGCAAATGTATGTGTGTTTTCCCTATTCCTTTTTTTCCTAGATAGGCGTAAAGCATTATGAGTTAAAGATAACTAAATAACGATACTTACAGTAGTTTTTTTTTTTTTTTTCAATACCTATTAGTCATTTATTTACTGTCTTTTCCTGTAACAATAATTTTCACCGATTTTTGGTTTTCAAATTTAAATATTTCATTAGCTCACCTGAGCACATAGTGCTCAAGGTGAGCTTTTGTGATCATTGAATGTCCGTCGTCTGTCGTGCGTTGTCTGTCGTGTGTCGTCTGTCGTCCGTCGTCCGGCGTCAACAATTTTAGTGTTTACACTCTTAAGGCCACAAGTATGGTCCAATCTTCATGAAACTTGGTCAGAAAGTTTTTCAAGTCACAAGGATGAACCCTATTGAAAATGGGATGGATCCATGCCATATCACGGGAAAAGGGGCCTTAATGACAATTTTCTTGTTTACGCTCTAAAAGCCACAAGTATAGTCCAATCTTGATAAAACTTGGTCAGAATGTTTGTTAGGTCACTAGGATGAACTCTATTGAAAATGGTATGGATCCATGCCATATCACAGAAAAGGGGGCCTTAATGAAAATTTTCTTGTTTACGCTCTAGAAACCACAAATATAGTCCAATCTTGATAAAAATTGGTCTGAATGTTTGTTAGGTCACAAGGATTAACCCTATTGAAAATGGGGAGGATCCATGCCATATCACAGGAAAAGGGGCCTTAATGACAATTTTCTTGTTTACGCTCTAGAAGCCACAAATTTGGTCCAATCTTGTTAAAATTTGGTCAGAATGTTTGTTAGGCCACACACAAGGATGAACTCATGTGACAATATTTAGGATCCATGCCATATCATAGAAAAAGGGCCTTAATGACAATTATCTTGTTTATGCTCTAGAGGCCACAAATATGGCCCAATCATCATGAAACTTGGTCAGAAAGTTTGTCAGGTCACAAGGATGAATTGGAAAATTGGAAAGGATCCATGCCATATCACAGGAAAAGGGGCCTTAATGACAATTTTCTTATTTACATCCTATAGGCCTCAAATATGGCCCGAAATTCATGAATTTGGTTTTGTGTAGAAATTATCTCCTTTATGATATCTGCCTATTTAATTGATGTGATGTCCCAGGGGTCAAAGAGACCCAGGTGAGCGATCTAGGACCATGGTCCTCTTGTTATTGCTTACTTAAACCCTATGTTTTTGGTACTCATTTAAAATGTCTCATCGAGACAATTCATATGAGTACCCACAACATAGAGACCCATTGTGAATTAAAGATTTTTCTACTGGCTTTACCCCCTCTCTCTCTCTCATCTGTACCTCTGGGTCTTTTTAATTTTTGTATTATAATTCTAATTTACCAGGTTCACAGATTCTCCATGATTGCGGCAGTTTTGTGCAATACCATTGCTTTTATCATAATATTTGTAGAAGTCCGGGGCTATAGTAATGTAAGTGAATACATATAGGTTATAGTTACTGAAACTATTTTCTCTCTACCTGCCTTTTTATTACTTTTTTTGTTTTGTCACTTCAATGTGAGTGTTAAAAGTATCAATTTAAATCATAATTTTATCATTTTTGGGTTTCTACTTTTCCTCTCAGTAATTGTATCTTGTTAGCGTCGTTCTGAAAACTTCGTTGCCTGTTGAGAACGTTTTTTTTCTACAGTCACCTTTATTTCTTATATCAATTGTTGTCCCTCATAATTTCTTAAGGCTGGACTTTTGTAAACTGAAATTTTAAAATTTGTACATGTCTAAATCTTTTCATAATTTGTGAAAATGTCAAATTCTTCTATTGCTTAATATGTTCCATTGACATCGTGCAATGACCAGATTTTGTGCCTTTACATTTCCAATTTAATTTGGTCATTGCACATTGTCATATTAAGGGATAGATGAATAAGTGTTAGGTTATTATTATTCAGTTCAAGACCAGTGTATAGTAATGTGCGACGAAAAACATATTTAGTAATCTGAAAACATTTACATTTCAGATACCAGATATACCAGGAAAATCATACTTGCGCTCTCACCCAGTTCTAGGAATCATAATAACTATTTTATCTATTACAAATGTAAGTAGTCACTACAAAGTAATCAAAAATATCATCACCACTTTATTCTTTAAAAATGCAACAAATAACTTCATAATACTCTCAATCACAGTGATTATTTTGACCAGTACAGTGATGTTAATGATTATAGTTTTTAATGAGGGGCCATGAAGCACCGAAATTAATAAATGAGTCATCTATAAACAGATAAAAACTAGGCTTTGCTGCCTTTTTATTTGTTTTAGATGACGAGTTTCATAAATTCGGTTTTTTATGAGCACACATTATATATTTTATTTATAATATGACCTGAATCTTTGCGATAAATTGAGTAAATTCCAAAAAAAATATTGATTCAAGCTATTCTGCTGAGTATATATTGTCGTTGTGGAAATGACGTCAGCAAATGATTTTGACGTCATTTCCACAACGACAATATATATCGTTGCTTACACATTTACATGTTATTGCACTAGTGTAAAAATAACCGTGTTATATAAAAAAAAATATATAAAACGGGGTTATTTCACTCCCGGGTCGTAGATCATATTATAAATACTATGTACGAGGAATCATGATGCATAATTTGTCTTTAACAATGTAAACAACTGTGCATCAAGATTACTATCACATCAGTTACCAATGTGAGTAATATCCTAAGCATGCACAGAATCTTCATTATCATTTCGTTAATTACAATCCAAGAAAAAGGTTCAGTGTACTTAAAACCATAGTGAATATTTCATATTTTTCAAATGTAAAGAATAACTATGGTGAAATCAAAATTATAATTACTAATAGGAATAATAACTAGAATAGCAATCCTAACGATATGCACGCAAATGTTTATTATTACGTTATTTTTAATGGTGATGTGGAAAAGACAAAAAAAAGCATTTACATTAAACCGCGAGGATCAGACACTGATGTACAATTCACATCTTAGTACCAGTTATGAACATCATATTTCTGGGAAGTTTGTTTAACCATAAACAGTTAAAAAGATAACAATTATCGAAAGTACTCGGTATTCAGTTACAAGTATGAATTTTACATCTTCATTCTATTTCAGCCGGTAATGGCATTTTTACGGCCGGATCCAGAACATTCAAAAAGATCCATCTTTAATTGGGCCCACTGGGGTGTGGGTATGGCAGCTTATATTCTGTCAAGTAAGGTCCTTTTTTGATTTTTTAGCTCCACTGGCCGAAGGCCAGCGAGCTATTGTCATGGCGGAGTGTCCGTCGTGCGTGCGTGCGTGCGTCCGTGCGTGCGTGCGTCCGTGCGTCCGTGCGTAAACTTTTCTTTAAACATCTTCTCCTCCAAAACCAATGGGTTGATTTTAATGAAACTTGGCCAAAATGTTCCTTGGGTGACCCTCTTCTTAAGTTGTTCAAGGAATTTGGATTGACCCCCAAATATGGGCGTGGCAGGGCGGGGCTTATTTTAAGCCCGAAATCTTTGAACATCTTCTCCTCCTTAACCAATGAGTGGATTTTGACAAAACTTGGCCAAAATGTTCCTTGGGTGACCCTCTTCTAAATTTGTTCAAGAAATTTTGATTGACCCCCAAATATGGGCGTGGCAGGGTGGGGCCTATTTTGAGCCCGAAATCTTTGAATGACTTCTCCTCATCAACCAATCAGTGGATTTTGAAGAAACTTGGTCAAAATGTTCCTTGGGTGACCTTCTTCTTAAGTTGTTCATGAAATTTGGATTGACCCCCAAATATGGGCGTGGCAGGGTGGGGCTTATTTTGAGCCCGAAATCTTTGAAGGACATCTCCTCCTGAACCATTGGGCCGATTTCAATGAAACTTTACCAGGATGTTCCTTGGGTGAGCCTCTTCTAAAGTTGTTCAAGAAATTTGGATTGACCCCCAAATATGGGCGTGGCAGGGTGGGGCTTATTTTAAGCCCGAAATCTTTGAATGACTTCTCCTCATCAACCAATCAGTGGATTTTGAAGAAACTTGGCCAAAATGTTTCTTGGGTGACCCTCTTCTTAAGTTGTTCATGAAATTTGGATTGACCCCCAAATATGGGCGTGGCAGGGCCAGACTTATTTTGGGCCCGAAATCTTTGAACGACATCTCCTTTCGAACCATTGGGCCAATTTCAGGCAGGACTGGGCTTATTTTTGCATTTAAATTTAAAAAAAATACTCTTGATAAATAGTTTTGGAGGATTTGAATGAAATTTTGCATTGATGTTTGTTACTTTCCAGCCTCTGTTGCTTTGTATGTCACAGAATTGCCGTGCTTTTCTTTCTATTTTCAGACATAGAACTGCGAAGTACAGATCATGAAAATTTGGAAGGAATCGCTGACTTATCAACTTTGTCTTTTTGGACATGTTCAAGCAGTCCATAACTTTCATTATACTCACGTACCTGAGTAACCCCTTTATGCAATATTCTGAAATTTATTTACAGATTCTCATGTATACATCTTCAAAAAAAATTGTTTACATGTATATTTGGTAATCTATAAATCATTTTGATAGATTGTACCAGGTGAGAGTGCAAGTGAATGTTTGAATGTTGAGTTACATGAATTATATACCTTTCTCATTCTATTTCTGTGAATAAGTGAGAAAGACATAAACTAAATAAGTAGAATGAGCTTATGATCTATCAATAGTGTAAAAGAAGGGTTTCCAACTGAGAGATACCGCCTTGTTGATGACGAAACAAAGATTTCTTTTGAAATCTTAATTTTTATATTTATTTTGACAAATCTAGGGCCTTTATTTAAAAAATTAACATTTACTTTTAAAGATAAAATGATGCTTTATAGCTATCTCCTAACAATAAAGAATAGCATAGAGGTTATAAGTAAATAATGAATTCTATTTAACACCTAGCTATTGAAGTTAATATTTTTGTGAAAGTAAAGCTTTCAATTTTTTAAAGATTACAACATTCAGTATCCTATGAGTGGATTTTATCATTCTTAAGTTCTTTCTGCCTAATGTTAGATGTTGTTTGTTTTTTTCAATTTTAAATGTCTATTGTTGTTTTCTATTTTAGATTTTAAAGAAGAAATATAGTAATAATTTGAAATTTATATACTACTATTGACATTTTGAATTTGTGAATTCCTATGAGTGATTTGAACTGTTTTGCATTCATGCATATGTGACTCTGACTACTTCATTGACTGAAATTGTGCTGTAGTGTAGACTTTAAAATTATAGTGTATTCTATTAGTGTCATTTTTGTTAAATTAAACTCTTGCCTTCGAGGTTGGTGTGCATCAGTTGGATTAAGACGATTGGATCTAGATAAGTTGGAGTTGTAGACTGGAGACTAAAGTTGTACATCAGTTTGTTGAAGATACAGATCAGATCAGTCATCCCGTAACATAATTTGTAAGTTGATTTTTAGCTCAGCTGTTTTGAACAAAAAGTCAAGCTATTGTCATCACTTTGGTAGACTTGATGTTGGCAGACGGGTTGATGTGACAAACCTTGATATTTGTAACCTGGGCTGAGCTTTGGCACCCACATGCAGTTCTTCTAGTAATTTTCGATGATGATATAAAATTTATATGAATTGACACATGAATTTTAGCTCACCTGAGCACAACATGCTCAAGGTGGGCTATTGTAACTACCTTTTGACTGTTTTGCATTGAACATCATCAACCCTTCTAAAAACTTGTTCATGCAATTTAGGTCCTAAAATATGGACTAGGGGGATGGCCTTACTTTGACCCTGAAATCTTTGAACCAATGGGTGGATATCAACCAAACTTGGTAGGAAAGTTCCTTTAATGATCATCCTCAATAAAACTTAGCCTGAATGTTTCTTAAAATTATGATTGACTTGAAAATGTTTTTTTTTTAAAACTTTTTCTGATTAATCTTATGTAATTTTTGTCATTACTTAAAGTTTTAGTTTCCATCATGAAGCGTTTTAATTTAAACACTATTTATACCTTCAGTTTGTCCATTTGTAGCTCTAATATACTACTTAATTTCTCAGCAACTTATATTTGGATTTCAATCAAACTTCACATATATGATCAGTATGAAGCAGAGGTGTGCATTTTTTATTTTGGTTATAGTGATTTCTGGCAGTGTTATGGCCCTTTCATTGAAAATGGCATTTTTCTATGGACAAGCACTTGTAGGAGGTATTAGTCCACTTTGTGACAGTTTAGTTTCAACAGACTAATATATATATTATCCAATTATGATTAAATCGATCCCAGGCAATGGCACTCACCCTTGCTACCACTCATCCTTTCCGACTATCAACCTATGTCTGATAGCAGCAGGGGCTAGGAAAGGATGTAATGGTCACACTGGAGTGAGATATACTAGGGATTCATTATTAAGTGCTGCAGCTGCTGTGATATGATTGAAAGATTGTTAAAAGCATTGTAAAACCCTATTCAAACAAACAAATGATATGATTTATGCACTTATTTTTACTTTCCATTTGCAGTTGGAAAATGCCGCGCAAGAAGAATTGGAAAAGAAGTCAAGCTAGAAGAGATGTACTGGAGAGATGCACAGCTGATCTGGGTGTCTTTGAACTATCAGATGGGGGCCCATCCCACCCTTTACCTGCATCTGTTTTGGATGAAACAGATGTAAGGCCATCTGTGTCTATGGAGGGCGTCTTTGGAATATCAGATGGGGGACTTGCCCACCCACAAAAACCATCTGTGTCTATAGAGGGCGTCTTTGGAATATCAGATGGGGGACTTGCCCACCCACAAAAACCATCTGTGTCTGGAATTTGTTCTGATACTGTTCTTGAAACTGTTGTTGATACTGTTCATGATACTTTACCTGATACTGATGATGATATACTGACTGACTCCTTTGCTGATGCTAGACCTAGTGCTAGAGTCTATACTGCTCCTGTAACTCAGGTTACTGTCAAGGATAGAGAACCAAACACAATGATATTTGGAACATTTCATCAAGGTAATCAAATGTTCAATCCTTCCTCACGAAGTTTTCAATGCACAGCCAATGCCTTATGCTCATTGATTCACACAGATTTCACACAGGCACAATCATCTCAATCTCTTGATGCTATTCTCATAGAAGGAGATAAATTACATAGAAGAATAGTGAGTAATCTTAAAGCAAGAAATGAGTTTAAAAGTTTGCTTTTGACTTTAGAGGAGATACCAGAATCTGTAACTGTTTTTGATAAAACTTTTTCTATTGTTAAAGGAAGTGTTATATCAGGTGTATTTATTCAGAGTTCTAACAACACTCATATGCCATCACTTCATAATTCTCTTCATGAGGCTTTCAAAACAACATCTTACCTTTTATTCATTATTGGTTCAGTTTGTTCTGCAATTTTCAGAAAGGGTGGTAAATACTGCTTGTTTGATTCTCATTCACATGGTAATGATGGATTGTCAGATGATGATGGAAAATCATTATTAGCTTCCTTTAGTTCATTGGATGATTTAGTTATGTTCATGTATTCTTTGTATCAAAGTATGAACATCAATCTAAGTGAACAATTTGACATGCTGCCAATAAAATTTAATGTTAGAAAAATCTCTGAATCTGATTCTAAGGAGGATGTTAATGAATCTACAGATTATTCAACTGAAAATCAGTCAATATCTTTGATTGAGAGTTATTTCAAGGACCAATTAATAAGACGAAAGCGCAAACTGGAAATTGATCGGTTAGATTATGAAACTTTACATGAATGTAAAAGACTAAAAAGAAGAGAATATATGAGGAACTATAAAAGAGAACAACGTCTGGATAGTAAACAAAAGCTTAAAGACTGTAAAATGACAAAAAAATCCATGAGTAAAATTAGACAGGATCCAGAAAGACAAGTTGTGGAACGTAAAATGACTTCTATTTCAAGGAAGAAAGCTAGACTCTATCCAGATAGACAAGTTACAGAACGTAGTAGGACCAATATTTCAATGAGGAAAATTAGACAAAATCCAGAAAGAGAAGTTGTGGAACGTAGTATGACTAATACTTCAAAGAAGAAGTCAAGACAAAATCCAGAAAGACAAGTTACAGAACGTAGTAGGACCAATTTTTCAATGAGGAGAATTAGACAAAATCCAGAAAGACAGGTTATGGAACGTAATATGACTAATATTTCAAAGAAGAAAGCAAGACAAAATCCAGAAAGACAAGTTTTGGAACGTAGTAGGACCAATATTTTGATGAGGAGAATTAGAGAGGATCCAGAAAGAAAAGTCATGGAACGTAATATGACTAACACTTCAATGAAGAAAGCAAGACAGAATCCAGAAAGACAAGTCATGGAAAGGTTAATGACTAAGAACTCTATGCAAAAAGTTAGAAAAAATGAGGAAAGAAGCAAGAAGGAAAGAATATTAACATCAAAATCAATGCACAAGTGCCGCTCTAGTAAGTTATACAAAGATGCAGAAAGGGTAAAAAAACAAAATAAACGTGCATCAAGATATTATTCAAATAAAGAAAACGAAAGAAATAAGACTAAAAAGCAATGTCTGAGATCAAATTTAGATTATAGGGTGAAAGAAAAATTCTACAAAACTTCAAAACGACATGGTATCGATATAGAAAACTGTATTGAAAAGTTCAGAAAAAATGTTTCAAAGGGTCCTGTTTATGTTTGTTCATGCTGTAACCAAACATGGTTTAAACATTCTGTTGTACTATTTGAGAAAATAAAATCTAAAATCAATTCTGATGCAATTAAAAGATTTTCGACTGGCTACATTTCTGTTGATGGCTGTGAATGGGTGTGTAAAACTTGCTATGAAAAAATTAAAGTTAACAAAGTTCCACCAATGTCTGTTTTTAATAGGAATGAATTCCCTGTACAGCCAAAGGAACTCAATTTACATCAGCTTGAGGAGAGGTTAGTGTCTTTGAGAATTCCATTTATGCAGATTAGAGAATTACCAAGAGGAGGTCAGTTGTCTATAAAAGGAAATGTTGTCAATGTTCCAGTGGACATTCAGCCCATCATACATAGCTTACCTAGAACATTAGATAGTCACTATACAATACCTGTTAAACTGAAGAAAAAACTTTCTTACAATAAATGTGATTTCACAGAAAATATAAGACCTCTGCAGGTTTTAACTGCTCTTCATTGGCTGGTGAACAATAGTGTGCTGTATAAGGAATCTGGTGTTAAAGTAGATGATGAATGGATACAATCAATTACTTCAGATTGTAGTGATACAGTGAAAGAATTTTTCGGAATTGAAACCGAAGGTGAAACTAATGAATTAGATTGTGATGATGATTTGAATTATGACTCTGATCACTTTAGTGAGGTTGATGAAAATGAAAAAGTTGTTGGTAATAGTGACACTTTGCTGGATGTTGCAGATCCAACTAAAGACAATGTATATACTTTTGCTCCAGGTGAAGGTCAGACACCGCTTAGTCTTTATCAAGATCCTGATGCTGAATATTTATCATTTCCAACAATTTTTTGTGGACAGAGACGAACTCCAAACGAGGAGAAACATGTTCCAATCCATTTTAGTGATACATGCAAGCTGGAACTTAGACATATTGACCGTAGAGTAGCGTCCAATATACCAAATATCTTTTTCAAATTAAAGAAAGTTCAATTGAAACAAATTTCGGACAAAGTTCATCTTGCTTTAAGAAGATGTAAAAAAGAAGGGAAAGCATTAACTGCCTCAC
This sequence comes from Fragum whitleyi, assembly GCA_948146395.1. Classification (NCBI taxonomy): domain Eukaryota; kingdom Metazoa; phylum Mollusca; class Bivalvia; order Cardiida; family Cardiidae; genus Fragum; species Fragum whitleyi. The sequence continues at coordinate 27,413,886 of OX411548.1, read as the reverse complement.
AAATGCTTGATTCAAACTATCTTCAAAGTGTTGTGAGATTGGACGAGGGTTTTTACATATTCAGAAGTTTAAGAAATTCACCTCCGTATTTTGAAGCACGTAAAAAAGATGTTTTTGCAATGATAAGGCAACTAGGACTACCAACTTGGTTTACATCCCTTTCATCAGCAGATACCAGGTGGCATGATCTACTGAATATGCTTTCTGAGATAAACAATGGGAAATCGCTGTCTGAGAAAGATATTGATGGGTTGACTTGGATTGATAAAACAAAACTTGTGCAGAAAGATCCAGTTACTTGTGTAAGGTACTTTGACAATAGAGTTCAAGAATTTATCAATACTGTCCTTCAAAGTCCCCATGACCCATTAGGGAAAGTAATTGACTTTTTTTATCGAGTTGAATTTCAGCAAAGAGGTTCACCGCATATCCACATGTTAATCTGGATTGAAAATGCCCCTAGATATCATGAAAGCTCATTAAAGGACATAACCTTATTCGTAGATAAGTATGTGTCTTGTGAGGAAAATCCTGATCAACAACTCGTAGAACTGCAAGTTCATAAGCATTCTAAGTCTTGTAGAAAGAAACAGAAATCAATCTGTAGATTTGGCTTTCCAATTCCTCCAATGAAAAACACAACTATTTTGGAACCCTTGAATGACAGTAAAGACAAGCAGATTTACAAAAAACTATTTGACGAAATTCAAAAGAAATTGGATGAAATGAAAGATACAAATATTACACATGAAGAATTCTTAGCTCAAATCAAAGTGAAGGAGGATGATTATATTAAAGCAATTCAAAGCTCTTTGAATGGTCCGAAGGTCTTTCTGAAAAGAAAATTAAGTGAGGTTAGAATTAATGCATACATGAAACCTATTCTAAATGCGTGGGGTGCAAATCATGACTTACAATTTGTGTTAGATCCATATGCTTGTGCTGTATATATAGTGTCTTACATTAGTAAAGCTCAGAGAGGAATGAGCATTCTAATGAATGAAGCATGCAAAGAAGCTAGAAGAGGAAACATGGATCTAAGACAACAGGTTAGACATATTGGAAACAAATTCTTGAATAGTGTTGAAGTTAGTGCCCAGGAAGCTTGCTACTTACTTTTGCAACAGTCATTGACAAAGGCCTCTAGGGATGTTGTTTTCATCAATACTTCTTTGCCTGAAGATAGAACATTTCTGCTTAAGTCTAAGGAATCTCTAAAAAAATTATCATCAAACTCAACTGAAATTGAAGCAGATAATACCATTAAAAGATATTCAAAAAGACCGAAAGCACTTGAGAATTGGTGTTTAGCAGATTATGTGTCTCAGCTTGATATCAAATACAATAGTGACATTGCATCCTCTGAAAATTCAGAACAGGGCTATTCTGAATCATCTGTAGACAAAACTATTGAATGTGAAGACAATGAAAATATGGATATATACTGTAATGATGATGAGCTACTGGACAAAGTCACAAATAGAAGTGATTCAAATGACAATAAAAAATGTTCTATACCTGGAGGTAAAATTGTTCTAAAAAATGGCATTGTTATAAGTGAAAGGAAACATAGAAAAGTCATAAGATATGTAAGATTCTCAAAGAAGACTGACATTGAACAGTTTTGTAGAGAAAGGTTGCTTCTATTTAGTCCTTGGAGAGATGAAAGTATTGATTTGAAACAAGGCCATGATTCTTACCTATCAAGATACAGATCTATTAAGAATTCTATAGAGCACAAGGCTTTTCAGTATGAAAAAAATGCTGATGAACTAGATGATGCAGTTGAGCTTGCACAGACTGAGGAAGATTTTGATAATGTTGCCCCGGGTACAGAGCAGTCTGAACAGGATGATGCAGATATAGGTGTTAAAGATAGTGAAAGTTTCATATTTTTTGATCCTGATAGACCTGAAAATCAGAGACAAACTGATATTGCTGGAGAGTTTGGTTTAAATGTTGCTTCTGTAGATATAAGTGTCCGTACAAAAACAATGTCTGATGTGGAATACAGGCAATTGATAAACTCACTGAATAGAAAACAGAGAGAATTCTTCATTCATGTTTTCCAAACCATTAAGTGTAATGACAAAAAATTGAAAGTTTTTCTTACTGGTGGTGCAGGTGTTGGAAAATCTGTTCTTGTTAGCGCACTATATGAAGCTTTGCAACGTTACTTGACATCTAATCCTGGTGATAATCCTGAGAATTGTAGAGTTCTACTCTGTGCGCCTACCGGTAAAGCTGCTTTTCATATAAATGGAGTAACATTACATTCAGCTTTCCGCATTCCAGCAAGCCAGGGTTATGGTTGTATACCACTGAATAGTGACACTTTAAACACCCTTCGAACAAAATATAGGGAATTATCAGTTGTAATGATAGATGAAGTGTCCATGGTTGGAAATAATATGCTAAAATTAATAAATGAGAGATTAAAGCAAATAAAGGGTAGTGATGTTCCATTTGGTGGTTTGCATATGATATTCATTGGAGATCTATTCCAGTTGAAACCTGTTATGGATGGTTGGATATTTGAAAATTTGAAAACAAGCTTTGGACCTTTAGCCACTAATTTATGGCAGGATTTTGTCGTGATGCATGAGCTGGATGAGATCATGAGGCAAAAAAATGACAAGCAATTTGCAGAGATTCTCAACAGGTTACGAGAAGGAAATCAAACAGATGATGATATTGAAATTTTGAAAAAGAGGTTGACTAATGTAACTAGTACAGAATACCCACAAAACACAACACATTTATTCAATACCAATGAGAAGGTAAACAATTTTAATGTGAGAAGTTTTCTAAATAATGGCAATGAAAAAATAAACATTCCTTCCCTTGATCATGTACTTGGAGATGACAATGTGAATGTAAAACAATCACTTGTATCAAGATTACCAAATGATTCAACACACACCGCTGGTCTTAGTCAAATGGTAGGAATATGTGTTGGAATGATTTATGATCTTTGCCTGAATCTTGATGTAGATGATGGATTAGTAAATGGGTCTTTTTGTATTGTAGAAAAGATTGAGTACAGACAAAAAAATACCACAAGACCAAGTATTATATGGGTTTCCTTTAAAGATGATAAAATTGGCACATTGTGGCGCTCAAAGTACAAACATTTGTATCATAGTGCTATCAATCTGTTGTGGACACCAATTTTTGATTGCAAGAGAAACTTTGTGTATTTGAGAAAGACTTTTGTTAGAATACAGATCCCTCTAAGACAGTCAACTGCAAAAACTGTACATAAATCTCAAGGAGACACCCTGAGTCAGGTTGTAATAGATATGGATGGGAAACGTGTATTTCCACATGCTCATTATGTGGCTATAAGTAGATCAAGATCCCTAGAAGGACTTTACATTGTAAACTTGAATGAGAGTAAAATTTCTGTGTCAAGTAAAGTAAAAGAAGAAATGGTTCGTTTGAGAGAATCATGCAAATTAGAATTGTGTTACACCCCTGTTTACATGATCAGTGAAAGTCATTTTTCTTGTATTTTCAACAATATACAATCCTTCAGAAGCCACAAGGATGAATTATTTTCAGATCCAAATGTTGAAGCTGCTGATTGTCTCTGCTTATTGGAAACATGGTTAACTGCAGATGATTCTATTGATTTAGTGCATAGAACTGGATATCAAATTGTTAGAGCAGATGGGAAACAAATTGGAAATGTTCGCCCTCACAGAGGAATTATTGTTTATGTTCGGGACACCATACATATTTCACACAGCTTTTCTGTTGTGAAAAAGAATGTTGAAATGATTGTTGTAGAGCTTGTGGTTCAAGATAAAGAAATTGTGATTGCAACAGTGTATAACTCACCTAAATCTTGTGTGGCTGACCTAAAGATATTCCTAACTCAGAACTTAAAGACCTTTAAAGGAAAATACCTCCTTATACAAGGTGATTTCAACATTAATGCATTAGATAGATGCACTGCTGTTGAGAGTTTTATGCAGGATTTCTTCAAATGTAAACAGCTTGTAAAAAAACCGACCCATTATTCTGGATCATTAATTGATCATATTTACAGTAACATTCCTATGACTTTCACAGATGTTATAGAATGTGTCTGGTCTGATCATTCAATGGTGTATGCTGCTGTACCCAAGTGAAGTTGACAACATGTGTCCACAAAAAAAGAAGAATGAGGTTAAATAATAGCAGAATGATACGTATGTACCTGTAAATTGGTTAATGTGAAATCAGAGACAAAGATATGAAGATATATGTAAGAAATTTGACTCAATGGTCTTATGAAATTTCACCCATCTTTGGTTTTTGCATTGTCTGCTATTCTAGCAGACAATGCTGGTGGTTAATATAGGTATGGGTGACCACCATGGTTGTAAGAAAATACTTAAGAAGAAAATCACACTGCTTAAGGTAGTCCACCCCAAGTTAAAAGAAAAAAAAAAAAAAAACGGCATGACTTTCTCAGGCGATGTCTTTTCCTCTTTAGATTTGCTAGCAGATGATAATGAGATAGTAATTTCTTCATTAGTTACTTTATTGCAGTTCTTAAATGTTATTAGTACCTATACATTGTAAAGGCAATTACAACATTTCATTACTGCTATGACAATGACATAAAAAATAGAGAAACAATCTGATTAAATCAAATAGTAATGCCTTCCAAAGCCTTTCAACTTTGTGCTGATTTCAAAAATTTTTGTTTTGGGTGTACTACTGTAAGTTATTTAATTCAAGTTCATTTTTCCATACAATAGATGTGGAAAATCACAAGTGCTATATCATTACACTAACACTTGTGATCTTGCTGAAATGTTTGGTAGTAGATATTGAAAATAATCATCTAGGACATGGGTATACCTTGGTTAATTTAACCAGTATTTGACATCTGTAGAAAAAAATATTTAAATTACAATTACAGACATATTTTATCAATTAACAAAATACATACTACCTTCAATATTGTTTGTTAATCATTCCTATGAAATTTTTATTGTACCCTAAAATCAATGTGATAGTTGCATATTGTTTTAGCTTTGTATTTCTGACTGAATATCTGCAAAACTTAACATTTAAAATAAAATTTTGCAAACTCCAACTCATGAAAAAGTTGACTTTCTTGCACTAATAGTTCTTACTTCTAAAGTGACAAAGAATTGTATTTTTGTGTATTTTTTGTTATTATTGTTGAAACACATTATGTACTGATAGCTTACTGTATATTGGGCCAAAATAATAATTGTATCACATTTTGTTTCTTTTTTGTTGTTGTTGTTGTTAAAAAAAAGAAATTCCTATTTGAATTCATCATGACAACATGTTAATTTGATAACATTTTATAATGTACTGTATGATTAGTAGATCAAGATTCTGTAATTTAAAATGTCTTTTTAATATTTAATGAGTTAAAGTTTTTGTTGTTGTTTTTTTTTTCAGATAAATTAAACTGTTTTGTCAATTTAGGATTAAACCTTTAGCCTCTTGATGTTTTGTTTTAAAAAAAACAATTTGCAAGACATTTTGATAAGTCTGGCTGAAGTTTTTCTTACAATTATGAAGAAGACAACAGAAAGTGTAGGCTATGATCATGTTACATGCATGTGCAGGCTGATTTAGTCTATATTGTATTCAAAACTTAATGAAAATTTGAGAATTTTAAATTATACATTGACTTTTAGCTTTAGAAAAAATAAGAAAATTGTTGTTGCTACAAACCCATACTGGTGCAAACCAAGACAAGACTATATTTCCAAGCAAATGTAACTATAAGCTGTTTCTTTATATCATGTGTTACTTGTTTTATGAATTTTAACAAAAAAATCTGTAAAATTTCTTATAGAGCCTCAGGCTCTAATACAACTGCATCCTCCCTTTCAATTGTCAAAACAACCATTTTTTGCAAGATTTTCAGATATCTTGAAGCCTTTGATAAAAGCCGTATGAACACTAAATCAAGCCACAATCATTTCAACAAAAGGTTGATCTACTTTTCCCTATTGAAGGACAGTGTTATTGTGTCTGAATACATGTAAAAGACCTAAGGTCAGTACAAAGCTATTGCATGTGCTAAAGGGACTGACAATAGTTTTGAACTGACCCCTCAAATAAGAGGCTACGGATTGAGTAAAGGAAAGTTTATTATCCATGTTTCAAATATGTTTCCTTATTATGTTAAGCTAAACCTCCATTATTTAGGGTTAAAGGAATTTTTAAACTTTTTAACAAATCTGTAGTCTCTAAAAAAAAGGCCCACCCCTTTTTATAGAAATGTGATTATTCTAATAAAACTGAAGGGTTGTATTAGAGGTTTTACGGTATTATAGTATTTTTGTTCTATGCATGATAATAGTAATTCCTATTGTTAAAGATGCATGTATAAAGAGGAATGTGCAAGACTTCTGTCTGATGTTTATTTAAAATTAAGATGTGAAAAATAAACTGTTGATATTTTTTTAAGTAGCATCAAACAGATTTTATTCTATGCTATGTTAAAACAGATTTAAATCTTGACATGTACAGTCAGCAGGTCTTTTTTATCAGGAAAATAAATGCTTAAATGTTCTTAAAACCGTACTTGATACAGATTGAACTCAAGACAGGTCAAGTCAAACCAGAAGGGTTTGATGGCCTGTACATGATAGAATGATGAATTGAACTTATGAAATATATGAAATAATGATATTCTATTTCAAAAAAGGGGTCCTGCTTGGCTTGGTTGCAAGGATGCCAAACTTATTACTTGGGAGAAGTCACATGTATTGAGATTGGATTCCATCTAAGCTGCCAGTCATGAGGGAATAGCCTTTGGCAAGCTATTTCAGAGCCCCGGCCTTGTGATAATGATATATAGACACTGCATTTATTTGTTCAATTCTATTAACACATTCTCTATTTGTTAAAAAAAGATACAATGAGTTTCAGTTGAGCATGTTAAAAAAAGCATAATTTTGTATAATAAATGCATTAATATTAATGCCACACATAATGTGTTTTATAAGTTGGGTGTAATAATGCCCTGTTTAGATTGTATATTGTATATGACGCTTTGAAATGCTGAAAATATTTCAAATTAAACTTTCTAACAGCAACATGTGTTTTGTTGAATTTTATATCCCAGAATCAGTGAAATATAAGCATTGTAACTATACTGTTACTTGTAGCCCAAGGCCATGTTGTTAAACCTTTATTGCGTTGAATGATTAGCCACCTTGTTACACGCTTTCAGTCTTCTTCCTGAATTTCCCTGTAAACTTCCTTATCTGACAGAATTGCTCATCGCAAGATATATAAAAGCCAGTGGAGCGATACAGGCCCTCTTGGGCCTCTTGTTATTGGTAAGAAACTCAAAACAAGATAAGCTAACATTAAGTTTCGTGTAATAATCGAAACGGCTGAAAAATAATTTCATACCCGTTTAAAAAAACTTAGACACGTAATTATTTTGTATAATTTCTCAGAAACGTAGATGACATAGTTCCATAGAACTTATTCATGGTTAGTGATTTATTCTTTCTTTTCATTGATTCGATTGGTGTTAAACTATAAGAAATGAAAATTATATTTGTGTTTTCATGAGGGTTTGACACCCCAATCTCCCCCTCCCCCCCCCCCCCCCCCCCAAAAAAAAACCCATAAGTAAATAAAAATAAAAAAAATGCGGGAGAAACTTTACCCCTTATATGTTCTTTTGAATTATCTTCGCGTTTTTAGTCGAACTAGTGAAATAAGAGGCGGATGTCTCACCAGCCGTTTTCAGTGTAGGTGTAGTGTAGACTTTTTGCATAGGCCTTAACTTTGTTATATGTAAAACTTGAATTTTATCAAATAAGTGCTTAAACCTTTGTGAAAATTTGACCATCTGCTTAGCATTTAACATTTGTAGTCGATATCCTCGACCAATGATATTAAAAAGATTTGATTGTTAAATATTGAAATAGAGTTGAATCATTTTAGTTGGCGATACAGAACTGATTATTATCGTTGTCATTCATTTCTCTTTTCAGTTATAAGCATTTGCTTCGGTTTTCAATTAGGGAAGTCCCATACTCCAGAATATGCCATTTATATCATGATTGTATATGTTGTATATATCATAATGTTTGATATATCATTAGAGACCATGGAAATAATGGCAAAACGAGACAAGAAAGGTTTGTGGAATATGCAATTTATATCATGATTGTATATGTTGTATATATCATAATGTTTGATATATCATTAGAGACCATGGATATAATGGCAAAACGAGACAAGAAAGGTTTGTGGAATATGCAATTTATATCATGAAAGTACATTTGATTTATAAGAATTATCATGCTTGATTCATCATTAGAGATCATAGAAATAATGGCTAAACAAGACAAGAAACGTAGAAGGATTATTACATCTTTTATCGTGAGAGTAAATTCAATATATATTTATCTTTAAAATCATATTTGATACATCGTTAGAAACCATATGAATAATGGAAAAACGAAAAAAAAAATACATAGGTTGAAAATGTCATTTATATCATGAAAATGCATGTTGCATTTACACGTATTATCATGTATATGTATTTTATGAACAAACATAACATAACATAATATAACATATGTTATATTATGTTATGTTATGATATGTATTTTATGAACAGAGATAGTGGGAATAAAGTGAACAACGTAATATAAAAAATATTTTTGTTTCATTTACATTTATTAATGACATTTTTAGTACAGTAAAAGTGATTCGTGAATAATGACAATACATACTGACATACTTAAATCTTTTTTGTGAAAAAGGTAAGAATGCTGATGATGTATGTCCTTTCACTAGAGGCAAATTGCATTTACGAATTCGATGAATGAATTTCAAATATAACAGTCGTAAAACATTTCGCTTTGACTTAAAGAGAGATTAACAATGTACCGTCTTTTTCAGCATTTCCTAGTTTAAAGTTTTTAAGAAAAGGTAATTGTTGGCAATGGGATGGCTCGAAATATATACTCGTATCCATGACTTACTAACCCAAAATGTATTATATATAACTAATCAGGTAGACAAAGTATTCAAATCTTTGAATAAATCTATAAAACGTTAACAGATGTTGGCAAAGACAGGCACGCGAAAGACAAAGCGCCATTATCATAGCACGCTCACCTGTGTCCAGTGAATTTTTGTTAATCTAAGACTTCTGTCAATTTTTTCTCATGACAAAACTTTAGAGACTAAGTCTTAATTTCTGTTATAATTTTAATAATAAATAAATTTGAATAAATAAAATAAAAAAGAAGTATATTATAATATCGTCGATTTATACATGTATGTAAAAGATCAGCCCTGTGTCCAAGATGTAAAAGCGTTTCGCGAACGCTTTGAGATGATACCACGCTTTGCACGTGCACATACATGCAAAGCGTGGTATCATTTCGAAAAAGCTTCGCAAACGTTTTCATCCTGAACGCAGGGCAAGTCATATAACGCCATGAAGACCAGTCATGCGTTCAGGATAACAAATCGGTGAAATACGTTTGCCAATTATACCCCGCTTTGCACGTACACATGCGTGCAAAGCGGAGGTTAATTGGCAAACAGTTTGCATAGATTTGTCATCCTGAACGCAGATCATAATATATATTTTTAAAAAGCATAAGTTCATTGCGTTATTGGTTAAGTACCTGATACCCATTGCATATAACAACAAAAATCAAGCAAATTGACTAATTTGTTAGTGGCAGAGGTCAAAACCTTTATAAATTTAAGGATAAAGGTATTCTCCGTGAATTTTGCTCTGGCAGGGCGGAAGCTTAGTAACGGGTCGTTGCACTTAAGGTTAGGGTTAAAAAGCTTTTATTTATAATTACTCACTTTTATAGATAGTCGACATATATAACTTGAGATCGTAAATAGTAAGTAAGCATGCTGAAGTTACGAGGAATTGGTAACCCACCAACGAATTTGTGTTCACTTTCACTTTGTATGTCAATTCCTTTCGATTCTGAGTTACAGTTATTTGTGCGCGTTAACGATATTACAACTTACTTTCATGAACGTGCCCAGTATATTGAAAAGTAAACTCACCGAATTAAGTCACGGCAAAGCCTCGCCCTGACAGGTTAATAATGATGCAGAATATCTGTATAGACGAAACTTTTATCATTATTATTATCATTAATATTATAATATCATATTATCATTATCATTATTATTTTCTTAATCAATAATCTTTTCTTTCAACAGGCAAAGTAGAACAGGTTGAAATGTCAACAACCACAACAAACGGCACGGATAGTTCTATACCAAACGGGAATTCGGTGACAAAAGGAAAAAATAAAAAGGTAATTGTTTACGACTGAGCTTCGTATAAGATTCCTTTACGAAAACCGTTATTAAAAGATCTTTTTAATTATCTTCACAGTAAAAATTGTCTGCAACTTTTCATTTAATAATGAAGATGCGTATTTTGGATATTTACCCGTTGTATATAGTGTGTATTATTCTATAAGTTTCACTATCTGTCACTTCTAAATAACAGAAATTTAAATTATTTATTTAACTTGCGAGATAAACAAAAAAATCTTAATTCGAATCATGTTTCCTATTCGAGCATTATTGTCGATTTTACATTAATTAAAGATCCCTTGTTCACGTTTCAGACCGATCGGACGAAGACCATACTGCTAGCTGTACACTTCGCCTTTACTGGAGCATTTGCTCTTGTACTCGTGCTGGTAGTTGCCCTTAATTGAAACCACAAAAATATATACTTAGAATACACTGAAAAATTATGAGGAATCCTGTCCGTATCAAATATCGTATTATAACATTTTGACCCGTCATACCAAAAGCAACAATTTAGAAACTCCCGGATTTGCTTAGATTGCACATACTGTAAAAAAAAATATATCAGTTTTGGTATTTCATACAATATCCCTGTTAGTCAGATAAGCTTCTTTTCGTACATGTACCTTCTTTCCTTGTGTTAAATACCAAACTTCCAATTTACAAATTTTGCTGTAGCTTTTCAATTTTACATTTTGACAAATATTTTGGTTTCTAGTGCCTAAAAACGCCTCAATTACCTCTTTACAAAAGTAAATGAAAAGAATAATAAGTGTGTGTTCTTTTAATGTCAAATAGCTAACAAAGAACGAGGTAGAAAATATTTTGTCTATTTCTTTTACATATTTCGGGTGACCAGCCCTGCGTTCAGGATGACAAAACGGCGCAAACAGTTTTCCCATCATACCCCGCTTTGCACGCAAGTACACGTGCAAAGCGGCGTATAATTGGAAATTTGTTTTCACCCTTTTGGAATCCTGAACGCAACGCAAGAACCACAAGTGACGCATCGGTTATAAAACACTCTTTCTTGTAACAAAAATACGCTATATCTAAAAGTAGAGATACGCCATTTCTTGATTGTTACATTGTATTTGCATATTATATTTGTAAATATTTTATACATATGTAAATTTCTCAAATAAAACTCATTTGTCATACAAAAGATTTATTCTTTTTCCAACCAATTGATTTTGTGGGCAGAGAATAGTAGTACCTCATTTAATAGCACGAAATCTCACTGCACCTAATTTCAAATAACAAGCTTTTGGTTCGACACCTGGCTACAATTCTGTCGGTGTTTATATCAAAATTATGGAATATCAGACAGCTTGGGTTTGACACCTTGTTTAAATTTTGTCGGTGTTTATTTCAAAATTATGGAATATCAGACGGCTTTTGTGCTCATCGTCTTTAAACAGTCACGAGAGTATCTGGACACGGGGTAATAAGACAATTCTCATTCTCAACTCAACATTTTCTCAAATTTCAACTTGAGATTAAAGCCAGTATTCTGTTGCAATACTACTATAAATATATGAATAAAAAAGGTAATATTTATAAGTTGTTATAAGAAAATCTAAATATCTAATAGTCTAGATCTTTATGCGACCCGCCACGCGAAAAGGCACCATCTCGAAACTCCGTAGAGTAGAATTATTAAAAAGATATTTGTTCCAGTAGAGGTCAACCAGTAGTTGCATGTCCAAAATTCTTACACGGAAATGTTCAATGGACATTCTAGATTCAGAAAATCAGCAAAGTGCGAAAAGTTTAGACCTTAGTCAGTCTGCGCAATCCGCGGTCTGACTAGAATCGACACTGTACGCATTACCAGAGATGATCCCTTTCCGCGTGACGGGTCACATATATAAATGGCCCCATGGGAAAGACGAATTTCCGACACCCTCTCCGAGGCCTTTTTTCAGATCTGTTATTCAATATTTACTTGTGACGGCCAGTCATAGTGAAAAAAATGTGATTAGTTTCCTCAACGATGGATAATCGAGGCAAGGGCAAAGTTGTTTCTGGCCCCGGGCGGGTGTTGTTGCCCGTTATATGAAAGTATCTCTCAGACAACGGAATACCAGTCTTAGACTGGTCGAAATATCAAATATAAAAATAGGCTATAGAAAAGGCTATTTTGATAGTTGACAGTGGGACAAGTATCGTCCGGATAGGATTCGGGCCAGAGATAAGTTGGTCATTAGTCACCAGGGGCCGTCAGTTTACTAAACTTCTTACAAAAAAAATAATCTTAAGTCAAAATCAGAAATCGTATCTTGTGATTTCATTCATTGTTAGATTCTGACTTGCAATTTTAGAAGACGATTCCAAAGAGATGATGCGTGGCAGAATTTCTTAATAAGTTATTACTATTGAAGCAACTTTAATTTTTTACTTACGAAAAAAATGATCGTAAGGTGTTTAGTAAACCAGAGGTGCGTTCGTTAGAGCAAGATGAAAAATCCATCTAAATGAGATTTTTAAGACGTCGTAATGAACGATTTTCAATATCTTGAGTAAAAATGTTCGATGTCGTCATGACTACTCGTTTTAAGCCATTGCAAAACCATCTTCGTTTCCTCATTGAGATATCTTAAGATTCTTATTGAGCCGCTTAAAAAATCTCTCTCTACCGAACGCTTTAACTTAAAAATCTTAATAAGAATCTTAAGAATCTCGCTCTAACGAACGCACCTCAGGTCCCTGATCCCTAGACTGGTATCACTGTCAACTATCAATGTATAAGGCTTTTTTTTTAAGTCGAATGTGGTACCAGTCTATCAGATCCCCGAATGTTAAGCGCCATCTGCATTTCAATATTAGCGGGCAGATTTTGACGAAAACTTGGAAGAGATATTTCCTAGACGAAGATCAACCATCATTGTTCAAGTGGACAGATTTAGACGAAACTTGGGAGAAATGTTTCCTATGTGTTTCCTAGATCAAACTATTGTTGTTCAAATGAATTCTGCACGAACAAGAGACCAATGAGTGCCTGATATGCTCTACTGACTATCAAGTTATTTACTGTCTAATCCAACATTGCAGTGTTTTTCCCCTTAAAAGGATTTGTATGGAAAATTACCAAGATTTCCCATCTTCATCCTCTGTTTTCATTAAATTTCACACAAAAACTTCTTTACAGCCATGGTATCAAGTTTCGAGATAATTTCATATTTGTGGACTTGATTAAATTAACCAAAATATTTTGAATGAAAATCCATAAGGCTCCCTTTCCTGTGTTTCCTGAAGAAACCTCCTCATTTTCGAAAAAAAATCTATTAACCCTTCAATCATCCTGCGAAAGTTGCAAGAGAATCGGATACTATTTGTGGACTGTATCGAATAAACAAGAAAAAATATCGGACGGCTGCACATACAGACGGACGCCAAAACACGCCATCACTATAACTCTTCTGACATTCGGTAACTCAGTAGCGCTAAAAGGAACCATAAGCTTAAGAGTCGAGTTTATTCAGCCTGTGAATCCGCACAATAATCGATACTTTACACAATACCGAGGCGGTCAATTTTGGCTGATGGGTCATAATTGCTATTGGAATTTAAAACATCTACAAAACTTTGCCAATTGTTCATATGGTTTCAGTGGGCTCTGTCTGTCATTTTTTTAAAAACAAAGCGACATTTTTAACATTCTTTATGTCTGAAATCAATCGGCATATGTCTGTGATATTAGGTATGTAACCTCGTCGAGCGGACTTTTCCCACTTGAAAATATAATGACCTTGTAGTTATGGGTAAACTCTGCCCATTTGAATAATTGAATAAAACGCAACTTGTATAACTTGGTTAATGTTTTACAATTATTAATATAAAACGTAAAGAGCCTACATCAACATTTCTCTTAAGTTCGAAAGCATCTTGGAATTAGTTTAAATAAAAGCTAGACAATGTCTTTTTAAGCCATAGATTGTTCCACCAATTCTACACTCTCATGAAATTTAATCTCTTACGGTATATTTTCCGCGTTTTATTACTTACATATGAGCAGAGTTTTGACATATTTGTGTGCGTCAGCACTTGGTAACCATTACAATTTGGCCGTTACGCGTAGTTTCTTGCAAATTCTTACCGGTCTTTGGCGATTTACGTATAAGGTAAAATTTTATGGTTCTGTACCTTCTGGTTTAGTAGAATGGCTTCAGCAAATCTGTTATAAAGATGGTTTTGTGCCGAACTGAAATTCCAGAAGGGCATAACTTAACGAGGGTTGTTCCGAAAGACTATTCTAAATCTGCATTTTTAAGAACATTCTATGACAGCTTTATACAGATGTATCTATAAACAAAATAGGAGTTGTGTTAATAAGGAATTTAACATTAAGGTCACTTTTCCGTAACTAAAGCGCAAACAAATATGGTCATGGTCACAAGATGAGAAATATTCTGTAAAGCTTTTATGAAAATATGTGTAAACATGAAGAAAATGTCGTTTTAATGGTACAATCATTCTGGGCAAATTTAACGACAATCAGATGAAAATATATGTGTTAATGAGGATTTTCATTTTGCCTATTTTCCCATGACGCTTTCAAAATGGATCGGGCCAATTTTCTAAAGGAACCATCCTTGTGATGGTACAATCATTCTGAGCGTTAACAATCAAAAGTTAACTGACGGACGGATAGACGGCCAACGGACGGAAAACCGGTATCGCTATAGCCATTCTAACCTGCCGTCACTAGAGCTAAAACGAGAGGAAAAAGGAAACTACTTAAAATGTTTCAGCAAAATTTTGTCAATCCAATACAGAACAAAGAGAAAAGAAATGGCTAGAAAACGATGACATGGACTTTGTTGGTCATATGGTTGTTTGAAGATTAACTAAGTTAAGAACTGTCCAACCTCGACCACAAATTAACGTTGTCCGAAATTTCACTCATTTAAATTTAGATATACAAAAAAAAAAAAAAAACAAAAAAAAAAAAAACAAGAGGACCCTGAGGGCCCTAAATCGCTCACCTGATATTTCAAGTAAATTATCATTAAGACTCCATTTCCTATGATATGGCATGAACCTTCCCATTTTCAACAGAGTTCATTCTTGTGACCTGGCAAACATTTTGATCAAATTTCATGAAGATTGGATAATATTTGTGGCGTTTGGAACTCTTATGAGAAAATTATCATTAAGGCCCCTTTTCCAGTGATATGGCACGGATACTTCCCATTTTCGAATGAGTTCATCCTCATGACCTAACAAACATTCTGACCAAGTTTCATGAAGATTGGACCATATAAATTTTGTGACTTCTAGAGTGTAAACAAGAAATTTGTCATTAAGACCCCTTTTCCCATGATATGGGACGGATCCTTTCCGTTTGAGCAATTTTCATAAGGGACCACCCAAGAAACATTTCTGCCAAGTTTGGTTGATTTTGACCCATAAGTTTAGGAGGAGATGTAGTTTAAAGAAATTCTTGACAAAATTGTCATTAAGGCCTCTTTTGCTGTGATATGGCACGGATCCTTCCCATTTTCAATAGACTTCATCCTCATGACCTAACAAACATTCTGACCAAGTTTCATGAAGATTGGACCATATTTGTGGCTTCTAGACAGTAAACAAGAAATTTGTCATTAAGACCCCTTTTCCCATGATATGGCACGTATCCTTCCCATTTGAGCAATTTTCATAAGGGACCACCCAAGGAACATTTCTGCCAAGTTTGGTTGATTTTGACCCATAAGTTTAGGAAGAGATGTCGTTTAAAGAAATTCTTGATAAAATTGTCATTAAGGCCCCTTTTCCCGTGACATGGCACAGATCCTTCCCATTTTCAATAGACTTCATCCTCATGAACTAACAAACATTCTGTCAAAGTTTCATGAAGATTGGACCATATTTGTGGCTTCTAGAGTGTAAAAAAGAAATTTGTCATTAAGGCCCCTTTTCCCATGATATGGCACAGATCCTTTCAGTTTGAGCAATTTAATAAGGGACCACCCAAGGAACATTTCTGCCAAGTTTGGTTGATTTTCCCCATAAGTTTAGGAGGAGATGTCGTTTAAAGAAATTCTTGACAAAATTGTCATTACGGCCCCTTTTTCCATGATATGGCATGGATCCTTCCCATTTTCAATAGACTTCATCCTCATGACCTAACAAACATTCTGACCAAGTTTCATAAAGATTGGACCATATTTGTGGCTTCTAGAGAGCAAACAAGAAATTTGTCATTAAGGCCCCTTTTCCCGTGATATGGCATGGATCCTTCCCATTTTCAATAGACTTCATCCTCATGACCTAACAAACATTCTGACCAAGTTTCATGAAGATTGGACCATATTTGCTGCTTCTAGAGTGTAAACAAGAAATTTGTCATTAAGGCCCCTTTTCCCTTGTTATGGCACGGATCCTTTCCGTTTGAGCAATTTTCATAAGGAATATTTCTGCCAAGTTTGGTTGATTTTGACCCATAAGTTTAGGAGATGTCGTTTAAAGAAAAAGTTGACGCCGTGACGGACAGATGGACAGACGGATGCCGGACAACGATCGATCACAATAGCTCCCTTGAGCACTTCGTGCTCAGGTGAGCTAAAAAGCATACGAGGGGTTGTTTGATAAATTCGGGATATTTCCATACAAAACAAATACAGTTGATGGTTTCTGGAAAGGATATTAGTTCCATTATATTGTAGGCATATAGTACGACTCTCGTTTCGAAGGCACATTCAACATTGATCAATGCACGTGCATAACATGCGTTTATGACTGCCACGTGATACCGTTAGAAGCATCCCAGTTTTAGCAATACAAAGCTCCCAAATTTAATAATAATTCCAAACATGGAAATGTCCTCCGGTTGGGTTCAATTAATATAATACTGTTATAAGATTCGAATATAGGTCAACTTCCACATAGAAGCCGGTTTCGGTGTTTTTCTTTGTTTAGACTACACTTATTTTTTCTCAAAGATCGTAACATTTACGCGCTGTATAGCTGTTTCAATGTTGAAGAAATCCGACCTTTTAAACAGTAAGAGCTTTACTCGATTTCTTGTTAATGACAATACGCAAAATATATCCGAACAAGCGCTCCTATTTGGCAGTAGGTTTTTGGTAACACTTTTTAATTCAGAAAATCTCATAATAGTTCCGAAAAATCCATTTATCCTTTTCCGCCAAATACGTTAGGTATTTTTCCGCTTCTAGCCCGAGATACACATTGATGAGATTACTTATCTTGTAAAATCACTCGTCAAAAGCGGTACCTGAAATAGATACAGTTCCGCGGGATATTTACAAAATTATAGTTACTTTCTTAATTTTGCAAAATTTGAGATATGATTTCATGTAAGCACACTAATAGTTCAGAGGGACGTAGGTCACCGTTTCTCGATGAGAGCTTACCGTTGTGTCATAAGTAATTTCATTAATACTAAAGTAACAACCAAACTATCACTTTTAACAATTGTTCCCGTGTATAGATCAGATTGCCTAGTCTACACCCCCCCCCCCCCAATTTTCAAAGGCTTCCCCCGCTTATGAATGACAGCATTAGCTGTAGAGTCAACCAGCCTAGACTTCAGGCTAAAGAAAAACTAAACTCCAAACTCCATGATTGAATTGGTTTTTATATTTATTTTTCAATTAATCGAAAATAATGAGATTATTTTGTGATATATCACAAGTTATATATAAAATTACTTATACACTTCTTCCATAACTAATATACAGTACAATTACTTATTTACA
Source organism: Fragum whitleyi (assembly GCA_948146395.1). Lineage (NCBI taxonomy): Eukaryota > Metazoa > Mollusca > Bivalvia > Cardiida > Cardiidae > Fragum > Fragum whitleyi. Next base: position 27,395,848 of record OX411548.1, on the reverse strand, counting down.
CTATAAACATAAATGCGCTACAAATTCAACAAATATTTTAGAGGATGCGTGAGTCTATGTGAGAAAGAAAGTCTATGTGTGTAGAGCGTATAAGCACTTTATTCAATTATAAGAACATTCTAGTCTGGTTCAAAAAGAAAGAACAAGGGATTCTTAACTTACACATAGTATATCTAGGGTTCGTGCTAATAAGATATGCTTTGAGAATAACTCGGTATGTTGAGAGGTAGAAGCAATATGACAAGATATAAAGAGGGAAAATTAATTAAAACTAATTACTGCTTTTACATAGGTTTTTAAAGAGCCACATCCCCCATTGCTTAAAATTTCGAAGGTGTGAGGTAAAAATAGGTTTCTGGTTGTGTTTTAGGATAGTCCTGACTGGTTGACAATAATCCTAATCTTTGTGTGAACTCCAAATCGACGGGTTCAGTGCAAGACCGGACTAAGTATTTATACATTATATAGATACTTAGTGAGGTCTTGTACTGAACCATAGAGAATTTGGAAAAGACAATAAAAAGATGAGCATTGAAGAACAAGAATGGCAGAGCCTAACTTCATCACAAAGTGCGAACAATATTTTTTCTAGAAGATAGGACATATCTGTGTATAGAATTTATTGATCAACATTATAATCACATAATCCCATGGCTGTATATTCTAATTTGTATTAAATGTGAAAATAAACCTTTTGAATAATTTTCCATAACTGCACCATCAAAATACTTTACTTTCTGCGTTTGAGCTTGACATTGTCAACAATTTTAAGTAAAATAGATATCAAGCAACAGGGGTACTGTGCATTTACAATATATAAAAAGAACTCGAGTTGAAAATTATCCACTGAAACACATCAAAGATAGTAAGTAGCAGGAGTCACTGCTTTGTGTACATGAGAAATTATTAATTATTGCCTTTTTGGAAACAAAAAAAAGGGCTCATAAAAGTTTTCTTGACTTCCAGATGATCTAAATAAACAGGGTGGAAATTTTAACACTGAACAAGAGAGGAGTACAGACAGGCCAAAAATTTGCAACAAACAGATCTTACAAACCAAGCATGTTATTAAAGCTGTGCACAAATATAAAATGTCTATAAGCAAGCTGGTCAATATCAAGAACTGGCTATTGTGAACACATAGGTTAAACATAGAGTTATATAGGGACCTATATATATAAAATCTAATATCTCACAAACAGATATATTTGTGACAAATCACACAAAAGGAGCTTCTGGGATTTCAAAGGGCTCATGTTTGACCCTTAAACCAGGGCTTTGACCCTCAAAAATATGAAAACTACTATTTTGACCCTCAGAATTTACTCCCAATGGGGTCATTTTGACCCCCTGAGAGAAAGTTCAAAGGGTCAAAACTGGGTTTTAACACTAAAATTTTCAATGACATATCTTGCATTCCATTAAAATTCTACTAATTATTTTTTCCCTTTATATCATTACATTTAAAGGTCCATTCACACTGAAACCTATAAAATTCAACACGCTGTTTGCCTTTTCTGATGTTTAAACCCCTTTAGAATGACCCCGAGAATATCATGGTTTTAAGGAGTCAATGACTCCTCAATTTCAAATGCTAGCACGAGTCCTGTTAAAATTCTGAAAACTAATAATGTAAAAATGTAATCAGATCCAGCAGAGCTCAACCAGGTATAGTATTTCAAAAGATAAGGTATAGCAAGGTAAAATAATTATCCTTTATTCAGATTAGAATCTAAAAGCAATTATTTCTGACCCTGCTCAACCTACACAATCTGTGCAGTCTCACCTTGGTTGATACTTTTCATGCTTCCAAGAAGGTCCTTTTTTGTGTGACTGTCACATTCTTGTAACAATTACTAACTTCCCTGATGAACAATATTAGAAAGGCTTGTGCAAAATTGTTAAGGCAGTTGACCTGTAATAGTTCTGCAAGGTTTCATAAGTAATGAACTTTAACAGTATTATCCAAGTTATCCTAATGATTTCATAAGGAAACCTTGGTCAACATTGTGAAAGATCATGAGTTCCTAAATGTCGCATAACTACTACTTGTCTACTACCTTTAATAAACCTATATCCATAAATCAGGGTTCAAAATGGCCCAGTCTGAAAATGCCCACTTAATAAAGTAACCAATATCTAACTAACTTCAATTTATTTTTACTAACGCTTTTTCGACACACTTATTCAAGTGATTTTAAATTAAACCTTATAAGTCTCAAATTGATGATTCAAATTTATTTGATTCTAAACAACCAAATAACTCTTTATTTATTAAGGTAGTGGACCCAAAATAGTTCTGCAATATTTGAACCACATATTCTTTCACAATGTTAACCGAGGTTTCCTAATGAAAATCATTAGGAAACCTCAGTTAACACTGTTAAAGTTCATTACTTCTGAGACGTTACAAAACTATTATGGGTCTACTACCTTATCATTGAACCCTTTTGGTTTGATTAAATAGGGAGATTTTTAGTACTGGTGCTTTCTAGTCAATCCTGATAATGGACCTTTTTGACCAGACACTATGGTCATAGGCTCTTACAAACAATTTTGTACAAAACCCATCAATGTATTATGAACAAATTCTGCTTTGTAGCTCTAACTACTGGTGATTCACTAGCCTGTACATTCAATCAACTCCTCTCATTAACTTATTTAGGGGTCAGCTAAAAACTATAGGGAGTGCTTTAATTAATATAGGCACTAACAATAGTTTTAAGCTGACCTTTCTACATACCTTTAACCCTTTGCTGTTTAATACCTGCTTTTTATGTGCCTGTGATTTTATGATTGAGAAAAAACATTGTGAAACAAGAGGGCCATAGTGGCCCTTAATCGCTCACCTGAATGAACTGTCTAAAATTTTCAAAAGAAGAATGAGAAATAGAATGATGAATGACTGAGCTAAACAAAGCTATAGCTTCTATACAACTTGAGAATCCCTTTTTTACAATTTTAAGGTTGACTAACAAGGATTTTTATAATTGATTTTGTGACCTATTTTTTAACCCCAGATGACCCAATTTTGATCTCATCCTAGATTTCATCTAGACAATCATTCTGACCAAATTTCAGGTTGATTGGCCAAAAATTGTGGCCTCTAGAGTGCATACAAGGTATTCCTTAGATTTGACCCAGTGACCTAGTTTTTGACCCCAGTTGACCCAATTTCGAACTTGTCCAAGATTTCATCAAAACAATCATTCTGACCAAAATTCAGGTTGATCTGGCAAAAAATGTGGCCACTAGAGTGCCTTCAAGGTTTTTCTTAGATTTGACCCTGTGACCTAGTTTTTGACCCCAGTTGACCCAATTTCGAACTTGTCCGAGATTACATCAAGACAATCATTCTGACCAAAATTCAGCTTGATCGGGCAATAAACGGAGCCACAAGAGTGCCTACAAGGTTTTTTCTTAGATTTGACCCTGTGCCCTAGTTTTTGACCCCACTTGACCCTATTTCGATTTTGTCCGAGATTTCATTATGACAATTATTCTGACCACAATTCAGGTTGATCGGGCGAAAAATGTAGCCTCTAGAGTGCATACAAGGTTTTTATTAGAATTGACCCTGTGACCTAGTTTTTGACCCCAGTTGACCCAATTTCAAACTCATTCAAGATTTCATCAAGACAATCATTCTGACCAAAATTCAGGTTGATCGGGCAATAAACGGAGCCACAAGAGTGCCTACAAGGTTTTTCTTTGATTTGACCCTATGACCTAGTTTTTGACCCCAGTTGACCCAATTTCTAACTTGTCCGAGATTACATCAAGACAATCAGTCTGACCAAAATTCAGCTTGATCGGGCAATAAACAGAGCCACAAGAGTGCCTACAAGGTTTTTCTTAGATTTGACCCGTGACCTAGTTTTTGACCCCAGTTGACCCTATTTTGAACTTGTCCGAGATTTCATTAGGACAATCATTCTGACCACAATTCAGGTTGATTGAGCAAAAAATGTGGCCTCTAGAGTGCATACAAGGTTTTTATTAGATTTGACCCTGTGACCTAGTTTTTGACCCCAGTTGACCCAATTTCAAACTCATTCAAGATTTTATCAAGACAATCATTCTGACCAAAATTCAGGTTGATCAGGCAATAAACGGAGCCACAAGAGTGCCTACAAGATTTTTCTTTGATTTGACCCCGTGACCTAGTTTTTGACCCCAGTTGACCCAATTTCGAACTTGTCCGAGATTTCATCAAGACAATCATTCTGACCAAAATTCAGGTTGATCTGGCAAAAAATGTGGCCTCTAGAGTGCATACAAGGTTTTTCTTAGATTTGACCCTGTGACCTAGTTTTATATCCCGGTTGACCCAATTTAAAACTCATTCAAGATTTCATCAAGACAATCATTCTGACCAAATTTCAGCTTGATCGGACAATAAACGCGGCCACAAGAGTGCCTACAAGATTCCATCAAGACAATCATTCTGACTAAAATTCAAGTTGAACGGGCAAAAAATGTGGCCTCTAGAGTGCATACACGGTTTTTCTTAGATTTGACGACCTGACCTAGTTTTTGACCCCAGTTGACCCTATTTCGAACTCGATCGAGATTTCATCAAGACAATCATTTTGACAAAATTTCAGGTTGATCAGGCAAAAAATGTGGCCTCTAAAGTGCATACAAGGTTTTTCTTAGATTTGACCCTGTGACCTAGTTTTTGACCCCAGTTGACCCAATTTTGAACTCGTCCTAGATTTCATCAAGACAATCATTCTGACCAAATTTCAGGTTGATCTGGCAAAAAATGTGGCCTCTAGAGTGCCTACAAGGTTTTTCTTAGATTTGACCCCGTGACCTAGTTTTTGACCCCAGTTGACCCAATTTCAAACTTGTCCGAGATTTCAATAGACAATCATTCTGACCAAAATTCAGGTTGATCAGGCAAAAAATGTGGCCTCTAGAGTGCATACAAGGTTTTTCTTAGATTTGACCCTGTGACCTAGTTTTTGACCCCAGTTGACCCAATTTCAAACTTGTCCGAGATTTCATCAAGACAATCATTCTGACCAAAATTCAGGTTGATCCGGCAAAAAATGTGGCCTCTAGAGTGCATACAAGGTTTTTTTTAGATTTTACCCTATGACCTAGTTTTTGACCCCAGTTGACCCAATTTCGAACTCGTCCGAGATTTCATCAAGACAATCATTCTGACCAAAATTCAGGTTGATTGAGCAAAAAATGTGGCCTCTAGAGTGCATACAAGGCAAATGTTGACGACGGACATCACACGATGCACGACTGACATCCACCTAACCACAATAGCTCACCATGAGCACTTCGTGCTCAGGTGAGCTAAAAAGAAGAAATTGCTTCTGACAAGCAATTTCTTCTTTATACACACTGTTTTCTATCCTACTGAATGTTGTTGTTTTTTTCAAATTTAATCTACTTTAAATTTTCGTCTGCAAAATCTTTGAATTTGGACAGGTCCAAAATTTTGTAAAACAGGAAAGGGTTAAACCAGAGTGTCAGATAGAGGAGTGGTATTTTGAATTTTAAATAGAAATAATTCAATAATAGTTTCTTCAATCCCAAGTTGTGGGTGCTCATTGGAATTATCTTGTCAAAACAATTCAAATGAATACATGTACAAATAACAGAGGTGATTACTTTTAGACTGGTCCTACCACCTCTTTTCTAAGACACCTGCTATTCAAAATCTAACTTTCTACCTAATCTTTAACAACTACCAATTAGGAACAGTCTTAACAAATGTCTTTTGATTATGGGTTGTACAAATTCTTCTTGATACTTCAATTTCATGATACAGTAAAATATCATGAAAACAATATGAAACTGTTTTAGTTTACCAAAGATAATACGGTGGAATCCTTTTAATAGCAACCCTGAATGATAGGAACTCATTTCTCAATGCAGGGATTGACACTAACTCCCGAGATCAAGGAGTCATTTGGACTCCTAACACCTGAAACAAGAAGTCTAAGCTCAAAGTATGTAGTCTGAACTTCCATAATAGGAAAACATTGTGGAAAAGAAGAAATTGCTTGTTATAAGCAATTTCTTCTTTTCCACAATGTTCTTCTAAAGAAGAGTTCTTTTTTAACTTAACACTACAGGATGCAAGCAAATATTTTCTTCAACAACTTTTGTAGTGAAAATATCTACAGTTATGGCAAGTGTTAGAAACAACACTGCTCTGTGCATGCATTAGTTTTTCAAAATTATCCCTATGACCTTTGGAGTCCTTGCAAATGGAAAGAGTCCCAACTGGTAAACAAGGAGTCTTGGTCTCCTGGACTCCCCTTAGTGTCGAACCCTGCAATGCAAATGACTTTGTGCACAAACAAGCTCCGGTAAATAGCAACTTCTGGACAATATTAACAAAAGGCTGAAAAATTTATAGTCACAATTCACAGGATTCCACCGTATGACAAATTTGTCTGGTACAAATTAAGTCTGTTTGTTTAAACAATTTAACTTTAGTGTTTTTCTGAGGTTTAGGTATGATTTTTTGATTATTCAAATAACCAGATGTATGTATTTGTATTACACAACAAAATAAAATTACATATATGCAATATCACAGCCCTCAATTTAAGTGGTTCTTTTTTAAGAACCTTTTTTATTTATTCATAAAGAAAAACAAGTTTTAACAGAATCAAAATAAAAGTTTAGGAGGGGAGGAGTCATACAAAACTATTATATATATATTTATGATATGTATAACGACTACAGTTAATTTGTTCAGTCCCACTTGCTCAGGATCATAAACCTTGTCTTATTCAAAAAGTGAATTTCTGTGGGTCAGTGCAAAACTTTTGTAAAAACATCACCTGTCAGGCGAAAAGGGAGAATCTGGGAAGTGCACAAAATGTCGACCCTAGTAACAAGACCGTTTGGATAACGCAAGCTTAGAAGGGTCCAAAATACCCATTTAACCTCTGGTGGATCAAATCTCTTTCAAATATTCATTTTACACAGTTCCCAGAATGTCCTTTTTGCATATTGGGTCATAATGATACAGTTGATCATAAATAATTGCAGTAAAATTTTCTTGGCCGACAGGGGCCTATTTTACTAAACATCTTACAATCAATTTTTGATCAAATTAAAGTTGCTTCTACAGTAGTAACTAAATATGGAATTCCGCCATGCACAATCTCATTTGAATTGTCTTCTGAAGACGACTCAAATGAGATATTACACGGCAGATTGTAACAATAACCAGGAGCAATTTGTGACTAACAATTAATTTTTCGTAAGAAGTTTAGTAAAATGGGCCCTAGCCCTCTAACCTTTAACAGTTTATCAAAGTTTTAGACTAGTCCAAATTCAAAGATTTAACAGACAACATCAGAGAGTAGGCACAATTGAAAAAATTACAATCCTTTTTGACAGGAAATATTGTGGTAGAGAAGAAATTACCAAATCTGGGTTTGCATGGGAAAGGGTTAAGTCGCCCTTTGACCCATAACTATGCATTGTTGAAAATTTCTATTTCAAAATAGTTTTTAACCATTGATTAATTTCAGTTATCAAACATAGTGGTAATCAAAATATTTGCTTCTTAAAAGCAACTCCTAAAATTTCAAAAGGTTTTCCCAAGTTTGATTTTATTCATGTGCATATAAAATCATAAGGGCTTTCATTGAATAGCTTTGTTATGGATTCAAAATAATTTGTTATCAACAAATAAATTCTCTTGGCCACAATATTTTCTTCCCTTTTTAACACTTAATTTTATTTCAAGCACACTTTGTAATGTTGTTTAAAATCTCTTCACGCCTAAGACTAGGTTGTCAAAAAGACTCCAGCCCTACATGTAGGATGACTGTTTGTAAATAATACCTACTATGCATCTGCACTTGCAATCAAAGTGGGGTAGAATGGACAGGGCCGTGATTCAACAAATAATTGATCATACAAGTGGAACATTTTCACATGATTTGAGACAGTTCTACTAATTTTGATGAGTTAGTGCATTAAAATTGTAAGTGTAAATTAGGGACACATACACTTAGAACAATTTTGCCCAAACTCACCAACTTGACTATCCTACACTGCCTCTTTTACAAGAAACCAACAATTTCTAGTAGATAATATAATAGAGATTATGAAGATGCTCAATGGATGGGTGACCATCAGTAAACTTTTGACTTGCACAACAATGGGATAGTTGTGGTTGTGGACCCGTAACAGTTCTGTAACATTTCAGAACTCATGATCTTTCACAATGTTAACCGAGGCTTCCTAATGAAATCATTAGGAAATCTTGGTTAACACTGTTACAGCTCATGACTTACAAAATGCTGTGAAACTATTATTTTGTGATGGTGTTTTATTTAAAGAGATCAATTAAATATTTTCCAAATAAGAAATGAAAAAGTCACAGAAAAACTAATGTTATATCAATCGTCAGTCAGAAACAGTTGTAACTGTCTATAAATCTATAGGCTATTACAACTCTTTTGCTCTGAGCCATTGATCTTTTTCTGATATATTCATATGCAACTTCAAAAGATTTGCTTTGAACCCTCAAATTAGTTACAGGCTTTTATATGTTAGCACAAAAAAATGCTATGTATAGCAAAACCATAGCAACAACAAATAGTAACAGTACAGCATATACGTTGGTCCTAAACCTACAAAGCACAATTTGGTTTTTGGAATGTAATTCGGTTAGTATAATGAGATTGGATTGACAATAAACATGACAATCCCTTTTTATCTCCCTTTATCCCCATGAATTTAATATTGAAACAGTTCATATACAATCAATATTATTGACAATAATGTTGAACCAATATATTGATAAATATGCAGTATTGTCTACACATGACCAATATGCAGTCTTTTCTACACATGATCAAAAATATTGTTAATCAATTAAATTGACAATATTTTTGATAATGTAAGAGCAAAATTGAAAATTTATCAATACTTATATATTGATTCAATAATATTGTCATTAAATCTTATAGTGTATGGGAAGTTTTAAGTGAAAAAAATCTACTATCTCAATGATCCAATTCATTATTTAAGGAAGAAACTTTGTAATGCAAGACTTTTGAATCAGTCTGAATTAGGAATTCCAAAAATGCAAAACATATTGGGAACACCACGCATTAAATTTTTAAGAACTGCTATGGCAATTTCATTGTCATTAATTCTGCTAGCAATTTCATCATTTTTGGAATGATATGAAATAAACTGATAAAATCTGATTTGCCTATTTCAAAATTGCACTTATTTCTGCTTCAACCTGAATATATCAAACAAGAAATAATTTTATACTATTAAAGCTTCCCTCCAATTTGTTGACCATAGTTTTTAAAATGGAGACGATTTTTGTGCGAGTGTGTGAAAAAATATGAGATGTCCCACTTGATTTCTGAATTAAACAAAAATTAATAAATAACCGAGCAGGGCAAAGGAAAGACAAATTGGGATTAGAACACTTATAACATGATAAATTTTGTGATAAGATTTGTTCGATGATGACAAATGAGGATCTCAGTTGGGTCTGGTATTTGACGGTAATGTTGCTGAAAGTGACTTCGTGGACCGGTTTGCTGCACCAAACGAGGAATACTGTTTAGTGTTGCGATTGGATGACCTGAAATGAAACATGATAATCATTAATCAAGATTTTCTATTTTCTTTCATTTTCGAATATTTATCTTCTATGAGCATTTTTTATTAACTTTAGCCTTACACAAATACATAAAATACGCTTGTAAAGCAAAAATGCCCCAATTGTAGACTTCTTCGTAGGTTTAACCTTCCTCAATGACCTTAACATGTAAGTTAACCCTTGTCTTGCTGAATAAATTGGCTAAAAATCGTCATCAAAATCAAAGGGCAAAAAGCACTGAAAGTAAGTCATGTTTTATTTGAAAAACTAGATTTATTGACAACTCTGGTTTGAAAGTGAGAAACAGGTGGTGTAGACTAAGATCAGGTTGCACATATGTGCAGGCTGATGTTGGTCTATAGCTCCTGCCAAAGCAGGAATATTCCGGGTTCAGCATGACAAGGGTTAATAATAGCAATATTTTCACTAATGTATATCAAAGAAGGCAATTACATAACAGTCGCGCTGGCATATACGCATGGGTTTCATTACAAGAATCAAATAGATGAACAATATATCACCAGCACAATTAAAAGCTTATTAAGACAATCAGATGCTTTGACATTTCATACAGAAAACCCCACTAACAATCTCTTTATATGCTGCTTCACATTCAGATTTTGATATTAAATATAAAAAAACCTCCAAAAATGAAGCATAAGTCCGGTTTTAATGCAGTTTAATCCAAGCTTAACATGTTGTGGAGTAAAATTGAACGGTTGAAGCACCTAATGATTCATTTTTGGTATTTCTTTAAGCAGTACAACCATGACATCCATTCTGAGTCTCCAGCTGCTAATTACACTTAGGTTTATAATTAACCAACCATTTACTGAATAAAAATGTCAGAAAGGATGTGTGTCGCCATCAGAGATTGGGCCTAAGACCCCATGATTGTGAGTCTAACACGCTATCAACTGCTCTTTGATATCCGTATTATGAATGACTTTAACTTATTTGATTGAAAATATGTTTCAAGTGAATAAATTCCGTAATACCAGATTTAAAATTCATAATACATCTTATAATTTGAAATGAAAAAAATCTTTTTGATTATTTGTGCATTAATATGACAATTAGTGAATATCATGAAACATAAAATGATATATGGGAGTGTAGAGCTATAGGTAATCTGTTTCAGTTGGATTCTTAGAATTCTAGTTCAACGTATCTCTTCAAGACCTTTTCATCGAGGGCCAACTTATTTCTGACCCAAACCCTACCCGGGTGAAGACTGGTCCTACTTTCAACTATCAGAATAGCCTATTCTAGGCTTTTCTAATAGTCGATAGTTGGACAAGTCTAGAGCTGGTAGCCCAATATCTGAGAGATACGCTGATATAGTGGGCAACAATACCCGCCCGTGGTCAGAAATAAGTTGGCCATGAGATCATTCTCACAGTACCTGAATGTAGCATTTACCATTATACTACATAACTACAGAAGATAAAGGGTATTTTAGATTCATATATTTCAATAATACTTTGATAAAACCCTTTAATGTGGGTACTCATTGGAATCTGATGTGATGATTCAAAACAGTACCCACAAGATTGGGTGTCACTGAGGAATTACAATTTTAGACTTGATTTGCCCCTCTTATATAGACCTCTTAGGGTACATAGCAAACTTCAACTGTCTTAACCCTTTCCTGTTTTAAAAAATTTTGGACCTGTCCAAATTCAAAGGTTTTGCAGGCGAAAATTAAAAGTGGATTAAATTAGGGTAGCAAATAGTGTGGAAAAAGAAGAAATTGCTTGACAAAAGCAATTTCTTCTTTTTTCACAATGTTTTCTCAATCGTAAAATCATAGGCACGTAAAAAGCAGGGACTAAACAGCAAAGGGTTAACTCTCTTTTACCAATAGCTCTTTGGATACACAAAACAATAACAAATCAAGCAAAAAAGGAATTCAAATTATATGTATATCAATATATATTGGACATATAGCAAGTAGTTAAAATCTTTTGATGCATAATTGCCCAAAATACAGTTGTAATATTATACAACAAGAAGAAAATGCTTAAAGATATCTTGTAATCATTGAAAGTAGATACCCACTCTCTGATTGTTTGAATGTGGTTTAACGAGGTTTTTAAGAATTTATAAGTCATATTGCATAATGCTAAGGCACCTTACAATGGATTCCTTGTATTTCTCACAACAATAATACCTGTTCATCCTTTTCTAGCCTCCACCTGCTATCCCACATAGGTCTATGCTTATCAACCCACTGGTGGGAGACAATTTGTCGAAAGAAGAAAAAGTTTTGTAATCAGGGATTGACCCACACTGTGTTCTTTAGCTGTGATTTAGTGTTTAATAGCATCTTTAGTTTAAGAGTAACAGTAAATCAGACACAATTGAAAAAATACAAAAGACTCATAATAAAGCATACTTAAAAATAATCGTTTATTCATTATTAAGATTTGTTAGATAAGAATGAAAGTATTAGTATGTTCCTTTAAATCTTCTGCTATTTTCTTGTTTAGTCAAAGTTAATAATCATCTTTCAACCTTTAATGACCCAACATATAAACTGCAGACAAAACTGAAATATGTTTCTATCTAAGTTAAAGGTAAATTACTTCCCTTGGTTTCATGACGAAACAACATGTGTTTGTGGAACATAAATGGTAATATTCCTCGAAAACTGACCTTGGTATCTGTAGATGCCTACCAGTAAGATGTATTATCATGCTATATATAAGCAATTATAAATCTTTAATTTACTTTAAGCAGTTTGAAAATTGTTTACTTTTGAGTCGAGTTTTGAGAAGTTTGACTGTAAAAATGTATCCATATGATGATGATATGAGGACATACAAAGTGTTCCCAGTGAAAAAATCAATCAATGTCTGAAATAAACTAGATCTGCCAAAAAAGCAGACTAATACCCCCATCAGTAATTTGCCTATGTATGGGCAACAACTGTACAAAGTATAATAATTCTAGGGTCACTTCATTTTTGATTGTGTGTTTGTCTGAATTTGGCTTTTAAGTTACTTTAAACAATCATTAAGTTATAACGTGGCAGCTGGAGCAGTTAGCAATGGGTTCCTGGTATTTCTCACACCAGCACTACCATTACATCCTTTCCTAACCTCCAGCTGCTATACCACATAGATTTACCATTATTGACTGGTTAGAGACAAATAGTTGGAAAGGATGAGTGCCACTGTTGGGGCACTTCATTTTTGAATAAGAGTCTGAAAACGAAAAAGGTCTACAGACAGATGGATTGACAGACAGACAAACATGGAGAAACCAATATACCCCTCTACTTTGTAGGTAGGGATATAAATGTTATATCTGCTCTATTCTCAGTTTGTGATCAGAACCACAAAACGTATTTTAGGCAGTTTTTCCTAACCAACATCGGCTACTGAATGTAACTTTCTAATTTTTTCTATAATACTTGTTCTTTTCAAAGCACTGACAGCCCTGATTGACTCGGGAATATTTTTTTATACACAAGAGATACAATAAATATTACACATAATGCAATTAGTCATTCCATTCCCAAAGCTAAATAAAGTTACCTCAGCGTTTCTTAGGAACTCTATTATGCATGTAAATAAGAAAATAAAAAGAAAATAATGGAATTGAGTTGAATTTCCATTTAAACATTTATTTTCTGCATGATAAAATACATAACTAATATGGTCACAACAAAAAAACCCTTTACCAAATACTGCTAAATTTTAAAGGCTGAAAACTTAACAGCTTCACACCATTTACTCTTCCAAACAATTCTGATTCTATTGTTTGACTATGTTTTCTAAAAAGAAGTCAATCAGACAGTGTATTTATAGATAGAAAGATTGTGGAAAGTGTGATCTAAGTCCACTGATGTGCAAATGTTCAAAACCTTCCCTTCACACATGGCATACTGGTACCTTTATACGAAAAAGGCTCCACCTTTACTGTTAATATAACAAGAAAATATTGAATGTATTGGAACAGTTTACTTTTCTAAATTATGAGGCATATCTAGTGTTGGGCAATTGGTTCCAAAACATAACCAATTATCAATTTTAGTCGAGAAGAGAAAAATCACTGATCTATACTACAATATATTTCTAAGAAATTAATACAATAATCATTGAACCTACACTGTGGCATAACAAAGACATTGATTACCTAATTTCTTAAAATTTATGCATTGATATTGTCTTATGGAATAATTTTTAAAACTTCTTATCTTTGTCTTTTGATAATGAAAACCAATTGGTATATGGTTCAGGTTGTATTCTTTAGCATTTCTGAAATAGACCTACACTAATTCATTGGTAGTTAGAGAGTGTCACTTGCACCAATGGTTAATTATAGGTCCATTCTTAGAGTTAGTCCAAAAATAAATTGTTTTTGTTAAGTAGAAAGGATGTGACCAGAAAATAGGAAGTGTCCCAGACTTAGATATGTTACATTACATGGCTGCAATTTACAAGTTACAAAGCAATTAAGCGATTATGAGATTTCTTTACAGATATTTCTCGTTATAGGTCCAAACCAATTGATTATCAATTAATCAGCCCAACAATCGGTATATCTAATACTCAAAGGCATAAAAACAGTGAACAATTTTGTGGGGTACTGGTGATCACATTTTACAATACACTGTGATAAATAGGAATAGGTCATTTGATATAATGAAGATTAAATGTATGAATCGAAATAACTTGTGAGTCTACAAAAAAAAATTGATACATTGTTGGTAAATTTGAAAATCAAGATAAAGAACCCTTGGAAATAGTGTCACAATATCAACTAACTATTAATTGAAAAGATGTCATAATTCCAAGGATATTGCAGTTTTGAAATAATTTGGTGATACATGTATATGATTTTTTGAATGGGGATCAATGCTACCTTTAACAGTATTCTCGTCATATTCAGCTGCTTATGTAACTTGGATTCATGAAATCCAACCATTAAGGATTTTATATGACCTACATCACAGGAGTGACATTACCCAGTTGAATATTTTTTATTACATGAGTGTAACTACACTAGTGGAATGATTGAGGGTTTTATGCTGCTTTTAACCTTGTTTCAGTCATATGGCAGCTACTGGAGCACCTAACAATGGATTCCTGGTATATCTCACACCAGTACTTCCATCACATCCTTTCCTAGCCTCCAGCTGCTATCCCACATAGGTCTACAATTATCAACCCACTGGTGTTTTTGATAGCCTAGCTGCACAATGAATGCCGCCCAACCTTAAAAGAACTAGCTACTTAATTACTATAAAAATATTTCTAGTACTTCGATATAAATAGACTGAAGAAAAAATAGGCAGTTCAAACCTGCTACTGGATTTAAGTGAAAAGACAACATAAAAAGATAATAAATAAAGCTACAAAGTGAAGACCTTTCAGAAACTATACAGTTCTTCTTCCCCTTCATAATATACTGTCTGCCATTTATATCTTTAAAGCAAAACAAAACAACAGAATATTTATAGTTGGGAATGAGATATGACAAAACTATAGCAGTCAAGAATAAACTAAGCCTAACAGAAGTAAGCTAGATACATCATCATAAAACAGGACAACTTTGTTTTTTATCAAAGTAAAGAAAGTGACAGAGATTCGAGTCAAAGTTATACATGGATTTTTCTAAATTTAATCTATATGCTTAAGGATTCATTAGATGCAGAAATGATGTGATCCAAAACTACAGAGTTTTAATGACAAAATTTAGGAGGCTATCACACTAATCTTAAAGTTGGATGTCCAAGTATGAAAAACAACAAAGTGAAAATACTAAATAAGTGCAACGCCTAAGGGTGCCTATGGTCGGCTGTTGAGTGCTGGATGGTGGGAAGAAGGGGCACAATTTGTTCAAAATGCATCTAGTTATCCCCCTTGATAGTAAAGGTTGTTTTTTTGGTGGTGAACATGTGTGCCTAGTTTCAAGTAAATGCTTTCAGTAGAACCAGAGATATCACAAAATGTCAAAGTTTTCGCTAGACGACGATGACAACGAAAACAACCGAGCTAAAAAATAAGCTAGGTATAGTTACAGTTCTATCGTAATGCACTCCCTAATCATAAGAGGAACAAGTGAACAGGACATAAGATGACAGATTATATGTTATGGACACAAAAGTAGACACTGCCTCCATGTCTTTCCACTGACATATAAAAAGCTGTTCATGGAAATTTCCTTTACCTTAGAAACCTTTGAGCAAATGTTTCACATGGCTTGAACACATGATTTTGAGGATAGATTTATAATTTCTTGCAAAGTACTGTTGATCTTCAGTGAAAAGAGGATAATAGTTTGTCGATAATTTTACTGGTTTGGAGATACGTTTACCTTGTATGATAATCTACCAATACTTCTCAACAATCCAACAAAAAAGCATTAAAGAAAGATTTTTTTCTGAAAATGAAAAATGGGTAAAGTTTAAAGAAAATATTTCACATACCCAAGAGTGCCTGAACTAGCTATGCCCTTTTTGGATATTTTCTTACTAAGATGTAAAACCCATTTCTTCTGGTTTTCTGTGGTTTCAGCTAACAGCAGTAACTCTTTTGCTTGAATGTTCTGATCAAAATTTACTGAAAGAGAACAAGTAATTTCCCAATAGTTGGCAATATCATGGGTTCAAAATTTAATGAGAGTAACCTACAGAAAACTGATCCCACAAAAATCTCTATTTAACTATCCATAAAGGAACTAACAGGTTTATTAATTAGATGGGTATTATAGATTTCATACACATAAATTAGAAATGTCATATTACCTTTATCACTGACCAGATTTATGCCAAGATTATAAGAATTTATAAACAAGGCTGTTGCTAGGTTAATTGACTCACCTCATTTTAACAACAAAGATTTAGAGGTATTCGTAAAACTCAAATGCCTCTAGAAGGCAATTTTTTTTACCTTTGAAAATTTACCTTGCAATTGACGAGATGAACATTCATGCTAATTAACCCATATTGTAACTAAAATAATGTTTAAGCAATGGGAAAATATAATATATATATAAAAATATATATATATTAACTCATATTGTAACTAAAATAGCGTTGAAGCAATTGGGAAATATTTAGTTGGCTGGTTAAGTTCTTGTAGACAAACAGACAGATAGACACAATTAAACTTTAAGCCCCCAATCTATTGATGCAAGGACATATAAACATTCTGGAATTATCTCCTCAATATAGAATTTTAGATGAGTTTAAGATAAAGTTACCTTTACAATATGCAAGGAATTCTTCATTTTTATCAAAATGTTCTTTGTGGACTTTGGTGTGGCAACCTAAAATAGAAAATCATGATGAAAACTTGAAAGAATGTGTAGTAGTTTCAATTCTATATTTTTGTTTATAATATGTCCTGCGTCGCGGGAGTGAAATAACCGCATTGAATATCTTTGATATTACACGGGTGTTATTACACTTGTGGATACTATGCAAATGAGCTCAGAGCGAATAGCAACGCTATCTTGTATCCGCAAAAATGATGTCATAATGTATATGTTGTGATGTCAGTTTTAAACAGTGTTATAAGTTTCACGGTAAACAATTCCTCACAAAAAATCAGGTCATATTATAAATAGAATATAAAATTTGTGCTCATAAAATACAGAATTTATTAAACTCGTCATCTATAAACAGATAAAAACTTTTCACAGCCTCGTTTTTATCTATTTATAGATAACTTGTTTAATAAATTCAGTATTCCATGACCACTCATTCAAAATCTTCTATTTTTTTCATTCAAAAAAATTCAAATGCACACATAAGTATATCCAAAAATTTCACACTATTGCATTGTTAGACTCTGATCAGCCTGTGAATCTGCAGTCTGACAAGAGTATTTGCTGCACACTCAATATGTAGCTTCTAGCTCATAGACTATGTTCACAATTACAGAATATATTTCATGCATTATGTTGCTTTTCAGGCTGCTCAATGATTGTCAATCATGCACAAATAATATTGTAGGAAAAGTTATGCATGGTCTCAAATTGCTTGCTGGTTACACATTCCAGAATAACCTAAAATTCCATGTTTGTCCCTAATGAACTACTTATAAAGTCCTGACCATTTTCACATTAGAGATTCAATATTTGATTACAACAAATTATTTTCTAAATAAAAGAACTTGTTGTCAACATAACTTGTAATTTATAAGGGTTTCCTTTACCATGAACTGAGTAAGTTGGCGAGAACCCGTACTTGGTGAGAATTGGTCTCTTACCAGTAAGCTATCTTCATTGAAGCATAACTTTTATCGAGGGAGCAGGCCGAGGATTCTATTTTTAGTATTGATAATGCAAGGGTAGATATTAAAAGCTTTACACAATGCAATAGGAATTAGTTTTTTTTTCAATGGTCTCTAAATGGATTCACGATAAACGCACAGCTGATTTAATAATGTGCCGACCCTTTAAAATGAGGATTACCTGTGCCAACAGCCTTCTGTTTTTTGTGGCATGAACCATTTTGAAGCGTGAATCCTGTAATCTCTCGCCCTAGATTCAGCTCTGATCTTGTATTTAAAAACCAGGTGAAGGATTTCAATAAAGAATTGCAAGAAAAGGATCTTTTACTACAACAAATGGTTGGTTCAACATGATATAAACTTGTATTACTTACGTCTACACTCCATGGCTGGAGGCGGGTGTAACATATGCCACATAGACTTATTACAGGAATCACAGGTGGTGGGGGTACGGAAATGAAACTCTACAAACTCATGCCCTTTATAGTCTATAGAGTGAGGTTTGACCTGCAAATAAACACGGTAAACAGATCCTTTACACTAAATCTGCAGAATTTTCATTCTGTTTCAAAACAAGGTGTGTTTGTGAAACATGAATGCCCCCGTAACGGCATTTTTTTCAAAGTTTGACCTTGACAGATGACCTTGACCTTGTCACATGACCTTAACTTTGGTACCAGCGGATGCGGATCATTGAGATCTATCATCATGCCAAATATTAGCTTTGTATCTTGAATAGGCTTGTAGATATTGGCAAGGTTAAGTTTTCGGGTTAAGTTTTGGGACAGACGGACGGACGGACAGACAGACAGACGGACAGACAGACAGACAGACATGAGTAAAACAATATGCCCCCGATCTCTTGATACGGGGGCATAAAAATTGCCAATTTCTAAGATGTTTCAATAAGTCTGGTTCAAGATTTGAACAATATACCTAAGAGATGAAGAGTAATTGTTGATTTCATTAAGGTATGAAACCAAAACCCTATCACACTCTATGAATACACGAACAACCAATTTTTCAGCACTCATTTAAGGAATCAACAGCTTTAAACATACATGTTTTTCACCAGATCAGGATTAAACATATTAATCTGAGAATGTGCGCATGTCCAAAAGATCATACCATTGCAATTTGGCTAAATTTTGCAAAGTTATTTCAGAGGTGTTTAAATGAAATGTCTAAATACACTCACATCCATGGCTCAGCGCAAAACAGTTGTAACTGCTTATATGTTTATAGGCAGTAACAACTGTTTCACGCTGACCCATTGACATGCAAGACAACATGCCATAAAAATAGCCACCCTCTAGACATTATCCAGTAGAGATAAAACAAAAGCTCCACCTACGGGTGCAATGCTCTGCTGCAGGCACTGGAAAATGCAAAAAATCTCACAAAAGGGTCAACACTCTTACGTATTTGCTTCAAGAGTTATCCCCTCAATAGTCTGGATAGCTCTTGTGATGGTGAATACACATGATACACATGTCAGGCCAACACGAACACAAGCAATGCCAATGTGATCATAATACCTCAGGTTTTCGCCGAAAACAGCCGAGCTAAAAAAAGATGTATTTAGAATTTACCTGATTAGTTTCAACAGCAGCTTCAGATGATTTGCGATTTTCTCCTTCAGTGGCATATAGCACCTGTAAGAGATTCAAGAGGGTTTGTTAAATATCATTAAATGGAAATAAGGCAGCTTTGTAACACTTATCCTCGCATCATTGACATTAATAGCAACAGAACAACCTCCTATGGGTGCCTATGCCTGGCTGTTGAGTGCTGATAGGTGGATAAAAATTTAAGTAAAAGGGGCTTAATTGCACAAAATGCATCTAGAGTTATCCCCTGCCAACTACAACAAGGACTATGCCAAGGCTATAGCAAAACCTAGGGTTTTCTCCTACAAAAATGCTTCAAGAGTTATCCCCCTCGATAGCCTGGGTAACTCTTGTGATTGTGAATACACATGCCAAGTTTCATGAAGATATCTTCAATAACAACAGAGATAAGACCAAGATTAAAGTTTGTCAGGCCAACCAGAACTACACCAAGGTGATCATTATACCTTGTGTTTTCTCCGAAAACAGCTGAGCTAAAAATGCAAGTAGAAAGCCATGAATGGCTTGAGTTGCTCCACAGGCTTGAAATTCTTGATATAGCAAATCGAAGTTTTGACTAGATTTTTAGATATTTTGTTTCTTCTGATGTTGACATAATTTTCAAAGTTTCCACTATATAACATGTAGAGAAATGACCTCCACCCATAAAAGACATTTTTTTCATAAAACGATAATAGTTTTTGGCCAAATGATAATAAGTCACCTAATGATCATACTAATGAAGTTTGATTGATATCCATCAATTACATTCTGAGAAAATGATTTTCAAAATTCCCACTATATAACATATAGAGAAATGACCTCTGCCCATAAAATACATATTTTTCATCTGATCACAATAATTTTTGGTAAACTGATAAACGGTCACTCAATGATGATTCCAGTGAAATTTGGTTGATATCCATCTATTACATTCTGAGAAAATGATTTTCAAAATTTCCATCATATAACATATAGAGAAATGACCTCCACCCATAAAATACATATTTATCATCCGATCACAATATTTTTTGGTAGACTGATAAAAGGGTCACCCAAGGATCACTCATGTAAAATTCAATTAGTATCCATCAAGTAGAATCTGAGAAAACTCACTTTTTGCCATATTTGGAAATTAGCCACGCCCATTAAACCCATGTTTTTCATT
Organism: Fragum whitleyi; assembly: GCA_948146395.1. NCBI lineage: Eukaryota > Metazoa > Mollusca > Bivalvia > Cardiida > Cardiidae > Fragum > Fragum whitleyi. Next base: position 27,375,202 of record OX411548.1, on the reverse strand, counting down.
AGATCAAAATTTCTTGAACAACTTTGAAAGAGGATCACCTAAGGATCATTCCAGTGAAGCTTGGTTGAAATTCATCCAGTAGTGTCTGAGGAGAAGATATCTAAAGAAAAAGATAACGACCGGATGCAAAGACTGACGGACGCACGACGGACACAACGCCATGACAATAGGCCCAGTGGCTTTCAGCCAGTGGAGCTAAAAATTGTTTGTTACAAGCAATCTCTTTAAATTTGCATTGTGTTTTTCCTTACCTATTTCTTAAGGATTTCAATAAGAGGATTTGTGGGAGAATAAGTTTAAAACTTCTTTCAAGACTTATTCATATCATTGTTTCTTTGTAGAAATGATAGCACTTAACTTTCTTCAGTAACTAACCTGGAAAATTCTAGGAATATCTTTAGCATCAGCTCTATATACATCCCCTTGGGTAACTGAACGCACATGGTAAAGTTTTCTAGAAAATAGAAAAGAAATCTTATCAGACAAGGTATGACTCAGAAATTTTTACATTGATATTTTTTCAAGAGAATCATAAATTGTGATTCTTTCTCTTGAAAAATACATAAATATTCTTAAGAAATTAGATTTCTTCATTGTAAGGTTGTGGCTCTTACTCCCAGAATGACTCCTGGAATTTTTCACACCAGTACTAGCATTTCATCCTTTCAAAGCCTCCAGCTGCTATCCCACTGAGGGATATGATTATCCACCCATTGCTGGGAGACGTAAGTTGGAAATGTGATCCAACCAGGATAAAGCGCCAAACATCCATGAATGAGGGTTGGGGTCCCCATGCGCTATAAACTGCTATATGACAGCCGCCTAACGGACACTTTGAAGCAGTTTCATCAATATCCCTGGTGTAAGAAGGAAAGGAAATTTATTGAGAAAATTAGACAATCAAACTGTGCACTAGGAACACTTGCTGATTGTATTTAGGAATTTTAAGTCGGCAAATATCTACAAATTGTATATCCAGGAGCTAGTGCAAAACTATTGCAAGTGCCTATAAATGTATTGGTACTTACAACTGTTTAACACTGATCCCTTGGTATTCAGAACACAAACAAGATAATCCAAACCACAAGCTGACTACTTCTTCACTTTCTACCAGTCATACTGTTTTCAACTAAAATGTATTTACTTACTCTATATCTAAGACTAGAACTGGCGTAGATTTTTGTTTATCAGCCTCGCTGTCATAAAATAGCACCTTTCTTGAACTCACTACCACATACTGTTTTCTCCACCCATACTTCTTTATATTCTGTTTGTTAGGAATGGATAGCCAGCCCTCCATATGACTTTCTGAGGGAGCTGGAGAAAAAAATTTTTACTCAGCTTAAAATTCATCCTTCAATGAAATTTGAGCCTGTGCGTAACAATTTCACATGTGCACGAGATACAAACGTTCAGCCTCATAGACAATGAAACATTGCTAAAGGAATAAATGCTGACAGCCAGAAGAGGGATTGAACCTTATCTATCTTATATGGCTCCTTGTGAAGACTCTGGTCAGACTGGGTGGATGCGCAGTCAGGCCAGAGCCTTTGCTTTAGGCAAAAAAGAAATTGTTGGAAATGTGACACACAGGCTCATTTATCAAAGTCTTGGACACACCTTTACCATTGTTTTATTCTAACCAATATGAATATCTTTACCTAATTAATCTAATATTTTCACCCGTATAATTTGAAATTTTGATTTTGCATTATTTCAAGATATGTTGAAGCCATGTGTTTTCAACAGACATGATATTACCACAATCCTTTGACCTAGCATAATCTGTATATTCTGTTGACACAGAAATTGATTGATTGAATGGAATTTAACACCGCTTTCAACATTACTTCATTATATCGTAGCGGCTGGAGCACCTAACAATGGTTTCCTGGTATTTCTCTAACCAGTCCAACCACCACATCCTTTCCTAGCCTCCAGCTGCTATCTCACATTGGTTTACGATTATCAACCCATTGGTGAGAGACAAATAGTCAGAATGAATGAGTGCCGCCGTCTGGGATCGAACCCGGGTTCCCTAGATTGACAGTCCGACCCGCTACCAACTGCGCTATGACAGCGGCTGTTGATGTTGACACAGAAAGCAACTTACCATTAGAAGATATACTAGTATTATGTATCAATGAAGTATCCCCATCCTCCAAGCTCCCACTGTGTACAGAGGCTGTATCTAAATTAGTTACAGACAATTTTTGTTGTAACAGTTCTATTTCACTGTCTTTAGCGTCTAACTCCATTTGTAGTTTATTCCGAGTCTGACCCTCCTCATATAGGGCAGCTTGAGTCTCGGACAAATCTCTCTGGAATTTCTCCACCATCTTACTATACTTTTCTCTTTCCTGTAAAAATGTAAAAATTTCCATTATTGTTTTTAATCATTCAATGAAGCCTGTATTGACCTGATATCACCAGACTGATAACATAACATGATTTCAGGCAGTCTAATTTTAGAAACAATTTGCATACACTTTTACATTTCTTTAATTTCTTTGATTTTTAAGGGTTTATTATAATTTTGACCTGAAAAAAGATTGCATGATAAATACACATGTAAGTGTCTTTAAATATCAATGTTATCTGACAATGTTATCACAGCTGCAAGAAATTATCATGACGAGGCTTTGCTGAGTCATGATAAATTCTCCAAACCTCGACCAGATAAAATTTTTATTTTAAGACACTAATATGTTATTCTCTATACCCATATCTATTTTTAGTTAAGTAGCACTTAAGGTATTTGTAACTTAAGAAACTTTCTAAGAATTTGTCTAAAATCTAAACATGCAGAAGCAAATTCAAATACTAAGTTTTAGCAAAGTAAATTTGAGACTTTTTTGGGGATAGCATATTGTCAGACAAACAATCTAAAGATAATTGTTTCAACATGTTGGCTTTTTTTTTTCATCATTTTTGTTGATGCTGTTGTTCCTTCTTTGCAAAATAATGTCTTTCTTAAATTTATTGACATTGAAGTCAAGCAATGTCTTATATCAAAACAAATATTACACTTGCCCAAATTTTTAACTAATTTCCAGCACCTAAATTTTCATTTTTAAAGTATTGGGTATTTGAACCTGCCTTAAGAAATTAAAGCTCTCACCATTCCTAATTCTTGTTGAAGTTTCCGACATTCCTTTTCCTTCTTTTTCAACTCCTGGGCAGAAGCTGTGTTCTTTTTGTTACCTTGGTTACGGAACTCTTTTCTATTCATAATTTCAGCAAGTTTATTGACTGCTTGTTCTTTCTTCATTTTTTCTTCTACTAAATTTTTCTTTAATTTTTCTACATCTTCATTCATGACTGGCTTGGCCTGCATGTTTCTCAAATCTGTAAAATGCAAGTTCAATGTCTACAAATCTTTACAAATCTTGTGATTGCAAACTTTTAGTATCTATATCTTAAAATAATTATAAGTCAAATAATTGTCAATAAGACCTTTTTAAAATCTTCTACTGATTTATGTTGTTGTAACCTTCTGTTTTTTTGTTCATGTACCCCCTTTTTTTCTCTGATTCTGATTCATCTATGCAGAAGGATAACAAATCTTATTTATTCAATTATCTTCTTAATGTAAATATAAATGATATAAAATTTTACCATCAGATAATTTCTTTAATCTATTGTTCAGGTCATCCTTTTCAGCCTGCATTGAGTCCATACTCTTTTGATATTCTCTTTTTGTATCCTCCAACTGAAAGCAAGAAACAAAGTATTTTTCACAAATATACTTACAAATACAGATGGACAGATAAGAGGGAGTAAAGTCATTCTGAAATATTCATTTCTCAATGAGATCTTGTGTCGTGGGTACTCATTTAAATTGTCTCAAATGAGTATGGACAACAATTGCATTACACCCCTCTATCTGGGGCTATGAAAGAAATTACAAAAGTTTTATTTTATTTTATTCTATTGCACCATTGCATGTTTCTTTTTCACGATAGATTCAACCAATTTTTGTTTGTATCTGATATTAACCAAGCAAATGTCTCACCTGACACTTCTAGACTAGGATCAGATACTATTCAATTATTTAATTATTAATTCACTTCTTCCAACATATAAAGCAATATCTTACCATTGTGACAACACTATCTTTCTTGGCAAGTTCACTTTTATGTCGTGAAAGTATTTCCTTAATTTCTAATTCTAACATAGTTTTCTCTTTCTCTACATCTGACAGCTGCTCCTCTGCTATAGTTCTGGCTAATTGTTCTGAATCTGCTTTAGCCAAGGCTAACTGTAACTGGCTACCAAGGGAATCTCTGTAATAATATCAAGATGGTATTAGAAATTTACAATCTTAAATCACAAAATACCTTGAAATTAAAAATTCCAGCTCTGAATCAAGAAATTAAATCTACATTTTATAACAACGTAAAATTTGAAGTTCTTTATTTACATTTTATGCCTAAATTGAAATCTGCTACCTTGGACAAACTGACGTAACTCAATCAAACAAATATTTTACAATATTATGAAACATTCTTGGGTTGGATATCATTCTTAACTGCTTTATTCAAAATTTGTTTTGGGTGGTAATTCTATATTTTGGGATTAAATATTTCCTCAGAGAAATGGTGTCAACCAAGGATGTAACTACCATTACACAAGTACGTTGTACAGAACAAATTGTCCATCATAAAATAAATCCTCAGTCAATAAGTAACTCCTCTGTCAAAAAACATTGGTGATGAATTATCTTAACATCGTAACTACAGCTTTTTGAAGCTGTTGTTACAATGTTTTGACCATTCTTCAATGTTGAAATAATCAAAATTGTCTTTAGGGCCCCCTTAATTTGTCCTCTATTTCTTGCTTAAGGATGGACGTCAGTTTGATAAAGCCTTTCTTAAACGCTTCTATAATTTCGGGTGGTCACCAATTTTGTGTGTATTAATGTTAAAATCCTAGTCACACCCATGTAAACAACTTACTTTTCATTATCTATACTTTTTAGATCCCCAACAGCATCTTGTATCTGTTTGTTCTTTTCCTCAATCTCATCTTTTAATTCTTTTACTTGGTTTCTGTACAAGGACTAAAATAGGAAACAAACTGTGGGTATTTGAAGTAGATATTGCAATTGGAAGTACATTTGGATCTGCAGTTTTTCAAAACAATATGTACTTGAGAAGCATTGATGCCCCCAAAACAGCATTTTTTTTCATAAGTATGACCTTGACAGATGACCTTGATTTGTCACATGACCTGCATACAAGCAGATGCATATCATTGAGATCTATCATTATGCCAAATTTCAAAATTGTATCTTGAATAGACTTGAATTGATTGTCAATGTTAAGATTTATGGTTAAGTTTTGCAATCATACAGACCGACAGACCAGACAGATGGACAGACGGCCATCCCATTGATTCGGAGGCATAATGAAGTAAGAAGAACACAAAAAGATGGGCCGAAAGAAGCTGTAGGATTTCTATATGGCCTACATTCAGTAAGTTACAGTAAGTAAGATGGTAGCTTACAGAGAAGTACTGTTCAGCTTCTAATTGGTCCTGGAGTTCTTTCATTTGTAGATCATTCACCGACATCTCTCTGGAAAGTCAAAGAAATAATTTATAATTAAAGGCTGACTGACACAAATTTTTTGCATCATTGGTCTCAAACATATAAAGGCTTTGACATATAACCCAAAGTAAATTGTTATGTGGTTTATGAAATTCAGAAATGTTAATACAAATACACTACATGTGATAAAAAGACAGATATTTTTCTCTCAGTAAAATTATCGCCCCCTTTCAAAATATCATTATTTGTGTCTTTGTATGTGCAGAAATTTCTACTGAAAACTATTTCACTGAGAAAACATGCAGTTATTTCCATTTATATGAATCATATATGGGATCTGTCATGGGATTTTTGTTTGAGATAAGCTGATCTTCACAGAGTCTATAATAGAAATGTTTAAGCAAATCCTGGTAAGCTTAATAACTTTTCTATTCTAGACTCGGTTAAGATCAAATTATCTCGAACAAAATTGAGCAACAGATTCTTTTTCTCACATAAACAACAGTTTTGAATGTTGAAACCCATTTTTGGAATGCCCAGGTGATAAAAATTTCGTAATAATATATGTTAAATTAGTTCATAATGACGTCATTGAGAATGTGATCTTACACATGTGTAAGGCAAGGATATCTCTGATGGCTGTTTGTTATAGAACACAATTTGGAGCTATGTGTGAAATATAAACACTACAAACTACTCACTCCTTCAACTTTTTGAGTTCTTCACCAAGGGATTCCTTTTCTTTCACAATCTCATCTATATCCTAAAACATAAAACCATAACAAGTTTGAAAATTACCTCAATCTTATGAATCAATTAAGGAAGTTGACCCGTAATAGCACTGCAACTTATCAGAGGTCTTGAACTTTAAAGCCCGATTGCATAACAAAAGTTTAGTGGTAAACTTGAGTTTAACATGATATAAAGTGCAAGTGTCACATCCTCCTATTTTTAACAGAAAATGAGTAAACATCAGTCTACAGAATGCAAAGTTTTGACATTGATCAGACTGTGCATATGCATAGGCTTGTCAGATTCTTTACTTGGCTCATCCTTTACATCAATGAAATGCACAGGCTGACGCTCATAGCATTTCACTTAAGTTTTGAAGCAGTAAAATGGTGAACTTTTGAAAAAAAAGTTTTTTGGTTGACAAATAAAAGAAATTTTTAATGGTTATTGTCTATTGAGAATTTAAAGCATGAAGGCATTAATCACTTCCATATACTTACCGAATGTAGGTGTTTCTCGTTGGATTTTATTTTTGTGAGTTCAGTTGATAATTGTTTGTAGTCAGATTGCATCAGTGCACGGCGCTGAATTTCTTGTTCAACTTGTAGAGACAGGTTTCGAGACTGAAATTGATATATCATTTTTTTATTACTAACTTTGACTTCTGTCTTATCAAACAACTCACTAATACCCTCCAAACCTTCAACATCATACACATTTGGTCTTAATGATTGACCATTAACCTTGTCAGATGATCTTGTCTTTAAAACATTTGTATTCATGAGAAGAACCTTAAATACTTTATGAAGGACAAGAATTTTTTAAATTCAAAGCTAAACTCATAGATAAAGGTTTGGACATACTGAAGGATAAACTGACATTTTCTTCACTTGCTGTTTCCTTCATTTGCCCATGCGAAATTTGAATTTTACCAAACTTTTTTCGGTTATGATCAATTTTAGATTTTAAGTTCAATTACAGACAGATGATGAAAATTTAACTAATTCAATACAATATCTTCCAATATACTGAATGTGTTTCAGCACAATACAGTTGTAACTGCCAATAAACAAATAGGTAGTTACAACTGTTTTGCACTGAGCCAATGACATGCTAGGAATGAAAGTTATTTACCTTTTCTCCTTCATTTCTTAGTTCAGTCTGTAATGATTGAACTTGATTTCTTAATTGTTGTAAATCTACAGTGTATCCACTTCTAACTTTTTCTACTTCTAGTAATTTTTCTTCTGTGTTCTTCCTAAGCATTTGTTCATGTTCAAGTTTACGCTGAATTTCTGAAAAAAAGTTGGTGAAATAATGATACCCCAGTAGCAGCAACTTTTTTAAAACAGAAATTAAACCTTAGTCTTGTCATGAACCTATGTGAATTGATGAATGGCTGATTAGTTTGGATGTCACATTTCACAAAGATAATAATAATCATTAAAGATAAGGAAGATTTTTTACATATTTTTAAGAAGGTTCCACTTTGAAATCAAGGGAAACTAATCAAATAGTGTGAAATGCCATGCGAAAAATGTTAACAGTTGATAAATATTGAACTTGATCTTGACCAAAGATTTTAAATCTTTTCTCATTCTTAAATATGATTTTTTTAAACTTACTAAGTTATACATGTATTTCCAACAACTAATTGATATATCGTTTATGTTCATACTTTTATTAAAGTATGATTTGAATTACAGTTTTAATCTTGTATTGAAAGTTAAATTAATTCTGGATTGAGAGTGAGAAAAGTTGTATAATCTTGGGCACAGATTTTCAGACTGCTAGTTTCTTTCATGGTATATTTTCTGAATCTTAAGCAATAATTTGACTTTGCTATATATTTACAATGTATTTTCAGACAAATCTCTGAATGACAATGCTAAATCGGGTAATTTTTTAAGGTATTTGTTTCTTGGAGATCCTAGAAAGTCCTTTTTATGTGATTTGTCACATTTTAGTTTCAAACATTCTATTTTGTGTCATTCTGTATCATGATTTTGAAAAATTATAAACAAACACAATAACAAGATGTAAGTTTTATTGCAACATTTAAAACACAAAGTATCAATTCTAGTACCTCTAATGGCTTCTAAATTAGCTTCTTCTGTTGACATCAATATGTTTTTCTTGTCTAGGTTAAATTTTGCTACTGTTTCTTGGTGAGAGCCTCTTTCTAGTTCCAACTTCTGGGCAAAATTCTCCAACTCTAATTCTGCATGCTTTTTGGCCTGTAGAGAGCATAATAGCAAATGATTTATGAAAAGATAGGGAATGTTGATTATGTTATTGAGTTAAATTCAACTTTGATATAGAGCACATAATTTCTTTTTTTCTTCTAAACTTTTGAACCCATGTCTGGCACCTCTCTATGAGCTTAATCCTATCCAAGACAAAATCTTCATCATTGTTGAAATTTAATAAAGTAGCAGAAAACAAATATAATTTGAGCCTATGCGTGACATTTCCAACAATTTGAAATATTTGTCAGATGCAAACATTAAGTAGCATAGACACCACATACAGTAAATATAAAGGTCTACAGATACTTTGAGACCTTATCTATCTACTCAATGTATAGTGAAGACTCTGATCAGACTGTGCAGATGCACAGGCTGGTCAAAGTCTTTGCTTTACGCATATTTAAAGTTGTTGAAAATCTCACGCACAGGCTCGAATTAGGAAAAAAATTTTGAGGGTAGAAAAAGCAGACAAGAGCACTGCATGTGGATTGTCAACAGTAAAAAAGTTATGATTAAAGTTTTCAGTTTGTCACACAAACGCCTTTACCATCAATGTAAAAGATGCCAATGGGATGACAATTTCTTTACACTTTGTTCCAATAAAACCAAGCTAAAACAGCAGAAAAGTACCTATTATATGCATTGTTTTCCTTGAATTAAATCTTTTCCAAATCTTTGTTTTCAAGCTGAATTGAGATTGATTAGGTCAGCATTCAACAGCTATACCTACTCACCTTTTCCAGATTACTGATTGTATCTTGAAAGTTTTGTATTTCAGATGCATGGTATCTATCTCTTTCATTTGCTTTTTCTAATTGGGACTGTAAATATTTCATTCGTTCTGAAAATAATGACAAATCATGAGTAAATGCTATAGATTTTAAAATATCAATAACACAGCAGGTGATAGAATAATCCTATTCAATTCAGAACCATTTTGTTTAGATTTTTGTTGCAAATTGACAGAAACTTCAGATAGAACAAATATATTTGTTAGAATAAAAAAAAAGTTGTAATTAAGGAGTCATTTTCTTCAATCTGTGTTTCAATTAAGAAGATTTCACAAGGTATGAATCAACTAAAATTCTTCATTTGTCAGTTAGACCTACAGCAATTTTACTGCAATATTTCAGTCTAATTTTAAGGGCAAATGCAAGGCTAATCTATTTTACTACATGTAATTAATGAAAATTTGAAGTCAAAGGATTATGTTTGTACAAAATACAGCTTGAATGAATGTCTTCATGATGTTTGATAATCTATTTTTCCACCTACCATGTAATTCAGCACTTTGTTCTGAGACTTGGTTTCTGTTTAAAGTTTCATTTTCCAGCGCTAACCGTAAATCTCGAAGCTCTTTCTCTACATAGGATTTAGTACTTTGTAGGTCGGAATATTTCATACTTAGATCCTGGTAGCTCTGTTCTGCTGCAGATAATCGCTGAAATGAAATGATTAAGAATGGAGTGGTATAAAAGAAGCTACTTGTTTGTTTGAATAGCTCCCTAGTGTGATTTTCAGGAGAACAAGATGTGTTTGTGAAACACAAATGCCCCCATAACAGCATTTTTTTTCAAAGTTTGACCTTGACAGATGACCTTGACCTTGACTTTGGTACCAGCGGATGCAGATCATTGAGGTCTATCATCATGCCAAATATTAGCCTTGTATCTTGAATAGGCTTGAAGATATTGGCAATGTTAAGTTTTTTGGTTAACTTTTGCAGACAGACAGACAGACAGACGGACAAAGGTAAAACAATATGCCCCCGATAAAAATATAGAGGGTTGAGTGCTAGACTGTGCTTAGTGTGTATACAATGTACAGTCTTGTTCTCAACCCTCAATATGCTAAAGTAAAACCCGCTTACAGACCAGTTATGACCACAAGCCCAGAATCAGAATAGAAATGTTTCTACAACAGTATAAACCAAGTTAATTTCACTTTGCCATAAGTCTGAGTTTAATAAATCCTACTTAGTGTTTTTTCCCCTATTTTTCGAATATCATTACATCAAGAGCTTTGCAGAGTGGCGCATATACGCCCGATGGGGCTTGTCAGTAACCTTGGCTTGTCAGTAACTGAGCTTGAATGATAGCTAGAAAAATTGCAGACAGACAGACAGAGGACTTGGGCCATAACATAGTATGACCCTTTGAGTGTAAATTGAAAATGGTTTTATGCACAACTATACGCCAAACAGTCATTTTGCAAGTTTCATTCCAATTCAAAGTGTGACAAGCTGCTAAAAAAAGAAATATACTAAATTTGAAACAATTCAAGGGCAGATAATACAAGAAAGACCCAAGCTTTTTGAATTTCTGAAGTTTTAAGTTCAACCAAACATCAGGGTTACATTGCGGCAAGATTCATTTCAATCCAATATCCAATCAAATTTTATAGGAGTTGTGCACACACAAAAAATAAATTTTAAACTATTGTGTGAAGTAAAGGGCAGATAAATCAGGAACTACTTTACATGTGAAAAATATTTATTCCTAAGCACAAATAGACAACCTACAGAGTCATTGTGGCAAGTTTCCTTTCATTCTCATCCAAAATGTAGGAGAAAGTGAGCTGACAAGAAATTTTGTTTTTCATTCAACTCAAGGGCAGATAATTCACGATAACTCAAAAATGACTGGAGCATTTTCAATTGAAAAGTCTTATGCACAACTAGACATCATAGAGAGTAATTGTGTCTAGTTTGAGCTCATTTCAATTGATAGTTAAGGAGGAGTTGCACACAAAAAAACAGTGATTTTCGTTGAATTCAAGGGCAGATAATTAAAGATTTCTCAGGAATGACTAGAGCCATTTGAATTTCTAAGGTCTTATGCACAACTAGACATCATAGAGAGTAATTGAGTCTAGTTTCCGCTCATTGCAATTGATATTTTTGGAGGAGTTGTGTTCACAAATAGTAGTGATTTTCGTTAAATTCAAGGACAGATAATTCAAGATTTCTCAGGAATGACTGGAGCGATTTGAATTTCAAAGGTCTCATGCACATTGACATCATAGAGAGTAATTGTGCCAAGTTTCAGCTCATTTCCATTGATAGTTTAGGAGGAGTTGCACACACAAAAATTTGCTAACGGACCGACAGACGGACAGACAGACAGACAACCGGGGCCATAACATAAAACGACCCTTTGGGCGTATAAACACAACATTTACTTACCTGTTGAACCTCTACAAGCTGTTTCCTCACTTTGTTGGCATTTTCTTGTTCTAACCGGAACTTTTCTTTACTTTCATTTAACTGAAAAAGATACCAACTTTATCAGTTCTGTATCACAAATATATTTTGAGGCTTTTATGCATAGATTTGAATTCATTTTTCGTAAAGCCTTGTAGTTATTATTATTTCCAATATATTTTCAATCCTAAAATAAAGACCAAAATGACAATGTATATTTTGGATTCACAATTCTAAATAAGATTTTAAACCTGAGTTATACAAACATGCATTAATCTACCAAAAAACTTAATATAGCTAATAAGATAAAGATCAGGTTCCCATGAAAATATGAGAAATATTCCTTTATATGCTACAGAAATCACAATTTCACTCTTTTTTGCTCTACAATGGGGAGTCTGAAATGTCTCTCCACAGGACATTCCCATGCAACCAGTGTTGCGGTCGAGACAGGAACCCACAACTTTCAATTTCTCTTGGATGAAAAGAGGCATTGCCCTTAACACTGTGCAACACTGGACCATTCTATGCAGAAAAGTCTACGCAATAAGCTCACAAAGGCTCAATTATTAAAAGGACGGGTCTCCATAAGGGCCTTTTCATGGCTAGAATAGATTTCTTTTAAACTTTTGCCATACATACTATGATATAATCTGCGTCTCCTGACAAAATATTGGCATCTCAAACTTATTCGTTCTAGCTGTGCGCTGTGTTAAAAGTGGGTGGGGTAATTTACTACGAACTTGAGTTTTATTTTAAAACTTTTATATCACCCAAATTATTTACTTCTGAGTTTGAGGCTGCTACACAATACAACAATGATCTATTCCTTAGTTGATATATGGAATTGTTTTTGACATATCATATTTTTCATTGCGATTATCTCCCCTTTTTTGTCTTAAGGGAATTTCTTTGTTTTATTTCCTACCAACTTTGCGGGTTTGAACAACACGTTTACAAAATTTCTTGAATATCAAATTTCTTTTATTGATTGCAAAGAAAATACAAAACCATTGCCCCAAGTTTTTTTCCGTGGAAATCAAAATATTAATTTTGGAGTTATCTGCCCCTGAATATGAAATATTAGCAAAATTTAGCTTTAAATTGGCATAATCAAGCCAAAGTAAGATGGATTTTAATGATATTTGGCATACTTGTTCCAACATATACACTTATTTGTGATTTAAACTAATTTTTGTAAAAGCTCAACTTTCAAGGTCACACACCAAGGTCAAAGGTCAAAATCAGCTCAAATTCGGCTTGTTAAGTGCATAACTTATTTATTTATCACCAGATTTTTGAGATATTTAGCACAGTTGTTACCCTTGATAAGCTAAAACATATCTTGAAAGGAACTTTTTGATAAGTTCGAGTTCAAGGTCAAATTTCAAGGTCAAATGTTCAAATAGGAGTAGTATATGCTAATAGGTTTATATCTACCTTATGTTATTGTAAATCCTAAAATGATTATACAAACCTTCCTTCTTTCATCAGCAAAAATGTAATACAAGAAAAAAAGTATGTGATATGTCTAGGCTCAAGGTCATACATGAAGGTCAAAGGTCAAAATAAGCACAAATTCCTCTCTACAAGTGCATTTTTCATTAATTCATTGACAGACATTAACATTATTTGGCACAGGTATTACCAATCACATGTACACAAATAATTGAAATAAATTTAGTGATATGTAATTCAAGGTCACATATGAAGGTCAAATTTCAAAATAAGTATAAATCTGGCTTCACAAGTGTATTTATCATTCATTTATTGACATACAATCACAATATTTGATACAGTGAATACCCACCTCATGCAAAAAATATTTTGCAATGAATTAACTGATAATTTGAAGTTGTGGTGGGTATCATCTGTGTGAAATACTGTTGAAATATGTCAATGAATGAATGAGTAATGCACTTTTCAAGCCAAATTTGTAATTATCGTGACATTTGACCTTCATATGTGACCTTGAATTTCAACATATCACTAAATGTATTGCAAAGAATTTTTGTGCAAGTGATTGGTAATATCTGTGCCAAAAATTGTTAACGTCTGTCAATTAATTAATGAAAAATGCACTTGTAGAGAGGAATTTATGCTTATTTTGACCTTTGACCTTCATGTGTGACCTTGAGCCTAGACATATCACATACTTTTTTTCTTGTTTTACATATTTGCTGATGTAAGGAGGCACTTTTGCCAAATCATTTTAGGATCTACAAAAACATAAGGTATATATATACCTATTAGCATGTACTACTCTTATTTTGATATTTGACCTTGAAATTTGACCTTGAAATTGAACTTATCAAAAAGTTCCTTTCAATATATGTTTTAGCTATCAAGGGTAACAACTGTGCTTAATATCTTTAAAATCTGATGGTAAATAAATTAGTTATGCACTTGACAAGCTGAATTTGAGCTAATTTTGACCTTTGACCTTTGAGCTTGACCTTGAAAGTTGAGCTTTTACAAATATTAGTTTAAATCACAAATGAGTTCATGTGTTGGAACAAGTATACCAAATATCATTGAAATCCATCTTACTTTGGCTTGGTAATGCCTGTTTAAAGCTTAATTTTGCTAATTTCTCATTTTCAGGAGCAGATAACTCTAAAATTAATGAATTGATTTCCGCGGAAAAAAACTTGGGGCAATGGTTTTGTATTTTCTTTGCAATCAATAAAAGAAATTTGATATTCAAGGCTATTTGTAAACGTGTTGTGCAAACTCACAAAGTCGGTAGGAAATAATACAAAGAAATTCCCTTAAGACAAAAAAGGGGAGAAAATCGCAATGAAAAATATGATATGTTAAAATAAATTACATATATCAACTAAGGAATTGTTCATTGTTATATTGTGTGGCAGCCTCAAACTCAAAAGTAAATAATTTGGGCAATATAAAAGTTTTAAAATGAAACTCATGTTCGTAGTAAATTACCCCACCCACTTTTAACACAGCGCACAGCTAGAACGAATAAGTTTGGGATGCCAATATTTTGTCAGGAGACGCAGATTATATCATAGTATGTATGGCAAAAGTTTAAAAGAAATCTATTCTAGCCATGAAAAGGCCCTTATGGAGACCCGTCCTTTCTACCTGTTAATAACAGATTGATACAACTAAATTTGAACATTCTCGAACCTTACCATTTTTTCTAGTGTTGAGACTTTATCATTGATGTTCATTTTATTAGCTTCTGCTTCCTTTCTATTGGAGATTTCTGTATCTAGAAGTTTCTCTCTATCTTTAATCATACCCTCTAACTTTCTCTTACTGTCCACTTCAAAATCTAACTTTCGTTGAAGCTGAAATGAATAGTTAGCCAATACAGTTTGAGCTCTTTGAGACTTATAGAAAAAGTAATTTTGCAAAATGGAAAGACATTTTTCATAACTATAGAACAGCAGCTTAAAGCATCCAAGAAGTTGAACTTAGTTTTTGTAAGCTTTGGTTATTGTAGTTGCCTGTATTTAATAGCAATATTTTTGGTCATTTAAAGATGAAAGAAAACTATTATGAGTGTCACTTTTATGACTAAAAGCCTAGAAAAGAGGCGTTTCAGAATGAATGAAAAATTCTTAAAAAATTAATTTTCTTTTACCCAAAAACTCTGAAGATAGAAGATATCACATTCATTTATACATTATTAAAATATGTGTGGCCCATCACACATAAAAGGGACAATCTGGGAATTCTGAAAATAAATATTGGAAAAAGAGACTTGGTCCAACATAGATCAACCAGGTCGCATTTCAATCATTCTTTCCCAGGAAGGTAGATTTATCATTCTAGATTCAGAAAATTAGCAAAGTGCCATCAGTTTCCATCCTAGTCAGTCTACGCAATCCGCACAGTCTGACAAGGGTCAACACTTTACGCCCTACCCAAATGGTTCCTTATTGTGAGATGGGTCACAGATATTAGTATTCTTTTATATTACTAATTATAGGTTAAATCCTAAACTGTATAGTTCCTTCTCTCACCTCTTTTAGGTCATGTTTTGTCAATGCCATGGTTTTTTCGAGATCCCTACATTCCCTCCGTAATTGAGACTCATCGGCCTGTATTCTGTCATATTCATTCTTCATGGACCTAAAATAAATCAATAGTTAAAACTATTATCATTCTTCACAGATTTTCAAAATGTCAAAATTCTTATTGATAGCAAATCCTAATTTTCAATAGAAGATAGACATCCAAACTGAAGGTATCTTTAAATCATTAATATTCATGACAGTAAAGTTAAAAGCTGAATGATTTTCTAAATCTATG
This sequence comes from Fragum whitleyi, assembly GCA_948146395.1. Lineage (NCBI taxonomy): Eukaryota > Metazoa > Mollusca > Bivalvia > Cardiida > Cardiidae > Fragum > Fragum whitleyi. The sequence continues at coordinate 27,359,187 of OX411548.1, read as the reverse complement.
CATAATTGAGATTGATGAGCGTTTTTTAATCAACACTACAAAATCTTAATGTTATATTACAACAGCAAACTTGGCAAGCAGCTAAAATCATTTGTCTGATTGCATTAAAATAGAAATTGAATAACTGACATGTGGAAAATAAACAATCATACATTCTAATATTAAGCAATGTTTGTTTTGTTTCAAGGATCCAAAAACAAACTTGAAGGTTCTGAATAGACTCACATGAATTTTTTCTCCCATTCAGAATTGTTGGATTTTGCTGAGCGTAATTGATCCTCAAGTTGTCTTACTTTATGGTCAATGTCAGGGTCCTGTAATAGAAACACATTATCATTTTATGGTATATAAGACTATCCTTTTTCCTGCTAAAATACTTGAGCTGACATGTCAAGGATGAGTTAATTTTCAGGTCCTAATTGTTTAGTAGATATTTGAGCCTTTGCATGACATTTCCAACAATTTGATATGTTTGTGAGATGCAAACATTAAGTAGGGTTGACAGCCACATACTATGAATATAGAGTTACCTGATGGCCTACAGATACTTTGAGACCTTATCTATCCACTAAATAAATAGGAAAGACTCAGGTCAGACTGTGCGGATGCACAGGCTGGACAGAGTCTTTGCTTTGCGCATATTTGAAATTGTTGGAAATCTCACACACAGGCTCATTTATTTGTTACAGCCAAATTCAAATTTTCTAGCTTTGTGACAAAATGTAGAATTGTTTGGTAGGAATTAAATCAGGCCTAAACAGAAAATAAACTTGAAAATTGCCAAACTTTTAATAAATGTCCATTTGGCTCAACTGGGACTTATGTGACCCAGGGTTTTATAAAGTGCTTTGAAAAAAACATAATCCGTGCAGTTACAACATGCAGAGAAAATGCACATCTGGGCCCATATTATAAACTTTTTTTAAAGCTCAACAGAGAATTTTCTCAAATTTAGAAGCTAAAAACTATAGTAACATGAAAAATGATATCAATAAGTTGCTAAAAATAACAATTGATTGAAGTTATCTTTTATGTTCATATATCTATAACAATATCATTACAAAATAACAGCTTTAAACTCAAGGTGAAATTTGAGTAAATTCTGATTTGAGAATGAGAAAAGTTTTAAAATGTCTGGCTCTGGTCAGTGCAATTTTCATGCTAGATAGAGATTACAAGTTCCCTGCTTTCAAAATCTTAATTTCCATGCCCTCTCACTATCTCCTATAGCAGTTCAGCCTTGTTTGTGTCAAACCTGATCTGATTCTAAAGTAGTTTTCTCATAGTACAGCTCCCATCATTGTCTTTGTTTTTTAACAAATCCCACACATCACTTTTTTTTCATTCTCTACAGCAAAGAGTCAGGGAAACCTTGTATAAAACAAGAGGACCAAGATGGTCCTAGATCGCTCACCTGAGTCTCTTTGACCCCTGGGACATCACATTAATTAGATAGGCAGATGTCAAAAAGAAGAAATTGCCTAAGATCAAATATGATCTTGATATGAACAAACTTGGTAGAGGACTACTAGATGATGCTACATACCAAATATGAAAGCTGTCTGCCTTCTGGTTTCATAGTAGAATATTTTTGAAGATTTTCATTTTTTTACCCTTTGTGCTCTTAAGAGATAAAGGGATGCACCTGTGCAAAGCCCATATATGACCCAAGGGTCTTGATATGAACAAACTTGGTAGAGGCCCATTAGGTGATGCTACATACCAAATATGAAAGCTGTGTGCCATCTGGTTTCAGAGAAGAAGATTTTTAAAGATTTTCGCTCTTTGATTCTATGTAAAAAGGGTTGGGCCCGGGCAAAGCCCAAATATGATCCCAGGGTCTTGATATGAACAAACTTGGTAGAGGTCTACTAGATGATGCTACATACCGAATATGAAAGCTGTCTGCCTTCTGATTTCATAGTAGAATATTTTTGAAGATTTTCATTTTTTTACCCTTCAAGCTCTTAAGAGAAAAAGGGATGCACCTGTGCAAAGCCCAAATATGACCCAAGGGTCTTGATATGAACAAACTTGGTAGAGGCCCACTAGGTGATGCTACATACCAAATATGAAAGCTGTGTGCCATCTGGTTTCAGAGAAGAAGATTTTAAAAGATTTTTGCTCTTTGATTCTATGTAAAAAGGGTTGGGCCCGGGCAAAGCCCAAATATGACCCCAGGGTCTTGATATGAACAAACTTGGTAGAGGTTACTAGATGATACTTCATACCAAATATGAAAGCTGTCTGCCTTCTGGTTTCAGAGAAGAAGATTTTTAAAGATTTTCATATTTTCACCCTTTGTGTTAAGGGTAAAGGGAAAGTTAAGTTTGGATTTCATTTATTTGAACAACTTTGGTAGAGCTTGACCCAAGGAACATCCCTGCCAAGTTTCATCACAATTGGCCCACTGGTTTAGGAGGAGAAGATGTTTAAAGAAATTGTGGACGACGCACGACTGACGACGGACAACGGACATTCTACAATAACAATAGCTCACCTTGAGCACTTAGTGCTCAGGTGAGCTAATAAAAATATTGCTTGTTAAAAATATTGCTTGTTTTTTTTCATTTTACACAATATTTTCTATCCAAGAAGACAACATAGAATATGATTTCAGGAAGATTAGCAATCAAATGTCTTTTGCAACTTCTTTCATTTTTGGACCAGTCTTAAATTTCAATGTTGTAATGTGTTAATGCAACTACTCACCATAGATCTAACTATGCTGCTCTGAAATAGAAAAGAAAGACAGAGGATGAATTTTGGAAACAGCTAGCCTGGCTCCCAGACTATCAGTAAGTGTTAAATAAGGTACACCACTCGTTTTACTATTTCAAATTATCTCCCATATTCTCAAAAACTGACACACTGATCGGCCAGTCAGAGGATTTATAGGCTGATAAGAAATTAGAATTTCTCTACTTCAATTGCTCATTTCTTTATACTTAGATAAGTGTGATGGGAGCCAGTCTATGAAACAGTATACATGTATCGATTCAAGTTTACTAGCTTTATCTGCTATCTAAGTTTTTTCTGGTTTTTTTTTTTTTTAAATTTTTCATCAATTTGAATACAAAAATCTTGAAACTTAGATTAGAGCAACGTAGGGTATTACCGACCGTCGGTAGTTATCGGCATGTCTTAAACTTGACCTCTATTTCTACGAAATATGATCAGATTTAGTACATATGGCATAAAATATTATCTCAACTTCCAATTAGTCCTGAAAGAGTCACCAAAAATATCTTCCATGAAAATAAAATGCAAGTTAAAATTTTACCCTCTGAATTTTCGCTGCATTAATTTGATAGATAAGGAGGGTACTATTTTTGTACAACTTCAGCTTGAAATCGTACTTCACTGGATTTGTCTATAAATAGATCAAAACACCAAATATGCATCTTTAGTGCTCCACAACCCTAAACCGAGCGTAATATTTACGCAATAATCCCAATTAGCGCGGTGTCGATATCTGACGACAAAAATTGAAGCGATCGGCATTTATCGACATACCTATAATTAAATCAAAACTATCTGATTTTCGTCAATTAACCTTCATTCGCATAGACGCATTCGATCATTTCATGGTTCGAAATTACCGTAAAAGTACAATTAAACCCCGGTCAGTGTAATACAATCATCACATGCCCATAAGAATATCGGGGTAGGGGTAATCAGACTTCACTTTTGTGACATATTGAAAATGTGAAGAGATGCTTACATTCGGAAATTTGCCAGTACAAAGTCGACCGTGATCAAAACCACAGGTTATCAAATCGTGAATAAATACACATTTTCAGACCCGATGCGCAATTATTTGGTAAGCTATTTGTTTGTTTGGTTGCTTGGTTACTAGGAAACTAAAATTATTTGAAGATCATTTGATAATAAACCAAGTGAAGGTTGCCAATTAATCAAGACTTAGTTTTTCGCTTTTGATGAACGAGGACAGAAAGATTCAAAATAAATTACCTGGTTAAGGTAGATAAGTTACGATTTTTAAATCCATTAGTTGTTTTATTGAGTAATCCGACAAAGACACACTTGTAAAGCCAGTGTGTTACTATTCCTCACAAAGCCGGGTTGGGTCGACCTGGACAAGCCAAGTTTATGTCTGCTTCTTTGAAGTCCATCAAGAACTAAATTTAAAGGGACTGAGTGACGTCATATTAAATAGGAGTTACACAAGAAAGTTTATGATTTTCTAGTGTCTGTATCGCTTGGATGTTTTGACTAGGATATTGTTTAATATTGGAAGTAAGTTATTCGAGACATGAAAGAGAACACCATAGCTTACGTGGAATTAGACTTTAAAGCTTAATGTAAGTCTTGCTTTTCCGAAATTTAAGGCATAGATATAATCAATTCAATGACCTTTTGAAGATTAGTTTAAGGAACATTTCTACGATAAAGAATGCAAACAATTTTCGAAGGGGAGCTGTGTCTTCTCAGGGACTCGCAATAGGGTTCATGGTCAACTCCTTATTCTGAAAAAAATGCGACGAACACGGATTAAAAAAAAACACCCTTATTTACACTCTGAAAATTAAGAAATCGTGATAAAAATCATTTATTTTAGATAGATAAATTGAAATAAGGAAATTTGATAGGTCGCATTCACATACCGACTAATAGATTTTGACATTGATTTCGTGGAGAGTGTGCGTTTTTTAGACTGTCATAAAACCGAAAATCACTCCCCAAAATGGCAGATATTAACACCCGAAAGCGGGAATCGGGTTTATTAAAGAATTGCAGTTTTTTTATCTTTAATGTAATGTCCCTTGGGCGCAAACTCTATATTACTTATTCAATTCATCCGCCTGTTTGGTTGTCAGTTCATCCGTATGTCCGAATGTAAGCGCGACCCGGTCATCAACTGATGTCTCGCGATGGAGTATGCTCCAGATAGCTGTAGATTGGTGCGTAAGTTAAAAGGGAGAAATTCTGAATGTAGGTTAGCGGTCTTGCCATTCTCGTGAATTCTTTACAACCAATTAAGGCAAAACTTTTGTGTTGAAGTTAAAAAGTAATTGACCTGTCGATAACTGCCGAATCATGTCGATAACACCCGCCACACACCGGCGCGATAATATAGTTATTATCAGAAGTATGGTATTGGATACCTCTCTCCAATGACGTCACGTTATAGGGTATCCCCGAAATAAACTAGTGTAAACTTCTGTTTGTAATTTTATCGGGTATCATCGGCATGGTATTCCCCAGACCGTTAAGATGTCGATTATACCAGATGTTGCTCTAATCACTCTAAGTTTTGCTGCAATAAACCTGTACTTGCCATGAATGTGTATCCCAAGAAAAAAGCCTAGATTGATAGCCCTCCAAATTCTCAAAAACCCCTCGGTCTAATAGTCTGCAGGGTTAGACACTAACTTCTGAGAAAAGGGAGTTGATTGGACTCCTAACTTATGATATGAGCCCAAGCTCAAATTAGGGAGTCCAAATTTTCAAGGGGGGGGGGGGGGGTGTATGAAAAGAAGAAATGCTTGTAACAAGCAATTTCTTCTTTTCCGCAATAATTCTCCCAGAATTTTATGATGGTTTTCTTTCAAAATAATTAGTAGATACAACCAAATGTTATATGCAACAATAAATACTTTTGTATCAAAAAGATTTGAACTTTATCAAATAGAATTTATGGATAGAAACTTGAACATTTCTCTGATCATTTGTTTGAAGCAATATGACCAAGGAGTCCATCGGTCTCCTATTTTGCAATGTAAAGGGGTCCTGTCCACAAAATAATGTTTGTTTAAATGGGGTTTTACACTACTTTCAACAATCTTTCAGTAATATCATGGCGGCTGGAGCATCTAATAATGTATTCCTGGTATTTCTAACACTAGTACCATCACATCCTTTCCTAGCCTCCAGCTGCTATCCCACAAAGGTCTACCATTATCAACCCATTGGTGGGAGACAAATAGTCACAGAGGATGAGTGCAGCCATAGGGGTTTGAACCTGGGACTTCTAGATTGACAGTTCGTCACCCTACCAACTGCGCCATGACTGCGGCCTACTAAATAAGGAGACTACGACTCCCAGACTCTCAAACTCCTCTTTGTGACGAACCCTGGACTGACATTTTACTTTACAATCACAGGCACCACTCTGTTTTTAGAAACATATCTTAGAAACATAACCAAAAATACTAATTATCTCAATAATATGCAAGAGATTGCCGCTTTAGCTTTAACAGCAACTACCTACATGATAAGGAGTAAAGGGAAAAGACTGTTACTAATCAATGAACATGATCCTTGGTGAGATGGCAATTTCCTTTGAAAAACAACTCAAGCCTTTATCTTTTTTTAAAAGTATCTACATTTCTTTACCTAGAGTGTTAGATGCAACCCCAATTTCTACACAGTATGTAATAAAGTGTATACCCCAACAACCAAGGCAATAATCACACTATAATTCTTCAGTTTTCATTGAGAATTAAAATATCTAAGCATTGAAGTTCAATGTATGCTTCATCTTCAAAATTCTTCTTTTCCAACACTGTTTAATCTAAAAAGTCAATATTAATTTGGTATTGTTTATTTCGTGTGATAGATTTCAACTGCTTGTAAAATAATTGCTTAGCAGAGTGATTAGAGCTAGTAAAATTTGATTGTAGCAAGAAAACATTTTCTAAAACTAACTTAAAACTAAAATTGGTGATGTTCATAGAATAAACAAAGCTTAATTATCAATCATGCAACAAAAATGTAAATTCAAATATAACAGAATATGTACAAAGAATATTTTGACATGTAGACAAATTAGTCTATTGGTCGGTTTACATCTTCCAAAAGGCAAACACATGCTGTAAGATAATTATGACATCAGATTTTGTTTGAATATCTACCTTATTATGGGAAGTAAGTATAGAATAAACATGCAATCCTGGCATTAATTTGAATTCAATTTGAATTCTAAGGTTCTGATTTGAATTGGGGTTTTACGTCGCTTTCAACAATCTTACAGTTATATCGCGACGACTGGAGCACCTAACGATGGATTCCAGGTATTTCTCACACCAGTACTACCACCACATCCCTTTCCTAGCCTCCAGTTGCTATTCCACATAGGTTTACGATTATCTACCCATTGGTGGAAGACAAACGTCGGAAAGGATAAGTGCCGCGGCCGGGGATCGAACCCGTGCGAATATAGACCCCTGGATTAGAAGTCCGGCGCGCTACCAACTGCGCTATTGCCGCGGCTCAAGGTTAATTAGATCATAACTTTTTAATAAAATTATTTTAAACTGATTGTTGATTGATTGATTGGAGTTTTTATGCCACTTTCAATATTTATTCAGTTATATTGCCACAGCTGGAGCACCTAACAGTGGTTTCTTGGTATTTCTCTCACCAGTACAACCACCACATCCTTTCAAAGTCTCCAGCTGCTATCTCACATAAGTCTACGATTTTCAACCCATTGGTGGGAGACAAATAGTCGTAAAAAATGATTGCGGCTGTCAGGGATCAAACCCAGGACCTCTAGATTGACAGTCTGACGCGCTACCAATTGTGCTATGACGTCGGCTTCATTAAAATAATGGTAATTTTAGTATAAATCAGTGATTTGGTTCTTGAAATTTATATCCAATCCATTTTCAGTAAGAGCTAGATTTAGTTTGTTGGATGTAATAAAAGGCTGCTTTAAATGTGCTTGGTAGACCCTATTCAATAAGCAGATCATTTAAGCTAGAAGCTGCTCAATTCACTAAAGCTATTTTCAGTCCAATTTTCATAGATAATTTGGGCAAGGTGATTCTTATAAATGTCAAAGAGAATGCTTGCAGACTAAACAATTTGGAATAATGACCCCCTTGACTGAGAAACAGGGTGCATTTTGTTTGAGTTATTAGGAATCTGTTGAACTTAAGTTGTTAGACCTGAGAAATTTTATCAATTATGGATGTGTGACAAGATTTGAAAAATGTCACCTGTCACGCAAAAAGGGACCATCTGGGGACTCTGTAAAATAAACATTTGAAAGACAGATTGGGTTCAGTATAGATCAACCAGAGGTGGCATTTCAGAAATTCTTTCACAGGAAGGTAGATTTATCATTCTAGATTCAGAAAATAAGCAGAGAGAAAGGTTTCGTTCCTAGTCAGTTTGCACAATCCCCGCAGTCTGACTAGGCTCAACACTTTACGCACTATCCCGATGGTCCCTTTTCACGTGGCAGGTCACAAATCTAAAATCAACTAAAAATGTTGCTGAAAATGAATGAAGGTTGAATGATTAAAGCATGCACCAGACCCTGTTTATTATATAAATTATACTGAGTGTAAATAAATGTGGTATAACAACATTTAACTTACATCCACAAAATCTCCCTGCAAGCCAAATAAGCAGAAGAAAACAGCAACAAAGATTAGACAGGGATTGGGTCAGCATGTAACATATTTTCAAAACAGAGATTGAAGTTTAATCTTTTTCTTACTTACAGTGAACAAAGCAACTCATTTTATTGACATAAGTGTTATCACTTACTGAGAATACAATTTCAGAGAATGATACATTTTGTGATACAACCATCGTTACATAACATGCTTCTAATGTATTTATAAGAATCAGGGGTGTGGAATTCCCATTGCCGACTTTTCCGACACTGGGTTTTCTACCTGCGGGCAAGTGACTTTTTCTTTGCCACTTGTCCGTGGACAAGTAAATCAAGCACAAATCTTGGAATGGTTCTTGATAGAGGCAAGAGATTAATCTGCAAAATGTTTTTATCAAAAGGTAGAAAATATTGTTTTCCATGAAGAAAATGCTTTTTCTTCTCTAAAAACAACAATTTTTCTTATTCATCTATTCTCTTTTTTTGCGGACAAGTTCATGTTGATCTTGCACAAGTAGAAAATCATGCGTTACTTGTCCAGGGACAAGTGGAGAAAATGCGTATTTCCACATCCCTGGGAAACATTTCAAATTTGTTTATTTCTGTCATCTTTTGACCCTGTTTATAGAATTTTCTTGTCGTTATTTTGAATATCCCACCTTTTCTTTCAAAATTGAAATCTTTCTTTAACTCATCACAACTTTAAGGAACATCTGCAAGTATTTAAATGCAGACCAAAAGCCAATGAAGGAAACAAAATCATTCCAAAGACATACAAAACTTGTATTCCCAAGACTTTTATTAAAACTCTATTTCTTTAACTGTCATTATAAATAAGTGTTAAGTGAAATGGTGAACAATATTTTTCCTTAAGATAACATTAAAATTCATTCCTTTCACAAAACAGCAGAAATAGCAGAAAAGGTTTTAAAGCAAACACATATCAATCATTCAATCCATTGCAAAAGAGGATGAAATTTTCATAGTCTTTTTTCACAAATTATTATGTTTCTATTATCGCTCTTTTTTGCATTACCATTGAACATTACTACTTTTCAAAGTTTCTTTTTTTTGATATTCAGACAATTTGAAACTACTGAAACCAGGAACGAAGAAGTCTTATAGCCAATTCCCTTGGGCCAACAGCAGAGCTGCTTTCTTATATCTAACAAGATGTGTTTGTGAAACACAAATGCCCCCCGTAACAGCTTTTTTTTTCAAAATGTAGATCTTGACAGATAAACTTGACTTTGATACCTACAGATATACATCACTGAGTTCTTTCATCTTGGTAATAAGGAGAAAGGTATCTTAAATAAGCTTGAATTACCTGAACATTTTTTGCTAAGTTTTTAAGAAGTTTGACCTTGACAGATGACCTTGACTTTGTCACATGACCTTGATTATGGTATTTACAGATGCACATTTTTAAGATCTATCATCATACCAAATGTTGTGCTTGTACCTTAAATAAGCATGGAATTATTTGGCAATGTTATGTTTTTTGGTTAAGTTTTTGAGTTATTTGACCTTGACAGATGACCTTGACCTTGTCACATGACCTTGATTTTGGTACAAGCAAATACGTAATATTGAGACCTATCAACTTGCCAAATATGAGGCTTGTATCTTGAATAGGCATGAAAATATTGGCAATGTTAAGTTTTTTGGTCTAGCTTTTGAGTTACCTGACATTGACAGATGACCTTGATCTTGTCACATAACTTTGACTTTGGTATTAGCAAATGTGTTATATTAAGATCCATCACTATGCCAAATATGAGGCTTGTATCTTGAATAGGCTTGAAAATATTGGCAATGTTAAGTTTTTTGGTTAAGTTTTGCTGACAAACACAGACGGACAACAGTAAATTAATATGCCCCCGATCTTTCGATATGGGGGCATAAAAAGTATTCTCTATTTAGTAAAGCCCAATCAAACCTGCTATAAGAAATGTAACTGAGTAACAAAACCCTTCAATGTTACCTTATAAAAATATGAAATGGAATTGCGATTTTTCTACATCATATGAAAGAAAAAAATTAATATTTGGTCAGAAAAAAAAAATCACTACCATCTCTGTATTAAATACTTGATATCAAGTGCTATTTGTTGAAGGTTAAGTTTTACCAAAATTTAAAGAACAGAATGAACAGATGAATAGTTGCATGAAATCAAGACTCGCTCTTATTGAGAAATAACTATTTTATAACACTATTCCAACCTTCATAAATAATGAGATGAACAGATGTTATAAAAGACTTGGTCTGTTTTCATGTTAACATGTTTAACCCAAAACTTTCCTGGCTATTCATATGATACAGACCCAAATCCAATTTTACTATTTGAAGTCTTGCAAAAATTAACTAACACCTTACACCTTGGAGAGTTTCAAAATCTCTAGGTGTTAAATACTCTTCATTCTGTAACCCATTCTTACAAACTTTGAACAACACAATTTGATACTATATTCTTCTTTATCTATCACTTTTAGTATTGATTAATGATAAACAAATCTATTATTTAGAATACAATACTTCAAGTTACATGTTTAAAATGTCAAATTATATGGACAATACACAAATAAATCTCCCACTGTTATAAAGTATGCAAGGGTATACTTACATTTTGAGATATTGCACTTTGCCCTCCCCCACCTCGACTTAACAACCTATAGAATAAAGTAATTTTTCAAATATTAGCAAAACATTATCTGTTCAATCTTGAAGAGTCAAGACGGATAAATTAGATGAAATCTTATAAACATTTGATTCTATTATAGTCCGGCAGATTTCTAGCTTGACCCGGAAGTAGGGTTCAAAGTTTTTTTCTTGACTGATTCTTGTAGCTAAGGCCTTCCCGAACCAGAATCTGGTTGATGACATCTTGTCATCATTGAGCATTTTGAGAAAATCGAGATGGCAGCCAGGACTATAGTATGTAACACCAACAGCTCGGTAGATCACTATGACGACCTTTTAAATGGGGTTTTTGTGTTGTTTTTGCTGTTGAATTTCGAGATTAAAAGTATATGACATAATTGATACATGTTATGACATTAGAAATAAGTATGGTAGTCAAGATGGCAGCCAAATCGAATTATAAGATGGCAAATGAAGTATTTCTTGACCCATGTGACATAAGAATCTTAGGAAAGGGTTTTAGGGCTCCTTCAGTAAACATTTGTTAGCGGTTTTATACCTTCTAAATATCAGGCAAAAGACAACTCTCGTCTATTGTTACATTAATTCCTGATTTGAAGATGGCAGCCAGGAAAGAGAAGATTCTAAGTAAATTGCCTTTTAGTCGGGATTTTAGAACAAAATACGCCTACATCAACAGTTTCAAGGCCAGTTTCAAGGTTGTTTTAAAAATGGATGCCTTAATTGATAGATAGCATTCGGGATGGCAGCCAATGAATATACCCAAAAGAAAGTTTGTGGTTACATGATTATATTAGAAAATATAAACTCATATTAACTTATGAAAATACAGGTTATCATTTTGAAATAAGAAAAGTTACAAAATTATGCAATATAAAAAGTATTTTTTGCGTACTAAGATGGCAGCCAATACTGCGTGAATATTGCATTTCCATTGGTTTTTAATTTTTTGACAATTCAAGATACAATATTTGAGGGATTCATACGTAGACAATCACTTTGACTTGAATTATCCCTTCCAGAAAGAAAAAAAGTAAGCCAACAATACATCCTACAAACATGAATAACTAAATAGAAGTCTAACTTCTTTTGTAGCATCATTACTTATACATATTTTTTAGTGAACAATGCATAGCACTTACGTTGCATGGTAATTGAAAATAAAATTGTATTTGATTTGCGAGAAACTTTTGCAAAACAAAATATATTCATCTCATATCGATGGATTAGCACGAAACACATATGTCTCCAAACAAATATTAAGGCAGTTAGAACTGTATCGTGCTGAATCTACGATATGGTTAAATAGGACTGTAGGTTTCTGCACCTAACTTTTAAGAAAAAAAGTTAGTAATCATAAGTCTTATATTTGCAATAAAGGTTCGGAAAGATTTGCTACCATTCAATTTGGGTTAACATTACCACTTACTCAGTACAATACATTGGTACCCACCTTATAGAAGAGTTGCCATAGTCCGTACAGTTGATTCGAGCATATGCTAGCAGTCATCATAATTTATGTCTACATCTTACCAGTAACGCCTCTGATGGACCTAAACATGTCGCTTTAGGTTCAAATCACTTGGAAGACTAGAAATAATTGGTTTCTTACATTACGTTGCATGCCATGAAAAAATAAAACTGAATACGAGTCTCAGCAAATCCCCCACCATACCTATGTTGAGATCACTTTAATACTATGTGCTTTAAAAAATGCTATCTACAATGTTACACTTTCGTACCCTTGGAAACCGTACTTTTATTGACTCAATTATTTTCTAAAACGCCAAATTTAATGAGCAAGCAAAAGGGTCCTTTAAAAACATAGTGGACATGTCGAAACCATATATTAACTATAATTATACAAACATGTTTTTGTCAACAAATTACTGACATTGTCGCAATGGTTCAAATAAATTTGATAATAACTGGAAAAACAACGAGGCTGCCATCTTCATAATAAGATGTTTTAATACTTTACATCTGAACATATTTATCAAAATTCGGATTTTTAGCAGATAAGATTTTGCTATAGGAAAAAGAGATCATCATATTCTTATGCTTATCATTAAGGTACACAAAGTTATCATTCATGAACTCTCTTAACAGACCATCTGGACTGTCAAACTGAATTTCACTGTAAGAACAGTATTTCTCTTACTTGCTCAGGCAGTAGATCAATACCATCATAAACCGATTAACTTGTCTGAATTTTTTTAGTTGTGTCTTCAAATGTTTACAAAAACATATACACCTTATTTCCACTAGCCACTGAAAGCCACTGGGGCTATTGTCATGATGTTGTATCCGTCGTGCGTCCGTCCGTCCGGTCGTAAACCTTTTCTTTAAAAATCTTCTCCTCAGAAACTACTGGATGAATTTCAACCAAATTTCACAGGAATGATCATTGGGTGACTCTCTTTCAAAGTTGTTCGAAAAATTTTGATTCAATGAAAAAACATGGATCTAATGGGCGAAGCTTGTTTCCAAATATGGTAAAAAGTGACTTTTCTCATATTCAAATTGATGGATACCAATTAATTTTACAGTCTACAAAAAATTATTGCCGCCGTCATAGCGCATTTGGTAGCGCGTCGGACTTTCAATCTAGAGGTCCCGGGTTCGATCCCCGACGTCGGCACTCATTCTTTCCGACTATTTGTCTCTCACCAATGGGTTAATAATCGTAGACCTATTTGAGATAGCAGCTGGAGGCTAGGAAAGTGGTGGTTGTACCGGTGAGAGAAATAACAGGAATCCATTGTTAGGTACTCCAGCCGCCGCGATATAACTGAAATAATGTTGAAAACGGCGTTAAACTCCATTCAATCAGTAAAACAAAAATTTTTGTGATCGGATATAAAATATGTATTTTATGGGCGGAGGTCATTTCTCTATATGTTATATTGTGGAAACTTTGAAAATCAATTCCTCAGTATGTAAGTGATGCATAGCAACCAAATGCCACTGGAATGAGCCTTTAGTGACCCTATATCAGTCTACCAAAAATTATTGTGATCGGATCAAAAATACATATTTTATGGGCGAAGGTCATTTCTCTATATGTTATATAGTGGAAACTTTCATAATCATTTTCTCAGAATGTTACTGATAGATATCAACCAAATTTCACTAGAATGATCATTGAATGACCCTTTATCAGTCTATCAAAAATTAATGTGATCGGATGAAAAATTCCTATTTCTCTATATGTTATAAAGTGGAACCTTTCAAAATCATTTTCTCAGAATGTAATAAATGGATATCAACCAAATTTCATTGGAATGATCCTTGAGTGATCCTTTATCAGCATACCAAAAATTATTGTGATTGGATGGAAAATATGTATTTTATGGGCGGATGTCATTTCCCAATATGTTAAGTAGTGGAACTTTCAAAATCATTTTTCTGAGAATGTAACTGATGGACATCAATCAAACTTCATTGGTATGATCCTTTGGTGACCCATTGTCATGCAGCAAAATATTATTGTGATTGGATGAAAAATGTGTCTTTTATGGGTGGATGTCATTTCTCTATATGTTACATGGTTGAAACTTTGAAAATCATTTTCGACATCAGTAGAACCAAAAATATCTAAAAAATCTAGTAAAAACTTTGATTTGCTATTACAAGAATTCCAAGCCTGTGGAGCGACTCAAGCCATTCATGGCTTTCTAGTTCCATTTGGCAGCCACCTCGACAACTTTATACTTATTCTAATCGTCATTCCAGGTATTCATTACTTCAAATTAGCATCTTATCAGTTAAATTAGATACGAAATTTAGATGAATTGTTTAGTAGCAAGTACATGTATATTTTCAGTGGTCTTGGCTACCATCTCAACTTTTTTAAAACTATTTCATGATCAAAATGTATCATCATCCGGATTCTTGATAGGTTAGACCTTAGCTACTCGAAAATAGTCAACTGTTAAAAACGTTGCAAACTTTAAGCATGAAATAAAAATCTTGTGTTTCCTGGTTGCCATCTTCAAATTAAGGGTTTTCATAACACTAGATGAGAGGTGTAACAAGTCAGATATTTTGAAGTCATAAACAAGCTTAAAAAAGTTAATTCTAAAACACATTTCTAAGATTCTTATATCTCGCATAAATCGGGAAAAAAAGAAAGAAAAAAAAACATTTCAAAATTTAATTTGGCTGCCATCTTGATTACCATACTCATAACTAAAGCAATGTTTTGCTTTTATTTGTTAAATAGCTTCAGGTTAATATCTAAACAATAAAATGACCACTCAAACAGGTTTAATATTTCAAAGAGAGTGATTTACGGAGCCATTGGCTTGATATTTGATCGTCCTGGCTGCCATCTCGATTTTTTCGAAATGCTCAATGATGACAAGATGTCATCAACCGGATTCTGATTGGGGAAGGCATTAGCTACAAGAATCAGTCAAGAAAAAAACTTTGAACCCTACTTCTAGGTTCAGCTAAAATATGCCATATTTCTGCCGGACTATTAGGTAGAAATATTGTTGAAAATGAAGAAATTGCCCATTGCAATTTCTTAATTTTCCACAATGTTTTCCCAAGCCTTTTTCTTGAAAAGGAGTTAAATAACTGGATAATGTGGGGATAGGATCATACATTTAAATTTTTTTTATGTAAAAAAGATTAAAAATACAAATCTTTATCAAGGAACAAATTTTTACCTGTATAAATTGCTAAAGAAACAAGCCTACAGATGTAATAGTTATAAAATCCAGATGTTTTTAAAACTTGACACAGCCATTGTTTCAGTACCAAACAAAAGTACATATACCCAGGGCTCGTGTTAGTATTTGAAATCGAGGAGTCATTGATTCCTAGGTCAAAGGGGCATAACTCTTAACAAAAGCTTTCAGAGTTAGTCTAGATAGCTCCAGTGATGGTAAACATTCACATCAAATTTCACAAAGTTGTCTTCATGAAGCTGACAACAGAGATAAAACCAAGGTTAATGTTTGTCACGCCAGAGCCAATGCCAAAAACAACGCCAACACCGACACAAACAATGCCAAAGGAATAACAATACCTTGCAGGGCTTTTTTTTGTTCTTTAAATGAGGCCTACAAAAAGTTCATCCAATTCAAGAAAGGCTTTACTTTTCCCATTTGTGGCAGAAAGATTTCCAAGAAGACGGAAAATTTTCAAATTATATTAATTTTTTGTCTGCAAAATTCATTTTCTGATATTTACAGAAGTATTATGACTGTTAAGACCACAAAGGTATTTGTATATAATAAAAGTTTGCAAATGATGCATGAAATGTACTTTTCATACTTATCAATTTTTTCAAATTTCCCAAAATTAACAGGCTAAGGTCTCTTCTCAAATTCTAGAAAAAAGCCCTGCCTCAGAAAACAGCCGAACTAAAAAAATTTAATCATTTTCAATAATTTTTCCCAACCTATCAATATCGAAACATAAAAAGAAAAAAGAAAGCTTACTGATATTCTTTGTTATAAGTAAATCCTATAAATGGTAGATGGTTTCCAGCGTAGGCTTTTGGCACTTCAAATTGGCCCTCGGGACTTTCATCTTTCTCCACATCCTCAAAATGACTTGTGTCATCATCGCTAAACAGTTCAGGGACCACAGGAGGGACAGCTGTAGAACAGAGAGATTTTTCTTTCATTCTTTCCCGTGGATTATTTTGAAATAGCAGAAGATTATCATTAGGCTATTCACTGCCAGACCAGTGAGGTTATCAAAGATTCAACCTGCTTTCACTATCTATTCTATTTGTCGTTTTCTAGGCAGGTCCCATTATGCCCACAAAATCATTAGCATCATGCACAAAATGACACACCCTATGGAGAATATCCTGAAATTTCCTATTTATGTCTCATTTTTTGAAGTCAAGAGATAAAATAATAATTCATTGTTAGTGTTAAATTAATAAATCTTTCATATTGTGATTGAAAGCTGTATTTTTGCCACTTGCAAACAAATATAGCTTTTGTTGTTCACTCAATGAAAGCCAAATCAATCTTACACTGAAACAAACAATAATCCTCTATTTTTTTTCAATATTTTCCAATGCAGCATTGAGATCTTTTTACATATCATCATTTTGTAATTGCATAGACAAACAAGTAAATTTTGCAAAACAAAAAGCTTACTATTTTTCATAGACTAATTCTTTTTTTACTATATTCTGTGGTGCTGAACACAACCTAAGTGAGATCAGAATTATAGTCCATCAAAAATAACCAAAACTATCTACATATGTAATGACTCCAATTATTTTGATGTTTCTTCAGCCACTCAGCTGGTGGACATTGAAATATCAATATCATTTGTCCCAAGATAAATTAGACACACTCTAATTATGACTTAATAATTAAGAAGTTGTGCAGACATGTTTCTTTAAAAAAAGTTTCATCTTAATTTTTCTTTCTTATATAGTCTCTTTTCCTTACATTTAAGAAGTAGAATAACCAATTATTATTATCACACATGTGAGAACTATTTTCTTTCATTGCTTGAACAACAAAAGGTACAAACAATTTCAGGTGGCTCAGCCCGAGAACTAGCAAATAATTCAACTGTTGTTGTTCAACAAAAGAAATATGTATTGACCTTCCACTGATTCAACCAAGAATCATCTATCTATATTCTCTCTTTATGAAAATAGTTTTCATAATCAAACAATAGGAATAAGTGGGCTTACTTTGCCTTATATTGTCCCAAGACCATTGGTCATTTTTGAAAAATCTGTGTGATCGTATTTCACCCATTCCATTTTTACCAAGACGTTCACCCCTGAAAAAGTTACATTTATTTAACAATACTTTACTTGTCTTGGCCATCAGGGCTAAAATTTAAATTTCAATGATACAACTTTGTACCAATCATATGATTCCTATCTAATCATCTTGAGTAGCAGAGCACCAGACAGAAGGAATTTTTCACTTTTCAAATTTAAATATTACTTGGTTCCTAACTTAAACCTAACTAAAAACCTACGTTGTTGGTACTCATTTGAAACATCTCATTGAGAATATTCAAAAGATTACCTACACCATAGGGTTTCATTTTGACATAAAGATTTTAGACAAGTCTTACCCCCTCTTATCAGGGTAGCTAAGCCCATCACTTTATTACTAATAACAACCTTGACACATATCCTGCTGAGATTAAATTTTGTTTCAAACAAATTTATATTTTTCGGTTATTTCAACTTGTCTTTCTCGAGATTTCCAACTATTTTCTAGAAGAAAGTTGGCAATTTAGAAAATAAGTCAAATTCTTGACTTACCTATCTGTTAAGAAAGCACATATCAAACTTTTGGCATCATTTGACATTTCTACATCATTGGGGAATTCTAATGAGTTTTTATGGTCCATTATTTTACCGTATGTTCCTACAAGAGATTCTGCGTAGAAAGGAGTATCACCTGCAAGTAGAGTACATCATCAAGATATATTTGTAATACATACTTAGTATTTTGTATGAGAAAATGTGGGTGTTGGCAAAAAATGGGATATAGTGTAAAGGTGTTTGTAGAATAACTGTTTTTATCTTATAACTATACAAATATCCGTATTCTACAAACACATTTACTATATCCCATTTTTTGCCAACACCCACTTAAGATTTATTCTTAACCTTATGAATGACATTTGCATTAAAGATTCACATATAAATCCTTAAAGAGACACATCCACTTATATAAGGAAACAGTTGCAAAGAGTTATTTTAAAATCCATCCATAGTTCTGGGGGTTATGGAGAAAACTAAAACACATACATCGGTATAGCAGTGGTGACTACGTCTAAATCACAGCTAGCAGGCTTGACAAAAGGGCATCTGATGAGGGGACTATTTTTGCTACATAAATAGTGCAAGTACGCTACTTTCAACCTATGAATTTTTAGTGCTTGAATCCAAGACTGTACTGCCTGATTTGTGTCAAATCTGATTCTAATTCAAAGCTCAATAAGACAAGAGCTCCACCAACAAATGCTTACTAAGCTTTTACGTGCTGGATAAAGAATAAAAAATCTAGGTCAGAAGATGGGCATAATTGCAAACAAGAGAATCACCTATGGGTGCCTGCTGTTTTCTGGATCATGGATGAAGTTGCTGGATGGTGGAAGAAAATCTAAGTCAAACAAGAGCTGTCAGAGGACAGCGAAGCTCGACTATTCCTAGTGCTGGATAGTAACAGCAATATCAACATTGGAAATACAATAAAATGAAAGTCAAGAGAAAAGAATCTTTGTCTAAAGGCTGATATTATGGTCACAGAAGCAAGGGCAGAGTTTCAAAGCAATAGTTTTAGTAGGAACAAAGATACAGCTAACATAAAACAGTTGCACTAAAAACATAACCAAGATTTTTAAGGCCGAAAAGGGTTAAAATTCCACTAAATTAAATATCAGAGTAATGAATCTTTTTCTGTGGGCTAATATTATGGTCAAAGAAGCATGTGTAAAGTTTCCAAGCAACAGCTATAGTAGAAATAGAGATATTACAGAAAAACAACATTTGAACGTATTACAGAAAAACAACATTTGCACGTAAAAACTTAATTTCTAAGTCCAAAAATCGTTAAAATTCCACTGAATTCAATATCAGAAAATTGAATCTTTATCAAGAGGCTGTTGTTATGATCATTGAAGCATGTGCACAGTTTGAAAGCAATAGCTTTAATAGAATTAGAGATATAACTGATGTACAACATTTGCATGTAAAAACTTAACCAAGAATTTCTGAGTCTGAAAAAGGTTAAAATTCCACTAAATTCAATATCAGAGTAATAAAATCTTTGTCAAGAGGCTGATATCATGGTAACAAAAGCATGTGTAGAGTTTCCAAGCAAAAGGCTAGGTAGAAATAGAGCTATAACTGATATACAATGTACAACATTTGCACGTAAAAACTTAACCAAGATTTCTAAGTCCGAAAAGGGTTAAATTCCACTAAATTCAATATCAGAGTATTAAATCTTTCTCAAGAGGCTGATATTATGGTCACAGAAGCATGTGCAAAGTTTCAAAGCAATAGCTTCTGTAGAAAAAGAGATATTACAGAAATACAACATCTGCACGTAAAAACTTAACCAAGATTTTCTAAGTCTGAAAAGGGTTAAAATTCCACTAAATTCAATATCAGAGTAATGAATCTTTGTCAAGAGGCTGATATCATGGTCACAGAAGCATGTGCAAAGTTTCAAAGCAATAGCTTTAGTAGAAATAGAGATATTACAGAAATACAACATTTGCACTAAAAAATTTAACCAAGGATTACTAAGTCGGAAAAAGGTTAAAATTCCACTAAATTCAATATCAGAGTAATGAATCTTTGTCTAGAGGCTGATTTTATGTCCACAGAAGCATGTGTAAAGTTTCAAAGCAATAGCTTTAGTAGAAATAGAGATATTACAGAAATACAACATTTGCATGTAAAAACTTAACCAAGAATTACATCCGAAAAGGGCTAAAATTCCACTAAATTCAATATCAGAGTAATGATTATGAATCTTTGTCTAGAGTCTGATATTATGGTCACAGAAGCATGTGCAAAGTTTTAAAGCAATAGCTTTAATAGAAACAGAGATTTTAAACACTTGCATGTAAAAACTCAACCAAAGCATTACACCGACGCCAATGCCCGGGTGACTGGAATAGCCCCCCTATTCTTCAAATACTCGAGCTAAAAAGGAGCAAAATTTGCACAAATTGCATTTTGAGTTATCTCCCTTGATAGTTTAGGTTGCTCTTTTGATGGTATACATGTGTGCCAAATTTCTAGTGAATGCCTTCACTAGAATCAGAGATATCACACAAAATGTCAAAGGTTTTTTCACGATGACGACAACAACAATAACTACAACAATGATGACGACACCAAGGCAAAATCAATACCTCCGGTTTTCTCAGAAAATAGATGAGCAAAAAATGCATCTTGAGTTATTCCCTTGATAGTATAGGTTGCTCTTCTGATAGTGAACATGTGTGCCAAGTCTCAAGTGAAAGCCTTTGGTAATATCAGATATAGCAAATTGTGAGAGTTTTTACAGGAGGACAACTATGATGACAACCATAACGACAACAAGGCTATAGCAATACTTCTGGTTTTCTCAGAAGACAGCCAAGCTAAATTTTCAACATTTGTCTTGCTAAGTTCAAGAGGATCAAGATGGTCCTAGATCGCTCACCTGAGTCTCTTTGACCCCTGGGACATCACACCAATTAACTAGGCAGATAATTTCTACACAAAACCAAGTTTCATGAAGTTTGTGCCAAAATTTTGGCCTATAGTTATAACAAGAAAATAATCATTAAGCCCCCTTTTCCTGTGATATGTCATGAATCCTACCCATTTTTGATAGGTTCCTTGTGATCTGGCCAACTTCTAACCAAAATTGAACCATATTTGTGGCCTCTAGAGTGTAAAAAAGAAAATTTTCATTAAGGCCCCTTTTCCTGTGATATGGCATGGAACCTTCCTTTTTTGATAGGGATCATCCTTTTGATCTGGCCATTATTCTGACTAAGTATCATGAAGATTGAACCATATTTGTGGCCTCTAGAGTGTAAAAAAGAAAATTTTCATTAAGGCCCCTTTTCCTGTGATATGGCACCGATCCTTCCAATTTTCGATAGGATTATCTTTGTGACCTGGTCACTATTCTGACCAAGTTTCATGAAAATTGGGCCATATTTGCTGCCTCTAGAATGTAAACAAGAAAATTGTCATTAAGGCTCCTTTTTCCATAATATGGCATGGATCCCTGTCAATTTCAATAGGCTTCATCCTTGTGACCTGGCCAACATTCTGACCAAGTTTCATGAAGATTGGGCCATATTTGTGGCCTCTAGAGTGTAAACACTTAGATTGTTGATGCTGGACAACCGACGACAGACGACACACGACGGACATTCAATGATCACAAAAGCTCACCTTGAGCACAATGTGCACAGGTGAGATAAAAAAGCTTAGCAAAAACTACATTCTTATTAAAATGCTGTTGCACTGAAGGCACTTTTACCAGCCCATATTAATTTTTTAAATACAAGTTATAATCTATAATGTTTTCACAAGTAAAATCAGGATGTTTAGACTAAGATCAGACTGCACCTTTGTGCAGGTTGATCTTTGTCTATACCTCCTGTCAAAGTAGGAATATTCAGGGATTCGAATAATAGGGATTAAGAAGAAAGTTTTGTTAATCTTGTGCTTTTTGTATTTCTAACTGCCTACATGCTTAGGTGATGATTGGGTTTGGTTTTTATTGTTCACAAGTGTTCACTAATTACACTTACCAACAAGCATTTCATACAGAAAGACACCAACGGACCACCAATCACATTCTCTGCCATAATATCCGTCCCCTCCCTGAGATTTGAGGACTTCTGGAGATATGTAGTCAGGGGTACCTACAGCTGTGTCAGACCGCACCATACCATCCTGTCAATCAATCATATTTGCATTTAATAACAGAAAATTACAATATATCTCCCCCTTTCTGCATTCAATCACAGGAATTACCAGCTCTCTTATTTTGGAAATATTTTACTTGTCACTAAATGTTATTTTATGCATTGCTGCTGATTCTTTGCAAGTGATCAAAATAAAAAAAGTTTATTTCTTTAAATTTTGTTCAAACAATTTGCCTTTTTTCATTGGTTTTCCTGAAATAATTTAGCTGAAAGAAGGCAGTGTAGGCTGTGATTAGACTTCACTTTTGCAGGGCTTACCCTGGGTCAAAATTTCTTTTAGCCAACGTTTTAGCCAATTTGAAAATACTTTAGCCAAATTCACTACATTGTAGCCATCTTTTTCTCAAAAGTTGAAATTTTAAGACATTTATGCATTAAACTGGACATAACAGCCTTTAGAGAGCATCAATTAAAAGAAGTCATGGTCTAAAGGCTTAGTAACCAACTATCTTTTAACTGTCAACATGTCAATTAAAAATGTGTGAATCATTATCTCTCATATCAATTTGTTAATTTTACTACCAATGATCTTAACACATTTGATTTCCCCTTTTCTATAGATTCCCACCCTTATCCAGCATTTTAGCCAATTGAATCTTTTTGTAGCCAATTTTTCAGAATTTTAGCCAATGGCTAAATTGGCTAAGGGCAGGGTAAGCCTTGCTTTTGTGATCTAAGTGTATACCACCAGCCAAAGATTTGTATTCATCAGGAAAATATTGTGAACAGCTAGAAAAGGATTAAGTATTGCTTGTTAATAACCTTAAAAAATGAACTTTCTCATATGAGAAGCCAAACTGATTCCAATAAATTACACACTTTTTCAAATATCTATTCTGATTTTTCATTACAAAACTATCTGTCCTTCGGGCTTTCAAAAGATAAAACTAAGGAACTTTCCAAGCTCAGAATAAGTGCACATGACTTGCTTATTGAACAATTATTTACTCGTCTAATGAACCCAGTAAACATTGTAGAAACTAAATAAATCTGTGACTACATTACAACATCTATTATGTTAAGGTAATCTTGTTGCGATTATTTCTCGCTGCTATATAATTTCACTATGTTATGATCTTTTCATTGGAGGACACCGACTATGTTATGTGAGTTTTCTGAATAAAATCTTGTATCTTGTATCTCTTGTATCTTGTACCTTAATCCTAAAGTAATGAGTACAAGCTACCTTAACGAAATTCCATAATCAACAGATTTACTACAAATTTCACACTAAAAGAAGAAATTCTTTAAAATTATTTTTGACCTTTAGATCATTTAGGTGACAATTACTTCATTATAAGTGATAATTTTCTGAATAGAGACATCATTAAATTGATTGATTAAATGTTGTTAATTGCCGCTTCTAACATTTTTTTGGTCACATTGCAGAGACTGGGGCACCTAACCGGTTGTTCTCACATCATTATATTCTTTCCTAGCCTCCTGGTGCTATCCCACTTGAGCTTACAATTATCTATACTATGATGGGAGACTGACAGATGTCTTAAAGGAAATGTGCCAATGCCTCAAATCAAGCCTATTTGAGTTATCAAGGATGTTACAAACGAACTGTCCTAAACTGAAGCATAGCTGAACAAGATGTGTTTGTGAAACATGAATGCCCCCGTAACGGCATTTTTTTCAAAGTTTGACCTTGACAGATGACCTTGACCTTGTCACATGACCTTGACTTTGGTACCAGCGGATATGGATCATTGAGATCTATCATCATGCCAAATATTAGCTTTGTATCTTGAATAGGCTTGAAGATATTGGCAAGGTTAAGTTTTCGGGGTAAGTTTTAGGACAGAAGGATGGACAGACAGACAGACAGACAGACGGACATGAGTAAAACAATATGCCCCCGATCTCTCGATACGGGGGCATAAAAATATCCGCCATGAGCCAGCCTCGAACCCATCCGGACAAGTAACATTCAATTTTTTGGTTAACAAGTCCAATGCGCTACTAACTGAGCCAAAGAAGATCTTCTTTGGCTCAGTGGTTAGCGCATTGGACTTGTAAACCAAAATTTTGAATATTGTTATCCAAGTGGGTTCAACACCAGTTCGTGTCGGATATTTTTCAGCTATACTTGGGTTCTATGTATTTTATTAAGAACTTGAATACTTTGGACAGTTCATATGTAACAAGGAGAAAAGATTATACTAGTTTTGCATACTGATAGGTCATTGCAAAACTTTGGTCAGTACATGCATATCTATAGGCATTAAAATAGTTTTGCACTGACACCTGGATATTTACCTTATCCATTTTCATACAGGTACCAAAATCTGCCAATTTTAGATGTCCACTTCTATCTAACAACATATTATCTGGTTTTACATCTCTAGAAAAGAAGAATAAGATTGTGAAATACCCAAGTCCATAGAAATGTGGTTATTCTTATTCAAACATTAACTTCTACCGTACCCAGATTCTGGTAATCGTGTTTTCATTCACTTGTTTTCCAAAGTAACTAAGTAATAATATGGTATGGTGAACTTGATTGTGTTTCTATTCACTTGTTTTTTAAAGTAACTAGGTAATATGAACTTTTTAAAAATATATAACATGGTATGTGAACTTTATCAAGTACCGATTCCCTTACAAAATTATATTCTTTTTCTTGCAAGGAATACTGGAAATGTTACTTTAAAGCTCATTGATTTTTTCATTTCAATGAAATTATACTCTCTCTAAAAAGCTACTGAAAACAGCGCTAACTTTACTTAAATAGGCATTTATCTTATTTTCTTTGTTTTTGCTTGATCATCAAAATATATGTGTGTAAATCCCATTCTATATTCCTAGTTTACATTAATTTAATTCTTAACTTATTGACAATTACTTTAAAATTTCTATACCTATGAAAATAATGAATCCTAATTCATTAAGCTACTTTTGTTTACCTATGTACAAATCCCATTTTATGTATAGCATCTACAGCAAGTACCACCTCAGCACAATAAAACTTGGCCCATTTTTCTGGTACATCATAATTACTCATCAAGTTGACAAGATCTCCCCCTGGCATATAGTCCATTACCATATATAGAAAACGGTCATCTTGGAAGGAATAGTGTAACTGTAAAACAAACAACTTTTGAGTAAAATGGTGAACTTATTTGTCCTTGGTACACACTCTGCATGCAGGATGAAAAATGGTGCAAACTGTTTGCAAAATATACCCTGCTTTGCAGATCCACATTTGTGCAAAGCAGGGAATAATTTTCAAACATTTTGCGCCATTTTGTCATCCTGAATGCAGGAATGCTTATTTCAGTTATGGCAAAAGCATAAACAGTCTGCATGCAATTACTGTATTTCACAATATCCTTTACAGTGTCCAATCTAGGGTAGCCATTGTTCTTTTTCCAATATAAAATGGCCCATTTGTTTTAAAAGCTCTGGGCTTATGGAATGAACAAAATTATATAACTTACTCTGATTTTCACAATACCCTTCAGTGACAAATCTAGAGCAGCCATTGTCCAGTTTCGAATATAAAATGGCCTATTTTTTTAAGATCTTGGCACATGGAATGATCTTACTCTGATTTTGATTGAAATAGTTTAAGCTGTCATTACTATTACATTTGTCATCTTTTTCCAAATGTAAGTCTAGACATTCATGTGCTATTTTCTTCTTAAAAAATAATCTTTCATATAAATATTTCACAAGGAAATCTATTTGGAGTCATGAACCACCTGGTGTTTATTTTTGCAAAATTACCCACTTGATAAATAGATATGGGTCAATCCCACCCCTTAAATTGTAGTGCTAAACTAAACGCTGCAATTGTGTTAACTTGAATTATTATAAGCTTTTTCTTATTATTTTAATTTCTTGGTATTATCTTTTTAACCTTTATCCTGCCAAATTTAAATTTTGATTTGAACAAATGCTAATTCCAGGGATATTACCGATAATGATGAAGAAGCAGTAAGTGTAGCTAATATCAGATATATGTGCAGGCTGGTTTTGTTCTACCCAGCCTGCCCAAGTTTCATGTGCAGCCGTGAACAGCAGAAGGGTTTATATTAATCGTATCAGAAGTGTGGATAAAAATCTCTTGTAAATGATACAAAAAAGCACTTTCACAATACCATACTTGAAATGTAATAAGATACATATAGTACTGTACCTGAACAATCCATTCACTGTTTGCATTGGCTAAAATTTCTCTCTCCTGCCAGAAAAATGCAGTATCTGCTCTTTTAATCTACAAAATAATTGATATCTTGTTATATGGTGCTAAATACAGAGTAATAATTACAGTAAAACTTGTGTTAAGCGACCACTTAAGGGACCACCAAAAAGCGTTTGTTAATGGGAATGGTCGCTTAATACGAAAAACCATGATAAATATGACAGTTCAGTTTGATAGCATTGATGGATTCAGTATGAAGTCATACTGAATACTATGATGTTTAAACCCATTAGAATTGTCTTTTTGAGACAATTCTAATGGGTTACAACAACATAAGATTCAACAATAACCAATTTTTCATTAAGAATGTCTTCTTTTTCAGAGATTATGCTTACGGTGAAGGGACTTTTTATGGTGATCGCTTAACAAAATTGGTCGGTTAATAGACGTGGTCGCTCGAGCAATATCAACTGTATATGTTTACAGAAGTAACAGAAGACCTCAAGGATGCTGAACAATTTACATAACTAAAAAACCATTTTCATACCAAGCCAACAGAAACAGAAAGCATCCATCAAATCTTTTTGAGACTGTCTTTTGTGTGGGTAAACAAAACTTGTGTTTGAAAATAGTATACTGGTTTCCAGTTCTTTATAAAATGATAAAGATTAATTAGAAATGTATCACAGACATGGATGCCCTGCAAATACTTGATTTTTACCCATTGCCAAATATAAATATTGACCTTCAGCCATGTCCTTCACCTTGTCCCAAAAAAAACTCTTCAGATGACATTAGTTCTCACCTAGGGAAACAACTGCAATTTTGAAATTCATCTATAAATGCAAGTGATACTCCTGACAAGAATAGGACACCTATACACACACCAAACCACCCATCCACAAACAAACAAACACCCCCCCCACACACGCACACACATGCAGAAACACACATAACCACACACAGATAAAGGAAACTTGTATGGGCATAAAAATATTCAGCAATTAATGTGTTATTGGAACATGATCTATAGGATAACTTTTAAAACTTACCATTTCATATTTACTTAGTAACTTCATGGCAAACACTTTCTTTGAGGCTTTATGTCTGACCTGAATAAAGATAAAATAAATGTATTTCATGATTAAATCAAATGTATTCATACTTCTGCAATAGATTTGAGAGTATTATTAGTCTATACAACCCCCCTGCAATTCCTGTTTAAATTTATATTTGATGTTTAAACCTGTCCATTCAAAGACAATTTTTCACTCCTTCAAAAAAAGCTCTGGAAGCATGTAAAATAAAGTAATTGCTTATAACTAAGTTTCTTTATTTCAATAATTGAATTCCTCAGAAGACAGAGTTTTTTAATTTATCTAATTCACATCCCCTAATTTGTATCAGTCAAAATTTTGTCAATTGGTAATGGGTTAACTCTTGTCTCACAGAAACAAAATTCAACTTAAATGATGACTATCTTCAAAGTACAAAATAATTTTGTAATAATCAAAAGAGTTCCTACAATTTGGTAGTGTAAATTTTAATCAGTCTGTGCATAACATGGAAGCTAATCTCTATCTACATTACAGCTTAATCCTTGTCATGCCGAATTATTTTTTGTAAAATCAAAGTGCAAAAAGCACTAGATGCACTAAATTTATAATGAGTCTGTATTTATTTCGAAAATATATATTTTTTTTAAACTTTTCTGGTTTAAAAAGGAAGACAAAGTGGCACATTGTATTCACTAAGATCAGACAGCAAATATGCAGTGGCTGCTATACCTCCTGCAAAGGCAGGAATTATCCAGGTTCAGCATGACAAGGATTAAACAAGAATATACTAGGATCAAAATTAGAGATGTCAATCGATCAAATGAAAATTAATCAAAATTTCTTTAATGCTTTTTGGTAGAATATCATGATATAACAGTATATTATTATTTAATAAACTAACCACCTTACCAGTGAGATTATCAGAAGCTTATTCCCCACTTTTGTACATTTCACTGTATCTATGTCATCTAAAATGAGCCTAATAAGTGTCATCATCATGAATGTTGCAAAGCAATCACATGCAAGATGACGCACTTTAAGAAAATATGTCCATAAACTTTCACATCTTGTCTCATTTTTGCATTTAAGAAATAGAATAATCAATCCATTTTCCAGTGAGACCGATTTTATTTTGTTTTCATGAACAACAAAAGCTATATTCTCCCACCACCACTTGAAAATATAGCTTTTGTTGTTTACAGAATGAAATATAAATCAATCTTACACTGAAACAAACGATTATCCTCTTAGTTTTTAGAGAACAAATAACTCACCAATTGAACTTCCCCAAAGGCTCCTCGACCAATGACCTTGACAACTGCAAAGTCATCATGGCGCATTCGATGTTTGGTGATAAAATCAAAGGATTCTTTGTCTGGATAAGAAGATAATTATCAGCAATTTGTAAAATAAGGAATATGAATAGAAGCAAATTAATCATTTAACATGTTTCTACACAATCCATCATTTTCAGGTGTTGAGGAAATGCATCATTAGAAAACATTATGGTAAAGATAACATTATTGATTTCTAGCAGTTCCTTTTTCAGACCATGTTCTAGATCCTATATGGCACTTAGATATAAAATTCAAGTGACTGAATGGTATTACAACCATTTTCAATTTGGACTAGTCTTTAATATTGTTGCCTTTTATTAAATGGATAAACCATAACTTGCATTTAATGCATTTAATATTTGACACATTTTTCCCTGGTTTGTTTTGCTTGATAATCCAGTGAATCTTATTCAATGGTTAATGTTAATGCTCATTTTGACTGCATAGCAATTATCCTTTTGAATTTGTTCTTGGATCAATTTGCTTTATAAGCCAAAGAACCTTTTTATTGTAAACAACTTTATGTTTTCAATTAACTTACATTTGATGAGGAACTGTTCCACACTTTTGTTCCTGGATCGTATAGCTTGATGATCCAAGTCCTGCACCATGGCCACCACTCCATCCTGGTAAAATAGAAATAGTAAGGATCATTAATCCTTTCCTGTTTTACAAAATTTTGGGCCTGTCCAAATTCAAAGGTTTTGCAGACGAAAATTTAAAGTGCATTTAATTTGAAAAATAACCATTCAGAAGGGTTGAAAATAGTGTGGAAAAAGAAGAAATTGCTTGTCAGAAGCAATTTCTTCTTTTTTCACAATGCTTTCTCGATCATAGAATCACAGGCACGTAAAAAGCAGGGATTAAACAGCAAAGGGTTAATTACATGAACACACACAGACATCTCCTCCATGACAATAAATAAGCTTTTGTGCATCATTTCAACATGGACGCAGAGCAAACACTCTAGACAGCCAGTGCATCAGCACAGTTTAAGTTTTCACTTTGCATTTAATCAGGGATCTAGATGAGGGTAAAGACAGTCTAAAATCATCATTTCCCATATGAATACCTATGTTGTGGGTATTCATTTGAATTGTCTCAATGAGACAATTCAAATGAATATCCAACAACATATGGTTTAAGTAAAAAATAATCAATATTTAAATTTGAAAACCAAAATACTCCCTCTTTCTGTGTCTGCTAGATTGATAGATAAGGCCTTCACAACACTTAATACAGGCAGCGAATATTCTTATTGCATTGTTGTCTTGTTGGAAACGTAGTTGTTAAACATATACATGAATATTAGTTCCTGATTGTTTGAGAAATGGAAGAAGAGGTATTAAACAATGTATACCAATCTTCTTTGAGGAAGGGGTCATAAAATCTAGTATAAACAATCTATAACAAAATGAAAGCAAATTCAGCTACATAGTAACGTGACATCATCTTAAACCTATTTATATTTGGACAAGTCTGATATATTGTCATCCTTAAAGAGTAAGCAATGTAAGCAAGAAGGAGTTGTAACTTAAGGAAAAGCATCAATGATATGATTGTATCTTATTCATTCATCAATAAGAAATTCCTTGTCCCACCATTTTGACTATCAGTAAAGATAAACAATTTGAATAGAAGTTACTTTGATGAAATATTTTCTAACCCTTCAACCAAACAAGTACACTGTCTACAGGAAAATATGAATGGCTCATGAAATCATTCATTTCAAATGGAAGGACACTGTTGACATCTGTCATTTTCCTTCTTAAATATGAGCCTGTGAGTTAACATTTCCAACAATTTAAAGTATGTGCAAAGCAAAGACTCTGACCAGCCTGTGCATCAGCACAGACTGACCAGAGTCTTCACTATGTGTCAGAAGATAGATAAGGTATAGAAGTATCTATACGACATCAGGTTACTTTGTATTTACAGTATGTGGTTGTCAACGCTACTCAGTGTTTCCATCTCACGAACATTTCAAATTATTGGAATTGTCACACACAGGCTCTCTAGAGCTAGCCAGACTCCTCTAATAAAAGCACCATCCATTACAGTAGCTCAAAATTCACCGTTTTGTCATAAAACCTAAATTTCTTTTTATCAAAATAACCTGAAATTTAACGACTTTCTGAATATTTTTTCTCTTTTTTAGGTTAATTTTGGAGGAAATTAAAAGGGAAAAGGCAAAAATGCATTACTTCTACTGATATTTGCAAAGTTGACTACTCCTATAATAATTTCTAAGGCTAAGGATTTATATGAAATGACAGCCTTTCCTTCAAGTACGTTGAAAATAAAATATTGATGAATCAAGGTTTAAACAATCTTCATTTCTATCAAAGCATCCTGTGTACCATTGCTTCCTGCCATATCTCATTTGGCTTCATAGCAGCTTCAATTGATCTTCTTAACATATAATGTACAACAACTTTGCTGCTCTGAAGCAGTTTTATCTCTCTTTTCCTAAACTATAATAATTAAGACATCATTTTTTTTTTAAATTATTTTTATTTTCTTTTTCTTGTAATTTGGGCCAGTCTAATACTTTGCTGTCTAGGAATGGGTAGATCTTGACCCAAATTATAGAATGAATTGTGATCAGGTTTCAATCATTAGGGTCTTATTCAAAAAGCCAAGGCTGAGGAGTACAATTAAAACAACCATTGGCATATTGCTTAGTAAGGATATTTTGCTAAGTGAATTCTCTTTATTAAAATGTACAAATCAAAAAATAATGTTAGCACTTGATGATTAATTACCACAGAGTCAAATCTAATCATCATAATCTGAACATTAAATATATTATTTATAATAAGTAGAAACAAAAGAGCTCAACATAAACAAATATTTCATGAAGAAGACAGCGTTTCAGATTCTGGCAACCTTTAAGCAAAATATTATGAATCAAAACCAAGCATTAATAACAATCATCTTTTATACTTGACAAGTTGCCCAGAAAAAGAAAGCCATCATGGTAATTAATTATCTTTTTATCTGTTTACCTACATTTTCACTATATTTTAACACAAATATTTTCCTAGTAGATCAAACAGATCATACAAATCATTGCATCTTATTTTAACTGTGATTATTTTGATTGTGTATGCCTTTACAAGAAAGAAATTTAACAGAAGGATAATATCCTATTTCTATTGAGATTAGATTTTACTTTTAGACATCCAATAAAAATTTGTACATTTTAACAAGCTGTTTTATCAGATAGTTTTAAAACCATTGCTAAAGTAATCAAGATAATGTTAACCCTTGTCATGTTGAATAAAAACTTTTGCAAAATTGCATTGAAATAAAAGTTCTAAAAGCACACTAATTGTGATTTAGTATTTATTTCAAAAACATTGTTTTAAACTCGTCTTGTCTAAAAATGAAAATCTGGTGGAATTTAACTAAGATCCTATTTTATTAGGTAGAAAGCAAGTTATCCATCTAGTACTGTCAGCTAAGATCAGACTGCAAATCAGTCTGTACATGCAGGTCTTAGATTAGATAATTGATCAAAGCAAGAAATGCCATGTACAGTATGAGGAGGGTTCATATAGGGAACTTCGGCATGATGTCATAGCCCACTAGCCAATAAAATGGTTGGCGTTGAATCGCCTCGCTCTATTTAATTTATGTGAATATCGCCCAATCTAAATCACTAATTTCGCTAAAATACTTAAGGGAAAGGTATCAAAACTTACATTTTTGAAAAGTTTATCATTCGAACTTCTCAGAAAACATGTTTGTAAAGAAAATAACACGAATTTATAATTAATATCCATGCTTCGAAAACACCACTATCAAAACAGAATAACACCAATTTGGTTGATTTTCTGCAACCATATAAAAACTAGAAAGCCATGAATGGCTTGAGTCGCTCCACAGGCTTGAAATTCTTGTAAAAGCGAATAAATGTTTTGGCTAGATTTTTAGATATTGGGGTTCTACTGATGTTGAAAATGATTTTCAAAGTTTCAACTATATAACATATAGATAAATGACCTCTACTATTAAAAGACATATTTTTCATCAAATCAAAATAATTTTTGGCTGCATGATAATGGGTCACCCAAAGATCATACCAAAAATGTTTGATTGATATCCATCAGTTACATTCTGAGAAAATGTTTTTCATAGTTTCCACTATTCAACATATTGAGAATTGACCTTCACCCATAAAATGTATATTTTTCATCCAATCAAAATAATTTTTGGTATGCTTATAAAGGGTCACTCAAGGATCATTCCAGTGAAATATAGTTGATATCCAAAAATCAGATTCTGAGAAAATGATTTTCAAAGTTTCCACTATATAACATGTAGAGAAATGACCTCTGCCCACAAAATGCATATTTTTCATCCAATCAAAATAATTTTTCGTACACTGATAAAGGGTCACTCAAGGATCATTCCAGTAAAATTTGGTTGATATCCATCAGTTACATTCTGAGAAAATGATTTTCAAAGTTTCCACTATATAACATATAGAGAAATGACCTCCGCCCACAAAATGCATATTTTTCATCCAATCAAAATGATTTTTGTAGACTGATAAAGGGTCACTCAAGGATCATTCCAGTGAAATTTGGTTGATATCCATCGGTTACATTCTGAGAAAATGTTTTTCAAAGTTTCCACTATATAACATATAGAGAAATGACCTCCGCCCATAAAATGCATAATTTCCATCCAATCACAATGATTTTTTGTAGACTGATAAAGGGTCACCCAAGGATAATTCATGTAAAATTCAATTGATATCCATTGATTAGAATCTGAGAAAACTCACTTTTTACCATATTTGGAAATTAGCCACGCCCATTAAATCCATGTTTTTCATTGGATCAAAATTTCTTGAACAACTTTGAAAGAGGGTCACCCAAGGATCATTCCTGTGAAGTTTGGTTGAAATCCATCCAGTAGTTTCTGAGGAGAAGATTTTTAAAGAAAAGTTTACGACCGCACGCACGGACGGACGGACGGACGCACGACGGACACAACGCCATGACAATAGCCCCAGTGGCTTTCAGCCAGTGGAGCTAAAAAATTACTGCTGATTTATATTAATTTCATTGTTTGATTTTTTCTTTAATATCGTGTTATCATAAAAATTAGGTCTATGTTTTTGTTTGTTTATGCGACAAAATCGTTTGGAAAATCGGCATTGATAGTATTTCCCAAAATATAAACATTATAAATATATCAAAATCTTTCTGCAACACTATAACAACATATTTCGGCACGTTACAATTTTTCTTAGATGCCTTATGACATTCCCTTATTAGGGAATATTGATTTTTGAAGGACAATTGGTGTCATCATCGATTATTTGTTTGACAAACCCTTTCACCTTGTTGAAAAACAGTGGAAGGTATTCAATGGATCTGTTCAAATACAAAGTGGTCAGACTGAAGATTTTTATGATACTAAGAATGTTCCATGACCGACGGACATATGAATTCAAAGTCGAATTATAATACGGGCAGTCAGACGGATGGACGGACGGACGGGGGGACGGACGAAGGGAAGGACTAACGGATGGAGATGGATGGATGGATGGATCATTGAAAAATACACAGATAAGTGAATGACTTACAAAAGTCAGAACTTCAAACGAATGATGGAACATTGTGCATGTAGTATGTAAAGATGTAAATGAATGAATGAACGAACGACATTGATTTTAAGTAAGTAATAAATGAATTTGATATTATCATATCGAAAACATTTATATATCATTTGCTGTCGCGTGTGATGGATGCAGGATTTCTGTAAAGAGGTATCGAACTTAAAATAACGGTGGTGCCTTTTCCTATTTATGCCCAGTTTAAATTGAATTTCTCTATAATTAAATGACACCCCCTTTCACCCCTCCCTGAAGCCCCCCCCCCCTGGATCCGTCAATAATTTGATTGGTTGAAAATAAGTCTACAATCCTAATACTTATTACAAAGATGGGGTACGGACAAAAGCCCCCTAGGACAAAAGCCCCCTGGGACAAAAGCCCCATGGACAAAAGCCCCCTGGGACAAAAGCCCCATGCCCTTAACCAAAAAGTGGACAAAAGCCCAATGGTTATAAACAAGAGGACCAAGATGGTCCTAGATCGCTCACCTGAGTCTCTATGACCCCTGGGACATCACATTAATTAGATAGGCAGATGTCAAAAAGAAGATAATTGCCTAAGATCAATACCATGGAACGTTTTCAGCGAAGAGCAAGACAGATATGCCTTTTTGCTCTTTGATTCTATGTAAAAAGGGATGCACCCGGGTGGACCCCAAAACTGACCCCAGGGTCTTGATATGAACAAACTTGGAAGAGGTCCATAAGATGATGCTACATTCTAGATATGAAAGCTGTCTGCCTTCTGGTTTCAGAGAAGAAGATTTTTGACGGTTTTCCCATTTTCACCCAACATGCTCAGATGAGCTGAAAGGGATGCGCCCGGGTGGAGCCCAATTATGACCCAAGGGTCTTGATATGAACAAACTTGGTAGGGGCCCACAAGATGATGCTATATACCGAAAATGAAAGCAGTGTGCCCTCTGGTTTTGATTAAAGAAGATTTAAAAGATTTTCGCTCTTTGATTCCATGTAAAAAGGGTTGCGCCCGGGCAAAGCCCAAACATGACCCAAGGGTCTTGATATGAACAAACTTGGTAGAGGTCCACTAGATGATGCTACATACCAAATATGAAAGCTGTCTGCCTTCTGGTATCAGAGAAGAAAATTTTTGAAGATTTTTACTTTTTTACCCTTCGTGCTCATAAGAGATAAAGGGATGCACCCGTGCAAAGCCCAAATATGACCCAAGGGTCTTGTTATGAACAAACTTGGTAGAGGCCCACTAGGTGATGCTACACACCAAATATTTAAGCTGTCTGCCATCTGGTTACAGAGAAGAAGATTTTTAAAGATTGTCGCTCTTTGATTCTATGTAAAAAGGGTTGGGCCCTGGCAAAGCCCAAATATGACCCCAGGGTCTTGATATGAACAAACTTGGTAGAGGTCCACAAGATGATGCTACATACCAAATATGAAAGCTGTCTGCCTTCTGGTTTCAGAGAAGAAGATTTTTAAAGATTTTCATATTTTCACCCTTTTTGTTAAGGGTAAAGGGAAAGTTAAGGGTGGATTTCATTTATTTGAACAACTTTGGTAGAGCTTGACCCAAGGAACATCCCTGCCAAGTTTCATCAAGATTGGCCCACTGGTTTAGGAGGAGAAGATGTTTAAAGGAATTGTGGACGACGCACGACGGACGACGCACGACTGACGACGGACGACGGACATTCTACGATCCCAATAGCTCACCTTGAGCACTTTGTGCTCAGGTGAGCTAAAAATGTGTATTTTGTGATTTTTTTTTTAAAAAAGTTTTAATAAGTTATTGATTTTTATATAAATTTGTGAATATTAATTTGTTAATTCTTTAAAAAAATGAATATTTTAGTCATTTCAAATGGAATGAAAATAAACATTTAAAGGGGGTATGTGAAGTATTCCCTTGAGTATAAATATTAATATAAAGATGACTTGGAAAATATCCTACATCTGGTTTTATAATTCGTAATTGACTTGTTATAGAAAATTAGTTGTAATTGAAAAAATATTTATAACAAGAGGGCCGTTGGCCCTGGGTCGCTCACCTGAGAAAAAAGCTTCATTACCTAGGTATGTCCCTGCAACTACAGAAAAAGAGATTTTTACTTATTCAATCAGATAACATTTGAAATAATCATTCCCCCCCCCCCCCTCTGCTCATCCCCTGGACATTATTTATTTAAGCTTTTTCAATAAAAGGTCTGTGATCAGCTAATCTATGCCAGATATACAGGCTGAGTATGAGACTTTTAAAGTTTTCTTTAATAAGTTGATCAATCCATGTCAAATATAAAGGCTGTAGGGATTCAAAATTCTCAACAAAGCACTCCCCCCCTCCCCCAAGATGCTCTGCACCTGGTGAGTCTACAGTCATGATTTTAGCTAATTCAATATATGTCCATATGCTGATCATCCATACCAATTTTCAAGTCTGTAGGACTCCTGGCTCATTAGAAGAAGTTTAAAGATTTCAAAAATGATCCAAAGTACTACCCCCTCCCCAAGACACTCAGCACCTGGTGACCCTACAGTCATGATTTTAGCTATTATTAATGTCAATATATTGATCACCCATAACAATTTTCAAGTCTGTAGGGTTCCTGATCCAGGAGAAGAATAAGGTTAAAGATTTCAAAATTGACCCAAAGTACTACTCCCTGCCCCCTAATGCTCCGCATCTGGTGGCCCTACATTCATGATTTTAGCTATTTTATTTTAGATCCATATGCTTATCATCCATGCCAATTTTGAAGTCTGTAGGGCTCCTGGTTCATTAGAAGATGAAGATTAAAGTTACAAAATTTTCACAAAAGTACTCCCCCCTCCCCCCTGGTGCTCCGCACCTGGTGAATCTACAGTCATGATTTTAGCTATTTATATTAAGGTCTATGAGCTGATCCTCCATGCCAATTTTCAAGTCTGTAGGGCTTGTGGTTCAGAAGAAGAAGGTTAAGATTACAAAATTTTCACAAAAGTACTATCCTGTCCCCCCTGGTGCTACGCACCTGGTGAATCGACAGTCATGATTTTAGGTATTTTTATAAAGGTCCATATGCTGATCATCTATGCCAATATTCAAATCTGTAGGTCTCCTGGTTAAGAAGAAGAAAAAGGTTAAAGATTACAAAATTTTCATCATAGTACTACCCCCTCCCCCCTGGTGCTTCGCACCTGGTGGCCCTACAGATATGATTTTAGCTAATTTTATTAAGGTCTATGAGGTGATGATACATGCAAAATTTTAAGGCTGTAGGCCTTCATGATCAGAAGAAGAAAAATGTTAAAAATTACAAAATTTACCCTAGGTACTACCCCCTCCCCCCTGATGCTCCGCACCTGGTGGCCCAACAGGTATGATTTTAGCTATTTTTATTAAGGTCTATGAGCTGATCATCCATACCAAATTTCAAGGCTGTAGGGCTGCTGGTTCAGAAGAAGAAGAATTTTAAAGATTTTCTTAAATTTTTAACTTTGATTGCCATAGCAACCAGAGTTTTTCACCGATTTCAATTCTTTTAGCAATTCTTAAAGGGGACCACCTAAGGAACATTTCTGCCAAGTTTGGTTAAAATTGGCCCAGTAGTTTAGGAGGAGATGTCGTTTAAAGAAATTGTTGACGGACGACGCACGACGCGGACAAAAGGTGATCACAATAGCTCACTTGAGCACGTTGTGCTCAGGTGAGCTAAAAAGGTCATAACAGGTGTGAAGAAACAAAAATATATGGTTTTTCATAATCAATTTTGTCAACACCTTCCATATTGTAATGTATGTGTATATATTTATACTCTTGTGCTCTCCAAGGTGTGAAATAAGTCAATAAGAAATATAGATTATGTTTCAATGATGTCAAGAATGTAAAATGTGCCAATAAAAGAAAAATAACATCAATAAAGGAAATAAATTTTTAGGGTTATCCTTTTCAATGTATATTTCTTTGCTTACTGGAACATCTTATAAAATTTTCATATACTAAAAATTTAACCAAAACTGATTTTGAGTTGTTGGAAAGGGGATTTATATGGTGCTTTTCATTGCTAAAAATTTAAAAAATTCACCTTTTATAATGGCAAATAAAACAAATTAACAAACAGAGGATACATTTCATTTAAATGATTCAATAAAAAGTTAAAGAAATGGATTTTTTACCAGTATTTTTTACATTGAGGGGCTTATGTCCTAGGGGGCTTTTATCCTAGGGGGCTTTTGTCCCAAGGGGCTTTTGTCCAGGGGGCTTTTGTCCTAGGGGGCTTTTGTCCCAGGGGGCTTTTGTCCTACACCCACAAAGATTACAAAAAGTACGTGTTTGAGTGACTGCCATAGTTCTATAATTTCAACGAGGTGGCCTTCGGAGGATTGTAATCAGTCAACTGTTACAATTCTATAGTTGCAATGTTTTGAAGCATGTGGAATATTATGACTTTTTGTATGGCAGCATGTTATTTCTATGTCTTATTAAGCATAATATTTGATGTGTCAACCTAGATTTCACACATTGTGCTAAAAGACGAGTTGTTTCCAACTGGAAGCAACCAATCAGTGGCATATAACATGGGTAATTGATTGGTGTCCTGTCAACTCGGCCTGTTAAAAACTCGGCCCGCGTAAAACTCGGCCTGTGTATAACTCGGCCCGTCAACTCGGCCTGTATATAACTTATATAGTGTTTAGCCTAGTAAACGGATATATAAGCACAATAGATTGAAAAATAAATTTAAATAAAAGGTGAATTATTGTATCTAATTATATCTTTTTTATCTTATATTTACACAAATGTCTGTCAAATACAGACAATACAAATGCCAAATAATAGTAAAATAAGATTATTATTATTATTATTAAAAACCCTTTTAACGAGTGATTATTTATTAATTAATATTTATCAATTATCAAAAGAGCACATAAGGTATCCAAAATATTTACATTGCATCGTCATACATAATACATAACCAGGCCGAGTTGACGGGCCGAGTTGACGGGCCGAGTTAACGGGCCGAGTTATTCAAAGGCCGAGTTGACTGTGAACCAATTGATTGATGCATGACCACGGTCAAATCAAAGACAATTAGCAACATGGTATAAAACGTTGCGTAAGAAAGGCCGATCTTTATGACCCGTGCACGTGTGTGTGATAAGCGGCTACTGTTTCATGACATTGACGATATTGATTTGCGCATCCGGTTATGGTCAGATCAAAGAGATTCGCCGTGTAGTATAGATCATTGGGTTAGGAATGGCAATCTGTATGACACATGTTTGTGTGATAAGCGCCGTTAATGTTTTACAGTCCCATAATAAACTAGAGGCGCTTGAGCGCCTGATTCGCTCCACAGGCCTGAATATCCAAATAATGACTGTTAGAGTATGATAAAGCTGTTTAAATGAGAATTGAAGTGAATGAATGAGTGAATGTTTATTTCAAGTAAATAAGGGTCATATGCTGAAATATTTCTGCATAAAAAAACTCATGATCAGTGAATTACAAAATTGACCTCTACCTGTTACACAAATATTTTTTTCATTTAATCACAATAATTTTGTGCAGTCTGATAATGGGTCACCCAAGGATCATTCTAGTGATATTTTGTTAAAATCCAAATATACTATTCAAAACTTCTAACCGGCCACTTTAAAAACAAAAATAATTTTTTCTGTGGTGTGTGGATTTTCGTAGAATTTGATATGTGAATTTTTTAGCAACTTTCCAGATGATTTTGGCGAAAAGTTACCGTTATTTCATTGAAATTAAAGCGCAACATGAGAAAAGCTCAAAAAGCTCTAAATTTACACAGAGCTCAAAATATTGTCAATGTAGCGATTTTTGTCTCGTTGGTCGTTAGCTGCAACATAGACTAGGAAAAAAACTGAAAATATTCGACAATTGTGTGCGGCATATGACCCTAGAAGAAAGTGATAGAGCTTATGTATGCAGAAAGACAGTTCCTAGAAACAAAACCTAAAACACGTTTGTTTCAAAAATGCACAAAATATAGACTGATAATTCCCGTTGAGCTACAAAATGTGGGATATGTGAAAAAAATCAGTTTGATGCATCGTTTTTTTTCACACCAGACCATATTTGAGCATAATCGCTAGATAAAACGGTTTGCCGGTTGAATTTAAACACCATTTTACCATGCCTCCTATTCTTTCTGTTTCTCCTGTAGTCAAAGGTCACACAAAATCGACAATGTTTTCTGATTTTTTTCTTGGTCTGGGTTGCTGCTAACGATTTGCGTACTTTGGTTTGTGGAAAGTGTGATATCCCGAGCTCTATTAAGATTTAGAGCTTTTTGAGCTTTTCCTTTATTACACATCCAAATTTGATAACTATTGGTAAATCATAATGGAAATCCATGTACATTATGCTTAAAAATTCACACATCAAATTTCATTAAAATGTTAGAACTTTTAAAAAAGTTATCGTCATTTTTAAAGTGGCCGGTTAGGACTTTTGGCCAGTATATAAGAATTTCAACACTAACAGAATGTTACTGCACAATATAGGGGTGTTGGTCTGCAAAATTTTGATTGTAGATCTTTCCACTTTTAATTAAACACTACTAAAAGATGTTACTTCACAATTGTTTGTCATCAAAACACAATTCTAACTAATGATAGTAAGAAGTAAAATATTCAATCCCATATATTTATTTTATTCTGCCCAATGCCTTAGAGTGCAGTTAACTCAACTCTTTCTACCCCACTCTGAATGTCAGGAGGTCAGAACATCATTTTACACTCTGTGCAGATTCACCCTTCGTTCAACTAAACTCACCAATTCTGAGCGGGTACTTAGGCTACTTATTTCAACTTATGTTTCTATACATTTGAATTTCAACAAAGGTTTTGTTCCTTCTAATCTATAATCATTACACCTATTAAATTTAACAAGTCTAGAAAAATTCATCATTGAGAAGATACCAAAAGGGTGATCAAATATTCACTTTATATGTGATAATACCCTCTACCAATAAAAACAAGATGTGTTTGTGAAACACGAATGCCCCCGGAACGGCATTTTTTTTCAAAGTTTGACCTTGACAGATGACCTTGTCACATGACCTTGACTTTGGTACCAGCGGATGCGGATCATTGAGATCTATCATCATGCCAAATATTAGCTTTGTATCTTGAATAGGCTTGAAGATATTGGCAAGGTTAAGTTTTCAGGTTAAGTTTTCGGACAGACGGACGGACAGACGGACGGGCGGACAGACAGACGGACAGACAGACGGACACGAGTAAAACAATATGCCCCCCAATCTCTCGATACGGGGGCATAAAAATATGCTGTTCATCTAATCAAATATTTTTTGCAGACTGATACAACTTCACAGAAATAAAATTTCCATGATATCTAATCCATCTGTTGAACCTTTCAGGATAGTTTGTTTTACCCTATGTTGGATATTCCACCATATAACCTATCTGAAGAAATGACCTCTGCCCATAAAAGACATATTTTTGATCTGATCACAATATTTTTTAATAGACTGATAAAGGATCACTAAAGAATCATTCTAGTAAAATTTGGTTGATATCTATCAATTAGGTTCTGAGAAAATGATTTTCAAAGTTTACACTCTATAACATATAGGGAAATGACCTCCGCACATAAAATATATATTTTTTACAAGATCACAA
Organism: Fragum whitleyi; assembly: GCA_948146395.1. NCBI lineage: Eukaryota > Metazoa > Mollusca > Bivalvia > Cardiida > Cardiidae > Fragum > Fragum whitleyi. The sequence continues at coordinate 27,316,887 of OX411548.1, read as the reverse complement.
TAATTTTTGCTATACTGATAAAGGGTCACTCAAGTAACATTCATGTAAAATTTGGTTGATATCTATTGATTAGTTTCTGAGAAAATGATTTTCAAAGTTTTCACTATATAACATATAGAGAAATGACCTCCGCCCATAAAATACACAATTTTCATCCGATCACAATAATTTTTGCTATACTGATAAAGGGTCACTCAAGTATCATTCATGTAAAATTTGGTTGATATCTATTGACTAGATTCTGAGAAAATGATTTTCAAAGTTTTCACTATATAACATATAGAGAAATGACCTCCGCCCATAAAATACATATTTTTCATCTGATCACAATGATTTTTTGCAGGCTGATAGAGGGCCCCTCAAGGATAATTCATGTGAAGTTTGGTTAATATCCATCAATTAGTTTCTGAGAAAAGCCACCTATTACCATATATGGAAATTAGCCACGCCCACTACAGCCATGATTTTCAACCGATTAAAAATCTTTGAAGGAATCTGATAGAGGGTCACCCAAGGAACATTCCTGTGAAATTTGATTGGAATCCATCTAGCACTTTATGAGGAGAAGATTTTTAAAGTAAAAGTTTACGGACGGACGGACGGACGCACGGACGACGGACACCCCGCCATGACAATAGCCCGCTGGCCTTTCGGCCAGTGGAGCTAATAATCTCTGTTAGAGTTTTTATATCTTACAGCATGTGTTTGAAAAGCCGTTTCATCAGAATATCTTGTTATTGGCAACATTCGCTAATTATCTTACATGACCTTAATTTCGAAACGTGTGTGTTCCCATCTTTAGCAATTTGGATTTAATATTTAAATAGCCTTTGACGATTCTCAATATTCGAAGGTTAAAATAATTGGATTTATGTTGATAAGACCTTTAAGGATAAATACAGATTTTTCATCTATGTTTTGAAAGACGGGATTAATATCGTAACTGGTATAAAGAACTAGAAAGCCATGAATGGTTTGAGTCGCTCCACAGGCTTGAAATTCTTGTAAAAGCAAATAAATGCTTTGACTAGATTTTTAGATATTTGGGTTCTACTGATGTTAAAAATGATTTTCAAAGTATCAACTATATAACAGATAGAGAAATGACCTCTGCTATTTAAAGACGTATTTTTCATCATATCAAAATAATTTTGGGCTGCATGATAATGGGTAACCCAAAGATCATACCAAAAATGTCGCTTGATATCCATCAGTTACATTCTGAGAAAATGTTTTTCACAGTTTCCACTATTTAACATATTGAGAATTGACCTCCACCCATAAAATGTATATTTTTCATCCAATCAAAATAATTTTTAACCCTTTCCTGTTTTACAAAATTTTGGACCTGTCCAAATTCAAAGGTTTTGCAGACCAAAATTTAAAGTGGATTTAATTTGGAAAATAACCATTCTGTAGGGTAGAAAATAGTGTGGAAAAAAGAAGAAATTGCTTGTCAGAAGCAATTTCTTCTTTTTTCACAATGTTTTCTCAATCATGAGATCACCGGCACGTAAAAAGCAGGGATTAAACAGTAAAGGGTTAATACACTGATAAAGGGTCACTCAAGGATCATTTCAGTGAAATTTGGTTGATATCTATCACATACATTCTGAGAAAATGGTTTTCAAAGTTTCCACTATATAACACATAGAGAAATGACCTCCGCCCATAAAATGCATATTTTTCATCCAATCACAATGAGTTTTTGTAGACTGATAAAGGGTCACTAAAGAATCATTCCAGTGAAATTTGGTTGATATCCTTCAGTTACATTCTGAGAAAATGATTTTCTAAGTTTCCGATATATAACATATAGAGAAATGACCTCCGCCCATAAAATGCATATTTTCCATCCGATCACAATGATTTTTTGTAGTCTGATATAGGGTCACCCAAGGATCATTCATGTAAAATTTAATTGGTATCCATTGATTAGAATCTGAGAAAACTCTCTTTTTACCTTATTTGGAAATTAGCCACGCCCATTAAATCCATGTTTTTGATTGGATCAAAATTTCTTGAACAACTTTGAAAGAGGGTCACCCAAGGATCATTCCTGAGAAGTTTGGTCGAAATCCATCCAGTAGTTTCTGAGGAGAAGATTTTTAAAGAAAAGTTTACGACTGGACGGACGCACGCACGGACGGACGGACGCACGCACGACGGACACAACGCCATGACAATAGCCCCAGTGGCTTTCAGCCAGTGGAGCTAAAAATCAGCATTGAAATTCAAATTAACGCGGAATAGGTAAGATATGACATATTTCGTTGCTGAGTGGCCAAAATGACATAAATACAGCTTTATTTGTGTCCTATTCCGATACTTTGGTTGCTCAACTACGATTCATTTGGAGATTCAAATGCTTCTCCGGGTGGCTATCTTTCAACACAAACTATTCATTTTAAAGACAATGTCACATGATGACAACTGGATAACCAAAAGAAAGGGTGATTTATCAACATTTCGACACATTAATCACTTGGAATAAATCATTACAAATGTATAATCTTATCACTTGAAAATTGGATTTTTTGCTCTTTGTGTATGCAAAATGGTTGGCAACGCCAACCACTCATATTTTGATGACGTCATCAATACATGTGATGAAGTCCCCTATAGGCCTACAGTTGCCACACACTGAGCCATTATGAATAATTTGGCCTTTTAAATTGGCAACATGACATTATTAACAGAACCATCATGCAAAAGGTGAACAAATATTCTATCTTGAAGAGACCTGAAGTAATAGTAAAATGCTGCAGAATTTACAGGAATGTTTTCAAAATATTTAAATATAAGATCTATTTTATCCTGCTTTAAGGGCAGTTCTGTTTATAAGCTTTATTGAACTATAGTTACAAGGTTTGGTCGCAAATAAATGATATAAACACTACCAGTTTATGACCCTGTATTTTTAGTTTACAACAAAACATGACTCATGCATGCATTCATCCAAATATACCTCAAGTATCTATTTAAATCATTGAATAATCTCATCTATCTACCTATTTCTACCTGTCTTTTGAAGTTCTGTGATCATTTTGCAAATCATGCAATAAACACAATACCCCCAAAATTATTTAAAAATGCTAGGTCCCCCATCCCAAAGGGAAAGTCACTAAATCATACAATTTAAGAAATAAGTTCTGTGCACCAGTAAGTGAATATACTTTAAAACCCATGTCTTGCTGAATTTGAATTTGGTCTCAGGAAAATTTGGGAACATTGAAACCATTTTGTCCCAAGTTTTTCCCTCTTTGATTTAGTAGATAGCATGCTGTGATATGTACAAGGCTAAGGTCAGACTGCAAATTTGAGTACAATAGAAATTGTCATGATTAGCATGGGTTTTAGTCTGACATTGACAAAATTGGGTCCAAAGGACTCCATAATTGGGATCCTTTCATAAATTTTGGGAGTCCTTTCTTTAGATGTAGACTGTTTTCTTTTGGGCTTTAATCTTGTAGTATGTACATTTAGAGCTATTCCCTAGTTAAAGCTAATTTGAGGTTAGGTAATTGATGGAAGTATATAAAAGGGTTAGAGATACCGACAAAAACATCAATGCGGCTCCATTATTTTGACCCTGGCTTCTATTCCCTTAAGAATAGCATCCTTTATTTTTCAAATTAAGTTTATCGAAGATGACAAATTTAATTTGAAGAAATTTTCAAACACAAAAAAAACCCCAAAACACGTTAAATCGGGCAAAATAAGGGGTTTCGGTTATTGAAATATATGCTTCCGAGACCTTCAACCATTCTAAATTTCGTTATGAAGGGTGTAAAGGTTGAGCATTACCCCTTTTTAACCTTGTTAATAGCTTATCGTAAGCATTTACTCAATAATCCCTGTTTGTGCTCAGGTGAGCTAATAACTGCAATGGGTTGCAGAAATGCAGATTTTCCCCAGTTATCCTCAGACAAGAAAGAGACAATTTTCCCTTGTCCAGGATCAAAATGAACTTGTCAGCAAAAGGCAAAAAATACAAGATGTCAAATATTTTTTGGAAATGTTGTTAAAGGAAGAATACTTTATGAGCTTTAAGAGGAAAATTAGGTTATGTAGACCAAGATCAGACTGCACATGTGTGCAGGCTGATCTTTACCTATACCTCCTGCAAAAGCAGGGTAAAGCATGGCAAGAGTTAATGCCACAAACACAAGATATCAAAGAGTTCAATTAAAAGTTTCTCTTTTGTTCTAGTTGAACTTCTATGAATGCGATTACAGTCACTCAGTTTGCAGCATTTTGTTCTTGAGTTTGAGTCCAGAACCAGTCTTTGTAGTTCAATAGTGTTGTTATTGTTTAAATTATTATGCAAGTTATTCTACTTTTATTAGGAATTTGTTTAAAGGTAAACCACTAAGTCTCTGAATCATATAGAGGCATTAGTTACAATCTTTTCTAACCTATTGCAAAGCTTTCGTAAGTGTCTATAATTCTATATACATTTATGATGGCTTTGCACAAAGGTGTTTTGAGATCATTTAAAAGAAGGATAATAAAAATAATCAGCTTATTCATTTCCAGGATGTTTGTATAGCTTTCAATATAAATATCTTGTAAATCTTTATATTATCTACAAATACATGTACTTCAAAACCAGTTCTTGCACTAAATTTATTGTCTGTCAGGCCAAAAAAAAAAATATGTGTGTTTCCTATTGTATGAAAATTTGAAATAGGGTCGGTAGGTCGATTTTTTTTTTTTTTTTTTTTTTTGATTTTTTTTTTTCGATGGCCAGTCAGGGAGTTAAATGTGGCTATGTATTTTCATAACACGAATCTGTCTGGTTAGAAAAAAGAAATTAAAGGTCAAAAACAAATAAACAAAACATTTGTTTCCTTTGATTATTGTATCCTGGTATAATCAGTTTTCGGTCATGTAGTGGTTTCCAAGTCACAGAGTATTTTAAAATATCACAGATTGCTTCTTAACTAATTTATAGATATTTAGTTCAATGCGACACAAAATAAAATAATGTTAAGTTCAAAACAATTTATAAAATTTCAAAACAATTTATTAAACTCACTTTCATTAGACTTACTTTTACATTGTCACATTTATAAGTGCTATTGTATTATCGAGAGCACCCTAGTTTAACATCAATCAAAGTGAAAAAATATATATGCTACATGTAATTCAGTTATTCCTTTCCTCAGTTGATTTCTTTTGAAGGGGGTACGGAGCCTACCCTAAAAAATATTTCTGTTTTCTCTCCTTTCATTTATTGTATTCGTGTGCTTCAATATCATAGTATGAAGATTAAAATTGAAGCAATAAGACATAAATTATATGATAACAAATAATTTGTAATTAAACTTAACTTAATCACATTCTTAATCTGCTTATCAAGTAAACAATTAGGCAAATAGAGAACTTTCAGATTCTGTCAAACTAGAACTTTGTGCTTAATACAGAGAAATCCGCTTATTAGCAACTCCTATATGTCAGAAGAAAAGTTGCTATTAAGTGGATGTTTCAAACTTTCTATTATCCGATAATCGCGTTTCAGTCAGTATCCATATCTCAGAAGTGTACGAGTACGTCGTCGGCATTAGAATCAACGCATACATGTATATAAGACGTCTACATTTTGCCAGTTCAGATCGATTGCTTATTTTGTGTCCCCTTTTATTTGTATGGACATTAAAAAAAAAAAGGTTTGATATTTATTTACGTCTTTACAATCAATCATCCAGAGGACCAACGGCTTTCATATCTCAAGGTTGCCGATCGGTAAGTTCCGACGTGAATAACTGAATATGGTTTGCGAAAACAAATTAGATCTACCTTTTTAAAGAAGGCCAGCTATATGTTAAATTCCCCTGTTTATGCGATTTAAGAAGGCAGTCGAGTACACACGAGAGAAAAGCGTGTCGTTGTGAAAACACAGACGCCCTCGACTGAGCCAGGAATTTTGCGGCGCGTTTGAAGTCGGGTCATTCCCCGAGAAATTTATAGAGTGACGTCATATCGAAAAATGGATCAGACAAGAAAGCTAATGATTTTCTCGCGTCTTTATCACTCGGATAATTTGATAAGGATTATAATTTTAAATTTGAAGTAAGTTATATTCCGGCGCTATGAAATGACATCATGACTTTTTTCTAACCGCGGCGATATTTGCAGGCAATATTTGCTTTTATCCAAAAGATCGAACAATGGAATAAGAAGACAGGCGCGATGAAATTGGCCGTCTGAATGACTGTCGGCAACACTCGGAAATTAAAAAAAATACAAAGCAGAGCATTAGTTGGAACACTTAATCAACACGATCATAATGCAACATTAAACCATTTCCATAATTTTCTGTTTTACAATTCATTATTCTATGGTAGCGTCCAGACTCTCAAAACCCCCTATTTATCTCAATACTGTTGATATATATGTGATTTATTGTCCCTTCTTCAATGATTTAAGATGAAGAGTGTAGTTAAATGGTCTTGGTCTTCGGCGATGACAAGTGTTTTCATTAAAATCAAAATATGGGAAAATTAATGACAAATTATAATATGCTTATTATCCGTGACCATAGGTTGACCAGGACCCTAGGTTAATAATGCATATTCAAGCCATAGTAACGAGGGTTTATCACCCGACGATGTCAGGAACCGTTTTCAATGTATCTCTATTTGAAACAAAATTTAAGTGTTTGAATCTACATGTACCCACAATATCTAGACATGGCATTTATTTCTGCGGAAATATCACTTCAAAGGAATCGCTTATTGGGCAAACTCTTTGGTGAAAAAGAAAAGTTCATATATTAAACCGCGTAGGTTTCAAATATGGAACAAAAGTTCAGACCATATCCCGGCTCCGGAAATCTACGAGATTGGAGTGAGCATCAAAATCAAGAGAGATTATGCAGATAAATTCATTTAACCAGCCCCTATCGGCTGTTTATATTTGCATGAAAGGTAAACTGAATTTCAAAATTTGGAGCCGTGGAACGAACGGCTTCTAAATTCAACGTTTGATGGAAGTTGAACGTTTCTCGTTTTATAGACGCAACTACTGTGTCATAAACAGGACGCAGAACGAGGCAAGACAAATGACAGTGCCTTTATTATGTTGACAAAATAGATTTTTTTTATTCCTTTATGTTCAATAATTCAACTAAACAAAACACGCAACTAAAGCGTACGTCACTATATAAAAAAAACACTGTCCGAGTTAGGCCGATGCCCGCCCCGCGTTCAGTCTTCAGAGTTTAAACACCTGCAGAGCTAGGCAACATTCCTCAAACGTTTCACGGACGTATTTATATTGAAGCTAGTGCAGGTCTTCGTCGGCATTTTTAATGTCTGCTCAATCTCGGTGAAATCTTTGAGTGACGTCATATTGAAATTGTGAACGGTTTCTCTTGATTTTAACGCGCCTTTAACCCTCGTATATTGTGATTAGGATTTAATATATTAACTGTACAGTAAGTTATTTTAATTTTAAAAGATTCAAAAAGATCGATGTCGGAGAAAGAATTCACCATTTATTTGATCGCGTAACAGCTGAACAATTTGTTTTGAATCAAGTTCAGTAAAATTACGCTTGATAATTTATGTACCGATGCAAAGTTGAGTAGTTTCAAAGAGAAAAACCCTAATGATCTAGAAAAAGGGAAATTCGGAAGCGGAGCTGCCATTCAACAACCTCGGACGATTAAAATATTCACGCGCGATCTGGACTACATGTATATTTCTTTTGTGAACATTTTGGCGGGAAGCGCGAGATTTCACTGTAAACAATCAAAATGTTTATGGATTCTCATACTCTGTTCGTTCATGTGTCAATTGAAATTATCAGAAAAAGAAATGTTCGTCTTTTTGCAGATACATTTCTATTTATTGAGTAATTGAATGGTCAACGTCAACTAATAATTGTAGCTACTTCGAGAGTAATTCACAAACATGATCGGAATTTCCGCCGACGATATTGGACATCGCGATTTTGTCAAACGGGGAAGGACGACGTACGTTATCAACACGATTGGACCGAGACCAGAAACGATCTAAATGCCTGGAAAATCAGTGTTAGACCGGTTCAATATTTATTACCGGAGATCGGCGATTTTCTTTCTTTCTTTCTTTCTTTTTTTTTTTTTTTTTGTTACAAAAAAATACAGGGTCGGAGGGAAAAAATAGGGTCGGTCGGACGACCGGAAACACACCTAATTTTTTTTTTGGCCTCAGAGAAATTATTATAGCCATGTTAATTGAATTGCTATGTATATATTGTTAAAATTGTACCTTTGTAATATACATGTGTAACTGTTTTAGAGGCCCACATGGAAGATTGGGTTTCCCAAATGTGTAGCCTCAATAAATAAAGTCGTTATTATTATTATTATTATTATTATTATTATTATTATTATTATAATAGTGACCTTCTGAGTTCAACTGTGAATGTGACCTTGAACTATATTACTTTAAAACAAAAGACAAGTAAGTAACTTCCTTGAATCATAGCCATCACTTGTATCAGGGCTCTTGACCCTTGAACCTGGGTTTTGACCCCTGAATATCTGATGATATCTTACTTTGACCCTTAGAAATTTCTTCCAAGGGGTCATTGTGTGACCTCCTTAAAAGAAATTTCTATGGGTAAAAACCTTTTTAAGATGTATCTGATAATCTGATATACTATCTAAATTTTAACAAATTAATGCTTACTTCATATCTTTAAATAAAAAGGTCAAATGACTCTTAAACCTATAAAATTCTTACTCGTCTTGTCTTTTGACCTCTTTAAAATTCACTTTGACCCCAAGAATTTATAGTTAATGGTTCAATGACTCCCTTATGACATCTAGCACGAGCCCTGCTTATATAGAGTTTTATGATTCAAGGTAAATTACTTCAAGTTAGAGACTGGAAAATATTTTGGATGAAGATCAACCATGACCCGAACATTTGTGTCTCAAAACAATCCGGCTCTTCCTTGGGTCTTTTGCAACAAGAGTGCCATAGTCATAAAATACGATGCCACTTTGCTGCTGTTTCACAAAATAATTGTAGACACTACTTATTTTGACAGAACCAAATTAAAAATGACCAAGTTTCATTTAAATCAAGACAAAAAGTTAGGAGGAGTTGCCTTCACAAGGCTGCAATTTCAATAAGCCCCAGACACTAAGTTTAAGGGGGGCATAATTCAGGGAAATAAATGAGCCATTAAATCCTTGATCCATGTACATCTACAAATTATGGTGATGACCTTGACCAAGTTTCATTTAAATAAAGACGAAAAGTAAGGATGAGTTGCGTTCAAAAGGCTGCAATTTCAACTAGAACTGTCGCAGAGCGGACTAATACCCCCCACAAGCGCTTTGTCAGAATGCAAGTGCTATAAGTGCAGGATGTGTTTGTAACTAATATTGAGGTCATATGTAGCATTTGCATGAAGTTTCATGATTCTGGGTCACTTGGTTTTTGAGATAAGAGTCCAGAAATGAAAATTGATGAAAAATTGACTGTGACCTTGACCTTTGACCTATATGACCCAAAAACAATAGGGCACTTCCTTGGATCATAACCAACATTTGCATAACGTTTCATGCTTGTGGGTCACTTGGTTCTCAAGTTTGTCTCCAGAAACGAAAATTTAACAAAAATTTACTGTGACCTTGACCTTTGACCTATATAACCCAAAAACAATAGGGCACTTCCTTGGGTCATAAGGAACATTTGTATAAAGTTTCATGATTGTAGGCCACTTGGTTCTTGAGTTAGAGTCCGGAAACGAAAATTTAACAAAGGCTGACTGTGATCTTGACCTTTGACCTACATGACCCAAAAACAATAGGGCACTTCCTTGGGTCATAAGGAACATTTGTATAAAGTTTCATGATTGTAGGCCACTTGATTCTTGAGTTAGAGTCCGGAAACGAAAATTGATCAAAAGTTGACTGTGACCTTGACCTTTGACCTACATGACCCAAAAACAATAGGGCACTTCCTTGGGTCATAAGGAACATTTGTGTAAAGTTTCATGATTGTAGGTCATTTGGTTCTTGAGTTAGAGTCCGGAAATGAAAAGGTCTACGGACGGACGGATGGACGGATGGAGGGACGGACGGATGGACAGACAGACAGACAGACATGGTGAAACCAATTTACCCCCCTCTACTTCGTAGGTGGGGGGTATAATAAGCCCCAGATACTAAGTTTTAAGGGGGCATAATTTAGGGTAAAATTAATGAACCATAAAATCCTTACTTCATGCTCATCTACCAATTTCGGTTATAACATCCACCAAGTTTCTTTAGATCCAGCCAGAAACTTAGGAAGAGTTGCATTCACAACACTGCAATTTCAATAAGCCCCAGAGACTAAATTTTAAGGGGGCATAAGTGAGGCAATAAGCCACAGAGACTAAGTTTTTAAGGGGCATAACTTAGGCAAAAATCAATGAACCATAAAATCCTTCCTTCATGCACATCTACCAATTGAGGTGATAACACTGACCAAGTTTCAAGAAGATCCAGCCGGACAGACGGAGAAGATGACGCCAATGTATGTCCGCCTCCGGCTGTGTATAAAAAAATATGTCCAATATTCATGATTCTAGGCAATATTCCTATTTCTTTTACAATCAGGCAAAACTAGAACTGTCGCAGAGCGGACTAATACCCCCCACAAGCGCTTTGTCAGAATGGAAGTGCTATTGGTGCAGGATGTGTTTGTAGCTAATATTGAGGTCATTATATGTAGCATTTGCATGAAGTTTCATGATTCTAGGTCGCTTTGTTTTTGAGTTAAGAGTCAAGAAATGAAAATTGAACAAAACTTGACTGTGACCTTGACCTTTGACCTATATGACCCAAAAACAATAGGGCACTTCCTTGGGTCATAAGCAACATTTGTATAAATTTTCATGCTTGTAGGCCTCTTGGTTCTTGAGTTAGAGTCCGGAAACGAAAATTGAACAAAGGCTGACTGTGACCTTGACCTTTGACCTACATGACCCAAAAACAATAGGGCACTTCCTTGGGTCATAAGCAACATTTGTATAAAGTTTCATGATTGTAGGCCTCTTGGTTCTTGAGTATTGTAGGCCACTTGGTTCTTGAGTTAGAGTCCGGAAACGAAAATTGAACAAAGGCTGACTGTGACATTGACCTTTGACCTACATGACCCAAAAACAATAGGGCACTTCCTTGGGTCATAAGGAACATTTGTATACAGTTTCAAGATTGTAAGTCATTTGGTTCTTGAGTTAGAGTCCGGAAACGAAAAGGTCTACGGACGGACGGACGGACGGACGGATGGACAGACAGACAGACATGGTGAAACCAATATACCCCCCTCTACTTCGTAGGTGGAGGGTATAATAAATAATTTAGCTACACTTGAATGAACTCGAATGTACGTGTATAATTGTTTTCATTTTAATGCAAGTAATAATTGAGGTGGTAACTTAATCAAAACTGTCTAATTAACTTAAACCAGCTAAACCTTATTCAAAGTATTGGTACTGCAATCCATAAATGAATGAAAGTGCTATTAGTGCAGGATGTGTTTGTAACTAATATTGAGGTCATATGTAGCATTTGCATGAAGTTTCATGATTCTAGGTCGCTTGGTTTTTGAGTTAAGAGTCAAGAAATGAAAATTGAACAAAAATCGACTGTGACCTTGACCTTTGACCTATATGACCCAAAAACAATAGGGCACTTCCTTGGATCATAAGCAACATTTGCATAAAGTTTCATGCTTGTAGGTCACTTAGTTCTCGAGTTAGAGTCCGGAAACGAAAATTGAAATAAAATTTACTGTGACCTTGACCTTTGACCTATATGACCCAAAAACAATAGGGCACTTCCTTGGGTCATAAGCAACATTTGTATGAAGTTTCATGATTGTAGGCCACTTGGTTCTTGAGTTAGAGTCCGGAAACGAAAATTGAACAAAGGCTGACTGTGACCTTGACCTACATGACCCCAAAACAATAGGGCACCTCCTTGGGTCATAAGGAACACTTGTATAAAGTTTCATGATTGTATGTCATTTGGTTCTTGAGTTAGAGTCCGGAAACGAAAAGGTCTACGGACGGACGGACGGATGGACGGACGGACGGACGGATGGACGGACGGATGGACAGACAGACAGACATGGTGAAACCAATATACCCCCCTCTACTTCGTAGGTTGGGGGTATAATAAAACTACCTCTTTCTAAGACCAGTAAGGCTGCTTGTGAAAATTGAGAGTACAAGCTTCAATTCTAGGATAAATCAAAACTTCTACAGACGGATGGACATACAAAGAACAGTTTCATTACTCTAGATGTCAGGAGTAAGAGTCATGCAATGAAAAAGTCTATAGACAGACACACAGACATATTGAAGCAAATATACACCCCTCTACTTTATAGGTGTCATGGGGTATAATTATCAATACTTACCAGTAAGCTGTCAACATTGAGCTCAGAGTTTGGGTCCCGCAGCCTTTCCTCTATAACCTCTAACCGCCTGTGGTGGGGCGGGATATGACTCATGATTAATATGTATCACTTATTGAACAAACTGGAATAGAAGAATTATTATACAATACACCAAAGGTATTTCCAAGTTAAATAATGCAAAAAGATAATATACTTCATGATATAGACAAGGTTAACTTAAATCCTTTTTACAGGGTTTTAGTATGGCATCAACAAAACGATTTCTAAAGCCTTTAAGGACTGAATCATTGGGAGCTTTGGGACACTTCTTAAATATTAGGAGCCCCTGCTTTAGCTTTATACTATTTCTTTTAGGAAGAAATCTTGTTTTCATGTGAATTCAAAGCTATTACATTGTCAAAGATAAAGAAAGTGTTTGGTATGTGTCAAAAGTTGAGGCTCAACTTCAGGAAAGAATTGAAGACTGTTTAAAACAGTCTTCAATTCTTTTCTGAAATTGATCCTTAGAGGGTCAATGGGGCTCACATCAGATAATTTTGAGGGCCATAGCTACATATTTATGGGTCTCAGACTCACTAAACCTGCGTCCCTTAAAACCCTGTTTTTAAGCATAATTAGGACAAGTAAACTAAAGGTTTGTCCATATCCTGTCCAATCTAATCTTTGATTCAAATAAATAGATCTTTTTTTGACAAATCAATAGATGTCGCTCGAATTGTACCACAATTATTTAAGCTACTGCTGCATTTAAGTCTCAGACTCATCAGCAATGCCTTGAAGACGCCCTTTGATGGAATCTGACAAAATCAGAGCCTCGTCACCAATTACTGGGCAACTGATCAGTGCATCACCCAATTCAAAAGCATTTTTTTAAAGATCAGGAATGTATACAAAAAGATTTACTCTCAAATTCAAATCTGCCAAACTAGTCAATGATGAGTCGACTCTTATTTTCGTCAAAGTTGATATTGTATCAATAACTTATTACAAGTGATCAGCCAGGCTCTGGTCAACCATCTGCCTACAAGTAACATCTGGCTAATTATCACAGACTATTTTTTTACCTTATCACTTTAATTTGATATAGGCAACACAATCTAGTCTATGACACATCACTGGCAGATCATTAGCATTTTAATCGTTCAATCCAACATGCATTTTTTGCTTCAACTTTGGCCCAGAAATAAGGTCTCATCATATTTGCAGTTTTATGTGACTGTCAGACAGCAAACAAGTGTTGGGCAATTGGTTTCAAATCACAATCGATAATCGCTTTTTAGTTGGAAGAGTAAATCAACTAATGATTGATTGCACAATCGTCTTCTTGGCAATTATAACAACACTCTAAATATCATTTCTTTGAAGAATAGCATATGGAATTTTAGTTCAAACTCAAGACCTTATAACTCATGGCTCAGCATGAAATAGTTGTAACTCCCTTTAAACATTATAGGCAGTTACAACTATTTCATGCTGAGCCATCAAACTGATTTCAGTTCCGTTAACAAAATATAATGGCTTTCATTTATATGTTAGGACCTGATCAATTGATTAAGAAATTTCTTAGTCGATTATCACAATGGGAAGCCCAAACCAACTGATTATCGATCATAATCGATTAATCTGCCCATCACTACAGCAAAGTAAATATTTTGTCCTGAAATCACCACTGAAGTTAGGCTGACTCTCTATTTTACTAATGGGTGGATGAAAAAAGGTATTGCTGACAGATTATAACTGTGAGTAACCCGACATCCCCTCGGAACAAAATCCCCTTCCCCTTTTATTTTTTGACAAAGCAGACAAAATCCTATCAGTTATTCTTAATGAGTGGACAAGAGCCCTTTCATCTGTTTAACCAAGCACACTAAATCCCAATCCCTATTCTGACAAGGTAGAAACTAAAGGGCGGACAATTTCCAATTCTTCAAAATTAAGAGGCAGACATTTTTACCCTCATCTTAAGGCTAATGTAAGCTGTAGTTATGAGATTTTTGGGAGAAAAAACTTAAGCTACTAAAGTCATGCATGTTGGATTAAAAATACTATACTGACAAATCCTTTCCAAATTTTTGTCATTAGTTATATACTGTACATGTTTATGCTAAAGAACATTACAATTCATTTCCATCAGCGTTTTTTCTCAGGCTTTTGGGAACAGGTCTGAAACCAGGCATATTGGAAAAAAAATGCGTTATTTTCACATAAATTTGGGAAAATCATATTATAGTGGTTTTAAACAACAAGAGGGCCATTGGCCCTGGGTCGCTCACCTGAGAAAAAAGCTTCATTACCTAGGTATGTCCATGCAACCACAGAAAAAGAGATTTTCACTTATTCAATCAGATAACATTTGAAATAATCCTTTCCCCCTCTGCTCCTCCCCTGGTCATTATTTATTTAAGCTTTTTTCATAAAAGGTCTGTGATCAGCTAATCAATGCCAGATATACAGGCTGAGTCTGAGACTTTTAAAGTTTTCTTTAATGAGTTGATCAATCCATGTCAAATATAAAGGCTGTAGGGACTCAAAATTCTCAACAAGCACCCCACTCCCACAAGATGCTCTGCACCTGGTGAATCTACAGTCATGATTTTAGCTAATTCAATTAATGTCCATAATTATGCTAATCATCCATACCAATTTTCAAGTCTGTAGGACTCCTGGTTCATTAGAAGAAGTTTAAAGATTTCAAAAATGATCCAAAGTACTACCCCCTCCCCAAGTAACTCAGCACCTGGTGACCCTACAGTCATGATTTTAGATAGATTTTAATTAATGTCAATATATTGATCACCCATGACAATTTTCAAGTCTGTATGGTTCCTGATCCAGGAGAAGAATAAGGTTAAAGATTTCAAATTTGATCCAAAATACTATCCCCTCCCCCCTAATGCTCTGCATCTGGTGGCCCTACATTCATGATTTTAGCTATTTTATTTTTTATCCATATGCTTATCATCCATGCCAATATTGAAGTCTGTAGGGCTCCTGGTTCATTAGAAGATGAAGGTTAAAGTTACAAAATTTTCAGAAAAGTACTATCCCCTCCCCCCTGGTCCTCTGCACCTGGTGGCATTACAGTCATGATTTTAGCTATTTTTATTAAGGTCTATGAGCTGATCCTCCATGCCAATTTTCAAGTCTGTAGGGCTTGTGGTTCAGAAGAAGAAGAAGGTTAAAGATAACAAAATTTTCACAAAAGTACTACCCTCTCTCCCCTGGTGCTCCGCACCTGGTGAATCTACAGTCATGATTTTAGCTATTTATATAAAGGTCCATATGCTGATCATCCATGCAAATATTCAAATCTGTCAGGCTCCTGGTTCAAAAGAAGAAGAAGGTTAAAGATTACAAAATTTTCACCAAAGTACTACCCCCTCCCCCCTGGTGCTCCGCACCTGGCAGCCCAAAAGACATGATTTTATCTATTTTTATTAAGGTCTATGAGCTGATCATCCATGACAATTTTCAAGTGTGTAGGGCTCCTGGTTCCGAAGAAGAAGAGGCTTAAAGATTACAAAATTTACCCAGAGTACTACCCCCTCCCCCCTGGTGCTCTGCACCTGGTGGCCCAATAGATATGATTTTAGCTATTTTTATTAAGGTCTATGAGCTGATCCTCCATGCCAATTTTCAAGTCTGTAGGGCTTGTGGTTCAGAAGAAGAAGAAGGTTAAAGATAACAAAATTTTCACAAAAGTACTACCCTCTCCCCCCTGGTGCTCCGCACCTGGTGAATCTACAGTCATGATTTTAGCTATTTATATAAAGGTCCATATGCTGATCATCCATGCCAATATTCAAATCTGTCAGGCTCCTGGTTCAAAAGAAGAAGAAGGTTAAAGATAACAAAATTTTCACAAAAGTACTACCCCCTCCCCCCTGGTGCTCCGCACCTGGCAGCCCAAAAGACATGATTTTAGCTATTTTTATTAAGGTCTATGAGCTGATCATCCATGACAATTTTCAAGTGTGTAGGGCTCCTGGTTCCGAAGAAGAAGAGGCTTAAAGATTACAAAATTTACCCAGAGTACTACCCCCTCCCCCCTGGTGCTCCGCACCTGGTGGCCCAATAGATATGATTTTAGCTATTTTTATTCAGGTCTATGAACTGATCATCCATGCCAAGTTTTAAGTCTGTAGGACTACAGGTTGAGAAGAAGAAGAATTTTAAAGATTTTCTTAAAATTTCACCTTTTGTTTCCATAGCAACCAGAGTTTTTCATGGATTTCAATTTTTTTAGCTATTTTTGAAGTGGACCACCTAAGCAACATTTCTGTAAAATTTGGTGTTAATTGGCCTGGTAGTTTAGGAGGAGATGTCGTTTAAAGAAATTGTTGACGGACGCCGGATGACGGACGACGACCGACGACCGACGGAGGAAAGGTGATCACAATAGCTCACATGAGCACTTCGTGCTCAGGTGAGCTAAAAACTTTAGTATTGTGTACTATTTATTACCAGACTGGAGTTTTGTCTTAATATATCCAAATTAAAATTAAAGTGAGAAACAACATAATTGATTCTCAATTTTCAAAATAAGAGTATGGAAAGGTCCTCAAACTAAGTACTTTGGGATTTTTTTTCAAGATTTTGGGAAAAAATGTCACTTTTTGGCATTGGGAAAGGGTCCTTTTTAGAGTGTAGGAGAAAAAACAATGTCCATACAGAAAAAATATGCCCCAGATCTATATATTAACCCCTTTTCTTTTCATACACTCTCTATTATTCCTGTATCTTTCATTTTCTTTCATCCCTGACACGCAGTGCCTGCTAGTTATGCTTGAGAGGGCCTAGGCAGTATCAGAAGATGGATAGATAGAGCTGATAAATTTCTTTATGTTGTTTAAGTTAACAATAGATGTTTGTTAAACATTATTGTCCCTCCTAAAAGCAGGTCAATCGCCTGGTCATTGTCAATCAACAAAGGGCAAAAACTCTCAAAATATAATGAGTAGAGTTATGGTTGTGCACTGCACTTCTCCTCCATCAGATCTATCCACCAATGAAGTTTCATGATTCTAGCTTGCATACTTTTGGAGATATGCTCTGGACAAAAAAAGGTCTACAAACAGATTGACTGACAGACAAGTGCAATGCATCCCCCACTTCTTAATAGGGAGGCATAATCATAAAATGTGTGGATGCAAGTACTTACTTCCATTCAATTCCAGACATTTTAATTTTGTGCAAATTTAGAAATTAAGATCATTATCATCAAAAAACTCACTGAGAGCACAATTTTCTGACAGCCTACCCGGGTGCATAGAAAAACCGAATTACACCTGACAACCGAATTACACCGAATTTCTTAAACTTAAATAATATATGCGGGTGATGTTTTATTGGAATGTTTCAATCCCATATATTAATTTGATGTCACCGAATTTCACTTACATCATACTGTTACTATTCTATAAACACTGCTTAAGATTTCATTTATAATTTAAATAACTGATTTAAGTAAATTAATACACAATCAATACAGTGACGGTGTTAACAATTCATTAAGTTTAATTGGTTTATACCTTACATACTTCATTAAGTGTAATTTGCAGGGGTGTAAAATATTTCCTTTGTCTACTCGTCCTGTAGGACGAGTTGATGGAAAAAGTTGCTTGTCCTTATAACAATTTCACTCGTCCTAAGTTTCAGACTTGATGACAGACGAAAACTAGCGGTGACGAAATAAACAATGTAGACTGTGATATGTGCTTATTTTTACAATCACTTGACTGGGTTACCCGGAACCTTAATTGTAGAGCATAGATTACAAATCAGACTGAGTTCCCAGTCTAAAAGACGCTGTGTACAGTGAACCCGTTGCACACTTACAAAAATGTGCATGGGTGAAAGAAATAAACATCCGTCAGACACTCAGGAACTCCCGTTTTATTTTCTTTTTGGAAATAAGCGAAAATTACCTGAACTTTTGAGTTTTGGATGAAAAATTTAATTCTTTCTTGTTTAAAAAAGCACTCGTCCGGTAGGACGAGCTTATCATTTTTTTTTACTTGCCCGAAGCCAAGTGTTACACGTCAATACGAGCGGACGAGTGGAATTTTACACCCCTGATTTGGTTTAAATCTTACTCTGTAATTCTGTTTTTCCTTTACTATTTTAGCCTATTAATTGTCGGATTATTCGGGGATCTCAAAAGAAATTCATGATTAAAACATTTTATTCAACATCTCCCTCAATTTTCTTTTCATTAAATGTAATAATTCAGGGCTCTCACTAGAGTTTTGAAAGTAGGATTCCAGGAATCCAACTTCAGAAAAAGTTGGATTCCACACAAAAAAGTTGGATTCCATCATTTTGAGGATGGATTTTGTACCGTGCAAAACTATGATATTGAAACTACAATTTATTAACCCTTTACTACACAATCCAATGTTTTATTCACTAGAATGGTTATCTAAAGGAAAACATTGGTTGAAAAGAAGGAATTGCTTGTAAAAAACATTTTCTTCTTTTATCCAAATGCTTTTTACTTTTTTTTATTCATTTTTGGAGATGGGCTCAGTTGATGACAAAACTTTTCCCGGTTCAGTTTAAAACCATTGACTTGTACAGAAGCAAGTCTTTGAAACAGTTATATCTTCTTTTTGACAGAAGTTAAAAAGAAGTAAAAAATGTTATTATATTTATTTAGACTTTAAAAAATCTCAACATATACCGGTAAGTCTATGCCATGATTCTCTTTACAGATGTTGTCAATTTAGAGGAAAAAGTTCAGAATTAATAATCATTAAAAAAGATTGTATGTTTGAATTGCATTGGTTATCTCTTTTTCTTTCTTTTTTTTTTTTTTTTTAGATTGAAATAATTAAAACTTTACGAACCACCTGTGTTTTGATTTGTGTTCATTTTTTTACTTCAACACATGTCTGATCAGTAGGCTGATCCGTAGCTTTCCATTTTCGAAAAACGTTATACGCACATACACGGCATTCCAGAGATTCACCGCTAGTGATAATTCATTTCGTAATTTTCCGGAACATTTCTTTAATTTAATAATTGTTTTTACTCAAATTACCGATTTTACAAAAGGTAAAAAAGATTAGGAACAGTTCGAAGGACACAGACTAATCATTTATTTGTTACGAATAAATCGGGTCGATTATGTTGTCTTACTATTGCCTTCTTCGCATTGGGGCCCTGCTCGAATTCAATTACCGGTATATAATTAGTGAATCAACTGCTTCAGGCAATATATTAATGGTTCACATGTTTCGTTTATGCATAATCGCCAAAACACATCGCCAGACAGAGTCTAGATTCCATTCATTGATAGTCAAGCTCCGCCTACAAGGTCTACGAATAACCGATTACGATTGGCTGTTAGCGTCAATTAATGCCACGCCTACCGCAACCGTCTTTCGGACTTCAGATATGGCTATTATCGATTTTTCACGCGACAGTTAACTTACGTAAACAATCAAATACATGTTATACACAGTCGAGAGGTTATAAGTCGGGACGCGTGCCTTAGAAAAACTTGTCGTCCGGTGGAATCCTTTGATAGGATTTTTTGTCGTCCGCTGAGAAAAGTTGTCGTCTCAGACGACACTACTGTCGTTTCCGAGAGCCCTGAATATTATATTTAAAAAAAAAATGTTATTGTTGCATTTTTGAACTGCAATTAGGTGAAATTTGGTTTTGCTTTTTTGTACTGAAATTTGGTGAAATTTGGTGTAGTTCTGATTTCAGGTGTAATTCGTTTTTTCTATGCACCGAGCCTACCCCCTCTTTGTAAACTTGTATCTTACATTAAACAGAGTGATGAGCATGATGTAATAACTAAAGCAAGTCAACCAAAGGCTTAATACTGATATCTTTTCTTTAACTTATCTCTTTTATGTTAAACCTTTTAATGTGATTAGCAAGTTGTCATTTCAAGTCTTTTTTAAACATGTGTTTACATCAGGAAAGTTGTTCATTGCAATCTATTTGAATAATTCTAAGACTTGGAGCTACAGCCCAAGCTTTGATCAGAATGATCAATTTACCAGAAATGATGTTTCATTAGAAACTGTGTCATGCACTTCTTCACAAACAATTCGAACGCATTTCCTGAACTTTTCGGGTCACTCGACCGCCATTTCATATGCAACAATGGCGGAATTAAAAACACCTTGCAAGTTTTATGTAGTTTCAATACAATGTTGAACGTTTCAACACATGGTTGACTTGGTAAACTTTCTTTAATATTCAAAACATTTTCAGGCCAACAAATTGTCCTTTAATTAAATCAAATAGGATAATAGGGGACTTAATACCTACATATTTCGCATATTTTCGGATCTTCTTAACTCGGGTGTGACGTAAATAATGAAGGGAGATAACTTTCAAAAAACTTTTTTTCGCAACCTTAAACTTTCGCGCCTCTCGTGCATACCAACCTATCCTCTCACAGACACACAAATAGGACATATATGACCCACCACTTTTGTGGGCTGAATGAAATATGGATATATGAAAATAATTAAATACTAAATAAAAAATCAAACAATAGATAAATTAATATTTAATAAATGCAAGAGCCCTGTAAATGAAGGCTTGAGACCGCTCTACTGACTCTTTGAAAAGCCAAAGTCTTAATAATGCTATTCAAGATATAATCAGAAAAAAGTTTCGTGAAAATATATCCATAAATAAAGAAGGAGTTATATTGATGAGTAAATTTACTTAAGAACCCCTTTTCCCATGACACCGCACAGTTGCACCAAATAGCACGGGCCGTTGCAATGGTCACATGAGAAATATTTTGTTTAAATTTCATTACAATCCATGCAAAAATAAGTAGTGTAAACAATAAATAATAATAATAACATAATTTCTATATGAAGTAAAGCCCCTTTCTCCCATGACACAGCATATTATCACCAAACCTTCATCATGAACATAATCTGACAAAGGACATTTTTATTATACAAATACAATGTATATATACATGTATAAGCAAAAGAGGACGGTTGTGTTAACAAGGAAGTTAGAATTAAGGCACCTAATTACGTGGTGTTGCGTATCACTAAATGGCAAAATAAATGTGACCATGATCACTTGATGAGAAATATTATGCTAACTTTTTATCATCGGAAATTCTGTGCATAAATGAAGGAGTTGTGTTGACAAAGAATATAAATAAAGGCCCTTTTATTATGACGCGGCATATAACTAAAAGCCACAATTGCACATAGTCACTGGAAAAAGAATATTCAGAGAAAGTTTCACATGAATGTATCCATTTATAAATTTTGAAATGGAGTTTTGTTAACAAGAAAGTTTACATTTAGGTCCCTTTTTCTATGTTGCAGTATAAAATCACCAGACCACATCAATATGCAAATGGTCACATGATGTATTTTCATTAACTTCCATGCATATAAATGAAGAAGTGTTAACAATGAATTATAAAAGTTCAAATACAAATATAGGCCCCCTATCTTGTGACGCTATAAATCGATAAGTTTATTTTTTTTTAAGATAGCAATCATTGTGATGATACAATCATTCTGGGCAAGTTTGAAGTCGATCAGATGAAAACTGTGAACTTTAGAGCGTTATATTGGATTTTCTATTTAAATATTCGTTTGGCCCCTTTTCCTGTGATGCCGCTGACAGATCGGATCCATTATGGAAAGAAAACATCATTTCATAGGTAGAATCATTCTGAGCAAGTTTGGAGACAATAGTGGGCTTGAGAGCGTTACCGAGGATTTTCTTATGGTTTTTCAATTATTTTCATTTGGCTCCATTTTCCGTGACGCTTGACAGGTCGGGCTCATTTTCGAAGGACCATTCCTTGTGATAGTACAATAATTCTGGGCAAGTTTGAAGTCAATCGGGAAAAATGCGGACTTTAGATCGTTAATGAAGATATTCTAGTTAAATTTCTCAATTGTCGTTTTCGTTTGCCCCCTCAGTTTCCCATAACGCTTGACAGATCGAGCCCATTTTCGAAAGGAACCATTCTTGTCATAATACAATAATTCTGGGCAATTTTGAAGTCAATCCGATGAAAACTGTAGACTTTAGCGAGTTATCGAGGATTTTCTAATTCAGTAAACGTTAATTAGGTTCTGTTCCCATGACGCTTGAGGGATCTGATTCATTTTCGAAAAGAACTATCCTTGAGATGATCCAATCATTCTGACCAAGTTTGAAGACAATCGGATAAAAACTGTAGACTCTAGAGCGTTAACATGCAAAAGTCGCATAGTCGGTCAGTAGAGCTTAAATGAAAAATAAAATTATGATTGTGGGAGCACAATTAGAGCGGTTCTGTGATGGCAAGTAATCAAATTTGCAAAACCTGCTTTAAACATCGCAACTCATATCCATTTTGTTAACAATTTGTTTCGAATATTGCTGACTTAAATTGAGCTTCTGATTTTTTCTGAATATCAATTCAACGCTTTATTTGCAGTTCATTGAACAGTTTATTCATTTAGCTTAACAGCAGAATACTGTAGTTTACTAAAATAAAGTTGTTGTAAATTTGCACTTTTTCGTACATATGAGGAAAAAAGCTACAGAGATGGACTTGGGAATGAATGACATATTACCTACTCTAAGACCCACCATTCAAATGCGGAACTTGACCCTTAAACTCACATGCTTAATTTGAGAGAAGTAATTTTACATATATGTGACCCGTCACGCGAAAAGGGCCCATCTGGGAACTCTGTTAAATGAATATTTGAAAACAAGATTTCACGGGAAGGTAGATTGATCCTTCAAAATTTAGAAAATCGGCAAAATACCGAAAGTTTCGATTCTAGTCATTCTACACAATCCGTGCAGTCTGACTAGGGTCGACACTTTTCGCACTACCTAGATGGTCCCTTTTTGTGAGACTGATCGCATAGTTATACGATCTTTGTTAATTTCATGCATCTGAATTCCAGTGTGGCATTTTTTCTGTCATGATTTTAAAGCATAGGATTCTCCATTCTATATTCAATTCTTGTTTTTGAAGTATTGTATCATTTTGATGTCCTGGGACTGATCACATAGTTATACGATCTTTGTTAATTTCATGCATCTGAATTCCAGTGTGGCATTTTTTTCTGTCATGATTTTAAAGCATAGGATTCTGCATTCTATATTTAATTCTTGTTTTTGAAGTATTGTATCATTTTGATGTCCTGGGGTTGTTATTTTCAAATTTCCGCATAAAAAAAGCCCGAAATGGGGATGTATTTGTCTGTTCAAACATTAAACTATGGATGGAGCAAATGCCAATGCTGATTAATATTTAGATGTTGAACTAATTTTGTCGACATCCTTGATAAAATCTTTGTCTAATAAGCGTTTAAGATACCTCTAAACATGGAATGCATGGTTTGGCCATATCTAAACAATAACTTAGTTTGGAAGTGTTTTATTTTTTTACTTTATTTTTCCTTCAGAAAACGATATACTCGATTAGCGGGATGGTTGATAATGGTGACGTAATGAACACCTACGTGCGAAACGATGCGCTTTCATAGCTGGCCATGAGTGAACTTTTAAACCATAAGAGACCTCTTGTCTGAAACTCGAAAAAAAAAATCAACACTTGCATAATTTTAAGACGCGGTATGAATGAGGGATTGCTTTTAAGATTTAATCATTGAAAACTTGGTGAGAAAATTGTAGCCTTCACTTTTGAAATCGTAGAACTTTTCAGTTTGAAAATTAACCACATGGCAGTATTTTGTTAAAAAAAAAATGAAAAAGAAATAATAATAATAAAAGAAAAAAAAAAAAAAAAAAAAAAAAAAAAACCAGTAAAAATTACTACGAAATTAAATTCAAACAAGAGCCATGTCGGACAAGCTTCAAAGTAAAACTGAAGCCTAATATATAAAGGATTCTTTTGATCTTTAAGAGATTTACCCCCTACACAATCAAAGTATCAAAAATAACAAAGGGCAATAACTCCAAAATTATGCAAGCAAGAGTTGTAGCTATTATGCATTGCACTTCTCCTCCATGAGTTCTATTCACCCATAAAGTTTCAAGTTGATAGCTATTATACTGTGCTCCGGAAAAAAATCTTAGTATCGAAAGTAACAAAGGACAATGACTCCAAAATTATGCAAGCAAGAGTTGTAGTTCTTGTGCACTGCACTTCTCCTCTATTTGATCTATCCACCCATAAAACATCAAGTTGATAGCTAGTTTACTTTACGAGATATGCTCCGGACAAAATCTAAGTATCAAAAATAACAAAGGGCAATAACTCTAAAATTATGCAAGCAAGAGTTGTAGTTATTGTGCACTGCACTTCTCCTTCATCAAATCTATCCACCCATAAAGTTTCAAGTTGATAGCTAGTTTACTTTAGGAGATATGCTCCGGACAAAATCTAAGTATTAAAAATAACAAAGGGCAATAACTCTAAAATTATGCAACCAAGAGTTGTAGTTATTGTGCACTGCACTTCTGCTCCACGAGATCTATCTACCCATAAAGTTTCAAGTTGATAGCTAGTATACTTTAGGAGATATGCTCCGGACAAAATCTAAGTATTAAAAATAACAAAGGGCAATAACTCCAAAATTATGCAAGCAGGAGATGTAGTTCCTGTGCACTGCACTTCTCTTTCATGAGATCTATCCACCCATGAAGTTTCAAGTTGATAGCTATTATACTTTAGGAGATATGCTCCGGACAAGTTTGGTGACGGACCTCGGAATGACGGGATGACGGACGGAGACCATTACTATATCCCCCTCGCCGGTAACGGCGAGGTATAATTAGCTAAAGGAGTTTTTAGTGGTAGATGTCGTTTGAAGAACTTGCAGACAGACGCCGTAGAATGGCAGCCTGTCTGATCCTGTACTCTGATAGGGCAATCACAATAACTCACTTGACTACCTCGTTCTCCAGTAAGCTTGAAAGAGAATGATTTTATGGTGGCAAATTCTACAATGAAATACAAGATCGAACTATCATGATTTAATTATATAATTTAATTCAAGAAATTCTGATTTGCCCGTAACGTCGTTGTTATTCTAAAACCTCGTTGCTACAGCTTTGATCAAGCTGCAGTTACAAGGTTTTAGGATAACATCGACGATAACTATGAGCATGGCTGGGATTTCTTTTTACTTTGAATTCTATGAAAAACATCTTCTCCTCAACCACTTGGCTAATATCAATCATCGGAACTGTTTTGGAATGATCCTCTCTTTTTGACCCTTTTGAAATATTGTTAACGAAAATTGAATAGATGCACACATATTGTCATCACAAGGAGGAACATATTTCAACACGGAATACTTTGAATGACGCCTCTTAATCCAGTTGGCTTATTCCAATGAAATTTTGCCAGGGTGAATCATAAGTGATATCAACTTAATTAATAAAATTGAGCTGAAAGGTTTAGGGCCATTCTATTCCCCGGTTTTATCTAATTTTTTTCTCTGTGGATAATAGGTCAAATAGACAGGTTCCTACTTCCATCGTGGTCTAAACTCATACCAGATCTTATGCATTATCCATCAGGGATACTCTCTGTACAACGCAGATCTCAGCAAAAAAGTTCGGCAAAGGAAGTCACAATCGTGGCCGTGACATGCCTAAAATATTTCAATAGAGAATATTATTTTGTTTCAGTATAAGATCGATTTATATTTCTTGAGTGAACAACAAAAGCTGTTTTCTCGAGTAGCGGAGACTATGGCTTTTGTTGTTCACGAAATGAAATATCAATCGAGCTTACTTGATAACTAAACGATTTTTCTATTTCTTTAGTGCGAACATGCGACAAAATGTGAAATTTTTAAGACCGTTTGAAACTTTCTTAGAGCGCATTATTTTGACGTCACATTTTGGGCTCCGGTTAAGGTAACTGCGGACACATAGAGGGTCATATAAGACCCAAATTTAAAATTGTCTTCAAATCTTGCCTAATGCGATAAAATTGACCTTTGAAATACCCGCTTCCTTATGCCGATCCTAAAAGGGATTTCATAACGTAGAAATGACGTCATGACGTCAAGGGGCCGACCCCTTTTTTAGGGACCAAATTCAGTAATTGTCGATTTTTTTTTGGAAACAATTAACCGATTTTTATTCCGAAAACACCATTTGATTCGGGAAAAGACGTCCGAGGTTTTGTTTTGAATGAAATGAAGATATAATTGTAAGAAATACAATAAGGTGTAACGTATAAAATGTAAATGCCTTCTGCGAGTATCGCTACTGATAATATGGACGTTTTACTCGAAATTTGTGAGGTGACCTATGCTGAAATTTAGATATGTTGCTGCCAAACCATTCCACTGAATATTTTTAAAATAAAATCCATGTATCTTCGATTTAGATTTTTTGTAAAATTCGATTCCGCGAAGATATCGCAAATCAAAGGATATTTCAACGTCGCGTCAAATATTCACAAAAGCTGTCATCAAACTGATAGAAAATTAAATGATTTTTTTTTGTTTTTCTTAAAATCTAATTCAGATTTAATACTTATGAAGCCTATATATTACATTTAACCTTAATTTCAAATATTTTAGAATACATTTCTGCTTGAAGATTGGCGCCAAATAAGCATAGTAACGATGGTTTTGGTGCGACGTCCAATTCGACGAAAAATGTTGCAACAACTTTACAAAATCGAATTTTATGAAAAATGTGACCCGAAGACATATCATTTTTAGTTGATAAATGTGGGTGTATTTGTTTCGCTACAAAATAACAAAAAATCAACATAGGTCACCGAACAAAATTTTGAGGAATTTCTGTATATTTACAAAAAATAAAATGAAAAATGTAACGTCAAATCTTAGAAATCGCGAAATAGATAGCGTTTCACACCTGTTTTACTGGTTGAATGTGCACAGAAATTAAATGACTAGCTCTGGCGTCCTTGGACTTACTAAATGAAATTATTTTCGTAAAAATCGGCCAATTAATTAATAAAAAATATTTACAAATACTGATTTTGGCGGGTCGAAAAGGGGTCGGCTCCTTAATGACGTCACGACGTCAAATGAACGTGCTTCAAACCCTTTTTATTGCTTTTTAGCTAATGCTCACACTTAAAAGATTAATCTCAGAAATTATTGTGAGATTTAAAGAAAGTCGAAAATTCGACAATGTCATCTGTCCGCAGTTATCTTAATTAAATAACGTCAGATAGGGTGAAAGGAACGAAAGTTGTGTATAATTTTTTTAACATTTCACTGGTTAAGAGATGGGTGTATCAAATGATAAATTGATACCATTATTTTATCGATAAGCCACTAAAAATCAATAATGAAGCGTTATATATTTGCAAAATGAAAAGTAGGGACTAATTGATACGAAACAAAGAGCTATTTGTCGGAGGGCGACCAAAACGTCGTATCTACAGCTTTGTCATGCTGTAGTTATGACGTTGCAGTCGCCAATCCACAAATGATGTAAGAATGCGGCGGCGTTCAACAATCAATTGATTACATATGGGCATTTTGATTGGTCAACGACTTTTGATTAACAGCAGCGGTCTCTTATTTGACGTCATCTAAAATGTTCAGTTTTACCTAGAACCATTATTTACTTACCCGTCTATTGATTATTCATCATGCCATTAAACCTGTATTGACCCAATATCACCTGCCTGATAACATAAAATGAAATCAGGTAGTCTATTTTTAGAAACATTTTGCATATACCGTTCAGCTGAATTTCTTTGATTTTTAAGTATTTACCTTAGTTAAGTGCTGACAAATGATTGCCTGATAGATAGAATAAGATGTAAGTGTCTTAAAAATCAATGTTATCTGGTCTCGGCTGCGAGATATTATCATGTCTCGACAAAGCCTCGTCATGATAATTTCTCCCAATCTCAACCAGATAACATTGATATTTTAAGACACCAACATGTTATTCTCTATATTCCATGTCAAGTCCAATCACGTCAATTTCATATCAATATACACGCAATAAAATGTTGTGCAACCAACACGTATTCAATTTAAGTGGTTCTGTTGTAAGAGAAAAAATATGTTCACAAGAAGCCAAAATTCAGAAATCATATTATCTGCCCCATCGGGTAGGCTATCACAGGGATTTAATCTAGTAAAAATTTCCCACATATCTAGTTATCTCTCTTGTTTTACTTGTTTTTTTAGTAGTATTCCGGTTATAATTTCACTAAACGAAGCTCTCTTGAACAAGAGCACCACCCATGGGTGCCGAGGCTTAGCTGCAGGTGCTGGATAATGCAAACAAGAGGACCATGATGATCCTATATCATCGCTCACCTAATTGTCATTGACACCTGTGACAGGCTGTCTTATCAAAATGAAAGATTATTAAATGACAATTAAGGGTCCATTTATCAGCAAAATAATTATTGTTACCATACCTACTACACTATAACATTAAAAAAATAATTTTTTTTTCAATATTTCAGCAAGGGCCTTCTTCAAAAAATAATACACAGAAATGTTCTAATTATAATTAACATTCTTACTTTGCAGCCATATTGATAAATGCTTTGAATGTTTTGAAACTATAAATACATCAGTCCAATGATTATAACAAAATGGCAATTACAGCTCCTTTTCCCTAGAGACTTTGCTTATTACCTAAAAAACCTTTCGGATTAATTGTCATATTGAAAACTAACACTAAATTTATATTGGGTCAAGTAGGGTCAAAATATAGGTCTATAGATCAGATGAAAAGAAAATCTTCTGACTATATAGTCTTTAAGTTTTTTTTTCTTGACATACTCCCAAGGCCCTTCCTAAAAACCAGACAAACATCCTTAGCAAGTTTAAGAGAGATTGAGCCAAAATTGTGACATCTAAAATGGTAATAAGGACATTGTTTATAAGACTCCTTTTCCCATGAAATACCCCAGAATGCATTCAAAATTAAAAGGGGTTATTCCCGTTGACCAGACAAACATCCTGAACAAGTTAGAGAGAGATTGAGCCAAAATGACCTCTAGAATGGTAATAATGACAATGTCAATAAGGCTCCTTTTCCTGTGACATACTTGGAAGTGCATCCAAAATCAATTGGGTCCTACCTAAGGACCAGAAAAAAAATCATCCTGAGCAAGTTGGAGAGAGATTGAGCCGAAATTGTCATGTCTAGAGTGGGAACAGGACAATTGTCCGTAAGGCTACTTTTCCCATGACAAAAGTCTGAAGGCTACCAAATCAATAGGGATCTTCCTCTGGGTTGGCAAATTATCTGAGCAAGTTTGCAAAAGATGGAGCCAGAATTGTGACATCTTGGAGCCATTTTTTTTTTAACCCATTTTGACTCTTTGTTTAACCTACTGTCATTTTTAAATTATTTTCACAGAGTATGACCCAATGATCATACCTGTGATGTTTAGTTTAATTCTTACAAATAGTTTCAGGGAAGAAGGTGATTTTATGATTTGACCTTTTGACCCTTTATCATCTTATTTTTACACCATTTTGACCCTGATAAAAAATCTTTGAAGTATTTTGTAAAAGCAAGACTCAGGGATCATATTTTGGACATTTAGTCAAATTCTGTTCAGTAGTTTCAGAGTAGAAGCCTTTTTTTAAGATTTGACCTTTTAGCCCCGAATGATCATCTTTGAAGTATTTTGAAAAAGCATGACCCAAAGTCATATCTGTGAAATTTGGTCAAATTCTGAACAGAATGTTCAGGGGAGATTTTTTGTAATTGTTAAGGACAGACAGACACCAGACAATGGGCGGATAACAATAGCTCACCTCGAGCACTTTGAAATCAGGTGATCTAAAAGTTATCCCCCTTGATAGTCTGAGTAGCTTTTGTGATGGTTAACACACATGTCAAGTTTTATGATGATATCTTCAATAACAAATGAGATATGAGGTTAAAGTTGCCTATGCCTATGCCAACACCAACAACAATGCCATTGACGCCAAGCTGATCACAATACTTCAGCTTCTTTTCAACAAGAGGGCCAAAATGCTCCTGAAGCCCTCGTCTGAATTTTATTGATCCAAAGGATCTCACCTAAGTAAGTTTCTGGCAAAGTTTCAATCACATTTGCTTAGTTGATGAGAAGATGTTATTCTACAAAATTGCACAGCCTGGATGCAACACTGAAAACTGCCTCCCCCCCTCTGCTATGCCCATATTTCTCTAAGGGGGGATGCAATCAAAATTTCACAAACAAGTTTTGAAAAGGAACATTTCTGTCAAGTTTGGTTGAAATTTGCCAATTGTTTACTGAGAAAAGGACATTTAAAGATTTCGGGCTCAAAATAAGTCCCATCTTGCCACGACCATATTTGGAAGTCAATCAATAATCCATGAACAAGTATTGAGGAGGGTCCTAAAAGGAACATTTCTGCCAAGTTTGGCAGAAGTCCACCCATTGCTTACTGAGGAGAAGATATTTTAATATTTCAGGTTCAAAATAAATCCATCCTGCCACACCCATTTTTTGGGGGACAATCAAAAATCCATAATCAACTGTTAAGAAGGGAACATTTTTGCCAAGTTTGGTTGAAATACGCCCATTGGTTACTGAGGAGAAGATGTTTAAAAATTTTGGGCTCAAAATAAGCCCCGCCCTGCCACACCCATATTTGGGGGTCAATCAAAAATTCATTAACAGGTTTTCAGAAGGGTCACCCAAGGAACATTTTTGTCAAGCTTGGTTGAAATTGTCATTGGTTACTGAGGAGAAGATGTTTAAAGAATTCTTGACGACTTCAGACAACCGACGGACAGCAGGTGATCACAGTACCTCACCTTGAGCATGTTATCCTCAGGTGAGGTAAAAAACAGCCAAGCTTAAAATAAACTGATTACAAAATTTTGATAAGTCCATTAAGATTATTTTGTCATCAGTTACTGGGTCTAGCCCCATTCATTACACCAACTACATAGCAACCCCTTAACCCACCTTACACAACTTCAATAAATAGCAATAAGTGGTCCAACCTGATGAATAGCAACTTAAATTAAATAAATGAATAAAAAATGCACCAATTTCTTTATTTTCATCCAATATCTCCAACTCTTACAAAAAAATTTATCTAACATCATATCAATTAACACTATGTATAACAAGATTTTTTGTTAAACACCCCCTCCACAACTACCATTACTGAGACATTTTTCGGAGAGATGCATTTGGGAATAAGCTGAGCAATGAATACCTTAAAGTAAGTATCTTTAATTTTTGTCTTTAAATTGTATTTTACACCAATGGCTCAGCATGAAACATTAGTAACTGCCTATAAACATATAGGCAGTTACAACTATTTAAGTGCTGAGCCATCAATTTGATCTTGATTGATGACTTTTGACATTGGTACCAAGTTAAATGTCTTGCCACAAGAAGTACCCATGTGAATATCAAGACTATATAACTATCCTAAGGATATAGTTAAAATTTTGATTTTACATAAATTTGATCTTCAAAAGTGACCTTGACCTTGTAAATATAAAGACTTATCCCTTTGCATTCAAAACATTTGGTCAATGTTAAATTTTATAATTACATAATAACCCTTGTAATTAATACCTCGACAAATGACCTTGACTTTGACAATATCACTTATACATACTAACGTTATGGCCAATAACAAAAGTTCAATCTTACACAAATTTGACCCTGAAAAAAATGCTTCAATTCATGACCTTGAAGTTTGTAAAATCACAAAGGGCTTATGACAAGAATGATCTTATGAAAAATCCCTTCTATACCATTTATAAGAGGTGGCCGATTGTAAAGTTTTCTGTGGTCAAACAGACAAAGTAAGCCACGAACAAAAAGAGAGGACAAAAACAATATGCCCCTAATCAATGGAGTTAGGGGCATAAAAATGATAAATTTATAAAGAGGAGACCCAATCTTATACAGCTGTACCGTGTAATACATTTTACATAATTCTGATTACTAAGCGCTTTTATTCTTGTTCAAATTATTCACTGACTACAATTACTGTCAGCAATAGATCAGATATAAAATCAGAAATAATACAATGTTACATGCTTTTGTTAATATAATATTATCTGGACTAACGACCATTGGAATAAAGAAAACAAAACTTTTTGTAAATACTGTGCTCTGATAATCAGATTAAATAAACAAAGAGACAGTATATTCATTTGAGAACTTTTGAGAAGAAAACATATTTTTTTCCTTTGAAATATTGTAACTTTTCTTCACAAAGGCCAGTCCAAATAACAGTAATCCCTGAAGTAACTCAGCTTGATTTTGGCTCCACTCAATTCAATTTTTCAAGTATTTGTTTCAGGTCACTTCAAAGGCGGTTTCTTTTCAAATTACAAGGCATGTTTGGATAATTCACATTATGTTGCAACAATTAACAGAACACAGCTGTCAATAAAAATATCAAATTGCCAATCAAATCATTCACTTAGACTGAATTACACTGCCATTTTGTTTCAAACATTTTCATAGCAGACAATTTCAATAAGCTGTAGTTGCAGTGTTTATATTCCCCACTGAGGATTTAGGTTTTGTTTCATGTCCATATTGATTTTGTAAACAAATTCTATGTAAATATCTGAAGTAGTCTGCAATGCTGGAGATATGTTGGTTGGGCCAGCGATCCCTTAACCGAGACTCAGGCAAAGGGCCAGATTGGAGGAAGTGATGGGATTTCTAATCTTGAACTTCAAGTAGAGAGTTCATTGGGAATTTTGAATTTTTTAGATGTTCTCCAAAAATACTTTTATAAACTCTTTGTTTTGTTGGCACTCATCTCATTGAGATAATTTAAATGAGTACCAACAACACAAAGTTTAGTTGAGGCATTTAAATTTTAGAAAAAAACTAGAAAGCCACAAATGGCTTGAGTCGCTCCACAGGCTTGAAATTATTGTAAAGCAATAAAAGTTTTGACTAGACTTTTATATATATTGGATTCTACTGATGTTTAAAATGATTTTCACAGTTTCAACTATATAACATATAGAGAATTGACATTCGCCCATAAAATGCATATTTTCATCTGATCACAAAAATTTTTGGTTGACTGATTAAGGGTCACTCAAGGATCATTCCAGTAAAATTTGGTTGATATCCATTGGTTAGATTCTGAGAAAATGATTTCCAAATTTTCCACTATATAACATATAGAGAAATGACCTCCACCCATTTAATACATAATTTTCATCTGATCACTATAATTTTTGGTAGACTGATTAAGGGTCACTCAAGGATCATTCCAGTAAAATTTGGTTGATATCCATTGGTTAGATTCTGAGAAAATGATTTCCAAAGTTTCCACTATATAACATATAGAGAAATGACCTCTGCAAATAAAATACATAATTTTCATCCAATCACTATAATTTTTGGTAGACTGATAAAGGGTCTCTCAAGGATCATTCCAGTGAAATTTGGTTGATATCAATCACTTACATTCTGAGAAAATGATTTTGAAAGTTTCCACTATATAACATATAGAGAAATGACCTCCTCCAATAAAATGCATATTTTTCATCCAATCTCAATTATCTTTTGTAGACTGATAAAGGGTCACACAAGGATCATTCATGTGAAATTTCATTGGTATCCATCAATTAGAATTTGAGAAAACTCACTTTTTACCATATTTGGAAATTAGCCACGCCCATTTAATCCATGTTTTTCATTGGATCAAAATTTTTTGAACAACTTTGAAAGAGGGTCACCTTAGGATCATTCCTGTGAAGTTTGGTTGAAATTCATCCAGTACTTTCTGAGGAGAAGATTTTTAAAGAAAAAGTTAATGACCGGACGCACGACAGACACAATGCCATGACAATAGCCCCAGTGGCTTTCAGCCAGCGGAGCTAATTACACATCATTGTTGGACTTCTTTTGATCTCCTCTGCCAATCTGCTATTTTCCAATAAGACACTTCCAGTCAGTTCCCCAAATACAGAGGAACAAATATGAGGGGGGGTAAAGCCAACCTAAATTCTTTATACCCCTATGAAAGCGAATGTTGTTGGTACCCATTTGAATCGTCTTCACAAGACAATTCCAATGAGTACCAACATCATGAGATTTGTACTATCAAAATTAAAGTACTTTGGTCTGAAATTCAAAATACCCCCTCTATCTGAAACCCTGAGTCAATGTATGGGTTTCATGCTTGAACAATTAATTTGACGTATTGTCATCAAAATACATTATAGCTCACTCCATCTGGGTCTTTGGTGAGGTATCAAAACAATATCAAAATTTATAAATACATAAAAATTCTATGTCATACATTAAAACTTTCACCGCATCCACAAGTCCCTTTTATATTTGGATTATTAAACACAAATTCTGCAGAGAGTTTATTTTCTACATAGTCCATTTCTGTTCCTAGAAGAGTTAACTGTGCTTTTGAGTCTATCACCACTTTTACGCCTGAAATGGGAGAAGATAAAGATATCTATTACCTTAACATTTTTGGTTGGGGTATAATGCTACTTTCAAAAGTACTGCAGTCATATTTTAGGGGCTGGTGCACCTATTGATTGTTTCCAACTGTTCTAACACCAGTACAACCACAATACTTCATACAAGCCACCAGCTGCCTATTCCACTAAGTGTGCTGCTTGTCATTCGCCTATTGGTGGAAGACAAGTGGCATATGTCTAAAGACTTTTGTCAAATGATTTATTTAATTACAATACACATCTGCATTTTGAAGCATCAGTATAAAACATTGGGTAGAAAAAGTGTCTTAAACAAGCACTTTAACCTTTTCTCAGAATCTTTTACACTCATTGCCAATATGGATCATATCTTCAAAAATATCAAAAAAAAAAAACCAAAACAAGAGGGCCAGAGGCCCTAAATCGCTCACCTGAGCTGTTTAAGATCTGACCTCTTAACCTCTTTAAAGTTCCAACTTCCTTTCAATCTTGTCTGGAATTTCATGAGGACAATCATTTCAACCAATCACAGGTTGATTGATCCAGAAATATGGCCTCTAGCGTGTCTACCAGGTTTTTCTAAGATTTGACCTCATGACCTATTTTTTGACCTCACTTGACCCATTTTCAAACTTGACCAAAATTTCATCAAGACAATTAATCTGACCAAATTCCAGATTGATTGACCCAATAATATGGCCTTTAGAGTGTCTACAAGGTTTTTCTAAAATTTGGCCTCTTGACCTAGTTTTTGACCCAACTTGACCCATTTTCATACTCATCAGAGATTTCATCAAGACAATTAATCCGACCAAATTTCAAATTGATTGACTCAAAAATATGGCCTATAGAGTGTCTACAAGGTTTTTCTGAGATTTGACCTTGTGACCTAGTTTTTGACCCCACTTGACCCATTTTCAAACTCATAAGAGATTTCATCAAGATAATTATCCTGACAAATTTTCAGGTTAATCAGGCAAAAAACTATGGCCGCTAAAGTGTCTACAAGGTAAATGTTGATGATGGACAACGGACGACGGACATCACATGACCACAAAAGCTCACCTTGAGCACTTTGTGATCAGGTGATTTAAAAACAATTTGCATCTGAATATATAATTTAGCTTTCAGGCACTTTTTTAGTTGTGACCAGTCATGCAACAAAGGACCATCTTTGTGACCAGTCATGCAACAAAGGACCATCTTAGAACTCAACATTATAAATATTTGAAAAATATATTGGTTCAAGCAAATTTCAACCAGAGTTGGCATTCCTGAAATCGGCCAAGTGCAACGAGGTTTGATCCTAGTTAGCCTGCATGACCCAAACAATCTTACAGGGGTTGACGGATTACGTGTACTACACAGATTGGCCCTTTTGTCTGATCATGGATCATAATTAACAGATTGCTGCTGTCAATCAACACATTTATTGACCAATCAAAACAATCGTCATTTAAATGAGATTTTATTGAACCCTTACATTTTCAATAGTTTTTTTTTTTAATATTTTCATAAATAGGGGACTTTAACATTGTAATTACAGCTTAAATAAGCTGTAGTTACATTGTTAGGGCAGTGGTCTGAGAATTTCCTGTTTGTTTCATGTCCTTGAACCTATATTTTGCAGATAAATGATGTAATTATGTGAGAGATGTTTTGTGACAGAGGCCAGAGGTGTAGAATTCCCATGCCCGACTTGTCTGACATGGGCTTTTCTACCTAGGGACAAGTACATTTTGAAAGTCCACTTGTCCGTGGACAAGAAAATACCAGGGCAAATCTTGGTATGGCACTTTATAAATCAAAGAGATTAAATAGCTTATTGTTTGAACCAAAGAGTAGAAAACACTGTTTTTAATGAAGAATATGCTGGGTTTCAGTATTTCTTTTTTAAAAACTAGAAAGCCATGAATGGCTTGAGTCGCTCCACAGGCTTGAAATTCTTGTAAAAGCAAATAAATGTTTTGACTAGATATTAGATATTTGGGGTTCTACTGATGTTGAAAATGATTTTCAAAGTTTCAACTATATAACAGATAGAGAAATGACCTCTGCTATTAAAAGACATATTTTTCATCAAATCAAAATAATTTTTGACTGCATGATAATGGGTCATCAAAGGTCATACCAAAAATGTTTGATTGATATCCATCATTTACATTCTGAGAAAATGTTTTTCATAGTTTCCACTATTTAACATATTGAGAATTTACCTCCACCCATAAAATGTATATTTTTCATCCAATCAAAATAATTTTTGGTACACTGATAAAGGGTCACTCAAGTATCATTCCAGTGAAATTTAATTGATATAGAAACATCAAATTCTGAGAAAATGATTTTCAAAGTTTCCACTATATTACATATAGAGAAATGACCTCTGCCCATAAAATGCATATTTTTCATCCAATCAAAATAATTTTTGGTAAATTGATTAAAGTGTTACTCAAGGATCATTCCAGTGAAATTTGGTTGATATCCATCAGTTACATCCTGAGAAAATGATTTTCAAAGTTTCCACTATATAACATATAGAGAAATGACCTCCGCCCATAAAATGCATATTTTCCATCTGATCACAATGATTTTTTGTAGACTGATAAAGGGTCACCCAAGGATTATTCATGTAAAATTTGATTGGTATCCATTGATTAGAATCTGAGAAAACTCACTTTTTACCATATTTGGAAATAAGCCACGCCCATTAAATCCATGTTTTTCATTGGATCATAAATTCTTGAACAACTTTGAAAGAGGGTCACCCAAGGATCATTCCTGTGAAGTTTGGTTGAAATCCATCCAGTAGTTTCTGAGGAGAAGATTTTTAAAGAAAAGTTTACGACCGGACGCACGGACGGACGGACGGACGGACGCACGACGGACACAACGCCATGACAATAGCCCCAGTGGCTTTCAGCCAGTGGAGCTAACAATGTTTTCTCAAAATCTCTCAATTCTATTTTTGCGGACAAGTTCGTTTTAATCCTGGACAGGTAGCAAATGACACATAACTTGTCCATGGACAAGTGAAGAGAATCCCTATTTCCAAACCCCTGGAGGCCAAGTAGTGCAGCCAGTGAATCATTTATTGTTAACTGATCACATGTATTTACCTTCCTGTTCCACCACTTCATCAAACTTTCCTTTCTCTTTACAATAATCTAATGTGTAGGTTAACCCATTGCACCCTCGTGTTTTTACACCAATCTTTAAACCAACCTGTAAAGTAAAGTTATATATGTACAATTTTGAGTGGGTGATCATATGTCATTTTTATCTATGCCTGTACAGACAAAATTGACATTTGATCATCTATAGTGCAACAACTTTAAACGATAGCACTGTAAGCAAAATATTTGCTGTCATAGGAATTTCTTACCTGCCTTTTAGTTCCGAGGCAAAACAATAACTGCAAGCAAATGATCACACAGGACATGATCTATTAAAGTTATGCCTAAATGAATTCATAAATACCGGTAAGTCATTTTGTTCACATGATATTTTGCATGAAAGTGTTTTTTTTTAACCAGACAAATATTGTTGGTGGGCGACCAAAATCTCTTAACTGCAGCTTTTTCAAGCTGCAGTTAAGACGTTTTGATCCCCCTGCAACAATAATGTTAATTAGCTTTACATCTAAAATGGTAAGAAATGTAGTCTCTGAATGTTTCATCCATATAAATCTGTAAATGGGACCAGTCGGGTTAATTAGAAAATTTGTTATAAGGTCATTTTGATAGTATAATTGAGCCACAAAATATAGAAAAGATCATAAGATCAAGAAAAAAAGTAGTCTTTTCTCGGCACTTACATCCGTAACACTGCAAATCAAGCTTATTTAAATCATTTCTTAGTTAGTTAGGAAGAAAGGAATGGGAAGTGGCAATTCTTTGACAAATAAAGCTTTATTTCGTTAAAAAAGACCTGCTTGATTACTAGATAATTTCTCTTACCATGTCTGGTTGCTGAACCATGAGTTCTTTAACTTTATTTACAGCAGTTGGAGTCTGAAAGAGATGAAAATGATCTGTATAACAGTCACAGATGAGAAAATTTTAGACCATAGTTTTATGGACAACACTGTTAAGTTTATTAAATTCTAAGAAGAGTAACACTATCATAATATACTCCACACAGGAATTTTACAAGAGTGCATCTTTTTCTGTGAAACAGCACTGTAGCACAAAACGGAAACACCATGTGCATGCTCAAATGACCAGGACCATGCTGTGAAGGATTCATTCAAATCTGACCTTACATGCTGACAAATTGTGTTATCTAGAAATTGAACATACATGCCACCCGTTATAGAAGATGATGCCAATATGTGCCCACTTTTGGTGGCATATAAAAACAAGAGGTCCATGATGGTCCTATATCGCTCATCTGAGTAAGTCAACTCATAACTTGTCAATCATGTTAAGATTACAAGAGATTGTTTTATGTACATTAAGGGTACATTTAGGGTGGTTTTGTACGATACAGACATTAATTTCTTCCTACTGCTATTGATTTTTTTCCAATTTTCGTAAATTTTCAACCTTTCTCTTACCAAAGCAAGTAAAGTTATTGATGGAATTGAATTCTTTTAACATCTTTCCTAGACCTAAACCTTAAGAACACCGCTGACAAGTTAAAAATTGATTGGCCCAAT
The DNA here is from genome assembly GCA_948146395.1 of Fragum whitleyi. Taxonomy (NCBI): domain Eukaryota; kingdom Metazoa; phylum Mollusca; class Bivalvia; order Cardiida; family Cardiidae; genus Fragum; species Fragum whitleyi. The sequence goes on along the minus strand of OX411548.1, from coordinate 27,277,455 downwards.
GGTTTAGAAGAAGATGGATTTGTTCTAAGATTTTCGACCATTTTTGGCCTTTCCATTACCATGGAAACCAGAGTTTTCGATTGAATTAAATTCTTTCAACAAATTGAGTTTAACCCCAGGAACATCCCTGTCAAGTTTCAGCTTGATTGGCCCCTAAGCATAGTAAAAGAATTTTTTTCTATGATTTTTGACAATTTGCAATCTTTCTATTACCAGGGGAAAAAAAATAAAATTTAATTCTTTTAACAACTTTTGAAGAGCTTCACCCAAGGATCTTCCCTGCAAAGTTTGAACTTGATTGGCCGAGTAGTTTAGGAGGTGAAGAATTTTTCTAAGATTTACAGCAATTTTCAGCTTATTTCAGCCTAACTGTTACCATTGACACCAGAGTTTTTGATGAAATTAAATTCTTTTAACAACTTTTGAAAACCGTCACCCAAGGTACATCCCTGCCAAGTTTCAGCTGGATTGGCCAAGTGGTTTGGAGAAGAATTTTTACAAAGATTTTCGGCAATTTTTGGCCTTTCTGTTACCATGACAACCAGAGTTTTTAATGAAATTAAATTCTTTTAACAATTTTCAAAGAGCTTCACCCAAGGAACATCCTTGCCAAGTTTCAGCTTGATAAGCTTAGGTGGAGATGATCTTAAGGGAAATTGTTGTTGGACAGACGCACAGACGATGGACGGCGAGTGATCACAATAGCTCACCTTGAGTACTTTGTGCTCAGGTCAGCTAAAAATCCTAGGTCTCTTTGAACTTGAGTTAGAGTTAGGAAACAGGTTTTGGACAAAGTTTGATTTTGACCTTAGCCATTGACAGCCCCATAACAAAAGGGCATTTCCTTGGGTCCTAATTGAATTACAATCAAGTCATGTTCTTGGACAAAGATTGTGAACTTGAACCAGGTGATCCAAATCACTAGGGTACTTCCTTAGGTCGTGGGTAACAATTTTGTTAAGTTTCTAGGTCACTTGGTTCTTGAGTTTAGAGTCTAGGGGATGGGAATGTTTAATACATATTGCATTAAAATATTTTAACAAGACAGCTGGCTGAATGGTTCACAGTCAACTCGGCCTGTGAATAACTCGGCCTGTCAACTCGGCCCGTTACTTCAGCCTGTTTATATATTATATAAGTAATGCAATGTAAATATTTTGGGGACCATATGTGCTTTTTCAAATTAATAATCACTCGTTGAAAAGGTTTTTAATAATAATAATAATTATCATATTTTACTAGAATAGGGCATTTGTGTGAATTTGAGATAAAATAGATATAAATAAATACTTAATTCAAAGTTTCATTCAAATTTATTTTTTGAATTAATTTTTCCTTAGCACGAAAGAAGATGACATGTTGTACGCGTATTCGATATGAAGACCGTAGATTTTAATGAATTTGCACCTCCTTTAAGTACATTGCACATATTTATTAAATATGATAAGTGTACATCTTTATCCGTTTACTAGACTAAACACTATGTAAGTTATATACAGGCCGAGTTGACAAGCCGAGTTTTACACAGCCCAAGTTTACGCGGGCCGAGTTTTTAACAGGCCGAGTTGACAGGACACCGGCTGAATGGATAAACTGAAGGACAGACAGTTAGATACTTGAAGTCAATATGAGCTTACATGTCAATGTCCAGTGAACAGAAAAAAACTCAGATAATGTAGTCACATTCATACTGATGTGGGGACAAAGAATAGAAATTTAGAACCTAGAATAGATCCTTATAAACCTGAAATTCTTGTTTGACAAACTCACAACAAAAGTAATGTTTTACAAAATTAAAAAAAAAAAAAAATGTCTTCACTAGAGATATACTTTTCAATTTTAGTCTTAAATGAGATAAAGTAAATCTCCGACTTCATACGCTAAAAAATACATCATAATAAATATGTAAACGTGACAATTATTATTACCCCACCCACAACTTATTTATTACGCAACTCATGAAGTGGTTAAAAAACACATAAATATTCTGTAAGTCGTTTGAAAAGCTTCTTTGACATTTAGAAGGATGAATACCAGTGTCAACGGCGCTCTTGTCGGAATGATCGGCTTCTTTCGAGCAACTGTTCTCACAGTAGCACCAATCGCTCTTCCAGCCATCCTCGATTGTTTACAATTTGAGGTCATATACAGTTATCTCCCCTGAAATGTCAAACCATTCGGTTAATTCCGATTTTCTCCGTAGCTGAATCGGAATCACTCGAAACGACGATCGCTTATTCCCGTAAATAAATTCTCGTGCATTTCCCGCCCATTCGGGAGAGTCCCGTAGACCGGCTTCTGAAAATCACCTCTAGAAATGAATTAAACGGACTGATTTGAACAGTCCTAACTCTTGCCATGCTGGATACAAGGCTTGGCAAATTAAATTTGAGACAAACGGTTAATTAAAGTTATTTCTGAGTCTCAGACTCGCAATTCCCTGGTTCTGACCGTTATTATAACATTTGACATCGAAATGCCTCGACTACAGCATCAACAGAGATGTAGCTTCATTTCGCTTACCTACCAACTAAAGTTGTAATATTCTGATGTCCAGATTTACCTTACCTGCAAGTGCATATGCGCAAGTAGGGTATAATTGGCAAACTGTTTGATCCTGATCCGCATAGCTGTTAACTGCATTTTTTGGCCGAAGTTTATTGATAATGAAACCAGCCCTGCGTTCAGGATGAAAACGTTAGCGAAGCGCTTTCGAAATGATACCCCGCTTTGCACGTATGTGCACGTGCAAAGCGGGGTATCATCTCAAAGCGCTCGCTAAACGTTTTTACATCCTGAACACATGGCAGGGCCAACACGATTCAAAAAAAATGAGAAAAAAATCGTATTTCGTGGGGCTTATCTATGGAGAATACGGCTGATTGTAAATTAAATAATCTGTTCAATGTCATATTCATTTTACTGTAGGCTATTCATGTATTATCGCATGTGTTATTCCGTTCATATTCTATTCGTCTTTTATACAAACACAATTACGCGTTTTCGGAGCTATCCACGTACGTTGAGGATGTCAATCCATTGAAGTTTTAAACTGGAGTCGCATTTACTAAATTATTACGGTATTAAAAACAGAGTTCGGGTTGGTAAAGCTAGTAGAAAGCAGTTATTTGAGGTCGATAAGTAGAAGGAAAAAGGTTCGAGCTGATAATGAGGCTTACAGCGACTAGCACATTTTTAGTGTAGGGTAAATTTGCAAAGCGTTTTTATACTTATTGCGGTTAGTGAGGCTAAGTCCCCCAAGCTCCCATCTGGCGCCAACTCTCTGAAAGCGCACTGGTCTTACGGGCATGTTTTGAAAGTTGACAGTAACTGTCCGTAAAGCACAGGCGATTCAGTATATTTGCTAAGCTGTCCAGCGAGGATTCATGGTTGGGTACGTGGAGTCAGGACCGCCCTGAAATTGATTTCGTATATATTTTTTCATCTTTTATTTTTATTATTTTTTCATTTTATTTTTTTCAAATCTGAAAATAGATCTAAAAGACTTATTTGGTCAGTGGGTGTCCATGGAATAAAATACAAGCTATATGAAAACAAATTTTTGGTTACAAATTATTGACCCATGCACACCTCTGCGGCCACCGAAACAATGCCCAGTTCATGATAGATGAAGTAAAAAGCGGAAACAGAGCGTAATTACAAGGGCGTGGCTTGCTGAAAATAAAAGTGTACACGAGCAGATTCCATATGTTTTTATGAACGGTGATTCGAGTATACAAAAAGGGCAAGGGTGCAAGAGGGGTAACCCATTTTCTTTAACGGAGCCCTCTTTCTCATGTTTGTGATAAGGTGGTGATTGGGATCCTCCCAGTCCATTAATCAGAGAGATGGCTTCGTTATCGTAGCCAGGGGTAACCCCATTTGTACTAAACCTACAGTGCTAATCTGTAGTTCTATGTCAAAAATATACCATTTTTCTAGCTTTTTACAAATAGAAAGTATGTGACCCCGTCACGCGAAAAGGGGCCTCCTGCGAACTCTGTAAAATGAGTACTTGAAAAAAGAGATTGTATTCAGCATGGGTCAACAAGAGGCCGCACTTTAAAAATACTTTAACTGGAAAATTACTTGATAATTCTAGATTCAGACAATACGCACATTACAAAAAGTTTCGATCCCTGAATCGCCGGGTCCGCGCGATCCGTACAGTCTGACTAGGGTCGACTCTTTACGCAATACCCAGATGGTCCCTTTTCGCGTGACGGGCCACATTTTCATTTATTTTCAACTTATTCTTACAACTCTCAACAATATACAATGAATCTCTATCCCTTGCTTTCGAGATCCCATTTTTACGTAAAGATGTGCATTTTACTAGTTTTCTAGACTAGAAGACTAATTTCCTTGTCCAAGGAGGGCAACGTAATGTTTATATCAAACTTGTCAAGCTCATTCCAGGCCTAGGGAGAGGGATGTTGGGTGTCGGTAGCCACCTCCATTACTGACTTTGTAACATACTTTAAAGTCCCCGAGTAACACCCCTCTCCATCCTCCTACAGTCTTGGTTAATTTTTCACATAATCATCTCAAAGATTGCTTCTTACGTGCAAAAAAAAGTCATTGTGAAATAAGACGAAGCACGGAAAAAACGAGTGTTAATTCATAGCATGTCAAGAGTTCATTAGAAGTCTAATTTGTTAAAGTTACTAAAATGGTCACGCACTCTGGCCAGGATTAGAACTTCGAAACTTCTGTGGGTGAAAATGCTTTTCTTATAACGCATCGTCAGAATCCAAGAAAGTTGACGAATGAATGAATCCGCTATTAAACATCGTGAAACAATAGCAGTAACTGTAAATGACCAACGGACGGATCATTTGCCACGAACATCGGTATGGCCTACTTTAAACGCAAAGTAACTGCAGTTATTTTTTTTAACTCTACTGACCGAAGGTCAGAAGAGCAAAAGAGATGGTGTGTTTGCCATCCGTCCGTCTGTGGGTCCGCCCGTTTACTTTTTCTTGTTTGCACTGAATATCCATGATTGCGTGCGATGTCCGTGGTCGAAAGGTAGAGCTTCGACTTCTTTACCCAAAGGTCCTGAGTTCGATTCCCGGGAGCGGCTATCAAACTTGGTTCTTTTATCGGCCCACACATTCGGATGTACTGGTGAATTTTCTAGGAAGTGGATTCGAGAGGGATTAATCTCAGTTGTAAGAACTTGTTTGCCAAACGATGTAACTGGTGAATAGGTTTAACCCAACCAATATGATTGGATTCTCTAGAAACTAACCTGACAAAATCAAGTTCGTGAATATGTCTATCAGTTGATCAACAAACGCATCGGCATACGTTTTCCCACAAGGAGTCCCTTTCTAATACACCCCCCCCGGAGTTGGAAGTCCTTTTCTTGCCCCCGGCCTCGCCCCCTCCCCCGAAAGAAATCCTTGATCCGACATGTATATCATAGGCGTAACTCCCGTTACGCAAGTGCATAGAAGAATTAATCCTCGGTTAAAAAATATCGTCGATGAATGATCATAGCATCGAAACTACAGCCGCTTATTCACTGAGGCTGTAGTTTCGATTTCTTAATCAGTATTCATCAGCGTTCAAGCCTAAAAAGGGAGCGGACGCAGGGCATTCATCCTTTGTCGCAGTTCTCATATCGCTTTTATCCTAACGTAAAGTGCCCTAAAGTCGTCAGTGTCCTATTGTCGTCACTTTTTTGTGACCCCGTTTTCTGTCATATCTATTGAATTCAAGAAAGACTTAACGTCATTATTTGATAGATTAATGTTTTCATTTAAATTTTACTCTTTGAGCATTATTTATCTTTTACAGTAAACTGAAAAAAGCCCAGCGTTCCGAACTCCGTGTTTTTCGCACTAGAGATGGAAACGCGCGAAGTTGTTTGGGAAAGAGACGTACTGTCGCGCGAAAGCTAAATGTAAACAAACCATCACGTGAACAATTTAGGGGATAACTCCGATTCTCAAATGATATATTTTTCTAAACGTATGACTTCCCTTTATTACTTGGTCAAAGATATTTTCTCAATAACCTAACTTGAATCTTGATGACGACTTTAGGTCCAAGATGACGAGTTTAGGACATACATCAAATTTCGGTTTCTAGAATCAATTAGTCTGCCCCTTTAGCCCAGTTTAAGAGGAATGTCAGTCATTTCACTATTGAGACGTTTCCTACTAGGGACGTTTCACTATTAGGACATTTCACTTTTGGACGTTTCACTACTGTTTTAAAATTGTTGAGACGTTTCACTACCCATTTTTAAATAGGGGTATTTTATGCCATTATTTAGTTGGTTTATCTAATTTCATAGTAAACAAGTTATTTATGTTATTTACTTGATGAAATTTTATTTTAATTATCTAGCTATAGGGTGTAAATCCCATCACCAATTCTAATTAAAATGATTTAAGCTTATAATGTTCACTTTTAAAGCCTCCCATAAAAAGGAATATGTTGTCTGGATTATTTAATCATTATGTGAATGAGTTTTGTAGCAAAAAACAAAAAAAAAAAAAATGAAAAAAAACATCATATGTATGCAATTTACATATAAATATTGGCAATGAAGGCGGTTGGGGTGGAAACCAAATAATAAAAAAAGATAATTAATAATTATTTCCCAAATGAAAAGAAATGAGATTGAAAATGAAGAAAATGTGAATAAATATGTTAGTAAAAAGCAGAATTTATCATGAATTTACCAGTAATTCAACCGACAATTATATTTTTTCAACAGTATTTATTCTTTCTCATGGTCCGTAAAATATCTTATTGTAATTAAAATTCTGTTGTTGTTTTTTGTGTGTGTGGAAAGGAAACTATTAACAATGAGAAAATAGAATATAGTTTTGAAACATGGCATTTTGATTTGTTTTCATTTTTATGATTTAATCAATAAAAATTTTGAGAATATATACAGATATTTTTGATAATAGATTAGATTGAGTAGTTGAAAATGAAATCCAATGTGAAAGTGAAAACAGTTTATATTAATGCAACCTATTAAAGACATACTCAAATCATCTACATAAAGCATTTGTTTCAGATTCATTATATCATATTTAGCCAATTAAAGGATTTAATGTTAGACTGATATACTTGTAGCAGATGATTGTTACAGCTAAGGGTCAATATTCCAATATACATGTCACCCTTTCAATGTTTGCCACACTTATCAGAGCATTACCAGTAGCCATTGTAACACCTTGTCTGATCTCTTAAACAGGTCACAAATCAACCAATGAACTTGCATGTCTCCATATAAGTTTTAAAAAATGTATTAAATAAAAAGATGAACAATTAAGAAAACTTGTATTACTTAAAAAAAGTTCAACTCAGAAGTTCTATCTATTTTCTATTTTTTTCCTCAGTTGTCAGATTATAAAAGTCAATTTTGCATTTTCAGAAACAATTCTCTTTGGGAAAAATCTATTTTAAGATAAGTGTAGGAAAGATTCATTTACAAAGAATTCCCATTTTTTAAAAATTTTTTTCAAAAAATGAAAGATTACAGGATGTATGAGAAATAACTTCTTATTGTAGAACATTCATAAAAAGAATGTTGCTGATAAAACTTTTATTTTAAATCACATAACCTCACATATGTAATCTGCAACTCATTATTACTTAATTACTATTGTTTTCCCTATGAACATCATAGGTGGCGGTTTCAAAACTTTTATTATATATAATTCTAAATCTAGACATTTTCCAATTTTTTTCCCTTTAAAGTATTTTGACTCTGCTACCTTACCTACGATGAAAATGAAAAATCAGGGGTTTCATATACAGTGCCTCTCATAAACCCACACCATTGATCTGCCATTGAAAAAGAAACAAAGCTTTGGATGTAAATTACGCTAATCACAAATGCAAATAATTCTATAACATATCATTTATATCAATTCATAATCATATAGTTGATTTATAAAGACAACTAAGAGAGAGGGAATTTAACTGCACTTCTTGCACGTATCAATTTCAATTGTAAAAAAGAGTGAAAATATTGTTAGATCTTGTTATATAAATCCATTTAAAACTATCATACTTATCAAAGGCTGATAATTTATAGTAATATATGAACAAAATATAGATTAACATTGTTTAGACGTTTCACTACCAAACCGTGTAGTGAAATGTCTTGGTAGGAAACGTCCAATAGTGAAACGTCTAAATAGTGAAACGACTGCCACCCGTTTAAAGACCTGGTTTAAGGAATGTTGTATATTCTGGACCCCTACTGATAAGCTAATTGTTTATCTCTCTGAATCACCCTAGGGGACCAATCACCCTTTATATTCTACACATGACATTGACTTTTATTGGTCATCATTATCTCATTAATTGATTTGAAAAAAGTGAAGAAAAGTATATTTATATATTCTTGAAACAAAGATCATAATGTTTTAAAGTCTTAAAAGCTTTATTCATTTCGACTTACGAAATCTGATACATAAAAACTGATTTAATAAAATAGGCAAAATAGGAAATAACAAAAAGTGATGAAATGTTCAATTGATGGTAAGAGTTTATATACATAAAAAGTTTAAACTTGTAGCAATGTTAAGAAAAAATTTATTTCAAAGAAAATATTTTGGTAAAAATACTTTTATCTCCATCCAAATATGTTATAACCCATAAAATCTTGCTGCAGAATCGAAACATTGCAGCAAAAGGAGGATATCAATTATCCCTTTTCAATTATTCTAAGCAATTTTATTCAAGAGTTTTTCTAATATCATAGCTACAGCTAATTTGTGATTGAGGAAGTATTTTTATCAAAATAAAATTCTGTTATCAGTGTTTTTTGACGAAGATTGAAAGTTAAAGATGCATCATTTTTCTTTCCTATGCCAAGTTAAAAATTGCGGAGAAAAGATAATAATCATTATCTGAATGATTGAATAAATGAGATATTTATTTCTTCAAAATGATTTAACCAATAATTAACTAAATATTTTTCTCAATATGTAAAAATCAATGTATGCCTGACAGCCTCTGTATGTGTATCTCTGCATAGAGTATACAAGGTAATTAAGTGATTAAGATAAGGACCATAAAACCATTAAGATAACAATGGGTGGTTAATTGCATATCTCGTTTGGGGGGGGGGGGGGTCAAATAAAGAAGGCTTAAACCAGGTCTTTAAGAGCACCTGACTTCAAAAGTTAATGACATTAAGTCCGATATCAAGGATTCTATTCCCGGGCAAGCACACTAGCACACATTAATTGTTTTTTCGGATGAGACGTTAAGCCAAGGCCCTGTCTGTTGGTGTGTACGTCGATGAAGTAAAAGAACCTTGACTGATCTCAACAGTAGTTTCATAATGTATTCTCGCACTATCGCCCCTAATTACTAACCGTCGCTTAAATAGGTACATGCTACGGTAACGACGTTAGAAAAAAAAGAAAAAAAAAAAAGAGAAAAACACGCACTAGAATCATCAATTACTCGGTGGCCTAGTGGTATAGGCGCTCGGCTCTTGCCATGATAAAGGCACGCCATCCCAGCGCTACCATCGTTTGGGTGTGTTTTATGGACAAACCCAATCATCTGCCTCTCTCTTCGGGATAATGAAACACCAAAATTGAATGTTCGAGAGCAACCCTCGAAAGGCGCTCGTTACAGTGCAGTTGAATTAAAATAAATTTGTATTAAATCATTTTTATATTAATGTGCGATGATGTCTTTTGTAAATGAGTTGAAGAAGAACATTATTGTTTAAAGGGTAATGGGTTTAATGTATTGTTCAATTTTATTCGTTTTTCAAACTTATTTTTCGTGATCAATAAATAAAAATATACTATTTACAACTCTTCAAAATTTATATAATATGGGTGGATTTTTTTTATATAAATACTATTTGTATCAAGCATTTTATTCTTTTCCATAGTATTCTAACCAAATTAGAAGCAGTTCTCTAGGTTTCACTCTTCTTGAATTTAGCGTATGCTGCTTTGAAATTTACAATATCGCATGTTCGTAAATCCATACAGTAAGAGAACTTGTAAAAGGACATGACTCGAAATAAGCTAGAAGTGTATATTTCTTGTAACGTAGGCCTAATATTTTATATTCATATTTCATGTTGCGGTTCTAGGCTGTTTTTGTTTTTATTTCCGTCTCAGCTATGTTATACAATAAGAAACAAAATGCCAGTCAGCGTAATAAACATGACGTATCCCAGGTAGAAAAATAATTTCATCCGAGGCCAAGGTTAGAGCCGATTATTCATGGACGAAAAAAAATATTATTCAAGTACAAATCATACGGGAATATTTTTCGACATATATCCTTCGTGTAAATCATAACCGTATTGGTTTATTTTGAAAAGAAATGCACTGGTGTTGGTGTCAAAGGTTAGAATCGCTATTTGATTAAATCCATGCCTCAATGCAAAGGTCAAAATCATACTCTTTAGTGATTTTGCAGGCTCCACATGACCCTTGAAATATAACTCATCGATGATCTGAATGTATTAAGACTTCTTTTATAAAGTAATCAGTCGGTGAAAAGGACCTTTGTCAGCAATGCAGCTAACCCAAAACTATCCGTTACAAGCACTTTTTCAATTATTTAATCCATATTCATGTTAGAAAATAACTTCATTTGTCGCCTGCATTGTTTTAATTTGGATCATGACAAAACTTTGATGTCTAGTAATCATAAAACGAGGTACCGAAGGTCACTTGATTTGCACGAGACCTTGTTTATCTAAATTGGATTAACTACGCTTTGAACAATCTTTTAGTCACATCTCGGTGGCTGGAGCACCTATCAATGCGTTTCAAGCATTTCTCGAAACAATACTACCATTTCATTCTTTTCAAGCCTGAATATGCTATCAATTAGGTAAACGGTATAAATTTCTGTAGTATCTAATTTCCCCACATCATAATGTTACCCTTGGTTTGGGAGTGATGTTGCACTAATGCATAGAAAATTTTTACAGGCTTATAGTCTGTGACGACTTTTGGACCTATTGACGACTATAGGCACCTGGTCATGACGACTTTAGGTTTACCGGGTCCAAAAGTCGTCAGCATGACCCCCGCCTTCTTTCTTTACCGATATCTTACGCGTTTTAAATGTTAGAATTAATATTTATATATAGAAATGTGCATAAATGGTTCCATTTTAATTTAACCGGGCAATCTCCTGGATTAGCCCCCGGGGGGGCTAAACTTTTCAAGGTCTAAATTTTGACATAAAACACTGGGCCAACTTATTTTTTGCCCGCTTTCGGGTCGGGTGTAGACTGGTCTCGGAATCAGAATATCCTAGTGCTGGTAGGCTGCTCTCTGAGAGATACCTTGATATAGCAGGCAACAATACCCGTTCAGGGTCAGAAATAAGTTTGCCCACTATTCTAGAACTATTCTTTGATCAACTTGTGAACTTTTTGCCTAGACTGGTATCACAGTCGACTGCCGCTGCTATTGACTAGCGAGCCAACATATATACGGAATGAATGTAAAGAATCTGTATATGTTGGAAGATTCAACATCTTACTTTCCCTGCCATTTTTAATGAACATTAAGCAAACAAACATATAATGGAAAAATAGTGGTTTAAGACGTTTAGATCATTTATAATTTTATTTTGTCAAGGAACAGCACAGCCGTGATTTCGAATAAATGAATATATACTCTTTACTCTACAATATTACACTTGTGTGTTAATTGCATTGCTGATTTAAGTGTCAAAACATTGTATGGTAACTTAGAATTGTAATGCCATTAATCCATGTCACGCCATGTATATTTCACCAGGAACTTGATATCATGTTTATTTATATAGAAAATTCTACAGGAAATGAAAGAAACATAATATTGATGTCATAGAAATAGAACAAATCATTTAAAAACCCTTGTTGAATTTTTTCATGAAGCCAACCTTCCTATTTGGACCAGTCTAATTATGCAGCTTATTGAAATAATTATCATTGAAAATGATGCTATTCATTCCGTTATTATTTATTTTCTATTATGACATACATATCTGCATTATCAGATAGATTCTAATTGCCACCTGTGGATAAATGATTGTCCAATGGATTCCATTTGTTCCGTTATTCATTTTTTAGAGGGTATCAGCACCATAAGCTACTATTCTAGATCTGCCCCTGCTCTGAGTACAAGGTCTTCCTTATTGGACGAGTCTATAATTTCATCAAATTATGAAAACAACATAGCACAGGGTTCAGCTCATTCCGTTTTTGTAACATTGGATCTAAGTAACGTTTATTAAAATATCAAGTTGTTTTGTAATGCGATGACCATAATTTCTCCATTTTTGGAAGGTCTAACAAAATATTAGCAATACTTTTAAGTTGTGTCACCCTTAGGCGAGCAAAACCTACGTAACATAATTATGAGCTTTAAATTTCCAGAGTTTCAGACATATAAGCAATATTTTCCCAACATTCTAGGGGATCCCGGCTCGTAGTTAGAGTCTGCTGGAATACATACACTTTTTCCTTGTGGTTACAATCTATACTTGACATGAAAGCCGTCTAAATCATGACAGGAAATGTCTACAGGAAATGTCTATTTCAAATCAAATCTTGACACTGGTAACATGTTACTTTCAACTATTCTTCTCTTTATTTTGTTTTCCAATTTGTTACATTCATAACTTCTTCAAATGTCAAGCAAAAACCAAGCGCATATTTGGAAATACTTATAAATAATATCTTTTTATGGATGGAATATTGGAATGTACAAAGAATGGTAATTATTTTCTTTCCATAAATTGCTCGCCTATATTATACTCCTGGTTAAGCCCCCGGGGGCTAAACTTTTAAGCCCCAGGTTTCTTGATTCTACGAATTTACCCATCTTCAAAAACTTTCTAATATTGTTCCCCCAAAATATTCCAAGCCCCATTTTATATATATTTGATCCCCCAAAGAAAACCCTTTTCCGGGGAATACCCTCCCCTAAGTGCAATGCTATTTATTGTTCTTTTCAAAGATCGCTCGCCTATATTATACTCCTGGTTTAGCCCCCAGGGGCTAAACTTTTAAGCCCCAGGTTTCTTGAATCTACGAATTTACTTATCTTCAAAAACTTTCTAATATTGTTCCCCCAAAATATTCCAAGCCCCATTTTATATAAATTTGATCCCCCAAAGAAAACCCTTTTCCGGGGAACATCCTCCCCTAAGTGCAATGCTATTTATTGTTCTTTTCAAAGATCGCTCGCCTATATTATACTCCTGGTTTAGCCCCCGGGGGCTAAACTTTTAAGCCCCAGGTTTCTTGATTCTACGAATTTACTTATCTTCAAAAACTTTCTAATATTGTTCCCCCAAAATATTCCAAGCCCCATTTTATATATATTTGATCCCCCAAAGAAAACCCTTTTCCGGGGAATATCCTCCCTTAAGTGCAATGCTATTTATTGTTCTTTTCAAAGATCGCTCGCCTATATTATACTCCTGGTTTAGCCCCCAGGGGCTAAACTTTAAAGCCCCAGGTTTCTTGAATCTACGAATTTACTTATCTTCAAAAACTTTCTAATATTGTTCCCCCAAAATATTCCAAGCCCCATTTTATATATATTTGATCCCCAAAAGAAAACCCTTTTCCGGGGAACATCCTCCCCTAAGTGCAATACTATTTATTGTTCTTTTCAAAGATCGCTCGCCTATATTATACTCCTGGTTTAGCCCCCGGGGGCTAAACTTTTAAGCCCCAGGTTTCTTAATTCTACGAATTTACTTATCTTCAAAATCTTTCTAATATTGTTCCCCCAAAATATTCCTAGCCCCATTTTATATATATTTGATCTCCCAAAGAAAACCCTTTTCCGGGGAATATCCTCCCCTAAGTGCAATGCTATTTATTGTTCTTTTCAAAGATCGCTCGCCTATATTATACTCCTGGTTTAGCCCCCGGGGGCTAAACTTTAAAGCCCCAGGTTTCTTGAATCTACGAATTTACTTATCTTCAAAAACTTTCTAAAATTGTTCCCCCAAAATATTCCAAGCCCCATATTTGATCCCCACAAGAAAACCCTTTTCAGGGGAACATCCTCCCCTAAGTGCAATACTATTTATTGTTCTTTTCAAAGATCGCTCGCCTATATTATACTCCTGGTTTAGCCCCCGGGGGCTTAACTTTTAAGCCCCAGGTTTTTTTATTCTACGAATTTACTTATCTTCAAAAACTTTCTAATATTGTTCCCCCAAAATATTCCAAGCCCCATTTTATATATATTTGATCCCCCAAAGAAAACCCTTTTCCGGGGAATATCCTCCCCTAAGTGCAATGCTATTTATTGTTCTTTTCAAAGATTGCTCGCCTATATTATACTCCTGGTTTAGCCCCCGGGGGCTAAACTTTTAAGCCCCAGGTTTCTTGATTCTACGAATTTACTTATCTTCAAAAACTTTCTAATATTGTTCCCCCAAAATATTCCAAGCCCCATTTTATATAAATTTGATCCCCCAAAGAAAACCCTTTTCCGGGGAATATCCTCCCCTAAGTGCAATGCTATTTATTGTTCTTTTCAAAGATCGCTCGCCTATATTATACTCCTGGTTTAGCCCCCGGGGGCTAAACTTTTAAGCCCCAGGTTTCTTGATTCTATGGATTTACTTGGCAATCTCCTGCTTTAGCCCCCGGGGGAGCTAAACATTTCCACCATCACCGATATGGATTTTGTTTACAGAAATTGAAATATGCTAGATACACTTGTTTCAGACAGAAAATACTCTCACAGGACTAGAGTGCTTTTGTTCGATTGACGATTATAAAACATCATGTTTCGTAAAATTCTTAATTCCTTAATTAAATTACTAGATCTACTGCTTTACACAACTAGACATTTCGATTCATTCCGTGAAAAGATAAACCCAAATTGTTGTAAGTGAAAACAATTCGCTTGCTTTTATTGTACTACTGGGTTAGCCCCCGGGGCTAAACCAGGAGTATAATATAGGCGAGCGATCTTTGAAAAGAACAATAAATAGCATTGCACTTAGGGGAGGATATTCCCCGGAAAAGGGTTTTCTTTGGGGGAACAAATATATATAAAATGGGGCTTGGAATATTTTGGGGGAACAATATTAGAAAGTTTTTGAAGATAAGTAAATTCGTAGAATCAAAAAACCTGGGGCTTAAAAGTTTAGCCCCCGGGGGCTTAACCAGGAGTATAATATAGGCGAGCGATCTTTGAAAAGAACAATAAATAGCATTGCACTTAGGGGAGGATATTCCCCGGATAAAGGTTTTCTTTGGGGGAACAAATATATATAAAATGGGGCTTGGAATATTTTGGGGGAACAATATTAGAAAGTTTTTGAAGATAAGTAAATTCGTAGATTCAAGAAACCTGGGGCTTAAAAGTTTAGCCCCCGGGGGCTAAACCAGGAGTATAATATAGGCGAGCGATCTTTGAAAAGAACAATAAATAGCATTGCACTAAGGGGAGGATGTTCCCCGGAAAAGGGTTTTCTTTGGGGGATCAAATATATATAAAATGGGGCTTGGAATATTTTGGGGGAACAATATTAGAAAGTTTTTGAAGATAAGTAAATCAATCTCCTGCTTTAGCCCCCGGGGGAGCTAAACATTTCCACCATCACCGATATGGATTTTGTTTACAGAAATTGAAATATGCTAGATACACTTGTTTCAGACAGAAAATACTCTCACAGGACTAGAGTGCTTTTGTTCGATTGACGATTATAAAACATCATGTTTCGTAAAATTCTTAATTCCTTAATTAAATTACTAGATCTACTGCTTTACACAACTAGACATTTCGATTCATTCCGTGAAAAGATAAACCCAAATTGTTGTAAGTGAAAACAATTCGCTTGCTTTTATTGTACTACTGGGTTAGCCCCCGGGGCTAAACCAGGAGTATAATATAGGCGAGCGATCTTTGAAAAGAACAATAAATAGCATTGCACTTAGGGGAGGATATTCCCCGGAAAAGGGTTTTCTTTGGGGGAACAAATATATATAAAATGGGGCTTGGAATATTTTGGGGGAACAATATTAGAAAGTTTTTGAAGATAAGTAAATTCGTAGAATAAAAAAACCTGGGGCTTAAAAGTTTAGCCCCCGGGGGCTTAACCAGGAGTACAATATAGGCGAGCGATCTTTGAAAAGAACAATAAATAGCATTGCACTTAGGGGAGGATATTCCCCGGAAAAGGGTTTTCTTTGGGGGAACAAATATATATAAAATGGGGCTTGGAATATTTTGGGGGAACAATATTAGAAAGTTTTTGAAGATAAGTAAATTCGTAGATTCAAGAAACCTGGGGCTTAAAAGTTTAGCCCCCGGGGGCTAAACCAGGAGTATAATATAGGCGAGCGATTTTTGAAAAGAACAATAAATAGCATTGCACTAAGGGGAGGATGTTCCCCGGAAAAGGGTTTTCTTTGGGGGATCAAATATATATAAAATGGGGCTTGGAATATTTTGGGGGAACAATATTAGAAAGTTTTTGAAGATAAGTAAATCCATAGAATCAAGAAACCTGGGGCTTAAAAGTTTAGCCCCCGGGGGCTAAACCAGGAGTATAATATAGGCGAGCGATCTTTGAAAAGAACAATAAATAGCATTGCACTTAGGGGAGGATATTCCCCGGAAAAGGGTTTTCTTTGGGGGATCAAATTTATATAAAATGGGGCTTGGAATATTTTGGGGGAACAATATTAGAAAGTTTTTGAAGATAAGTAAATTCGTAGAATCAAGAAACCTGGGGCTTAAAAGTTTAGCCCCCGGGGGCTAAACCAGGAGTATAATATAGGCGAGCAATCTTTGAAAAGAACAATAAATAGCATTGCACTTAGGGGAGGATATTCCCCGGAAAAGGGTTTTCTTTGGGGGATCAAATATATATAAAATGGGGCTTGGAATATTTTGGGGGAACAATATTAGAAAGTTTTTGAAGATAAGTAAATTCGTAGAATCAAAAAACCTGGGGCTTAAAAGTTAAGCCCCCGGGGGCTAAACCAGGAGTATAATATAGGCGAGCGATCTTTGAAAAGAACAATAAATAGTATTGCACTTAGGGGAGGATGTTCCCCTGAAAAGGCTTTTCTTGTGGGGATCAAATATGGGGCTTGGAATATTTTGGGGGAACAATTTTAGAAAGTTTTTGAAGATAAGTAAATTCGTAGATTCAAGAAACCTGGGGCTTTAAAGTTTAGCCCCCGGGGGCTAAACCAGGAGTATAATATAGGCGAGCGATCTTTGAAAAGAACAATAAATAGCATTGCACTTAGGGGAGGATATTCCCCGGAAAAGGGTTTTCTTTGGGAGATCAAATATATATAAAATGGGGCTAGGAATATTTTGGGGGAACAATATTAGAAAGATTTTGAAGATAAGTAAATTCGTAGAATTAAGAAACCTGGGGCTTAAAAGTTTAGCCCCCGGGGGCTAAACCAGGAGTATAATATAGGCGAGCGATCTTTGAAAAGAACAATAAATAGTATTGCACTTAGGGGAGGATGTTCCCCGGAAAAGGGTTTTCTTTGGGGGATCAAATATATATAAAATGGGGCTTGGAATATTTTGGGGGAACAATATTAGAAAGTTTTTGAAGATAAGTAAATTCGTAGATTCAAGAAACCTGGGGCTTTAAAGTTTAGCCCCTGGGGGCTAAACCAGGAGTATAATATAGGCGAGCGATCTTTGAAAAGAACAATAAATAGCATTGCACTTAAGGGAGGATATTCCCCGGAAAAGGGTTTTCTTTGGGGGATCAAATATATATAAAATGGGGCTTGGAATATTTTGGGGGAACAATATTAGAAAGTTTTTGAAGATAAGTAAATTCGTAGAATCAAGAAACCTGGGGCTTAAAAGTTTAGCCCCCGGGGGCTAAACCAGGAGTATAATATAGGCGAGCGATCTTTGAAAAGAACAATAAATAGCATTGCACTTAGGGGAGGATGTTCCCCGGAAAAGGGTTTTCTTTGGGGGATCAAATTTATATAAAATGGGGCTTGGAATATTTTGGGGGAACAATATTAGAAAGTTTTTGAAGATAAGTAAATTCGTAGATTCAAGAAACCTGGGGCTTAAAAGTTTAGCCCCTGGGGGCTAAACCAGGAGTATAATATAGGCGAGCGATCTTTGAAAAGAACAATAAATAGCATTGCACTTAGGGGAGGATATTCCCCGGAAAAGGGTTTTCTTTGGGGGATCAAATTTATATAAAATGGGGCTTGGAATATTTTGGGGGAACAATATTAGAAAGTTTTTGAAGATAAGTAAATTCGTAGAATCAAGAAACCTGGGGCTTAAAAGTTTAGCCCCCGGGGGCTAAACCAGGAGTATAATATAGGCGAGCAATCTTTGAAAAGAACAATAAATAGCATTGCACTTAGGGGGGGATATTCCCCGGAAAAGGGTTTTCTTTGGGGGATCAAATATATATAAAATGGGGCTTGGAATATTTTGGGGGAACAATATTAGAAAGTTTTTGAAGATAAGTAAATTCGTAGAATCAAAAAACCTGGGGCTTAAAAGTTAAGCCCCCGGGGGCTAAACCAGGAGTATAATATAGGCGAGCGATCTTTGAAAAGAACAATAAATAGTATTGCACTTAGGGGAGGATGTTCCCCTGAAAAGGCTTTTCTTGTGGGGATCAAATATGGGGCTTGGAATATTTTGGGGGAACAATTTTAGAAAGTTTTTGAAGATAAGTAAATTCGTAGATTCAAGAAACCTGGGGCTTTAAAGTTTAGCCCCCGGGGGCTAAACCAGGAGTATAATATAGGCGAGCGATCTTTGAAAAGAACAATAAATAGCATTGCACTTAGGGGAGGATATTCCCCGGAAAAGGGTTTTCTTTGGGAGATCAAATATATATAAAATGGGGCTAGGAATATTTTGGGGGAACAATATTAGAAAGATTTTGAAGATAAGTAAATTCGTAGAATTAAGAAACCTGGGGCTTAAAAGTTTAGCCCCCGGGGGCTAAACCAGGAGTATAATATAGGCGAGCGATCTTTGAAAAGAACAATAAATAGTATTGCACTTAGGGGAGGATGTTCCCCGGAAAAGGGTTTTCTTTGGGGGATCAAATATATATAAAATGGGGCTTGGAATATTTTGGGGGAACAATATTAGAAAGTTTTTGAAGATAAGTAAATTCGTAGATTCAAGAAACCTGGGGCTTTAAAGTTTAGCCCCTGGGGGCTAAACCAGGAGTATAATATAGGCGAGCGATCTTTGAAAAGAACAATAAATAGCATTGCACTTAAGGGAGGATATTCCCCGGAAAAGGGTTTTCTTTGGGGGATCAAATATATATAAAATGGGGCTTGGAATATTTTGGGGGAACAATATTAGAAAGTTTTTGAAGATAAGTAAATTCGTAGAATCAAGAAACCTGGGGCTTAAAAGTTTAGCCCCCGGGGGCTAAACCAGGAGTATAATATAGGCGAGCGATCTTTGAAAAGAACAATAAATAGCATTGCACTTAGGGGAGGATGTTCCCCGGAAAAGGGTTTTCTTTGGGGGATCAAATTTATATAAAATGGGGCTTGGAATATTTTGGGGGAACAATATTAGAAAGTTTTTGAAGATAAGTAAATTCGTAGATTCAAGAAACCTGGGGCTTAAAAGTTTAGCCCCTGGGGGCTAAACCAGGAGTATAATATAGGCGAGCGATCTTTGAAAAGAACAATAAATAGCATTGCACTTAGGGGAGGGTATTCCCCGGAAAAGGGTTTTCTTTGGGGGATCAAATATATATAAAATGGGGCTTGGAATATTTTGGGGGAACAATATTAGAAAGTTTTTGAAGATGGGTAAATTCGTAGAATCAAGAAACCTGGGGCTTAAAAGTTTAGCCCCCGGGGGCTTAACCAGGAGTATAATATAGGCGAGCAATTTATGGAAAGAAAATAATTACCATTCTTTGTACATTCCAATATTCCATCCATAAAAAGATATTATTTATAAGTATTTCCAAATATGCGCTTGGTTTTTGCTTGACATTTGAAGAAGTTATGAATGTAACAAATTGGAAAACAAAATAAAGAGAAGAATAGTTGAAAGTAACATGTTACCAGTGTCAAGATTTGATTTGAAATAGACATTTCCTGTAGACATTTCCTGTCATAATTTAGACGGCTTTCATGTCAAGTATAGATTGTAACCACAAGGAAAAAGTGTATGTATTCCAGCAGACTCTAACTACGAGCCGGGATCCCCTAGAATGTTGGGAAAATATTGCTTATATGTCTGAAACTCTGGAAATTTAAAGCTCATAATTATGTTACGTAGGTTTTGCTCGCCTAAGGGTGACACAACTTAAAAGTATTGCTAATATTTTGTTAGACCTTCCAAAAATGGAGAAATTATGGTCATCGCATTACAAAACAACTTGATATTTTAATAAACGTTACTTAGATCCAATGTTACAAAAACGGAATGAGCTGAACCCTGTGCTATGTTGTTTTCATAATTTGATGAAATTATAGACTCGTCCAATAAGGAAGACCTTGTACTCAGAGCAGGGGCAGATCTAGAATAGTAGCTTATGGTGCTGATACCCTCTAAAAAATGAATAACGGAACAAATGGAATCCATTGGACAATCATTTATCCACAGGTGGCAATTAGAATCTATCTGATAATGCAGATATGTATGTCATAATAGAAAATAAATAATAACGGAATGAATAGCATCATTTTCAATGATAATTATTTCAATAAGCTGCATAATTAGACTGGTCCAAATAGGAAGGTTGGCTTCATGAAAAAATTCAACAAGGGTTTTTAAATGATTTGTTCTATTTCTATGACATCAATATTATGTTTCTTTCATTTCCTGTAGAATTTTCTATATAAATAAACATGACATCAAGTTCCTGGTGAAATATACATGGCGTGACATGGATTAATGGCATTACAATTCTAAGTTACCATACAATGTTTTGACACTTAAATCAGCAATGCAATTAACACACAAGTGTAATATTGTAGAGTAAAGAGTATATATTCATTTATTCGAAATCACGGCTGTGCTGTTCCTTGACAAAATAAAATTATAAATGATCTAAAAGTCTTAAACCACTATTTTTCCATTATATGTTTGTTTGCTTAATGTTCATTAAAAATGGCAGGGAAAGTAAGATGTTGAATCTTCCAACATATACAGATTCTTTACATTCATTCCGTATATATGTTGGCTCGCTAGTCAATAGCAGCGGCAGTCGACTGTGATACCAGTCTAGGCAAAAAGTTCACAAGTTGATCAAAGAATAGTTCTAGAATAGTGGGCAAACTTATTTCTGACCCTGAACGGGTATTGTTGCCTGCTATATCAAGGTATCTCTCAGAGAGCAGCCTACCAGCACTAGGATATTCTGATTCCGAGACCAGTCTACACCCGACCCGAAAGCGGGCAAAAAATAAGTTGGCCCAGTGTTTTATGTCAAAATTTAGACCTTGAAAAGTTTAGCCCCCCCGGGGGCTAATCCAGGAGATTGCCATTTAACCGAAGCAGGGAAACAGTTATCTGACGACATTAGGCACTAAGAGTATTTGAAAAGCTAGATATGACGACTTTAGGGCACTTTACGTTATATTTTCTTGTTTGTCTCTTTCTGAGTGCGAATCCTAGGTACGCCTATTTAGTTCGAAACTAAAAAAAAAACGGGGTTATTTATCTTGGTTGGAATGTACCTGGACACCGTTTCATCGGACAGGTAAACAAAGATTTTCTAACGGAAGCCAGGTAAGAAAGATAAATATTTTAATTGCAATCGCAGTATTGTCTGCCAAAAAAGTGACCCGCATCAGGCGGCAGTTTGACATACCAGTCACAGTTATCATTTCACGATCACCAATCATCTTTTGACGAAGACATTTTGACATTTTATCGGTGGTTTACTGGAGCGTGGCCTGCTGGCAACAACATGAATCATGAATAAGTAATTAGACAATAAAGGAATATCTTTAGGGTGAAGGTGTACTAATAATAATCTTCTTTTCATCTATCGCACCGTGTTGATACTTGCTTGATAATCGGATAAACAAGCAAAAGTGTTAAGCTACTGCATAAAATTTCAAAGTGAGTTTAACTCTTTGAGTCTTACTTTGTTTACCTAATATTTGAATCGTGATTTAACTACAGGAGTAATTAAGGTATATGTTCGATATATTTTTTCATGTAAAAATTATTCATCAAATGAGTTTTACTCATAGGAAATGATTAATTCAACTAATCTGTACATAATATTTTAGTCTTTTACATTGTTACAACACAATACAATTTTGAATATATTAGATGTAAGTGTCAAAGAGGTTAGGTACTTGTATAATGAATATTCCATTCACACACTTAAATGTTTAATTAAGCCTTAGGAGAAACAACAAACTCTTCATTGCCCTCATTGTTTTTTTTTCCTGCAATCACAACGAAAGCCATAAATCATTATCAGCTGCTAGATTCATTATTTTTCTATTGCCTTGAAATTTGATTATTGTAAATGGTGTACTACACAGGTGTAAATTGTAAGATATGGTTTGTGTTTGAATGGCCAAGGTTTATCACTGCATTTAACAATTTTCAGTCCTGTAACATTGCGTCTGCCTCTATAGCTCAAGTGGTAGAGCACTCAGCCCATGACCTGGTGGTCGTGGGTTTGAGACCTGGTGAAGGCGAAGTGTTTCCTTGGGCAAGAGACTTTATAGACAATTTGCCACAGTCTACCTGGCTGTAATTGGGTAGCAGTGGTTAGAATCCATTGCCTCTCTCTCGGGCGCATGGTAATTTCTGGGTTGGGCTAGAAATAAAAAAAAGGTCACATGTTTGCATACGTATACATGGTGATAGGACTGTGCATGTACCATGACCTTGGTGGTTAGGTGATAGGTTGTTCTACCTTGTAAATCAAAGGTTCACCTAAATAGGCGGTAAAGATAAAACAGATATATAGAGAATGACTAAAGCACTAATCAATAGATTCCTGGTATTCTCGCACATGTGCTACCATTACATTTTGGGTGGTAATGTGTGGGCCCTTGTCATTCTGAAGCCTGAGTAAAACTACTTTTGAAAAAAGGTACAGACTAAGATCAGCATGCACATTCTGTGCTTTATCTGTACCACTTAATTTTCTTTTTTTAAACAGAAGAGTTAACAAAGTTATTTTGCTTATCAGACTTGGTATCATCCAAAAGGTTCTGGTTCAATTCCAGATGGTGGCACTCATTCTTCTTAGACTCTTTGTATTCCACAAATTAGACCTATGTGGGATAGCAACTGGAGTCTAGGAAAAAATGTAATGGTAGTACTGGTTTGAGAAATACTAGGAATCCCTTGTTAGGTGCCCTAGCATCTGAAAGATATTTGAAAGTGGTATAAAACCCATTCAATCAAACAAAATTAATTTCAAAATATATACTGACTCCTAATTAGGGCTTCCAGTCCTTTCAGCTCTTTTATTTTTTGGCAATTTTGCTAAGTTTAAAGGTATGACGCTATAGCAAACAAGCAAAACTAAGTCAGAGGTTCAGGCATTTCAGAAATCAAAAAGTCAAAGTTATCAGTCAAGGTCATAATGTACTTAAAGTCACTTATTTTCAAACTGTAATACATGTATTGGTCATTTTTTAAGTGCTGTATATACATATTTCACAATTTTCTTTGATATAGGACCTTTTTTGTTGTACTAATTTCAAGGTTATCAGGTGATGATCATCATTAAGGTCAAGATCACTTTTCTTGGTCAAGTTTTTGTTTGATATTTAAGCCATATAGCTTTGGGATTAAAGGGTTAAGAGTCTTCATATTTGACATGTGTAATTCTTCATTCTTTGAGAAGAACATTCTAGTGGAAACACATGTATTTTATCAAAGGAAATCAGTCAGGGTCAAGGTGATTTTTCAAGTTCAAATTTAAATTAAACCTTCAAGACTTGCTTGAATTATGGTACTGGCAAATGGTATAGCCTTCATATATCACATTTGCTTGGCTTTATTGTGACAAGATTTATCAGTGGTTGCAAAAGTCATGTAATCAGTGAAGATCAAAAGTGCATGTGTTATTTAAAGCAACAGTTTTGAAAAGTACACACGCATGACCTGTACATGTAATGCAGGGGTGTGGAATTCCCATGCCCGACTTGTCCAATACGGGCTTTTCGACTTGCGGACAAGTACATTTTTCTACGCCACTTGTCCATGGACAAGTACATACCAGAGCAAATCTTTATACAGTACAAAAAAGATCTAGGAGGAAAGACATCTTTTTATTTGTATGAAAGGGGAGATAATATTGTCTTTATTGAGGAAAATGCTGGGTTACAGCATTTTCTTCATTAAAAACAATGTTTATCTCAATAGTTATCATTTCATTTTTTTTTGTGGGCAAGTTCATTTTGATCCTGGACAAGTAGAAAATTGACTTTTACTTGTCCATGGACAAGTGGAGAAAAGTCGTATTTCAACACCCCTGTGTAATGACAAGTAAGTGCTTACTGTAAGGTTAGCAACTGATTATCATATTGATACATATCAAAAACCAATATTTCTATGAAATTACAGTTGTGTGTGTGTGTGTGGGGGGGGTATTTTTTTGCATCCTTCTGTGTAAAATAGTTATACCACCACTATGAAGTAGAGGGGGTATATTGGTTTCACCATGTCTGTCTTTCAGTTTGTCTGTCTGTGAAATTTTGCTTCCTGACTCTAACTCAAGAACCAACTAGCCTAGAATCATTAAACTTTATACAATTATCACTGATATTATTATTATATTCCCCTTCAAAGAAGAGGGGGTATATTGCTTTGCACTTTTCAGCAGGTTGTTCAGTCTGTCCATAGACAAGTGCAGTGCACAAGAACTATAACTCTACTCATATTATTTTAGTTATTGCCCTTTGCTGATTGAAAAAGAATAGGCCATCAACCTGCTCTTATAATGGGGACATGAAATAATGTTTTTCAAAAATCTCGTGTTTTCAATTTTATATAGAAAAATCAGTCTGTCTAAGTTTGTTTATGTGTCTTAATATTAGTTTCATGGTGAAGGTTTTATCACTTTTATGGAAGAGTGATGTAGGTCAAAAGGTTAATTAATTAAATATTGATTGATTATTTTCAGGGTATACAATAATCAGGGTGATCTGTGATAATGAGATAACTGAGGGCTGGCTTTATTACAACTCCAATAATGTGGTCACCTGAAATTGACGAGCTTGGAATGTTGAACGAGAGTAAACGCGGAGCTCAGTGCTCTAGAGTCATCAGGCTTCTTCTTATCACTTTTATGATATCTATTTTGGTAAGTAATGTTTGATTCATTTATAATTTAAGTACCATATTTGTTTAAAAAACACTCACAGGAACTATATTTAGAAAACTTGGGCAGAGAACTTTTATTTCGCACTTATTTCTAAAGCAATATATCTTGCCAAATTGATGTCATATTGATTTCTCCATTTATTCCCCTTTAATTTCCTTTCGATAATGATATAAATGATTGTTAAGAGGAAATGAATCTCAAATTAGAAAAAACGACAGCACAAAGTATCAAAATTTAAATAATTTCAAACCAGTGAAGTGTGGAGTGAGTTTTCTCAGTTAAAAATTGTAGGGGGAGCCACAGTTCTACTGTCCTAGTCATCTAAAACTCATAATTATGCCAAAGGTCATAGTCATATACATGTAGTTGGAAGTGAATTTCGTGCATGAAGGAAACTGTTCTAAGGCATATTACAAAGAGTTCCTCCAAATTGGATTTTTGTATCGACATCAGTTCAATTTTGAGTTCCAAGATTCTCCCATTATTTACATACAAAATTTAAAATCAACCAATACCGGATAATATGTGAAACATGATCATTTGAGAAACATTTTTAATTAATTATACATGAAGAAATATCTTTTACATAAATCTTCCACAGGTGTTCAATACAATAGATTTAATTAACTTTTTTCAATAAACAGCATGAAAATGGAGAATAATAGATAGATTTGTAAATTTGTCATTTCGATGGCTCAGCGCGAAACAGTTGTAACTCCCTATAAACATATAGGGAGTTACAACTGTTTTGCGCTGAGCCATCGATTTGGTCCTTGCGATTGTAGAATCTTAACCATAATTATGACTTTAATCATTTAAATAAATGGGGAAAAAACCACCCAACAACAAACTTGTTGAACTCATCAACCAATACTTACAAAAACTCAGCAAGGCCTAGTTTTTATCTGTTTATAGATTGATTTGATATATTTGAAATTTCATGACCATTCATTCAGAGGCACAGATAAGAAGGGTCAATGCCAGTCTAAAATCTTTATTTCTCAATAAAACCCTATGTTGTTGGTGCTCATTGGAATCATTATGGCAAGATGATTCTAGGATTTGTTCACTTATGATTGAAATAATAAAATTCAAAATCCAAAAACATTCCACCTTTCTGTAGCTCTGATCATTCAATATATTTTTCAGGTTGGAGCCGTAGCAATTTTAGCAATAGGTATATGGACCCATGAAGTGTCTTATGGCAGTAAAGCTGTGGCAGGGTTGATTGGCCAGCCATTATATCGTGTAGACTCTGTGTTGTTGATAGTTGGAGGAGCTGCTACACTAGTTGTGGTATCTATAGGCCTTGTAGGGCTGCTACTGCCACAAAAATGTCTGCTAGGACTGGTGAGTACTATGTAATTGCCCCTTTCATGTAATTGATAGTTGGATGGGCTGCTACCCTGGCTGTGGTATCAATTGGCCTTGTTGGGCTGCTACTACCACAAAAATGTCTGCTAGGACTGGTGAGTATTTAATGATTTCTCACATAGTCACCCTCATCTCCTAGAGGAACAGATAATCGGGGGTAGGGCCAGTCTAAAATCTTTATTTCTCAATGAAACCCTATGTTGTGGGTACTCATTGGAATCGTCTCAATAAGACGATTCCAATGAGGACCAACAACATAGGGTTTGTGAAATTATTTTAAAGATATTTTGATCTAAAATCCAAAATACCCCCTCTATCTGCATCTCTGATCTCCTGTAACAAACAGCCATTGGAGATATTCTTTTCTACACATAAGCAAGATAACATGCTAAATGATGTCATTTGGGCGTCATCTAACATACATTATCATGGAAGATCAACTGGGTTTCAAAAAAGGGGTTTTTACATATAAAACTGTGAGAATAATAATCTGATACTCGATTTTTTTTGCAAGCTCATCTTTACCTCATCTCAAATAGAAAAGTTATTAAGGGAACAGATTCTCGCTTAATAACATTTTTTTTCTAGACTCAGTTTTCTAGACTCAGTTAAATGAGTTTTTCTCAAATAAAATCTCATTACAGATTCTATATATCTACATTTTTGTGTTAGCTCACCTTGAGCACAAAGTGCTCAAGGTGAGCTCTTGTGAATGTTCAATGTCTAGCATCGGTCCACCCATCCGTCAAACTGTCTGTCTGCAACTTGAATGAAAACTTGGAGCAAATTAAGACATGAGTGGGATTAGTTACAGGTAGTTGTCTATTTCTCTTTGATAAAGTATTGACTTTTCAGACTGTTTCTAAAATTAAGGTATATAGAGAATCAATTATTCATAGGTGAAACAACAGTCAATATCTACATGTATATAAAGCTTTAACCCTTTTCCTGCTGTTTGAAGCATATTTCTGATGTACACAAAGTTTTGTCAGACTGTATAGACAAAGATCAGCCTTCATAGACATGCAACATAATCTTGACCAACATAGCCTGTTTGTACTTGATAAAACTTGCGAGAGACTGGTTAGAATATTAGAATAAATGTGTTTTTTAAAGGCAATATTCACTTCAGCAGGATAAGGGTTAAGGTGAATTCTAGAGTGTTAGAGCAGTAATTTTAAATCGAAATTACTGCTTTAGGGTTCAGTGCAACACTATTGTAAGTGCCTATGTACTTATAGGCACTTACAATAGTGTTGCGCTGACCCCTTTTATTATCCTCGACATCAAATCTAATATGACACTTGAAAGCATCCACTGGCCGTACTCTTCCTGATTGGAGCTTTACCATTTTTGACTTATTTGTAAGGAACAGTTAAATATTGGATATAATAATTTGAGACGGAAATATTGACCTGTATTAGCTCATCAATTACTCTTGTCCTGCTTAACCCTAGTCATGCTGAAATAAAAAATCTTGGCAAAATTGCTACAAAATCAAAGTGCTCAAAGCACTGGAGGCACAACATGTGAATCGGTATTCATACTGAAATTTAAATTTTCATGCTTTTCTGGTTTCAAAAAACGAAAAATAGGTGTTACAGAAAAATATCAGACTGCACATATGTGCAGGCTGATATTTGTCTATAGCTTCTGCCAAGGCAGATATATTCTGGTACATCAGCATGACAATGGTTAATAAAAACCTTTGTGAACAGAATTTAATTCAATCAAAGTGCTGAAAGCACTCAATGCACTAATTTGGAGTCAGTAATTATTACAAAACTGCAAATTTAAAGCTTTTCTGAAAAGGAAAATATTGTATCGACTTAGATCAGATTGCACATGTGTGTAGACTGATCTTTGTCTTTACATCCTATGAATAGTCTAGGACTCTAGGTTCAACATGACATAAGGATTTAGTACCACATGTTAAAATTTTTGGTTCTTGTCTGAATTCAAGAATAATTAACTCAAAGTATCTGACAGTTGAAAAATAAGATTCCTGTAAAGTGGAGGAAAAATCGTTGCAAAAGTTGCCTCAAAATTGTCTGATTTGTCAAAGCGATTTTAAGGAATCTTTAATACATGTGAATATAAGCCCTAAGACATCAAAGCCATGAACAATGCATTGTGTGGAAATAAGTATGAGCTGAAAAAATGCTTATTGGCATTGCTTAAGTTTTCCCAATTTCAGTTTCGGTAATCAAATACATGTATTACTGATATATTGATTGCTTATTTTCAATACTTCCTGGTTGAGTGGGTTTATTCATACCTGAAAGCTGTGTGATATTTTTTGAAAAGAAAAATTGATTTACAGTTTGAGTTTATTTGACTCTTGACTTTAATCCAAAAAAAGGTTGTGATGAAATTAAATCCTGTTTCAAACAAATTGTGAACTTTTGGGAAATATAAAATCATTCTAAAATTTAGCCATTTAAATTGAAATTTAAGGAAAATGAGCTATGTTAGCTAACATATGATTCCATTTATTGGACCATAACCTGATAATTTAAGCTTGATATGTTACTATTATCCTTTACCTATAAATGGCAATTTGATCTTTAGATGCCCATACAGCTACTAAATGGCTTTTTAAACAGAATGCTAAATAACTGGTTCTGCATTGTAAATTCAGGGTGCATGTATTGCTGGGTCAGGACAACACTATTGTAAATGCCTATATAATTACATGCACTTACAATAGTATTGTACTGACCCCTCGATATGTGCAGCTAGATTTAATTGTACATTTTCTTTACTAACTTTCGCCATGCATTCAGTATGAAAAAGTTTTCAAAAGCTTTTATAAATGATAGCACAATATATGCAAATGATAATTCTATTTCTTTAATTAAAAAATGAGACAAAATGTGAAAAATTTTAGAAGTTTTCTTAATACACATCATTTTGCATGTGATTGCTATGCAACCTCTAATGGGCCAACTTATTTCTGACCCTGGGCAGGTATTGTTGCCCACTTTATCAGAGTATCTCTCAGACAGCGGGCTACCAGCTCTAGAATGGTCCAAATAGACTAGTGATCCAATCTCAAATTTTGAGACCAGGGAGGCCCGGTTTGTAATGGATGCAGACAATGATATTTTGCTTGCCCAATATCTGAGGAACAGCGCTTGGCTTGTCTGCAGATTCACAATCCCTTCTGTAGGTCATTACAGAGGTCAAAGGTCATGGAGTGCAAAACAGCAAAAAATCGTATAAAGGCACCTATATGTTAAGATATGATCAAAATAAAGTCAGGCTTTTGGTATTTTTAAAACTGTACATATGCAAATGGTTTTCACATGATTATATACTTGCAAAACGGCAGCAAATTAGTCAAAAATAAAAGATCAAAGTACTAAAAGTACTTCAGGTGCAAACGGAGAATGTTTGGGTAAAAGGAACATGAAATATTACTTTAGCATACAGATAAATTTATGTGATGCATCTTACATAGTTATATTCAACACTCAGATATAAATGTATATATTGCTCTCCACTTGGTCTATTGCTCAAACATAACTTTAAACTCTAGGCAGTTGGAAAACAAAATCAACATTTTTGCTAGGAATCAAGCAATTAAACAAACCAATTTTGGCGTACTTCGATCTGAAAAGATGATTAATTCATAACACAGATATGACCATCATTTGCTGATGGCTTCAATGCAACACAGGACACCATTGTAGAATGAGTGGTCGACTTCTTGGCGGTGTAATCCGAATTTCTGAGAGAATCATTGGTTGCAGCAGTCCTTAATTTTGCTCTAACAAGAATGTCTCCAAGTGACTTAGGTATCGGAATACTACAACTTGTTCCTCGGGGAATGTTTTTCTGAGTTTACCGGGTGGCTTAATCTTGGACCAGTGTTTGTCTTTTATTGAGTCATAACTCTTTGCAGCGTTGTCCAAAGGCACACTGTTGTGTACAGGGTCTATGGATCCGAAGGTTCCGACTGCAAGGGACTTTCCTCAAATACGAGATTGAATATCATTTTTAAATCAAATAATCTAAACCACCAAGGATGAAATTACAGAATCGTTTGGTACCTTAATTAAGATCTGTTTAAAATTTTACTCCATGAACCGATGAGAAAACCTGTGAGCAGGATTAGAAAAAGGGTATTTTTCCCAAATTTAGCGTAAGCCTTTGTACTAAATTTAGATAAATATATAAAAAACTACTTGACAATTTTCTTCTAAATTTCACACACCTTTTAGTGCATTTAAATCCAATCTAGTTCGTATAAAAAAGTTTGTGTCATTATGCTTACTTAATAGCAATTCGAGGCAACTGTAGGGATCCTAAACACTGACATAGGAAATTTAAATTGACAATATTGTTTCGTGTTTATTCGCATCAATAATGATTCGCGCTTAAATATTTTACGCCAGTCACACTTTTGCAGCGTTGTATCGCCGTTATAAAATGATTTACGTACCTTAGTTATATATCTAAGAAAGATAAATGTCTACTTATACTTTTTTAGAAACATTCTAATTTTTTGAAATCCAAACATTCAAAATAAGTTTGTCACTTTCAATATTTTAAGTCACAACCAGGCACGAGAATGTGACAGATAAGAAGGACTAGAATTAAAAAGGAAGGAGAATGTGTTCTTTCTTGAAATTTTGGATAATGAGTAAAGTATGGGATTATAAATGTCAGTTATAGAAAGCATAGGTGTATTTAAGATCAATTTTTTGAGAAGCAGGTAACGATTCTAATTGAATTTATAAGAACAGGGGCGCGTTGAACTATAGATAAAATACAAATGATTTAAAAAGGCGAATAAAGATCTGCATTGTAGCAAGTAAAAACAGGGAAACATGGATTATTTTGTCACAGGACGACCAAAACATTGGAAATACAGCTTAAGCATGAGTGTGGTAACAAATGTTTGACATCAGAAGTCGATAAAACAAAATATTTCATTGAGTTAGGCCCATGATATTGCCGACATCAGGAAAACAGTAATTGTGTGTATTTTACACATTTTTTTCTTAGATGATGGTTTCGATGATAATTAAATAAAATTAAATGAATAAGTAAAACAAAATTAACATGCATACGCTCTTTTGACGGTGATAAAGTTGAATATGGACATTCCATTTAGCCTAGCTTACACTTGCCTTTCGTAGTCCGTACAGCGCCTGTTAACATTTAACTCTCGGCTTCCGACATCTAATAACATAGTGAAATTGACAAAAGGAATGATTTAGGATTGAAATGAATTTGATGAGCTATTTAATGAAATCAACGTGTTTGGTTGAAGCTGATACATTCTATTTAATGACGCAATTTTACATTAATAGATCTGTGTGTCTTCACATTCCAATCAGACATTTCAAATTTACGCTGGTCAATGAAATGATTGAATGAATTGAGTGGTTCTAATTTCGAATTGATTGCGAGCAAGTCAGGAACGTTGTGAATGATTTCGGAGCGTTTTTATTGAGATGGTTTGGAAAACCAAGAATAAAGCGCTAAGCGAGTGATTCAGAATGACTTTGAGTGGGGCCAATTTCACCGTGTCATAAGTAATAGTGCAATGTCAATGCGATCATCGCGTCGTTTTACCGGAACCATAAACCCTATGAATCATCTAACCTAAGATCTGTTAGGCTAGGCCAATAGACCCACGTCTGAAATAACCGAAAAAAAACACACACACAAAAAAAAAACACAAACAAAAAAGCAACAACAAAATAGAAAATAAAACTAAATAGATCTTCAATTATATATGTAAGTTTAAAACCTGTTAGGCTTTAGATTAACTTGCTTTACTTCATATTCTACTAGCATTAATCGTTTACCCATTGATTGTTAGATTAAAAGTCTATTTCACAAAAGAATTAGCATGTAGGCCTAATTCAGCAGCATTTATCTCTAAAGACCCTGTCATATTATTTAACTCTTTCTTCAGCTGTTAAAGTGCGCCTTTATGCCAAGCAACGTTGCGATGTTGTGTAGCAACTATAATGGCATCAAGCTGGCGGGAAATTATCAGGCGAGTTTCACAATCATTTCAGTCAATTTTAGAACAATCTGAGTTATGTTCCTTGATTTTGAAATAACTGCAATCCAACACAATCAAAAATTCTGATTTGCTTAAATCCCATTACGTTGGGAATTCCATTGCACTTTTTTCTGTATAAAGTGCAATAACGATTTCGGGAAATTCCCCAGACCATTGATCGGCAAGTCCAGTGTTGAAGGAACTCGAAAATCCCTCGATCCCCTTTCATAAAACTTCATCTCTATTTGATCAATTCAGAATTGAAATATTTGCAAAATAATCTTTGATTAGAAGCGTACAGTTCTCATTTACAGCCAGTCGACAAAAATCATCAGGCAATGTTCCCAACCTCGCTCAATCGTGCCGATTTCGTTCTAAAATGAAGCAGTAATAGACAGAAAAAAATCCGATAATAGATACCAATAGAAATCTGAAAATTGTCGTCTATTTGTGTCAAATTTGTAAAACTTTATGCCATCAAACTCCGATAGCTTGATAACAATACACGTTCAATATTCGACTTGAAAATAGATCTTGTGATCTATTTACGCACAGAAAGTAGACTTGAACCTTTTACTATTATGCTGGATATTTTAATTGTTTCTTCCATGTACAGCCGCGGCAATAGCGCAGTTGGTAGCGCGCCGGACTTCTAATCAGGGGTATATAATCACGGGTTCGATCCCCGGCCGCGGCACTTATCCTTTCCGACATTTGTCTTCCACCAATGGGTAGATAATCGAAAACCTATGTGGAATAGCAACTGGAGGCTAGGAAAGGGATGTGGTGGTAGTACTGGTGTGAGAAATACCAGGAATCCATCGTTAGGTGCTCCAGTCGTCGCGATATAACTGAGAGATTGTTGAAAGCGACGTAAAACCCCAATTCAAATCAAATTCTTAAATGTAGATCTAATAGATTGTAATTATAAGGGGCAGGTGTATCTTTCACTACTTTTATTGGAGTATAAAGTTCAATTGCCTTAGCACATGGCTAAAACACAATGCCCTACGGGTGTTATTTACCATGTGCTAAGGCAATTGCACTTTATACTCGAATAAACGCAGTGAAAAATACTCTCATCCATATAATTTATCCTTATGTGGTGCATCTCCTAAGCGCTTATGCCTTTAAGGATAAGTGTTAACAATTCTACCAAGTCGTTTGTTTGTGGATCTTTGGCATCCCTGGTGCTTCAAACTTCTT
Source organism: Fragum whitleyi (assembly GCA_948146395.1). Classification (NCBI taxonomy): domain Eukaryota; kingdom Metazoa; phylum Mollusca; class Bivalvia; order Cardiida; family Cardiidae; genus Fragum; species Fragum whitleyi. The sequence goes on along the minus strand of OX411548.1, from coordinate 27,243,557 downwards.
TGCATGCTGAAATGACAACTTTGTATAGTATATTGGTGTTGAGTGATATCACATCCATGGAGACCAATAACGTAACCTTTGGAATTGGTTTTGATTCAATTTTACGGAGGTAGTCAGGGGTACCTTTTACATATGAAGGTATATTTACAACATAAGGCTCTCTGATGAAGAAATATTTAGTTTCGAAAGTGCTCAGGTTATTTATGCTTCAAACAATAATCTAAACTACTCATTGTTTGCGTAAAATTAATATTGATATATAATGTGTCAAAAAAATAAAAAAACACACACACACAAAACAAACAAACAAAAAAACCAGATTATAATATGTGACCCTTCATGCGTAAAGGGACCATCTAGGAAGTGAGTAAAGCGTCAATCCTATTCAGACTGCGCAGACTGAACAGACTGACTAGGATCAAAACTTTTCGCACTCTAAATATTTTCTAAATCTAGAATGATCACACTACCTTCCCGTGAAAGAATTTTTGAAATCTAAGCTCTGGTTGACCTGTAATAGAATTAATCTATTTTTAAAATGTATATTTTACACAAGTTCCAGATGATCCCTTATCGCATGACGGGTCACATATATATGATTTTTTTTATTAATTTTACTCAACAGGTTAAAAATATATTTTTAGGGTGATAATCCGGCGTCGTCAGAATCAATGTCAATAGTTATAATATATATAAGGACTATAACATATACATGTATGCATATGTATAAAGTAAAAATGATCATAGTTTATATTACAAATTATGATAAAAACAAATTCAAATCGTCTTTATTACTTTATCTATCAGTAAACATAATGAAATAAATGTGCTTGGGTTCAGTTTTGCAACACACAAAATGCAAACAAACTTTAATGCCTAATATGTCAGTACTTTCAGTACTTTGATTTCAACAAAGGCTTCAAAATGCTCATTTTTGTTTGTGTAAACATTTGTTTTATAGAATTGAATCATTATTAAACCATTTCAGTCAATTATTTATCGTACAAAGCTGCATAACAGTCAGTTTAGAGTGATATATTTCCGAAATGGCGTAAATGCACTTGATGACCTTTGACCTCTGTAATTTGCATAATAGACATTTCCTGGTCTGCAGACAGGGCAGATTTTGTTCGGCAAAGGTTGATGAACAGTTTCCACTATATAACTTTGCATTACATTTCGGGCCTCCCTAAAGTGATTTCTAGAGGTTTCCTGAAAAATAGTTACCTGTCTAAAATATCTACTATAAGAATAGTATAAAATAGGGAATTCTGGTATTCGAAAGTGAGACCAGTCTACATCCGACCCAAAAGTGGGCCAGAAATAAGTTTGCCCTATGATGAAGCTGCTTTTGAGCTCTGCTTATATAACAACAGATAGAGTGAAATGAATACAAGCAGATTAAGTTTTGGATAATTTCACAGATTAGGCAGAGAGTTCATCAAATAATAATATACTGTTATTTCTCAATTACCCACTGTTAAGAATTTAAGAAAATGTTATTTTATATTTTAGCACCTGTCCATCATCACATTTGTTGCCTTTGCTCTGTTTGCTGCTGGTATTCTGGGTTATGTTTTTGTGGGTGAGGTAAGTAACAACATTTTTTTGAAAATTAATAATTGTGTGACATTCTCAGTGAATCTCTTAGAACAATGATTTGAAACTAAGGCTCAATCAAGAGGTGAAGAGATTTATTGTTGATTTCATGGAGGTATGAAACTTATCACATTGTTTGAATATCTGAAGTGTATTTTTTTTTTTTTGAAATTCAAGTTGAAGGTCACAAACAAATGTTACATGATCAAACTGGGTTAGTAGATTTCTTTTATTTATGCACAACAAAATAATCTGATATATCAGTTTTTCATAGTGGATATTTGTGCAATATTACAACTGATTTTGGGGATTAGACTCACTTTAGGAAACTCAGTTCAAAAAAGTATTAGGTTATTTTTCTGTTTCCCTTTACAGTTAGAGGATAGTGTGAGAGGTACCCTAAAGAAAACTATAACAGAGAAATATGGATTAGAAGGAGAATTCTCAATAACAAGGGCTTGGGATAAAGTTCAGAGAGAGGTATGTATAAATTGAGCCTGTGTGTGACGTTTCCAACAATTTGAAACATGTGTGAGTTGCAAACATTGAGCAGCCCGTACAGTTTAACAGTTCAACAGGAAAATTGGCCTCTTGACCCAAAGGTCCTGATTTTGATTCCTTGGGGCTGCTATCAATCTTGGTTCTTTCATTGGCAAACATGTTTGGTGCAAGTACTAGTGAATCTTCCCAGAAGCAGAATTAAGAGGGATTAATCTTAGTTGTCAGAACTTGTTTCCCAATTGATGTAAAATAAATAGGTCTAGACCAAACCAACAAATTGTAATTACATGAGGTCTTGGTCACCCACTGATGGTATTTGTTGTTATGATAGTGGACCCGTAATTGTTCTGCAACGTTTTGGAAGTAAGGTTTTCTAATGATTTCATTAGGAAACCTCAGTCAACATTGTGAAAGATCATGAGTTCCAATATGTTGAGGAACTATTACAGGTTCACTATCTAAACAGAGAACAGAGTTTTTAGTTGCCTTCAAGAATGGATTACAAATTATTGACATTTCCATGAATTTTCCAAAATTCTTGATTGATTATGAAAAAATTATGCCCCTTTGCAACTAAGAATGTGGTACTACCCAGTACATACCTGCAACCAAGCTTTGTATTAGCTTGATGTGCTCTTACAGTTGTGATCTCTTGACCATACATTTGTTTCTGCTATAAAAGACTTAATAGGAATTTCTTTAACCATTGATATGAGAGACAATTAAGATTTTATAAAGTATCTAATTATTTGATATCCTTTTCATTTGACACCTCTTTTTCATCTCTCATTTCAGTTTGATTGTTGTGGAGCATACGGGTCAGAAAACACATCAACATCCTGGCACTTATATGCAATGGAAAGTTTTTGGTATAAAGACGGAATAAGCAGTAAGGCATCTTTATAGTCTTTTGAAGGCTTCATTTAGAATTTTAAAGGTAGTGCAATTGACCCTTTGAATAAGAAATTTTAAAATCTGTACCAAAAAAGTTAACCAAAAGTGTCACAAAAGGGTCGTACAAAAAAGTACATGTACATTATGTTTGCGTCATGGCAGCTGCAGTATCTAAATATCTAAAATGGGTGCATGGGCCCTGAAGACATGTTATCTATTGATTTCTACTTTTACACTCTCCCAACAAAATCTTTTTTAAACATTCTGATGATCTAAATAATATTTAGAACCTTGCAGTGATGAATATGATCATGTCTTGTTGAATGTATTACATTGCAAACCTCTATTTCCTATGTCTGTCTATATATCTTTCTTTTCATTAAGATAAATGATTATAGTGTAAAGTTTATAAATTGATTGCTAACAGAAAGTAGATAGAACTTGTTGCCATACCCTTTTGCTTAATTTGTATTAGATCTACATAAATTTATAAAGTATGTATATATTTTGATTTGATAGCAATAAAATATATTTAAACTAATCTATATTTCTTTCACAAATGTGTATGTTTCTTTTCTGTCAGATGGTCAATATGTTCCTGAGAGTTGCTGTGCAAATGATATTAACATAGACTTGTGTACTGGCAGAACAAATTACACAGAACAATGGCCGCCCAGAGCCCCACCCCCGGTGGTTCTCAAGTCATCAAATTACACCTTATACACAGTGGTGGGTACTTTGTCTTTATAGATATCATCTTGTCAAGGTTAAACGAAGCAACAGATAGAGGAAGTATTTTTAATTTCAAATGAAAATATTTCAACAAAACTTTCACAAATCCTATATTGAGTGTAGTCATTAGAATCATCTTGTTAAGACAATTTGAATGAGTACCCACAACATAGGATGTCATAGAGAATCAAAGATTTTAGAATTGCATTACAACCTACTATCTGTATTTTTGGTTAACTGTTCTTTACAAGCCCTGATTAATGACCGTATCTGATTTATACTTAAAAAAATCATTGTTGGAAAAGTAGACATTGCTTGTAACATACAATTTTTTCTTTTCAAACAAAATTTTCTACTGAAAGGATGGTTTCATTTCGAGTTAAACTAAGTTTACATTGTCTTTTGTAACTTCATTACATCTTATAGGTATATTTTGTTAAAGGGAGGGTGGATTTAAAATACCTAATTGTGTTAATCTTGAATAAAATAAGCGATACTGGATTATCTTCATTTAATTTTATTCAAAACTTGCTCATTGCGCTCATTCAGTTTCACTCCGAAATCATACTAAAATCATTTTTGATGTCAGTTTCACAATATTCTAAACTGCTATTTATACCCCCCACCTACGAAGTAGAGGGGGGTATATTGGTTTCACCATGTCTGTCTGTCTGTCCGTCCGTCCATCCGTCTGTCCATCCATCCGTCCGTCCGTCCGTCCGTCCGTCCGTCCGTAGACCTTTTTGTTTCCGGACTCTAACTCAAGAACCAAGTGGCCTACAATCATGAAACTTTATACAAATGTTCCTTATGACCCAAGGAAGTGCCCTATTGTTTTTGGGTCATGTAGGTCAAAGGTCAAGGTCACAGTCAGCCTTTGTTCACTTTTCGTTTCCGGACTCTATCTCAAGAACCAAGTGGCCTACAATCATGAAACTTTATACATATGTTCCTTATGACCAAAGGAAGTGTCCTATTGTTTTTGGGTTACATAGGTCAAAGGTCAAGGTCACAGTAAATTTTTGTTCAATTTTCGTTTCCAGACTCTAACTCAAGAACCAAGTGACCTACAAGCATGAAACTTTATGCAAATGTTGCTTATGATCCAAGGAAGTGCCCTATTGTTTTTGGGTCATATAGGTCAAAGGTCAAGGTCACAGTCAATTTTTGTGTAATTTTCATTTCCGGACTCTTAACTCAAAAACAAAGCGACCTAGAATCATGAAACTTCATGCAAATGCTACATATGACCTCAATATTAGTTACAAACACATCATGCACTAATAGCACTTGCATTCTGACAAAGCGCTTGTGGGGAGTATTAGTCCGCTCTGCGACAGTTCTAGTTTACCTTGCATTGTCATTTGAAATCTATCCAGTGTGTGTGGCAGGAGAAAATTGTTCATGAGCACCTTTTTATCACAAAGACAGGACTAGGTTAGTCTTGTACAAATCAATGTGGAAAAGAAGTTATGACTTGATAATAATATTTCAATTCCTCCTTTCAAATATGTTTATCATAGAAATAAGAAACTTCAGGAGGTTATATTTCTTTCCACAGGCTTAAAATGGCCACTTCTTTAAGTTCTAGTCTTAAAAATTTAAAAAAACATTTCCTAGCCTTCAGTACTATCAGTATTTTGATTATTCATTGCTTACATATAATTGAGATCCTTAATATAATTATATGTCTTGACCTTTTTAAACAAGAAACACACTCTTAACTATTTTCACAGGGATGTTTTGACAAACTTAAGTCTTATTTGGAACAAAATGGTATTTTGATTGGTACAGCTGCGGTCATTGTTGGAGTATTTATGGTATGTAACATGATTATATTTACTTTCTATATTTTTACTTCATGATAAACATATTGAATTATTCTATCTTATTAATGATAAAAGGAGACAAAATCTGAAAATGTTCGGATTAATTTTCTAAAGGTGCTTCATTTAGAAAAATTTGATCCCAGTCAGCTTGCACAATCTGTGCAGAATGTCTAGGAACCCCTCCCTCTTTTGTCTGATTGGTCAACAATGTACATGTATATTATAGGGTTAATTCACATTTTTGAGGGTGTTATCATTTGCAGAGACCCGATAAATGGTTTAAGCCTGAGTGCGAAGCAAGAGAGGGTTTTGCCATTTTGAGGGTCTCTGCAAATGTTAATGCCCTCAAAAACGTGAATTGACGCTATTATTGCATAAAAAGATAGATAAGAGTACATATCCAAATAAAAAATTGCGAAATAATTTCATAGAAACTATATAAAACCAGTTACAAACCTAATTATATGCGGTCATGCATTACACCGTTCATCTTGTTTATACCAACCTTGCTTGGTAAATCTATGACATCACACAATTTACACACGGAATTTAGAGCAACATCTTTAGGTATGCTCTGTAATAATGTTGGACAAGGAAACTGATAAAGTGTATAGGCCAAGACCAACAATATCTAAATTAAAAAGCTGGGTGTTAACAGCACATGAATTTACTGATTAATCCAGGTTTTCTCTCGTTAACACCCGGGTTGTGTCCGTTAATATATGCCTATAACCACTTGAAAACATAATTTTATGCAATAATTAATGTTATCTTATCTTTGCAGATCATTGAGGTAGTGCTGACTGGAATGGTTTACAGGACTTTACACTGAATCTCCTATTGTTGTTAAACTTAATTGTGTACCAGTCTTTCAAGGCCGGAATTATGAAAATTTACATACAGTAAAACCCCTCCTTCCGACCACCCCGGAAATACGAGCACCCCGCTATTACGAACGATTTTTGACAGAACAGAATTATTTGTTCTTTATTTCAATGGTCGCAAACCCCTCTAATGTGAGCACCCCGCTATTCCGAATTACGACCACTAATTTCAGTACACATGTCATGTAATGCACTATTACCTTATTATTATCTTGTTAAAACACGAAAGAATTGTCTCATAGAGACAATTTTTATGAGTTTTAACAACATAGGATTTGATTCATTTACATTTTTTTCAGACCAATAATATCTACTTTTCAATATATTTTGATTTAAAAATGGGGAATTTACAAAAAGGTTGCTTAATAAAAATAGTCGCTCAGTAGAAGTGGTTGCATGAGCAAGATTGACTGTCTTCTGAGCAAATACACATTCTCTTATTTTAGTGTTGTAAATACCTTACTCTGTGATACATTGTAATATACTAGGACAAAAAAGAAACAAGGGGTGACCTTAAATGATTGTTTAAAGGGATGAATTATATTATTGGATTATTATATTTTAATATTTTATTTTTGTATGAAATGTCATCATCATTGGAAATCCATTGAAACTTCAAAAGCTGGTTCCATACAGATTATATTTCATTCAAAAATAAAATAATAATTCAATAATATAATTCATTCCTTAAAACAATCATTTTAGGTTACCCGGCTTTTTGTTTTTTTGTCCTTGTTTATATGTTTTAGTTTTTGTATGTATGTTGAAGTAGTGATTGAACATTTTTTTAGACTGGCCTGAAATATTATGTGTGTGAATAGGAATTTAGACATAGAGCTATAACAAGATATGGGGCTCTTGAAAGATGGATTGATAATAATCTAATTATTTTATTCTCATTGAAAGACTGTGTTGGGGTGTATTCAATTTGTAGTTATGAAATGATTCAATTCAGTACTCACAACATAGGGTTTGAGTGAAAAAGGGTTTGAGTGACAAATAACAAAATTTTTATGTTTTGAAAACAAAATCTCTGCTATTATCATGAACTATGGAGATGAACAAAATTAGCAATTTTTATTACCTCCCTTTAATGAAATGTGCATAGAAGCTCTATTTTTGTTCAAGATCCAATCAGATGCTTGCAATTTTAATTATGTAAGTGAAATCGCAGCTTCTTTCCAGCTTTACTTATTTTGAATGTAGTTCTTGATCCTATCCTTTTCTGTCATTTTGGAGCGTTTATGAAGGGTTTGAGTGAGAGTCAGGAATAAATGGAATGCTAAGAGAGCAATTTAGATTGGTTTTGATTGAGATGAATGTCAATTTTACGATGTTACTAACTGTATCATGAATATATTGTATCTTACTGATCATGTCAGTATAAATCATATTTAAAGTATTGAAATAGTAACTAAATATCTATTTGAACAAATTATATATTTATTGTCTTGTAATGCTCCTGCATATATAGATCAGGGACATGTAATTTTTGTCCTCTCTGTCTGTCAGATTGTTTGAAAAAAAAAACACAAACCATAATGTTTTTCTCTCTTTTGAAAAAGAGATGAAAAGGTTTCATCCCTGTGATTTATATTCCTTGCTAATAGAAATTTCTGTTTTAAAATCATTACCAGGTTGCTCACAAAAATTTAAGGATTTTCTTATTTCAAATAAGTTTGCAGACAACAATTTATCAACAACTTGTAGAATGTTTAAATTACAGGAGCTGAATGATGGTTAGCTATCAACACGTGAATTTGTTTGTAAAGTTGGGATCATTCTTCCATACCTGCATAATTTAACATTGATTTTGGGGCCTACCACATCAAACCTTCTTATAATACAAACCATGTTTTGCATATTTTATTATGCCCCCGATAGGGAGGCATAATAAATTTGACTTGTCCGTCCGTCCGTCTGTCCGTCCGTCTGTCCGTCCGTCCGTCCGCCCGTCATTCCGTCCAAAAACTTTAACATTGGCCATAACTTCCTTATTACTATCAAAGCGGTGTCGGGGGCATTGTCATCTTACAGTGACAGCTCTTGTTATGTTATTAAAAACATAACATTATATTTGTGGAGTTTGTGTGTACAAATTGATGGCTCAGTGCAAAATTGTTGTAACTCCCTATATGTTTATAGGGAGTTACAACCGTTTCACTCTGAGCCATCCAAATATGTTTCCTTTTCACTCTTTTCAAAAGATGCACTTGAGATTTATCTATTAAAAGGTATATCTCTTATTTAGTTTTATGTAGTATTAGATTTGACATTGTTTTAACTTATAAACCACATGTGCCCTTATTTAATTGCAAACAAGTATTCTTTAGGAAAGATTATGAGAGAAGCAGAAATTGCTTGAAAGATGTATGTACTCCTTTTCTCACTCTTTTTTCTTCCCTATATAACATTTACTCAGGGCTCGTGCTAGTGTTTGTAATTAGGAAGTCTTTGACCCCTTAACCATTTAATTCTGAGGAACAAATAGCATTTTAAAGGGGTCAAAAGAAAAGAAAGAGCTAATTGTATTTAAGAATTTTACAGGTTTAAGCGTCATTTGAATTTTATCTTTCAAAGATATAAAGTAAGCAATTGATTTGTAAAATATTAGATAGTATATTGGATACATCTTAAAGTTTTGACTCTTAGAAATTTCTCCGTCACTTTGAGAAGAAATGCATTCAAAATGGTTGAAATTTTCCAAAAATTTGGGATTTGTTTGAAACAATATTCAAGTGCAACAGGACAAAGGTTAAGCTCATTTCTAAACCTGCAAATTTAATTTGTGATCATGGAAACAGATGATTTCAAAATTACTTAACCCTTGTCATGCTGAATCAATTTTGGCTAAAAATTTTCATAAAAGGGTAAAAAGCACTGAAAGTACCAACTGTAGGTCAATTTAGTTTGAAAACTAAATGTATTGACCATTCTGGTTTGAAACTGAGAAATAGGTTGTGTAGACTAACATCAGACTGCACATATGTGCAGGCTGATGTTAGTCTTTAGCTCCTGCAAAAGCAGGAATATTCCGGGTTCAGTATGGCAAGGGTTGATACAGTCAAACCTGTCTTAGCAGCCTTCTGAAGCAACTTGTATTAAGTAAGCACCAACTAAGTTTCTAAATGAAATAATTGCACTGGAGTTGACCTTTATTAAGGAAGCACCTGTTTCAAGGAAGCACTTTTTGATTGTCCCTTGTGTGCTTTCTAAATACAAATCTGTGTTCAGAATGTAAAAACGTTTGCAAACTTTTAGAAATTGTATCCTGCTTTACACAAGAGTGCATATGCAAAGCTGATTACAATTTCTAAAATGCTTTACAAACGTTTCATCCTGAAAACAGGGCTGTTTGGCTGTAATTTAATATCTTGTTAGTCATTAAAAAGGTTAATATCAGTTGATTTGGCACCAACAATGTTTAAGCTAGATTCTTAAATTATTTGAAGACCAAATAGATTTTGAAAGATCTTATTGTAATTACTAACTTTCTTCAAACTTTAATTTGGACCACTCTGACGCGCATAGCATTGTCTATGAAGGAGAGGTTTGAGAAAATGATGGGAATATTTTCATAGAAGAATCGAAAAAGGAATAATGATCTGATTGCTCATTCTATCAAAGCATTGGTGGATCCATGGAGGGTTGATAGGGGTTCAAATGACCCCCTCTCTGAGGCCTGTTTATTTAGTTGTCACAGGGAAATCCAATCAAAATTTGGTAATACCAGGAAAACAAACCCTCGAGTTCCTGTATGGCATCAACAAAATAAGGTCCCAAGGCTAAGTTAAATAAGGGCCCTATCTAAAAGTTTTGGAGTCTCAACTTGAAATATGGGCTATCTCAGCATTTCAGCTTTTCTCCTATTTTATGCAACTTTTGAAACATTCCCCTGATTGACTACCTACACAATGTATTGGATAGATATGTACCTTTGTTAATCGATTTTAGCAAAAAAATAAAGGCTGTTTTAAACAGTCTTCAATTCTTTTCTGAAGTTGATTTCAAGAGGGACCTAATTTACACCAGGGTACGAGGTTATCAAACTTTTCTCAGGCTCATCTGAGAATTTTCTCAAATTTTGAATTGAAATTTGAGAAAATTTTGAATAGAGAGTGAGAAAAGTCTTATATTCTCGGCCCCAGATAGTTTTGGTTGTCCTGGCAAATTATTTATGAGTCACAGGCTCGCAAAACTCATGTCCCTAAAAACCGCGTTTGAATTTAAATGTTCAAACCCCCTTTACAGAAACCCTGGATCCGCCATTGCAAATTATGTATTTTGTTTGCTGAATTTGTACTTTTGTTATCTATCTCATTGTAAGTATTATTAATGCTTGTTTTTGAATTTTTGTTTTTTATTCACGAGAAATGAAATCAGATATACAAATGATTTTCTGTACTTGTCACTTTGAACTCCTCAAATCATTTCAGACAAATTTCGTTACCATAATCATGATAGATGGCAAGAAATAATGATCCATTTTAGACATCCAAATGACCTCCGGTGGTTTTACTTACAAAAAATATATTTGCTTGAATCTACGGTCATAGTACAAGGTCAAATATTTTAACGTAGTGGACCCTTCAGTTTGCATGTTGAATACCCGTCAAATACCAGTAAGGTATATTTTGCGATTGACTAAAGAAACAAGGCAGGTTAATATCTGTTCTTTGTAAATTGTATCAAAATAAATTGGAAATTCAAATATTGATTTGCAACTTTGTTTAATGCATATCTTACCCGAAGACTTAGAATGCGGTATTTCACTAGACGATCAGTTCGACGTGCAAAATCTTGCAGGAATTTTTACCACAAAAATCCCAACATTTTTGTTGTTTCTAATTGACATTTGAATTACTTATAACAAAAGGACGGTAAAATCATCTCCAGCGTTGTCTTTTTATCAAGAAAATTGGGTAAGATTGATTATTTCGCTGATTACTATAACCAGTTGCTTGACAATCTATTATTTGGTATTGTACTGTTACCCGCAAAGATGTTGTACAGTAACTTGACTTTGATTGCTGTCCTCGTACAGTAACCTGACTTCGGTTCATCGTTTTCCTCGTAGATGCAGCATGTCGTGCTTTATAGACAAACATGTTTTAGTCACCAATTAACATATTGAATAACAGATCCCCAAAAGCAGTTGTAGCGTTCGATAAAGACCCTTGTAAAGACTTAAGATGGACCGCAAAAGCCGATATAAAATAGGTTACAGGGAACTATTACAATCTCCCGCCATCTGTAACATTTTGTCTAGGGAATTAACGGTGAAGTAAACAAAGATAAGGACGACCTCTGATTGGTCCATAATTAATTAAGATCAAATTTTATCATTTATTTTCGGAGATTTACATTGTTTCTATAAGTCAGGTGCAAAATGGGAAAGGTGATGGTCTATTTTGGTTCTCGAGAGGCATTTTCTAGACATCGGGGTATTTTCCGGAACCGACTGTGAAATTTGGCGGGAGGGGAGGGTTCACTTAAAGATGATGTCATTACTCATTGAAAAACGGATCATGCTATATTCAAAATGGCCTATTTCGATGTGCAACAGATTTTTCTTTCATTTGATATAAGGCTTGACTTCCTGTCAATTTTTGGGGCTGAGCTTTTAAGACTTTTGTTATAATGCTCGACAACGGGAAATGTAATAGTTCCCTGTAACCAAAAGTAATAAGTCTAGTATGTTTATCTGATACTGCCTGTCTACTTCCTCCGATCCCCTCACTCTTTATATCTGACATTTCGCTATTTTTCATCTATGCATGTCAAAAAAAGTAAAACAAAACTTCAAAATTAAGAAATCGATAGCGTTTAAGGCCGGTTTTTTTCTCTTCGAATATGAACAGAGAGAAAGCAAATAATTCGGACAGTCTTTGGATTTCTTTATAAAACGTTCTCAGTGAAAATCGATCTTTAAATTCAAAAAAACTGTATATACACATGTACTGATTTCAGCGGATGAAAAGGATTGGCTGTAATTGAAGTCATAATACCAACTGGACGTTCTGCAAACATGTTATTGCGTTTAGTCAATGGCCGTATTCCAAAGATAAATTTCAGCAACTATTGTGAGATTTAAAGAAAGCCGACATCTCATTTTTCTGAATTAAAAGGTCTATTTTCACGGAAAACGTTTTATTTCTTGTTTTATTTTGTTAACGACGAGTAGAATCATTTCCTTAACTGAATCATGAGTTAACGTCCCTGCGAATTTTACACCACGTTGAGAAAACGGTGTGGAAAAAGAAGAAATTGCTTGTAATAAACAATTAATGCTCCATTTCCCATTTTCTAACACATTGTATTTTGAATTGTATCTTCTTTTCATTTTCATCGCTTCTAATTTGGGCCAGTTTAATTTCGGAAACCGGAGAGGGTTAATCAAGATATGGCTGTTATCAATGAATGGATAAAACCGTCGACAAATTATCAAAATGAGATCACGGCTGTCAGAGTATTGTAGCTACCATTTTTAAAAGGCAAAGATATTTATATTTTTGCGTCTCGTCGAGGAGATAAAGTACTCCTAGCCTTGAACTTGTGACATTGACTATTGCTTGCAGTAATCTTGCCGCAGTAACCCTAATGATACCGTAAAATCTATAATAAAACCCAGAGGTTCTATTAGAATCGTCGTATTTCATTTAGAAAGGGATGGACTTTTATTAGAGACTACGCTTTAAACCGATGGCTTAGTACAAAACAGTTGTAACTGCCTATAATCATATAGGCAGTGACAACTGTTCCGCATTCAGCCATCGATATTTGTTAAGACGGTGAAAGAAATGCCAAAAAATAAACATAATCCGCGCAAAATTTTAACATTCTATCATGGACAATGTGATTTTTAGTGACCTCCATTTTGTAGCTTTTGGCTTTGATAAGAGGCTTAAGATTTTGTTAAAATCACATCAAAAATGGCCGATTTCAATCTCTGAATAGGGAGGTGGGGTTTTATTAGAGCGGCATGGGTCTCTATTAGAATTTTTACGATAATCATGTAATGTGCCAGACAAAAAGGGGTCACCTTGGAAGTTGAACGGTATACTGCATTAAGTATAAAGCTGCCGCACTAAGGTGTAACTATTTTGTCTATGGCATATTCAATATGTAGAAAGCCATTCAAACTAGAACATTTTTCTCGCTACTAATGTCAGCGCTCAGAAGCGTTATCCTGGTCGAAGAGTAGATCTAATTGCGATATTACTGTTCAAAGTGTCTATAAATTGCAAGACACTAAGAACCGTCGTGTATTTCAGTCGTCCCTCGCCTAAACAATGGGCTTAGAACAAAAACATATTATGTGACTATAAATGTATAGACACATACCATGTCTTTGCTCTAAGCCCACTATGTGCTAACCTTCTCTTGCTAGTAATTAACATGACTCCGTGATGTTGATTGTCATCTAACATTGGATTAAATATTGACCGATGTATAGAAGGTCAGTTTGAAATTACACACACTAGTGGCCAATAAAGGTTATATTCAGGGTCTTTATCTTTTACAGGTAAGTCATTTCATTTAAAGAAAAATCAAAATATGTGATCCATCAGGCGAATTAGGGCACATGTGGCTTGTTCGTAATGAGTAGGCCCTAGTCAGATTGTGCCCAGGATACACCCATAGGGAATGACATGATGATTTTTTTTTATGCTCCATATTGATAAGATCTAGCTCAAAGTGTTTTACCGTTGTCCATCTGTTTGTCTGTCTGCAAAACTTTCCCAAAATAATGCCAATTACTCGAAGCCTATTCAAGATACAATACTCATATATGACATGATGCTGAGATTTCATAGATACGCATCTGCTGTTTACAAGGTCAATGTCACGTTACAAGGTCAATGTCATCTGGAAATACGTCAGCTGTCTGACCTCTGATTTCAGAAAATAATATTTTTTTAAAGATAAGTTTAGCCATCCTTTTTTTGCCGTTACAACAAGAGTTGAGGGTGGATTTGAGTTATTTGAACAACTTCGATGCAGCTTAACCTTATGAACATTCCTGCCAAAGATTGGCCAATCGTTTCAGGGGAATTGTTGACGACGAATGGCGTACGACAGACGAATGACAACATTTGACAATCACAAAAACCACCTTGATCAAGAAAGTACTCAGACTGCTGAGCTAAAAACGCACGAAATTGTTCCCACATGCGTGTACACGTAAATTGTCTTACCTAAAATGCACTCATAACGACAAACTATTATGTACAATATGTAATCGCTTAAACAAGTGCGTTTAAGCTTATCCAAGGAGGAGTTGATTTTTTTATGAATCGGCATAGTCAAACAGATAAGGTAATTCGCTGATCAAGCCAAATCAAGAGATATGAGTAAGGTCTGAACCGTTTTTTGATTGTCATAAATTCTCTGACAAAGATCAGCTCCATTTCGTAAACATTAGCGTTATTTTCAGAGAAACGGGTATGTGCTTCAATGTATCTAGCGTTACTGATCCCCTTATTAAATTTTAGGCATTTTTACGGATAAGTTTAAAATTTGGTATTGTCGGACTTGTAGCCTTCACGTTAGCCCAAACGGACTCATTTTTCTTAACTCGGTTTCTTCCGAAGAAAACACGGGGTATTGTGATCACCGTCCATCGTCGTTCGCGTCGGTGTTATTGTTGGTGTAACTGACTTATAAATTGGTCATATTTCTAATGTTATTGAAGATAACTTCATGAAAGTTGGCATGTGTGTTCACAATAACTAGAGCTATCCTGACTATCAAGGGGGATAACTCTAGAAACATCTTTTTTAAGAGTTATGCCCCTTTCTCGACTTAGATTTTTTGCAATTATCCAGCACAAACAGTCGAGCGTTGACATCAGCGTTGCTCTTGCTTTTAAAAGAAATTTAATATCACTTTCAACAACATTAAGTTATATCGCAGAGGAGTTCAGATGACTTCTGACAATGTTTCAGTTATATAGCTTTAGCTCGTGTTCCTAAGGAGGGACTCATGGCGATTATCAAATCAATACGAGGTAAATTCGTCACCCACACCAACACTTTCCTATTATACTTGCCAGTCAGTCTGGACTAAATGCTCACGAGAGGGTTAATTTTGGCTATCAAGTTGAATACAAAATTGATTTTTGCCAGTTTTTTGTCAACCCGGTAGTTGAAATAGGTACATCCCTTCTCTGACTTCATATCAAGGGATCGAATCAATTACGGACCAACTAGCAATACTAAAACAATATAAGATGATTTAAAGTAAATAGATGGAACCCTTAATATAGAATAGATGTTTCATTTCCAGATCAAATGGAAGGTGCTCAAACTTTGGCCGTTTTCGTTCTACTTGTCTCTGTGTTGTACTACAGTGGAATATTCAGGCAAAAATTACCGTCCGTAGTAACCGACGAGTTTGGAACCAGTTATGATTACATCGTGGTAGGCGGGGGATCAGCCGGGTCTGTGGTTGCTTCCCGGCTGTCAGAAGACCCGGATGTCAGCGTACTGCTCCTGGAAGCAGGCGGTGACTATGCCGTAAACAGTTCATACCATGTTCCTCTCTTGTTCTATGATCTACAAAAGACGGACGCCGACTGGGAATATTATACTGTACCTCAAAAACAAGCGGCTAAAGGATTGGTTGGTCACAGATCATACTGGCCTCGAGGAAAAGTGCTTGGTGGGTCAAGTATTTTCAATTCAATGCAGTATACACGTGGTAACAAACATGACTTTGATGAATGGGCAGCTGGCGGATGTACCGGTTGGAGCTTTAAAGATATTCTACCATATTTTCTAAAATCCGAAGACATGATGATTGATAATCTCAAAGATTCAAAGTACCACTCAACAGGTGGTAACTTGGCAGTAAGTAGCGGGGGCGTGCTTGATATATCCGACTTATGGCTGAAAGCTGGACAAGAAATTGGTTATGACATTGTAGACTATAATGGAGAGATTCAACAAGGTTTTAGTCCAAAGCAGCTGAATGTGAGAAAAGGTGTAAGAAGTAGTACATCACTAGAATTTCTTGGTAAAGCTGCTAAGGGACGCAAAAATCTGCACGTGAGTATCAGAAGTTTTGCAACGAAAATTGCCATTGAAAAGAAACGTGCAACTGGTGTATATTTCATTAAGAACAACAAAAAGTATTTTGTGAAAGCCAACAAAGAAGTGATATTGTCTGGCGGAGCAATAAACTCGCCACAATTATTAATGTTGTCTTGAATAGGACCAAGAAAACATCTTGAGGAATTAGGTATACCAGTTGAGGAAGATCTACCAGTCGGTGAAAATCTACAAGATCATACACAACTCTTGGCCTTTTCAGATATCAAAGAAGACATTGCCATAACAAACGCGAAGATAAACAGTATTAAGGAAAACGTTTTATATGAAGTGTTAGGAAAAGGGATTAAATCAACGGCTGGAATCGACGCAACGGCTTTCTTCTGCACATATGAGACCGACGATGAAGCATGTGCAGCAGATATGCAGTTCATGTTCAATGGTGTTCATATCTTTAACAACGTGTTTGATTTCAAACCAGAGATCGTTACAGAGTACATGGGTACACCGACTTCGCTGGGGTTCGTCACTGTAATGAGTCATCTAGATCCGCGCAGTGTTGGAACAATTCGATTAAAAAGTTCGGATCCGTTCGATTACCCACTGATCGATCCCCAATATCTATCAGATCAAAGAAATGTTGATACGTATGTGAGACTTTTTAGGATTTGGGAAAAGTTCATAGAGTCGCCAACAATGCAGAAGATTGGTGCCAGTGTTGATGGTATGAAACTGTCCGTCTGCTCCGAACATACATACCGCAGTGATGCTTATTGGGAATGTATTACCCGCCATGTTGCATCTACCACTTATCATCCAGCGGGAACCTGTAAAATGGGAAAAGCGGGTGATAAAACAGCCGTTGTTGATCCACAACTTAGGGTTCTTGGAATCAAAGGATTACGTGTGGTAGACGCGTCGATCATGCCTAACGTTACATCTGGAAATACTAATGCTCCTGTTATAATGATAGCCGAGAAAGCAGCGGACATGATTAGAGGAATTGATTCAGTTTCCCAGTTAAAAAATCGAGTCTAGAAATATGGCTTTCGCGGCATCTTAATTTACCAACTGAAGGATCGACGGCTTCTTCATTATCAATCCTCATCCAGTGTCGACTCTTTTTCCCGTTTTAGTCAAAGTCTAAAGTATTAGGGGTGTACTTTTATACACCCATTGAAAGACGGGACATATTAAATGATCAGGGCGACCGGCTCCCAGCGGGGCGGGCGGCGTCCACTTCTTTTTTCCGGAGCATAACAATGTCAGCCATGTATGTGGAATTTATATACTTAATGAATGTGGAATTATGATGAATGTTTTCGTGTATGTATGTCTGCGTGCATTTGTATGTTCCTGTGTGTGCTGGTGTGTGTGTGCTCTTACAGATGTGCATGGTTCTGTAATTTCGTTTTAGTCTCTTATAATTCTTACTGGGAATGGTCATATACTATGTTTATATGTTTTAACTGTTTGTATTGTAAAAATGCTTTGTATATGAATGACACTTAAATAAAGTATAAACTAAACTATGGTGACAGTTATCGGGAATTTTCGGTAAACTATTAGTACAATATGTTCGAGAAGAGCCTTTATGTAATAATGGTGATTTAAGAAATGTTTGCCAAAGAGAAGTTGTCAAAGTAAACTTTGATAAGTACCCAAAGCGATACAAAATCCTAGTCCATAATACGATTATTCGTCACTATAAGTTCTGCAATGTCAATTGACCACAAATTCTTCAAAATCTTTAACTTTCAAGTAGTATGGACACAGTTTTTCGTCGCCTTTGGATGATTTGTTAATCATTACAATTCCCGTGACTGCATTCCATTCTTTCAAAACAAGAGTTAAGCAGAAACAAAAACTCGGAAAGTCCAACGCAAATATGCGAGACTATCCCTGCTCAAATTTTGTCTGCACCACGAATCAAAGGGCCAACTTATTTCTCACCCCGGGCGGGTACTGTTGCCCGCATAATCAGAGTATCTCTCAAAAAGCGGGCTACCAGCTCTAGACTGGTCCACATATCGACTATCAGAATAGCCTATTCTGATACTCGATAGTGAGACCAGTCTACACCCGACCCGAAAGCGGGCGAGAAATAAGTTGGCCCAAAACCTTTTTTCAAGTATGTCTAAGTTGAAGTCTCCTTAGCAGCGAAAGAAAGTTCTCATATGTAAATAGATCTATATTGATTGGTCACACCAATTCATATTCCGTCATTATCCGCTTTTAATTAAGATTAAAAAAGATATATATTCATTTTTGCAGAACCAGAGAAAGGGAATGGCTTTTTATAGCGCATATTCTCAACCATTTTTGTCCAAATGAAGTTCTAGGGGAACTACTTCAATTTCCGGTGATCTGTCAAGAATCTTTAGGGAAACTCTGGTCCATATAACCAAATGTTATAGGTGACCTCTGATTTGTCAATATTATTGAAATTCAAAATTGTTTGAATAATTTTCACTGATTATAATCTGTTGATGAAATACAATCGAAAAATTAAAGATTTTAAACTATTTTCCCGGTCCAATAGCTTTTTTAAACATCGGTATATTTTTTGAGGGGCCGATAAAAACAGCTTCGCGGTAAGGGTCATCTCAAAAATGGCAAAAAAGTCGTAGAGAAAAAGAACCTGCCATGCTAATTTTCATTTCATTTCGTGCGCAAATGAACGGGTCTCAATTTAAGACAAGTTTGATCACTTTCGCATACTCTTGGACTGAGCCATGACCGGAATGGTCGCCTACGGAAAATGAATTAGTTCCCCTAGACCTGAAGATAAGTTTTGTAGGATTCTTTGTCGACAAAACCGGCGAATTAATATGACATACCCGCTGTGTTATGGTTGTAGGGCCGATGACAGACCCGAAATATAATTGATTTTTCGACGGAGAAATGTGTATACATATCATAGGCGTAACTAGGACTTTGAAATCTTTACGCACTCAGAATGCGACAACCAAAGAATATATCGGATAAAGGCTATATGACAACTCTGACAAAAGAGGAATGCCCTCCACCCGCTTCCTTGTTATGAATTAAGCGTTGGTGAATAATCAAAACATCGTAACTACAGCTTGAATAAGCTGTAGTTTCGATGTCCACGATATTTTTCAACAGATCACTATTTCTTTTACACACTTGCGTAATTTGCGTAATGGGAGCTACGCCCTTGATATTACCCTTTATATGCATTTGAATGTTTATTTGGCACTAAGTAGTTTATGTTGTTGCAGTCAAGATATAATTTCATTGCATAAAAAAGAAAAACAGTGGGGTTTTGATGTCCTCGCCGAGGTAAACATTAATATTGTCACCGCCGGAAGTGACCAAACAAAATCGTACCGGTGTAGAATGACTACAGTGGAGTAGCCTGCTCATATGTGCTTTTTGACCTTTGTCTTAACCTCCTCCTAAGAAATATTCCTGGTTTGGCCCGAGAAGAATTGAATTTCGTTTTCATTTCATAATTGACAGGAATTAGTTAGATATTTACGGAATATTTTCTGTATTTGAATTCATTATGGTATTACTAAAAGCACATTTATACATATCATAGTCAGTTGGTCCATAATAAGCTCATAGATATATATCAACTAGCCTAAGTGTTCTTACATAATAATTTACTCATTTTCGTTGTTTAGCGGTTCGGGTGAAAAATACAGACAGTGGCTAAGTCGAATAGAAAATCCCGTGCCTAGGTATAGGCAGTTTTAGTGCGGTGAGCCGTGAAATCAACTTTTTACTGTTAGATTCTCGTGCCATTTGTTCGAAATAGAGAAAACAGGTAAAAATGACACATTCAGAAATTTAAAATTTACCTT
The DNA here is from genome assembly GCA_948146395.1 of Fragum whitleyi. Taxonomy (NCBI): domain Eukaryota; kingdom Metazoa; phylum Mollusca; class Bivalvia; order Cardiida; family Cardiidae; genus Fragum; species Fragum whitleyi. Next base: position 27,223,233 of record OX411548.1, on the reverse strand, counting down.
ATAGACCAACTCTGATGCATTTTTAATATACGTAAGGTTCGCTCAAACATGTACTTTCATAATTTCAGTAAAGGGATAAGGTTAAATTTTTATCATTTGCTTTTTAATTATACCCGATTTACCTATGGTAATCGACTCAGCGCCTACGTCAGAGCTCAGTTTTGAAAATACACCTATATATGGGAAATAGTCAATTGCTCTCGCTAGTGTCTATTTCCCATATACCACGACTTTCTTTTTCTATCCTATACGTAAATGGATCAACAAATATATTAACCGACGGAGATAATTATTATCTATTAGGTCCGAAGGCGTGATTACCCATTTCCTCATTGAAGAATAAATCTAAATTAGAATTAACCCTGCTATCTAGAGCACTGTAGGCACGAAAAATGATTCCGAATAGTAGACCCATATAGTGATAGCCTTTAGCATAGCGGAAATGTTTTATACGAAAAAAAGAAAACCCCAGTTAGGTAAATTATTGTTTATTATATATACTTAGCAAAAAAAGAAACTTTACATACTTGTTTGTCTGTTTTGAATGACTCACAGTGGCTTTAGGCCAACTTTATTAACATGTGTTAGTTGGACTAGCTACAGAGACTACACAGACGCAGTATTTTACGCGAATGAAGCGAGTCTGAGCTAATACGTCTGTAACTTCCGGTTTGGGTCACATACTCGTGTTGAGCTACCCAAAGTTCATTTCTTTCTTACTCAGTCACACTCTTCCTTAGCATCGGCACGAAAAAACAATATTTTTTTGTACATTTTTATTGAAACGGGTATGTAACAACAATCGAATAAAGACAGAAATCAGACTACATGTATACATAGAGCTTGAATGTCTGTTTATAACGCCACTCTTAAGTTTGGCTACTCGGGAGAGGCAATTCAGATTTTTACACCTCGGTTTAGAACTGCCGCGCCCGGTTAGGACAATCGGCTATGCGTCTGGTTTTCAATCATTGGGTCGTGGGTTCGACCATCTTTCATCCCATATTTGACAAAAAGCATCGTGGTAAGTGTTATTTCTCTCCCATACAATTGGCAAGTGATACGCCTAGGAGATAATGGCGACTGGTGCCTCAGATGAAAGCTCTAGCCGTACTGTGAGAAACGACAAGAAAATATGGATAGGTGCACCAGCCGTCGAATTTTAAATGTAAAACTATCAAAAGTGACCTTTAAACCCATATTAATTAACAAAAAAATCCGTTACAACCACATGAAGTGTCGGTCGAGATGAGAAGGCCACTTTTGTTGTCGTCATGTAGAGGCCCTGTTACCATTGCATATTTTTCAATTCATTTCATCAAAGGAAGGATAACTACAAGACAAGTATGCGTGTTTGGATCAGACGTTGGTCCATCATGATATTGGAACGACTTTAAGCACGAAAACGTCAAGGACTTATACTCAAAACATCACCGACAATCTTGAATTCATTTCTGTGATTTTTGAAATCGACCCCTTTGTCCTTTGACTTCAAATAAAATCCTCATTTTACAAACATCCGGTACTGACCCTTCCATAAACCGACGGATATTGCCTTCAAGTTTCATGTACAAGTAACATCTGTATTCTTTATGGTTTCATAGCGACACTACAGCCCTCAGTAAGTCATGTAATGTTTCTTTTTTCGCTGAGTATAGTATATTATATATATAATATATGACCTACGCCGCAAGAGTGAAATAACCCCGTTGGATGTTTTGATAGTACACTGTTATTAATACGCTGGTGAAATTACTATGCAAATGATCTGATAGCGTATAGCAACGGTGTACTGAAAAATTGACGTCATAATGGATGTGATGACGCCATTATACAAACGGCGTTTTATTTTACGCGGAAAAAATGATTGTAGGAATTCAGTCAATTTTTCTCAAAAAAAAAAAAAAAAAAAAAAAAAAAAAAATAGAACCATAAAACGATGACGTACTGTATATATAAAGAGAATTTAAAACTTGAGACTATAGAACTCCAAATTTATAAAACTCGTCATCTATAACAGATAAAACTCGACAGAGTCTCGTTCTTATCTATTTATAGATGACTCGTTAATGAGGTATTCTATGACCACTCAATCAAAATCCTCTAGATCAATATCCCCTTCAAAGAAACAGCCAGATTTCGGCTACTGAAACGCGGTCCCTGATTGTACAATAATTCTAAAATTCCTTCGCTTTCTTTTGGGGCGCCTGTGACAGATGACATGAAAAGAACATGGTTTGACAAGGTGAGTCAAGGGGCGTAACATGCTGAAATAAAGTAAACACGAGAAGTTCGATGGGTTTCGTCTTCGGCACAATGCACAGGGGCAGGGTGCCACAGGGTGAAACCTAAACCTGAAGTAACCTATCTGATAGGGGGCTACGTTACTGTATTTAGGGGTAACTGCATGTACGATCTGTGATTCTACTTTCTGGAAATTTCTTCTTCTTAATTGCATAATTGCCAGTCGAAAGATGGAACGTATCATTTGATCCCCCATGGCATCCATGCGGGCGGGCAGCGCCCACTTCTTTATACTCTGCCACCGTATATCCGATTGACTTGCATCTAAGTAGTTATGTTCCTCTCGTGATTACTGAGTGTAGCGCACAAGAACCACAACTCTACATATTTTTTATAACTATCTTACTTTGTTGTTTTCATACTTAGGGATCCAGCAGTGTAACGGGGTTAATCTAATTACTAGATCTATGTAAGATAATTTCTATATATCCCGAGCTCTTTCAGCCCCACCCCCTCTCTTTGTCCCTCTCTCTCCGAGCCCTTTAATTGAAATATCGATGTATATGCAATTGCGCTTTTGAGAAGAGGTTTCTACGCCAATGTATACGTTTAACATTCGCTTAACTGTACAGGTAGCTCACTAACATAGCTCTCCATTAGTAAACCACTGAGTCGGACTCCAGCTTAAGAAGCGCTCACCAATACCACTTGCCCACAGAAGCGTAAATAAATACATTCAATCAGTTCAATGTTATATATAGAGGATATTGAATGAGTGGTCATGGAATACCGAATTTATTAAACGGGTTATCTATAAACAGATAAAAACGAGGCTGCGCCGAGTTTTTATCTGTTTTAGATGACGAGTTTAATAAATTCTGTATTTCATGAGCACAAATTTTATATTCTATTTATAATTTGATCCGAATTTTCTCGTAAAATCGTCGAAATTCTTGAAATTCAACGATTCAATTTTCCGTGAAACGTATAATGCCGTTTAAAACTGACGTCACAATAGATACATTATGACGTCATTTTCGCAGTTACAAAATAGCGTCGCTTTTCGTTCTGAGCTCATTTGCATAGTTATTACACTAGTGTAATAACACCCGTGTAATATCAAAAATATTCAACGGGTTTATTTCATTCCCGCGGCGTAGGCCATATTATAAAAAAATACTTCGCCAACTCTTCCGAGCACAAATAAGAGGTCAGATATTCACGTTGATCGTCATTGCCTCTCGTATGCAAGGTCGTTCGTCTTTTGTACTGATGATGTCCATTGATAATTTCTTCGCTTTTCGTTCTGAGCTCATTTGCATAGTTATTACACTAGTGTAATAACACCCGTGTAATATCAAAAATATTCAACGGGTTTATTTCATTCCCGCGGCGCAGGCCATATTATAAAAAAATACTTCGCCAACTCTTCCGAGCACAAATAAGAGGTCAGATATTCACGTTGATCGTCATTGCCTCTCGTATGCAAGGTCGTTCGTCTTTTGTACTGATGATGTCCATTGATAATTTCTTATTTTCTGAAACCAGCTGAAACTTGCCAGAGGATTTGTATGTTAGTATATGGTCTAATGGAACTTTCACTTGTGTTGTAGTTTTATCATTCGGAACACCGCTCGGACTTTTCCGTAAACTGAAAAGTACCTCGGACGTGAGTGTAGAAATTTTTGGTCATTTTTTCGGTAATTCGGCTCCTGGTGGTAAACTGGTTAATACGCTTGAAGAATAGTATATTCCTTTAATGTTTCCCGAACGTATGTGGAGTTCAATTTGGCATGTTATAATTTGAAAACTAAACGCAGTAAAACACTGCGTTTTGTTTTCAAATTATAATATGCCCAATTCTAACCTTACGTTGATTTTATTTTTTGCAACATCATCCTTAGTTATGTTTGTGACGTCATATAAATCCGCGTGCGATATGACGGGCTTTCATAGCTGCGCCCTTATTATTCCCGAGGTCTATTCCGTAGAATCGCCGAGGGTTCCCGAGTGGTAGTTTTATATGAGAGGCACCTTTCCATGACTTGCTGTGTTTTTCACACTTGTACAACTGGAATAGAACATCTCTTGACTTAACAAACATAATTGGCTTGAAAATTATGTTCATTAGAAAAATAAGATTGTGAACTATTATATCTTCTATCCAATTAAAGGCTCAATTCCTTTGCGTGGGTATAACACTTTATGCAAAACATACATAACCTGAATGACCCGAATAGATAGGAGGATGACTTACCCAGAAAGTCGACTAAGGTCAGTCACCTCAAGATAGTAACTACACAAACAACTTTTGATTGTCGGACTAATAAAAACACAGACCTAGGTTGCAAAGCTGAAACAAGGTACAGGTTCGAAGCTTTTGTATATTAACTCGAGTGTGTTTTATTTTTATTTATTCATTTATATTATTATTTTTTATTTTATTTTTTTATTTTTTCAAAAAAAAGAAAAGGGAAAAAAAGAGGTTAAGTCATCACCTTTGTGTCGTTGGCGTGGGTGTTGTTTTAGGTGTTGAGGTGAAAAACGATTACCTTGGTCATATCTCTATTGCTATTCAAGATATCTTCATGAAACTTGACATGCGTGTACACTATCACAAGAGTTTTCCAAGCAATCAAGAGTTACAACTTTAACAGCATTTCTATAAAAGGTACATATACCCTTTATTCGACTTAGATTACTTTGCATTATCCAGCACCTGCAGCCGATCCTTGGCACTCGTAGACGTTGCTCTAGTTTATTATTATTATTATTATTATTATTATTATTATCATTATTATGCTTATGGGAGCTACTTCAGAACATTTCTTTTTTCATTTGTATTTAGTCTAGTAGCATATAAACTCAGAATATCCGTCACCGTAACGACATACATGTATATATGGACAACAAAACTTTCCCTTCTTACAGATTAAATGGAAGTTGCCCAGTCTCTGTCCGTTTTAGCCTTGGTGGTGGCGGTGTTGTTCTATGGTGGTATGTTCAAAACAACTATGCCATCAGTAGTTACCGACAAGCTGGAAACCAGTTATGATTACATCGTGGTAGGCGGGGGATCAGCCGGATCTGTAGTTGCTTCCCGGCTGTCAGAAGACCCGGATGTCAGCGTCCTCCTTCTAGAGGCAGGCGGTGATTACACTGAAAATAGCTCATATCACATTCCACTTTTGTTTTTTGACCTACAGAAGACTTCCTCTGACTGGGAATACTATACTGTGCCACAAAAACATGCAATGAAGGGGATGGTCGGTCAAAGAACATACTGGCCTCGAGGAAAAGTGCTTGGTGGGTCAAGTATTTTCAATTCAATGCAGTATACACGTGGTAACAAACATGATTTCGACGAGTGGGCAGCCGGTGGGTGTACCGGTTGGAGCTTTAAAGATATTCTACCATATTTTCTAAAATCCGAAGACATGACGATTGATAATCTGAAAGGCTCAAAGTACCATTCAACAGGTGGTAACTTAGCAGTAAGTACCGGGGGCGTGCTTGATATATCTGATCTATGGCTGAAAGCTGGACAAGAAATTGGTTATGACATTGTGGACTATAATGGAGAGATTCAACAAGGTTTTAGTCCAATGCAGCTGAATGTGAGAAAAGGTGTAAGAAGTAGCACTTCGCTAGAATTTCTCGGTAAAGCTGCTAAGGGACGCAAAAATCTGCACGTGAGTATAAGAAGTTTTGCCACAAAAATTTCCATTGAAAAGAAACGTGCAACTGGTGTATATTTTATAAAGAATAACAAAAAATATTTTGTGAAAGCCAACAAAGAAGTGATAGTGTCTGGCGGAGCAATAAACTCGCCACAATTATTAATGTTGTCTGGAATAGGACCAAGAAAACATCTTGGGGAATTAGATATACCAGTTGAGGCAGATCTACCAGTCGGTGAAAATCTGCAAGATCATACACTCCTACTCGCATACTCCAGTATAAAAGAAGATTTAGCCATAACGAATGCTAAGATTAACAGTTTAAAAGAGAACGTATTATATGAATTATTTGGTAAAGGAATCAAGTCTACAGCAGGTCTTGATGCAACAGCTTTCTTCTGTACATATCAAACTGATGACAAAGCCTGTGCAGCAGATATGCAATTTATGTTCCATGGCGTTCATCTTTATAACAACGTATTTGACTTTAAGCCTGAACTGGCAAAGGAGTACATGGGCACCCCCGATTCTCTCGGCTTCGTGACAGTGTTCAGTCACTTAGATCCACGTAGTATAGGCACGATTCGATTGAAAAGTTCGGATCCGTTTGATTACCCACTGATAGATCCCCAATATCTCACGGATCAGAGAGATGCTGATACTTATGTGAGACTCTTTAGAATTTGGGAAAAGTTCATAGAGTCGCCAACAATGCAGAAGATTGGAGCTAGTGTTGAAGACATGAAATTGTCTATCTGTTCCGAACACACGTTCCGTAGTGACGCTTATTGGGAATGTATTACCCGCCATGTTGCGTACACAACTTACCATCCGTCAGGTACGTGTAAAATGGGAAAATCAGACGACAAAACAGCCGTTGTTGATCCACAACTGAAGGTTCACGGGATCAGAGGTTTACGTGTGGTTGACGCATCGATCATGCCTAACGTTACGTCTGGGAATACTAATGCTCCTGTTATAATGATAGCTGAGAAAGCAGCGGACATGATTAGAGGAATAGATTCGGCTACCCAGTTCAAAAACCGAATCTAGGCAAGCAAATATTCAAATTAAGTCCAATACTTTTTATCACTAACTGCTCAGAAAATGAATGATTTCTAAAAGAAATACTTGTTAAATTTGAAATTATCATGGATAAAACTCATAACAGAAAGTGTTTTTCAAGATCTACCTAATGCCTTATGTTCAGTTGGGGTGTAAAAATATACATTTTTGAACGGGCCATTTCGTACAGAACAAGCAACTGCATGCCGGTTGGATAAAATTGGCGTATACGAGGGTTTTCCCAGGAATTCGTGAACTTTTGCCATAACTTTTATATAAAACGTCTGATGAAACTGAAAATTACAAGTAATGTGGATTAATCAATTTTCTTTATTTTTGTGTAATTACATAGGGCTTTGTACCATTCTCGCGAAGATATGATTTATAATGTAACACTAGTGAATGTGTGTCGGCGCACGCTATCAACGTCGTTTCATAATACATAAAACGACGTTTCCAAACTAAATCACTTCTTATCAAGGTGACGTCCTTACCGGCTCTATGGACTTGTTACGAAGAAAGAAGCTTTGTCAAAACACATCTCAAATCTTTGTTGATATAGACCTTTGTTATGCATTTAATAAAATATTTGATTTTAAAATCATTTTCTCAATCTTTTGCGTAGGTACGCAATATCGTATTTTTCTTTTAGCCAGAGAAGGAATGGATAAAGTAAATGTTATATTTTTTCATATCCTATCTTTATATTTTTAGACATTTCGTAAAAGGAACTTTTACTGTATTATACTAACAGGAAATAACAATTTGGTTTTGTTTTTAAAACCTTAGAATAACACTACTACCGCGTTCATTCATCGAGATAAACCCGCAATAGAAATCTGGGATTCCGTGGGGACCGCTTCCAAATCTCTCATGATGCCAAAAGTGCAGGCATATTTCTTTAAGGTCTCGATACCTAGCATGTACTGACGCGACTTACGATCAAGTCATATAAAACTATACACTGCTGATTTACTTAGTCTTAATTTTTGTCCTTCTAATCAGGCCTTCTGATTGACGTCGGTCGAAACGTCTTTTATTCCTTTTTTGACGCTGCTCTCATCGTTTCTCGACCTTTATTTCCTAATGCCCCTAATCAGTTTCAGTTATTTACCTCTTTTATCCGTTATAATTGAGTGTGTGCAACACCTACTTATAGTCTTTCCTCATTTTGAATTATCATATGGTTTGTATAGGTCTTATTTAGCGATTCAGACCATATTATGAACGATTTTGTGCGCCGAGCGTCGCTTTAACGTCGCCATTTTCACACCGTTCGACTTGCACTCGGACATAACAAAACTACTTAACTGCGCACTACGTGATGTCATTTGTATGAAAATACACATGTATGAACTCCGTAGCTGACTGCTTTCAACTATGTTAGTTTTATATCAAACTCCTCGTGAATATCGAAATAAATGAATATCAAATATCTACCATATAAGATTCGTAAGTAATAAATTTGTAGTGCGCCGACCACCCCTACCGAGCGTGTTTTATAAAGCTGTATTGCTGAACATAAGCATACTAAGACCGTAAAACCTTTACCAATCTGTTGCAAATTAACGTGTGTTGTTAATTCAAGAGTTTTATTTTAATCGGACGCTGCAGTTTTGAATAATCGAAAAAGTTCACGAATTTCTGGGACAACCCTCGTATTTTAACAAAAAAAGTCTAAAGTACTACCCAGGTACTACTACAACCATTGGTAAAAAACTCGGGCCCAAAACGTAGTTATGCAAGTGATTTATTTTGACTTATTTAATTAACACATATGTCATTTTAATTTTGTAAGCGTGTAGAGCTATGTAAGGTATGGGGTATTATCAGAACATAAATGGACAATAATAGTTCATATTTCTGTAAGATCGTTTGGCAATATACCAATTTCTATTTCACAAAAAGATAAATACATGTATATAGTTCTTTGACATAGATCATTGACTTAACAAATACTATAATCTGAAATAAATCTCAGAAAATATGTTACAACATTATGGTGTGATGTTGCACCATACCTTACATCTATTTTGAAAAACGGACCAAACCGGTTTGTCATGTATGTTTTCAAAATAAATGGAAATTGATTGTTTTCAAAAGAACTTTTTGAGACTAAGTTTTTTATCTAAGGTTGTAGCAGAACCTAGCAGGTACATTCGTCATCATTCTGTTCAAATTCAGGCCAATATTATCCCACCGCAATGGAGTTGGTGGTTTTGAACAAAATATCAATATTTCATAATGGTTTGGCGACACTGTTATGAGTAGGTGCCTCTAATGTTGTGCCATTGCTTGTGCTCATATACAGCTTCAATTTCATATATTGTTTAGCTGAACAAACGGCCTTTTTTTAAATATCAGCAGCATTAAAATTGGTTTAAAAACTCTAACGTGAATCTAACCCGATTTTCTCAACCAAGAATGATTTTTAGCTATCTTCCCACGTAAATTGTTTTCAAAATGTCGCTTCCTGTTTTCAGATGGAACCAATCTTTTTATTTCTTCTCCTTTTTCGAATATTTCTTTTTACGGAGTTTATAGACGGTGGGTTTTTTTTTGCATGTGAGATCACATAGGCCAATATACCATCTATATTTTATAATCTTAATACATGTACATGTAGTATAGTCGTTGTTCAAGAATAGGATGGTTGCATCTGCCCATAATTCTGGGAGAAGGACTTACATAATTAGAAATAATAGACTTGGGCTTGCACTGAAACAGTGTTTTCGTGCAAAGCAAACGTTTCAAGTACCACACTACTTTTTTTTATCTGCGGTTGAAACTGTTACCATGGTAAAACGCATAAACAATATCATCTGCCATTTCATTAACGGTAATTTGATGGTAATCGTAAAGCAATTAATTCGACTTGGTCTTCAAATGAAATACTTAGCACAGGAATACTCATCTTACTATTATTGGTCGCACTCTTTCAAGTTTACCATTCTCCTTTTTAATGCCTACTTCCTTGTGTTAGTATTAAATTTTGTTAATTAAGGCCAATACATGTATTTCAAATAGAAGTTTTCTTTCAGATTTGTTTTTAATTATTATTAGCTCAACATGTAAATCACAAATTGCTCATCGGAAAGCCTTTTCGATCACTGTCCAATGGCTGAAGTCTATGGGGAAGCGATTGCTACATAGATGCCACATGTTTTCCTAAGATTCGTTTTCCTCTCCATATAACATTAATTCTTTTCTACATCAAGAACATGCATCAAGTATCGTCATCCTCATGTTGTATTATAGGTAAAGGTAGTGTACAATCGGGAAACGGGTAGTGTAATCAGAACTAATTCAATCGGGATTTCTATGTAAGCTTCGTATCATTCTGAAACTCTTTGAATTGCTAGCGGAAGATAGGGTTCGTGTAAAGTTTAAGCGTGATCATTGAGCAAATTGAACAGTCACACAATGTGATAGAAATATCATTCTGATCTCCTGAAGAGGGTTGAAGACCTTATCTATAGCCATTGAACAATACGGAGAAGGCTGACCAGATGCTTTGCTGCGCCGCGCATTTGAAGTTGTTGGAAATGTCACGCACTGGCTCATTTCATCACGCGTTAATTTCCAAAGTCAGTTTGCCTAGAGGTAAACAGTTTATCAAAGTGAAGCTCTAGATAAACCCAAGCAGTAATACGACATCGGAACCCTATCTCGTACCATTAAAGTCTAAATATAGTGAAAAAGGGACAAAATGTTCAAAACCAACATCTTCATGACAGGTTGAAAAAAATTAGCCAATTTAGAACAGAATGTAGATGGAAGTACTCCAACATCTGTGTTTATCAACTCTGTATCTAAACAGCCAGCCTTGACCAATTTTGTAAACATAGATTTCGAAACGGTTTGGTCTGCCTCAAGAAAGATGTAAGGAATGGTGCAATATCACCTCATAACTGAAACTTATTCTTTTAGCTTTATTACAAATCTAAATATGTAGAAGTTGACGCGCCGTATAATACAGAAGTATATGCTTATCATTTTATGAATTTAAATGAAAGAAATATATTTGATCCGTCACGCGAAAAAGGAACCATCTTGGAACTCTGTAAAATAAAAACAGTATACATATAAGTGCATACTTTTTTTTTATTTAATACGCATATTATTGAGAAATTCTCTGAAATCCGACGTTGGTAAAATGCAATACAATCGATTCTGATGAGTTTTATCGACAAAGGATTCATTTTCAATAATTCTTTGACCAACTATGCTTACGTTTTAAATTTCTTTGATTTGAAAAGGGGATTTTGAAAACGGTCGCTTAACTAAAATTATCGCGAAATAGACGTGGTCGCTTGTACTGTTGATTTTTTAAAGGAACCTTTTAATGTTTTGTTTCTACCGGTTGGGCAGGGTTGTCTTATGTTGTCTTACTGCTTGTACTAACCGAGAGCTTAATTTTGTTACATAATATAAATAGACATACTGCTTTTTATTGAAAATGAAATGTCTTAGACTGATTTGGTTCAAAAAACGTTACAAGAACCTTTATGGCGAAATCATTTTGTCATGGTAGTGCATTTAAAGGGAATGTTCGGTATTTCATGGCCCTCAACAGCTATGGTTTGTGTCGAACCTACAACTACTTGAATTGACAATAAGTTGATAACTAGGCTCAAATACCACACTCTCGTGAAATCTACATTACCCGATACGCCTGGGTCAGCCATAGAGGCGCGAAAATTTAAAGTTGCAAAAATTACCCGAATTACACTGAAACGAACTTCTAAACGGCCATCTTGCATTTGCCACATTTAAACATATTTGTAGTCACTTAAGCATATTCACTTTTATTTTCATATGAAAGACCAATCAATTTGGCGTAATCTAAAAGAAGAATGGATTTGAGTTTTTGTCCTTGGTGTCCAAGGCAAACGGTCAAACACAAGAACTCTTCTTCACAAAAGTCACAAAAGTTGAACATCTTCGAAGAATTTTAAATTTTCGGTCTGAGAAATACTCGGAAATTAATCATTAAATTGACAGACTTCGATAGCTATTACGTGTCAGATACCTAATCACTGAAGAAAATTACATCGCGGTTCTTTTATTTCTCACACAAACATAAAATGTTATAATTACCCCACCCACCAATGTTAATTTTGAAATCAGGGGAACCCTTGAATTCCCGTCAAATTCGCTGCTTTCTTCACGTTTTTTAAGTCGATATTAACTAAAGATTCTCACTTAATGATTTTTTGATACAATTCGGCTACTTCCCCTGTTCGGTACCAAAGGAAATATTACCTTTATAACTAAAACCAAGTGGCCGTTTAGAAGTTCGTTTGAGTGTACAGTCAATATTGCTCGAGCGATTACGTCTATTAAGCGACCGTTTTCAAAATCCCCTATTTTAAATCAAAATATTTCAAAACGTAGGAATAGTTGGTCAAAGAATTATTGAAAATGAATTCTATGTTGTTAAAATTCACCAGAATCGAATGAGACGATTCTATTGCGTTTTAACAATGTAGGATAACTGAGAATTTCGCAATAATATGCATATTCAATGGAAAAAATGCACATATTTGTAAACAAAACGTGTATATAGCAGCTATTTTCTTTAACAACCGCTTTTGGGTGGTCCTGTGAGTGGTCGCTTAAAACCAATTTTACTGAACTTTGCTACGTTACAGAATATTTTCTCCAATTTGTCTTATCTTTATTAGTTTTACGATTGTTGCTTCCTCCGTCAACAACACTATGTCTCGTAAACGAAAATATTGGTTTCTTAATATTACAAGACAATGAGGATTGCGTAAATATCTGTTCCGGCACCTTGTAGGGATGATATTCATTAGGGAATCGATTGTGTTCTTGGGTTACCTAGGTAACAGATTAAATATATTCCGTGAAGCGGATTACCGGCAGGTGAGTTGAGGAAGTGGACAACTATAACTTGAACTAGTGGAACAATAAACATGCAGGATATTTACAGTATGGTGAGATTTTTTACTCATTCCTGATCTGATCAATGGTTTAGGCTTTCCAAAACATATTAATGGGATTAGACTGAAATTTTCAGGAATCCAAAATGGTTGGGTGGAAGGTGGGGCGATGTGAGGAGGTTCGAGTAAAGACTCTATATAAGACTTGAAAATAAGACATGATCAACAAAACTTTTAGTTAAATGTTTTAAAGTTGAAATAAAATAATTACAATGTATTTCAAAAAGGATGTGCTCTGTTGCCAATTGCATATATACAAACACCTCTTAAAATAAAAGTAAACGCAAGTTCAGTTCACATCAGGTTAACCCTTTGCTGTTTGATTCCTCCTTTTTACGTGCCTTTGATTTTATGATTGAGAAAACATTGTGAAAAAAGAAGAAATTGCTTCCGATAAGCAATTTCTTCTTTTTCCACACTATTTTCTACCCTACTGAATGGTTATTTTCCAATTAAATCCACTTTAAATTTTCGTCTGCAAAGCCTTTGAATTTGGACAGGTCCTAAACTTTGTAAAACAGGAAAGGGTTAAAATAAAAGTAAACGCACGTTCAGTTCACATCAGGTTAAACAAAAGATTTAGCACCCTGTAGCAAAATTTACGTGTTTTTTCTTTTGTTGTTGTTGTTGATGATGATTATTATTTTTGTCTCTGGCTATTTTAAAGGTACCGTAGTACATCCTATGATTAGAAATTTTGAAATTGGCTCGATGTTAGAAAACGTCGGAAAACGTCGTTAAATTTCGGTTTGTCCAAACATTTCCGTATTTTATAGTCATATAGCGCACAGCATGCAGTGTATATATACTCATGAGCAATGAAAAAGCACCACAGGAATTTTTCTCGTATATTTATTTACTGTATCAAAACTTCCGACATGAATATTAACAATCTAAAATAAAGTGGACCATTTACAACACAATAATGTTAGAGTAAGCTCAGAAACGGTCGAAGGTTTTGGAATTTATGACCTAAAATAAGTTAAAAATCATTAATCTTATATCTGCAAAGTTGGTTTGCAAACACTTTCTGTCGTTAGATTTTTGGTAACATAACCTCTTACTCAGTACAAAATGCTTGCTATCATTTTGTGGAACGGTTGCTATGGACTAGACAGTTGACTCGTGCATAGGCAAACGCTAATTCATTTCTATGACTATACCGTACCGTCGGCGTAGCTGATGGTTCCACACATGTCGTTTGGTGTTCAAATCATTCGAAAACACGAGTACCAAAAGGTTAGTTACGGTTCTTTTAAGTTTAATGAAAAAAATGGATACTGTGCTTAGTGAATGCTATATTATACTTAAGTTGTGATCACTTTACTGCTTTTTGCTTAGAACAAATGAAAACTAATGCTGATTTTTCATTCTCTAAGAAACAATACTATTAATTGTACAATTTAAAACTTGTTCCGAAAATCCTTTTAAATGAGCAAGCCAAAAGGGCCTTTTAATGACCACCAAACAAACAGCGTCTTATGGTTGATGTTAAGACATGCAATGACTACATGTTCCGTTATAGGTTGAATGACGATAAAAAAGGAGTCGATTGAAATGTTATAATTTAGGACAGTTTTCGCAAGATTTTAGGGAGGTAGGTTTTCATTGCGCTTGAGTATATGTACCGAAAATAGTCGACAGTAGTTTCACTGTATATTTAAATTGTAGGACCAATTAGAGAGACTGTTGGACTCGTGTGGAGATAAGGTGGTAGCTATAGACTTCTGGGCTACATGGTGTGGACCATGTAAAATCATTGGACCGGTCTTTGAGGTTTGTGGCTATTATAAACAGTAGAAACAACCAAATATCCCATTTCTAACAGAGAAAAAATAAATCTAAAAGAATATCTAACGGTCTTTCAAACGCAGAGAAACTTGTAAAGCGGACCACAAAAAAAGCGGTCGCTTATGAGGATGAAAATGCTTTATCATGTTAATTTCACTGCTAAAATTTGCAAAACTTAGGAGCCACGGGTGAAAATAGAGCTCTTCTGTTGTTCATAAAATCAAATATTAAATGATTTTACTCGTAAATCAAACGATTGTTCGATATCTTTAATGCTAAAAACAGACAAGCCATGAAAAATTTGGGCCAAATTTACTGAAAGCGCATTATTTTGTATGTGATTGCTAAGCATATTTTCATCGTGACGTCATTAAATTTGCTTATAATTTGACCTACGTCGCGGGAATGAAATAACCTCGTTGAATATTTTTGATAATAAGCGGGTGTTATTACACTAGTGGAATAACTATGCAAATGAGCTCAGAACGAATAGCAACGCTATATTGTAACCGCGAAAATGACGTCATAATGTATTTATTGTGACGTCAGTTTTAAACGGCGTTATAAGTTCCGCGGAAAAACGAAATGATGAATTTCAATAATTTTTACAGTTTTTTTTGCAAAATTTGGGGTCATATTATAAATAGAATATAAAATTTGTGCTCATAAAATACAGAATTTATTAAACTCGTCATCTAAAACAGATAAAAACTCGGCGTACTAAGCCTCGTTTTTGTCTGTTTATAGATGACTCGTTTAATAATTTAGGTATTCCATGACCACTCATTCAATATCCTCTATATTTGTTGGGCTCCGCTCAGATAACGTTAAAAAGGATGAAATGAACGAAAGCAGAGTACAACTTTTGATGATTTTACTGGTAAGAAATTATATTGTTATTTCTCGATAAACCACCGAAAAGTATTAAAATGTTTACTTGCAGAGACTAGCAAAAGATCCCAAACTTACAAAGAATATTGAGTTTGTGAAAGTCGACGTTGATGAAGCGGGGGTAGGTAATAGACTAAATTAAGGTAGTGGACCCGTAATAGTTCCACAACATATCAGAACTCATAACCTTCCACAATGTTAACCAAGGTTTTCGAATGAAAATCATTAGGAAACCTCGGTTAATGTTGTTTAAGTTCATTACTGCCAAAATGTTGCGGATCTATTACGGGTCCACAACCTTAACCATTTCTCCATTATTCTTAATTCAAACACGTCCAAATTTAAAGTTGTTACAAACGACTAAGAAAAGTGGTCGTGAATTCAAAATTAAACTTATCTTAGAATTTGGACATGGGAGAATTATATCAAACAATATTTCCCCTTTTCCTACGTTTCTTGAATTTTATTTTAAACATTTTGATAAAAGGGATGTAAAATTTCGAAACTGTACAAAGGTTAATGCAATGAAAGAATTGATATTATTTAAATTTTTCTTTATTTTTTAATATTTTAATTCTACTGGTGTTCACCAAGATTCGTGCATTCTGATTGGCTGAAAAATTGATTTCATTACATTTTTTATTATGCAGGTTTTTTTTGTTAGTTTCCACGGAATGTAGTCCCATAAACAATCTATGTATTTCACTGTAAATCTTTACATTTTGCTTCGAGAAATTAAATAATAAGATATGAGGAGACTTTACTTGGTTGTTTGTTTCATACCTCCATGAAATCAACAAAGACTCTCTTTATCTCCCAATTTCACGAATCCCTGTTCACCTGATGGATCAAAATTAATTTTCACTTAAGAGATGAAGAGTAATTATTGATTCCATTGAGGTATGAAACTAAAACCCTTATCACACTGTAGGAATACGCGAAGCGGATTCATATATGAGTGTGATTAGGTTTTTAGTTTCATGCCTCCATGAAACCAATAAACAATCTCATAATTTTATATCTCGAAACAAAAATCGTTAAGATTTGTTCGCAATAATATAGATTTTAAGCTCAGCTGAGCACAAAGTGCTCAAGGGGAGCTATTGTGATCACTCATCGTCCGTCGTCCGTCTGTCAACAATTTCTTTGAACATCTTCTCCTCCTAAACCACTGGGCTAATAAAGCTGAAACTATGCATGGATGTTCCTTGTGTAGAGCTCTTCAAAAGTTGTATAAAGAATCTAATTTTACCAAAAATCCTGGTTGCCATGGTTACATAAAGGTCCAAAATGGCCGAAAATCCAAGAAAAAGTTCTTTTCCTCCTAAACCACTAGGCCAATAAAGCCGAAACTTGGCAGGGATATTGGGCGAAGCTCTTCTAAAGTTGTTAAAGAATTTAATTTCACTAAAAACTCTGATTTCCATGGTAACGGAAAGTCTGAACAGACGCACCACAAGCGACTACCAACGCTCGACTGTTTATTATTTTTTAGGCAAATGAAAATACATGTATATGAACTTGGTACCTACAGAAAGACCTTATACCAAGCATTGATCATGTGAAATATGAAATCTCTTTGACTTATCATTCAAAGGTTATGAGCAAGGTTAATTTTTTTTAAAGAAATTTGACCTTGAAAAATGACCTCGACATTGACTGATGACCTTAAACTTGGTACCTACAGAAAGGTCTTGTCCCAAGCAATAATCATGTGAAATATGAAGGCTCAATGACTTACCATTCAAAAGATATAATCAAGGTTATTTTTTTTTAAAAGAAACCATAAGGCCAATCAATTTTAAACTTAGCAAGGATAGTCTTAACGTGTAGGTCTACTAAAGTTGTTAAAAGAATTTGCCATGGTAAGAGAAAAGTTGAAAATTTACGAAAATAAAACAAAAATGAAATTGCAATAGGACAAAATTAAACCACCCTAAATGTACATCAAACAAACTCTGGTAATCATAACATGGTTGACAAGTTATGAGAGGACTTACTCAGGTGAGCGATATAGGACCATCATGGTCCTCTTGTTTAATAGGACTACTTATCGCGGAAGCTTACATAAAAGCTGCGTATTCAAAATTGCTTGCATTAGGTAATGAAACCATTTTTTAAGCCAATCAGAATGCACGAGCATAGATGGACTCAAGTTAATTTGAATCATTTCAGGATATAGCGGAATGGGTCGGGATAGAATGTATGCCTACCTTTGTGTTTTACAGAAACGGAGAAAAGGTAACTACTATATACCCCACCTGTCACGAGAAAAGGGACCTACTCAGAATGATTAAAAGCATCGAGCGTGATGATGTAGTGCCAAACCGACCAGCCATGCGTTCAGGATGACAAAACGGAGCGAACTGTTTCTCAATTGTACAAGTTGCACGATCACTCGCGGGCATATCGGAGTAAAATTGGTAAACAGTTTGCATCGTTTTGTCATCCTAAACGATGGGCACGCAGAGCATCTTCCAAAACTTTCCACGTTGAAAGATTTACTTTATATATTATCGCGGACAATGCTATCTTACTCTATATCTTAACTGATCATTGTCTAACCACTAATTGCTCTTTTTGAAACAATTGTTTAACGGAGTATTCCCATTAGATATGGATAGTTTTCACGTAACAACTCCAGATAATACAGGAACATAGGCCTGTGGTAACCATATGGAGCTGGGACAAGTACCTGGGTATAGGGTAGGGTAAAGTTCACACACGTACCTTTAGGGATCAACTTCAGAAAAAGAACTGAAGACTGTTAAAAACAGTCTTCAATTCTTTTCTGAAGTTAATTTCCAGATGGTCCTACGGACTTACATCAGATAGTTTTGTGAGTCCTGGCTATTTAATCACAGACTCGCAACACCGTCCTCTCTTGAAAGCCATTTTGCGATTTGTACATGTTCTAACCCATTAACAGAAATTCTGGATCCGACTTTGTATTTAGTTGATTGAATTAATATATGGACAAAAATCATTGGGTACTCGAGTACCCGTTGGTAACGAGATCTCGGATACCCGTGTCCAAATTTCTTCTCGTCCCAGCTTTATAAGCATATACAATGTAAATCGAATGCTCGAATTCTCAACCAATAACGGATTTCGCAGATTAATTAATGTGAGGAGTCTACATATTCATAATCAGATAATCTCAAATAATAATAACATTAATAACAAAGAAATCATAATTAAAAAATAATCCTTCGTGTTAAATCATTTTCATTCTATTCGATGACGAAAGCCAGATCTTAGGAAAAGATTAGACATAGTTTGCATTTATTTATGGCATTTAATTTTTGTCCTACTGTCATGAAATCAACCTTTATTTTGCCAGAAATAATCTTTTGAAAAAAAAAAAAGAGTTAAAGAGTACCTGCAAGGCGGCCTGCCTGGGCTAAAATACGTCATATTCTTTTCGTACTTTTTACTCTCACTTTCACTTGAACATTCCGTAATTTAAATCACGCAGGCTTCTCTGTGTTTTATAGTTATCCATTTATGTAGCGGTTTGTATTAATTTCAATTTGGTGACACATTTTTGTTTATACTTTTCAGATTGACGAGATGGCTGGAGCAAATACACAAGCACTAGAAGCAATGGTTCTGAAATATGCTAAATATTAGTGAAATAAACAAGTTGGTTATGAATATGCTTCAATACAAGTGGCACATTTCACACGTTTAAAATTGACAGACGCAGTTCAATGCAATAGCTTGTAATATTGTACATACATATATGAGAAGTCATCGCTACTGGTCAGCGACTTTTTGATATGCCCTATAACCCTCAAAATCGAGTAGCCCAATTGAAAGAACCGTAAACGTTATGAAATGTATGAAATGACGTCATAACATTTTGTTAACCATTGACGTTTTCGCGACATTTTGATGGATACCAATAGAAAGTATAAAATATACAATGTAAAATTTGTTGAGAAATTCACTGCTCCGGTATCCCGATATTGTGTAAAATGACTTTCCGACTCAGAAACCGAAACAACTTTTAAGACACAGCTTGTTTTCACATTTTTAAGTCGCCATTTGTCAAAATGGCAGACTTATTGCGATCAGCTGAAAGGGTGTATATGGTGGTAGTGTACAGGGTGTCTGTATACTGGTTTAAGCAAAGAACTACTTTTTTCTGGAATTTACTCTATCTCTTTGCACCGGACCCAATGACACCAAAAAGTAGTGCAGACAGTATAAAAAAGCAGCTTTTTTGTTTGTTTAATGTAATACTTTGACTTATATTTTTCCTTTTGAAGATAAACACAATCTTATGAAAACTTCATAATGGATATCTTGATGACAAAAGTAAATTTGAGTTGCAAAATTAGTACGCCGCGGATTCTACAAATTTTATTGTCAGGAAAATCATCGATCTTTGTATTGCACGTTTAATCACTAGGTCAGTAGACAAATTGCTTTGGCTTGTCCGTCTGTATTTATTTATTCATCAATCAACGTTGAATTTAACGGAAAACTTCCATCCACATCATTGATTTAGCCTTTCAAAAACATCGTTCTAGCGATTCTCAAGCCGTAGCCGAAGGCCGCCATATTTGAAAGATTGACGCCCCAAATTTATATAGGTAAACAAAAACGGTACCGCTTTGTATTTCACTTCCACACAAATATTCGTTCAATGTATTTGATGAATTAATTAGTGCGTGGGCAATTTATATAAGAAAAATCTTATAGTGCTTGAGCCGAGGGCTTCCATTGTATTGACCTAATTTTATTTTGTAACCGCTTTTATGATATTTCGATTTTGGTAATCCAGTACTCATCTTTTAAATTCTACACGATAGCGGCTTACATTGAACCGGACAAGTAAAGATATTGATAAGAATTCAAGAGTGCTTTTTGCAAACGGAATTAAATTCTGAACATCGATGTCAAATCAGTCAGCTAGGTTTTACTTTCGTTTTGAACTGAAGTGATAAGCTCGTTTTTTTTTGTTTTTTTTTTTTTTTTTTTTAAAAATGCGATTATTCAGAGGTTGGGTTTTTTGTAGTGTTTATACTTTGCATATCTTTCCAATTGCTTGGACCACTAACCGCTTATATTAATATGAATTGTCTTGATCATTGAAATTTGAAACAAAAACCAGATCTACATGCGCTAATGAACATTATCAGGAATTTGAACCAGGTTTTTGTTTTAACTTGATATTCTCTATGAATAACATTTGACAATTGATACATCTTGAACTGGAAATTGACTTTGGATTTTGATTCTCAGGAGTTTGAAATTGAAATTGAAAAAATGTTGTTGTTTGGGAAAGGGTTAATATAATATATTGTGTCATCTGAAAACTCTTTTCAAATTGTATCACCCCAAAATTTCGCCGTTTGGTTAATTGTTGATAATCATAAACCTAAGTGCAATAAAACACTGGATGCTCAGAGAGGATGTGGTAATAGTGGTGGGAAATCAATGTGTAGGTGTTGTATCCATTACAATATGACATACTGTTAAAAGTGCTGTAAAACTACATTCGATCAGTCAGATTCTGCTTAGAATCTGCCAAACAGAACCCTTGAATTGATAGAAAAGGCTTAGCATCTGAAATTGAACAGCAACCTGAACATAAGGATTCAGCTGTTTTTAGATCAGTAAGTGCTTGGGGGTGAGCTATTGTGATCACTAATAATCTGTTTGCCTGTAAACAATACTGTCGGGTTATTCTTGTCTCAAAATCTGAGTTATTGATCACAAATAACCAAAGTTCCAAAATATCATGGTATCATCCTCATGGCGACTTTCAGGACCTTCAGTCCTTTGATTTGCATTTACTTTTAACTTTCCAACTCATTTGCATGAAAGACATTCAAGTTGAATGATGTCCTGCCATCCGAATTTGGTTACGCCATTTAATTTAATTTTCAGCAAAGAAGGTTTGTGCCTTCCATGTGGCTTCAACATTATCATCCTTGGGTGCATCAATAGCAACTTATGTAGAGTAGAAGTACGATTTACAAATTTTCCGTAAACATCGACTCTAATAAACAGATTAAGTCTGACAGTCTGGATAAATTTGTGCATCCCAGAATATCCGTTTTCTCACCGTATTTTTGAAGTTTAAAACAATGCAAGCACGAATGTGGTAACACCAAAGTTATAACTATATCCTATCGGCAATACAAATATACTGAACAACAAAAATTACGCATCAACAAAATTTTAAAAGGGTCAGGTAATCTAATAAAGGCACGAGATTGACTGGGTCAACCCTTTCATATTCTTGTGAAATCAATGGTTTCCACAAATCGACGAATCTTGAGAGGATTCATCTTAAATATTGTAAGAAATTGCTTAATGTTAAAAGTTCCACTGCTAATGCAGCTGTCTATCATGAACTGGGTAGATATCCCTTGTACATTAACAAACATTCTAGAATTATAGAATACTGGGGGAAAATCATATCCTCAAACAACATTTTAATAACAAGAGGGCCATAGTGGCCCTGAATCGCTCACCTGAATGAACTGTCAAAAATTATCTAAAGTAGGTTTAGAAAGGATGAAGAATTCTGACCAAATTTCAGGTTGATTGGGCAAGAAATAATGCCTGTACACTGCTTACAAGGTTTTTCTAAGATTTGATATCATGACCTATTTTTTGACTGCATTTGTTCCAATTTCAAACTTGTCCGAGATTTCATCAAGATGATCATTCTGACCAATTTTCAGGTTGATGAGGCAAAAAATATGGCTTCTAGAGTGTCTACAAGTTTTTTCTGATATTTGACCCTGTGACCTCATTTTTGACCCCACTTGACCCAATTTCGAACTTGTCCAGGATTTCATCAAGACAATCATTCTGACCAAATTTTAGGTTGATTGGGCAATAAATATGGCTTGTAGAGTGTCTACAAGGTTTTTCTAAGATTTGACCCTGTGACCTCATTTTTGACCCCAATTGACCCGATTCCAAACTTGTCTGAAATTTCATCAAGACAACCATTCTGACCAAATTTCAGGTTGATTGGGCAATAAATATGGCTTCCAGAGTGTCTACAAGGTTTTTCTAAGATTTGACCCCGTGACTTCATTTTTGACCCTACTTGACCCAATTTCGAACTCGTCTGAGATTTCATGAAGATAATCATTCTGACCAAATTTCAGGTTGATTGGGCAATAAATATGGCTTCCAGAGTGTCTACATGGTTTTTCTAATATTTGACCCCATGACCTCATTTTTGACCCCACTTGGCCCAATTTCGAACTTGTCCGAGATTTTATCAAGATAATCATTCTGACCAAATTTTAGATTCATTGGGCAATAAATATGGCTTCTAGAGTGTCTAAAAGTGTCTTCTTAGATTTGACCCTGTGACCTCATTTTTGACCCCACTTGACCCAATTTCGAACTTGTCCGAGATTTTATCAAGACAATCATTCTGACCAAATTTCAGGTTGATTGGACGAAAAATATGGCTTCTAGAGTGTTTACAAGTTTTTTCTAATATTTGACCCTGTGACCCCATTTCTGACCCCACTTGACCCAATTTCAAACTTGTCCGAGATGTTATCAAGACAATCATTCTTATCAAATTCCAGGTTGATTGGGCAATAAATATGGTCTCTAGAGTGTCTACAAGATTTTTCTAATATTTGACCCCGTGACCCCACTTTTGACCCCACTTGACCCAATTTCGAACTTGTCCGAGATTTCATCAAGACAATCATTCTGACCAAATTTCAGGTTAATTGGGCAATAAATATGGCTTCTAGAGTGTCTACAAGGTTTTTCTAAGATTTGACCCTGTGACCTCATTTTTTATCCCAATTGACCCGATTCCAAACTTGTCTGAAATTTCATCAAGACAATCATTCTGACCAAATTTCAGGTTGATTGGGCAATAAATATGGCTTCCAGAGTGTCTACAAGGTTTTTCTAAGATTTGACCCCGTGACCCCATTTTTGACCCTACGTGACCCAATTTCGAACTTGTTTGAGATTTCATGAAGATAATCATTCTGACCAAATTTCAGGTTGATTGGGCAATAAATATGGCTTCCAGAGTGTCTACAAGGTTTTTCTAAGATTTGACCCCGTGACCTCATTGTTGACCCCACTTGACCCAATTTCAAACTTGTCCGAGATTTTATCAAGACAATCATTCTGACCAAATTCCAGGTTGATTGGTCAATAAATATGACCTCTAGAGTGTCTACAAGGTTTTTCTAAAATTTGACCCCGTGACCCCATTTTTGACCCCACTTGACCCAATTTCGAACTTATTTGAGATTTCATGAAGATAATCATTCTGACCAAATTTCAGGTTGATTGGGCAATAAATATGGCTTCCTGAGTGTCTACAAGGTTTTTCTAAGATTTGACCTCGTGACTTCATTTTTGACCCCACTTGACCCAATTTCAAACTTGTCCGAGATTTTATCAAGACAATCATTCTGACCAAATTCCAGGTTGATTGGTCAATAAATATGGCCTCTAGAGTGTCTACAAGGTTTTTCTAAAATTTGACCCCGTGACCCCATTTTTGACCCCACTTGACCCAATTTTGAACTTGTCCGAGATTTCATCAAGACAATTATTCTGAACAAATTTCAGGTTATTCGGGCAAAAAAATGTGGCCTCTAGAGTGTCTACAAGGTTTTTTCTAAAATTTGACCCCGTGACCCCATTTTTGACCCCACTTGACCCAATTTCGAACTTGTCCGAGATTTCATCAAGACAATCATTCTGACCAAATTTCAGGTTGATCGGGCAAAAAATGTGGCCTCTAGAGTGTCTACAAAGTAAATGTTGACGGCGCACGACGGACGACGGACGACTGACGACGGACATCACTAGACCACAAAAGCTCACCTTGAGCACTTCGTGCTCAGGTGAGCTAAAAACATCTTATGATGCTTTACTTGCCTGCAGTGGTAAAGACAAAAATTGGTGTACTAGTGTCAAAAAACTATTAAACGATCATGGTTTTAGTTACGTGTGGAATGACCCATTAAGCGTTAATCATAATAACTTCCACAAAATCTTTAAACAACAGTTGCTAGATGAATTCAGACAAACTTTATACAACGGTTTAAATAGCAGTCCTGTGTTATGTACGTACAGAAATTTAAAAGTTGATTATAATATATCTTTCTATCTAAATGCCCTCCCTCGTAAGTGGAGATTGTACTTATCCAAATTTAGATTGTCGTCTCACACCCTGCGGATAGAAACTGGTAGACATGGTCATAATAGGGTTGAAAGAAATCAGCGTTTGTGCTTAGCATGCGACTTGAATGAAATAGAGGACGAATTTCACTTTTTGCTAGAATGTCCTTTTTTCGCTGACATAAGAAAAACTTATTTGAAGAAACATTTCTATTCTCATCCCAATATGTTGAAATTTGTTAATTTGGTTAATTCAAATGATAAAAATACTCTTTTGAATCTTTGTAAATTTTTACAGGAAGGTTTTTTGCATAGAACTGACACAGAATTTTGCGATATTCTGTTATTTTATCTCTTTTTCAGCTACTCTTCTAGACATTCATGAAAATTATTGTAATCTGTTCGTATATATGTCATGTGTTATATTAGGTAAAACGTTTATATATGACAAGAAACTGTAAAGTTTACGTC
Source organism: Fragum whitleyi (assembly GCA_948146395.1). Taxonomy (NCBI): domain Eukaryota; kingdom Metazoa; phylum Mollusca; class Bivalvia; order Cardiida; family Cardiidae; genus Fragum; species Fragum whitleyi. The sequence goes on along the minus strand of OX411548.1, from coordinate 27,197,981 downwards.
AAATAAACTATCTATCTATCTATCATAATAACGACTTGCTTTCAGGTAAATTACCCCACTGGAAGTGCTAATGAAGGGTTTGATATTCGTCTTAGATACCTCAAACGTGTGGTTCACTGTCATCACTAGTCCACGGAAAACGTAAAAACAGTGACCTAGAAACTAAGAATATTCCAAACATAACACATTTCAATACAGCTTCCTCATCCTGTCAGCCTCAGGAGTAAAGCATCGAAACATGTTTATCATATTCCAGACCCTCTACTCAAGTGAGTATGAGTTCAGGAATACACTTTCCCATAATTGTTTACTTAGTCGCCGGCCGATATAAAATAGTGACATATCAATAAATCAATCCATTTCAAGGCAGAATTAAAGGTCAATGAAAGGTGATGCGTTATTTTTGTTGTCAAGTATATTTCTTCTTTAATAAGAGGCCAAAGAGGGTCTTTATCGCTCCAATAGCTTGAATATCTCAAGATTTGGAAGAGAGATATTGAAAATAGAAGGTAATAAAAGTCACCAGCATTCAGAAGGAATTCTGACTTTTTCCATATTGAAACTGAGCTATCGGAAGTGAACTCGCATAACTAATATGTAAAAGTAATATTAATTGTAAGAAAACTATTAAGATATCAATTTAAAACAAAAGGACCAGAATTCACCTGAATTTTATAGATCCAGTGGATCTCATCCAAGTAACTTTCTGACAAAGTTTCATCTACAATTTGCCTAATTGATGAAGAGAACATGTAATTCCAAGAATTTAAATTGATGATAGACCCTGCCCTCCCATTCTTAACTGAGGAGACTCAAAATAAGCACTGCCAGTCCCATATTTATGGGCCAATCAAAATTTTGCAAAACATTTTTAACAAGGAACATTCTGGTAACGTTTCATTGAAATCAGCCCAGTGGTTCAGAAGATATTATTGAAAGCCTTCGGGCTCAAAAAAAGCCTGCCTTGCCACACCCATTTTATGGGCCGTAAAAATTTCGCATACAATTTTAGAGAAGGGTCCCCCAACACACATTCTGGTAAAATTTGAGTGAAATTAGTTCTGTGGTTCAGGAGTACATGTCATTCAAAGATTTCGGGCTCAAAATGAGCCCAGCCCCACCACGCCCATATTTGGGGGACAATCCAAATTTCGCATACAATTTTAGAGAAGGGTCACCCAACACACATTCTGGTAAAGTTTAATTGAAGTCAGCCGAATGATTCAGGAGGAGATGTCATTTAAAGATTTCAGCCTCAAAATAAGCCCTGCCCTGCCACGCCCATATTTTGGGGTCGATCCAAAATTCTTAAACATCTTTAGGAGAGGGTCACCCAAGGAACATTCTGGTAAAGTTTCATTGAAATCAGCCCAATGGTTCAGGAGATGTCATTCAAAGATTTATGGCTCAAAATAAGCCGTGCCCTGCCACGCCCATATTTGGGGGACAATTCAAATTTCTTGAACAACTTTAGGAGAGGGTCACCCAAGGAATATTCTGATAAAGTTTCATTGAAATCTGCCCAGTGGTTCAGGAGGAGATGTCATTCAAAGATTTTGGAATCAAAATAAGCCCCACCCTGCCACGCCCATATTTGGGGGTCAATCCAAATTTCTTGAACAACTTTAGGAGAGGGTCACCCAAGAATTTTTCTGGTTAATTTTCATTGAAATCGGACCAATGGTTCAAAAGGAGATGTTGTTCCAAGATTTTGGACTCAAAATATGTCCCGCCCTGCAATGCCCTTAATTTGGGATCAATCCATATTTCTTGAACAATTTTAGAAAAGGGTCACCCAAGAAACATTCTGGTAAAGTTTCATTTAAATCCACCAATAGATTTAGGAGGAGAAGATGTTTAAAAAAAAAGTGGGCGCACAACAGAAACTCTGTCATGACAATAGCGCGCTGGCCTTGCGCCAGTGGAGCTAAAAATGGGAATAAACCCTGAAATCTGTTTGAAAAAGAAATGAGACTGGGCTGTACTGACATTTTTTACTAAACCAACATCATCAGTTGCAACCTCGGTGTATACGACTAAAAAGTTTCTAAAGGTGTATCCCACTTAAGATAATGTACCGTTGAACCGTTTAGGGAATAGGGATGCAACCTGACCCCTTCCCTGAAAACCAAGAGATTGTGTGTATAATCCCTGCTTATCTATCGGATACCCAACCAAACAAAACCTGAATTTAAAGGTGTTTGGCGTCTCTTTTGACATTTCAGTTGAAGAGCACCTAACCATGGGTTCTTGCCATCAATCACAGCAGCATAACCCAAATATCATGTCAGATTTGTCCCTCATCCAAAAGGCAACTATTTAACCAATGATGATAGGCCAGTGAACATATAAATTGCCTGAAAAGAGTTGCACGGGAAGAGGATCGACATGCAAGGCCATGATTCGCAGTCCAACGTGCCACCTAATTCTGCACAACTGTTGTCTGTGCTCGCTTTCATGCGGCTTAAGATCTTGGAATTTTCAATAATCAAATATTAGTATAGAAGATGTTGTCCAGAGGGGGTATTTGGCTTTTCAAATTTAAATGTTACATTGTTTTAAACCTATTTATTTTACATCGATTGGGAAACAAGTTCTTACAACTTAGACTAATTCCTCTCGATTCTTCTTTCTGGAAAATTCTCAAGCACTCGCGCCGAATGTGTGCGCCAATGAAAGAACAAAGTTCGATAGCCACTCCCGGGAATCGAACCCAGGACAATGTTTCATTGCTCCTTACTTAAACCCAAAATTGTTGGTACTCATTTGAAAAGTCTCGAGACAATTCAAATGAGTACTCAAAGCATAGGGTTTATTTGTGAAATAAAGATATTAGACTGGCTTTACCCTCTTATCTGGACCAGACATGCTTTCCATTCAGTTTCAACCTTTGACCAGCACCCCTGTATCTGGAATCTGCTTATCATACGAGTCAGATGATAATCTGCTGTGCTAGATCGGTCCTGGAAAGAGCTACGAGTCCAAAAATACACTATTTTCATTTGATGGGGGTGGGATGGATTAATTGCTGGATCGCCGACATCGCCCCATTGTCTTCCTTTACTACACATCCCATCAGATATTGAGGTAGTGGACCCGTAATAGTTCTGCAACATTTTGGTAGTCATGAACTGTAACAGTGTTAACCAAGGTTTCCTATTGATTTCGGGTCCACTACCTTAAAACGTCATTCATTTGCCAAGTCAGTGTATGGTCACGGTGATAAAGAAAACAAGCGAAATTCCGAAGGTCTTGTATTTCACAACAGAGTTTCCTTGACCCCGATAACGTCACATGAAAGATATTGGCAAATGTCCACAAGAAAATTTGAACTTGATATGCTGTTTTTCGAGATTTTTTATAAAAGATTTACGGCCTTGTTTCAAAGAGAATTGATAAAGACATATTTGATATAACTGAACAAAATTGGTAGAAGCTATCTCAGAGATATAAAACATCAACAAAATAGGGTCCAAAGGTATCAATCAGTGGGATCTTAGAGGTCCCTGCTTTAGATATTGGCTATTTCTTTAAGGTTATAATCTTGCATTTTGTTGATCCAGAGCTATTTCCTTGTTGAATGTAAAGAAATCGATAAAATTTTATTAATATTTGGGGCTTATCTTCAGGATAGAATTGAAGACTGTTTAAAGCAGTCTTCAATTCTTTTCTGAAGTTAATCCACAGAGAGTCTATTAGACTCATATCATATAGTTTTGAGGGTCCTGGCTACTTTTTCATGCGCAGTCTCAGTTGCCCAAAACCTGTGTCCCTTAAAACCCTGCATACCACTATGAACGCTGTCTGCCCTCTGGTAAGCTAATAAGCAATAACACAATACTTAACATATAAAACTCATTTCTATTTCAATTCTCCACACAATAACTTGCTTGATAATTGATAGTTAACTGAATCAATAAGTAATTACTTGAAGTGAAATAAGTTCCTTAATTATACATGGAATTGATGTTGAAATAAATACTGCAAAAACAAGCCAAATTTGGTACTGCAAAATGGTGAATTATGGTACTTGTACTCAAAAGCCAAAATATCAAACACAAGAAGTTCTCTTAAAACATTAACCTTACTTATGTTTACTTTTTTTGTTGTTGTTTTATTAACATCAATTATGCGGTAGGAAATAAACATTTAATTCTGAGTTAGCACAGAACAGTTTGTAAGTGACCATTACATGTATATCAAGGGGTCAGTGCAACACTATTGTAAGTGCCTATTAATATATAGGCACTTACAATAGTGTTGCACTGACCCATCGATATACTTATAATAGTTTTGCACTGACCACTCAATCTATTTTGTGTTTATTATATACTTGATAGAATATACCAATGTTTCCCAAAAGTCCATTTCCTGATTCACAAACTTTTAAATATTAAAAATACTTCTACATGAAACAATGTGATGAAACATAACAATTTATTGTCTATAGTTGGTCTAACAGGAATCCTGGTTATTTCAACTTCCCAAATATTGACTTTGCCATCTGAAATATACAAAAATATTTTTTAACCATTATCCTGCTTACCTGCTAAATTAATATTTTGTTCTAAACACGAAATGACATGGCCAATATTTTGGACATTTCAACTAGTCTAGCCTGTCAAGTTTCTTCTCAGTCACCATATAGATGTATAAGCTATTAGGTAGAACTGGAAATCTTTCGGCCTGCTACAATGTAGCAATTCATTTTTAAGGGTGTAGTCCATTTAAAATGAGAGGACCATGATGGTCCATTATTGCTCACCATCGTCTTTTTGACTCCTCCCTTAGCAAATTGAAATGTGACCTGTCACAAGAAAAGGGACCATCTGGATAGTGCGTAAAGTGTCGACCCTAGTCAGACTGCGCAGACTGGCTAGAGTCGAAACTTTTTGTACCATGCTTATTCCTGATTCTAGAATGGCCAATCTACCTTCCAGTGAAAGAATTTTTGAAATGCCACTTCTGGTTGACCTATGGTGGATCAAATCTCTTTTTCAATTATTCATTTTACAGAATTCCCAAATGGTCCCTTTTAGAGTGACGGGTCACAAATGGATCCTTTCCATTGCATCATTCTGACAAACTTTTGTGAAGATTGTGCCATAGTTGTGGTCTCTAAAGTGTGAACAAGAAAATTGTCATGGATGCCCCTTTTCACGTTATATCATAAAGATCCTTCCAATTTTATCTAGGGATCATCCTCGTGACCTAACAAATATTCTGACCAAGTTTCAAGAAGATTAGGCCATAATTGTGGCCTCTAGAAAGTAGACAAGAAAATTATCATTAAGGCCCTTTTATAAGAAACAAAGATCCTTCGAAAGTTCAAAAGGTTACATCTTTGTGAATTGCAAACATTCTAATCAAGTTTCAGGATGAAGGGGCTATTTTTGTGGCCTCTAGAGTGGTAGCAAGAAAATTGTCATTTAGGCCCCTATTCCTGTAAAATGGAATGGATTCTTCCCATTTTAAAAAGGGTTCTTCTTTTTGACCTGACAAACATTTGGATGAAGTTTGATTAAGATTGGACTAAAATTTCAGCCTCTAGAGTGTAAACACTTCAATTGTTGATGTCTTCCACAGACATTCAATGATCACAAAAGCTGACATTGAGCAAACTGTGCTCAGGTGAGCTAAAAAGGTGGCACATTGTCACAAGAAAATGCCTGTTACACTAGTTGATGTCTTCGTATGAAAAACAACTAAGAGAAATAAATCAACAAGAGGCCAAAGAGGGCCTGTAGCGCTCCACTGGCTTTAACATCTCAAGATTTGAAAGAGAGATATTGTAAATAGAAGGTAATGAAAGTCACAAGCATTCAGAAGGAATTATGACTTTTTCCAAATACTTATTTACAAACTAATCAGAAGTAAAAAAATATAACTAATACACTACTTAAAGTTTGCTAAGCACCACAACTTGTATATCCTATAATTTCAGGAAACAAGAGGCCCAAAAGGCCTTTATCGCTCCACTGGCTTTAACATCTTTAGACTTTAATTAAGTAAAGCTTTCTTTGAATAAAAATAAGACTTGGAAATCTCTTAACACCTATTTTATTTCAATAAACTGGTTATGGCCAACATTGCACCAAAATACTTAATCCCCATGAACCTGCATCTCTTTACCCATTTTATTAAAACATTAGGTTCAGGAGGAGATGTCGTTCATAGATTTCAGGCTCAAAATAAGCCCCGCCCTGCCACCCCCATATTTATGGGCCAATAAAAATTTCATGAACAATTTTTGAAAAGAGTCACCCCAGGAACATTCTGGTAAAGTTTCATTGAAATCAGCCCAGTGGTTCAGAAGGAGATGTCGTTCAAAGATTTGGGCTCAAAATAAGCCACACCCATATTCATTGGCCAATCAAAATTTCTTGAAAAATTTCAATAAAAAATCACCAAAGGATCATCCATGCCAAGTTTCATTGAAATTGGCCCAATGGTTGGGGAGATGAAGATTTTTTAAGATTACAAAGTGAAAAAATGCCAAGCCCTGCCATGCCCATATTTGGGGGTCAATCAAAATTTCTTTCACAGGTTTAGAAGAGGGTCACCCAAGGAACATTTCTACCAAGTTTCATGAAAATCCGCCCAGTGGTTTGGGAGAAGATGTTTAAAGAGAAAGTTTACGCACTCACGGACGGATGGACGCCCGGGCGGATGGACACACCGCCATGACAATAGCTCCCTAGCCTTCTGCCAGTGGAGCTAAAAAGGAAATTCGATTATAAGAATGTTGGAAAATAGAAAAAGTTTACACACAGATGGATGCCCGGACGCTCAACGGACACTCCGCCACGACAATAGCTCGCTGACCTTCAGCCAGTGGAGCTAAATATTAAGCTAGGTAGAGTTGCTGTTCTTATGCACTGCACTCTGCAATCATGAGAGGAACATAGCTGCCTAATTTCAAGTCATTCAGACATTTACTGACAGAGTTAAACTCCGGACAAAGAAGTAGATGCCGCTAGCCCACCCATTTGGGCACAGATAGACATGGGGGATCCCATAATATGTCCTGTTATTCAATAGGCATATAAAATGTCATAGACTTGTTCATAATTACTTACACAATAATCAACAGCATGCATATAGTCTATCATTTCTTCATGGCATTTTTCATCTGTATTGGATCGTGAGTTTACTCGACTGTTGCAGTCTTCCAATATTTGTTGGCATTTAATCGCTGATGCTGACTGCTTACACTGCTCTCGTAAATCATCCATAGGGTCCTGTAAATGTCGGAAAGTCACACATTATCAGGGCTTGTATTAGCTTTTTAAATCAGGGAGTCATTGACCCCTTGGCCATAAAATATTGGGGGTCGAAACTGTTTTTAAAGGGGTCAAAAAAGAGCAAAAACAGTCTATATAGTATTTCATATAACTGAAATAACATGAACAATTTAGTGTAGACACACTTTATTGTTTATGTTGATCATTTAAGTAGATCTTTTGTAATAGTATGAAGTAAATAATTGATGTATATAATTTTTCATAATACGTAGGTTTCGCCACTGAAAATTCATTGGGTTAAAATGACCCCATGCAGGAAATTTTTGAGGGTCTAAATGGAATTTTTGGGAGTCAAAACCCTGGTTTAAGGGTCAAACACGATCCCTGCATTATCTTTCCAGGAAACGACAGTTACAGTATCACAGGATCCTGTTGATCCCTAATTATGAGGAGGGATCCCACAAGATATTTAGCAAGGGATTCTGACAGGATCCTACAATATTACAGAATGAGGTGTTCATTTGATCAGGATCCACCATTTCCAAGCCAAGATTCCATTACTTCTTAGCTTGGAAAATATATGAAGATTTCATTAACCAATGATTTTTCTTTCTATTTCTTTTAAATGAGCTAGTGTGTGATATTTCCAACAATTTCAGAAGTGCACCAAGCAAAGACTCTGGCCAGCCTGTGCGTCCCCACAGTCTGACCAGAGTCTTCACTTTGCGTTTTTCAGATAGATAAGATCTCGAAGTGTCTTGAGACAGAAAGGACATATTCTAATTAAACTGTGATATTTGATAAACAGATTATTTTTTGTGCCTGATGTATGTTTCAAATTGTTGGAAATGTGACACACTAGCTCAAATGATAACTGTGTAATGAAAAAGGGAACCCTGGTTTATCTGGGTGCATATCTGCATTAATTAGTTGGGATTCCTGCTGAACCGGTTCAAACACAATGAAAATCAGTTAGTGTTGACCACTAAATTCCATTGTACTAACTCTAACAATATCTTACCATGCACTTTAGAGAAAGAGAGGCAAGGGCTTTAACCACTTTTACCAAATTTTACAGCTATCTGTCCCAATAGGGTTCAAACCCACAAACAAATTACAGGAAAAGCACACAAACCACTAGGTCAACAAGCCTTATCCTTAATCTGACCAAGCTTAACAAAGATTGGGCCAAATTGTGGCCTCTAGGGTGTAAACACTGAAATTATTGACATCTGATGATGGACTACTGTCACTACAGATATTCATAGATATAAAAGCTTATCAAGAGCATCATGCATGTTGTACTAAGGTGAGCTAAGAATGGGATAGGGTTAACACTTACAACTAGTTCTTCTTCCTCTTCTTCCTCCTCTTCTTCTTCCTGAAACAAAAACAGAAAAATTGTATGATGGCATAATTTAGTTAGTTAAAAGAAGGTCAAAGGTCAAGGTCAGACACATGGTGAAAGATCATGTTCACAGGTGAAACCCAATCACATGAGCTGATAATATAAAGTATGATGGTCCCAGGTGTAAGCATACAGAATTAAATAAAAGAGGTTGAAATTTCTGGTTGAAGTTATTTTTAGGAGTAGGGCAAAGGTCAGTCTCATAGGGCCAGGGATTTTGGTCACAGGTGAAGGCCCATCATCTAATCAGAAGTACCTTACCAATCTAAAAGAGCCCCAAGCTATGATAATTAAAACCAAATCCCCCTTTTTAGAGGTTGAAATGGACTATTTTCTATTTTACAAACTCTTGAAGCCTCTGATAAAGGCCTATAACTACAAAATCAATGTCACTTAAAATTCAACAGAGGTAAAATGCACCTCTTCTGCAATCAAATGTTAATATTTTGCACATATTGTTTATAATTAGCCATTGTTTCACTATCTTAACAATTATCATAGTCTCAGTGCGAAACAGTTATAACTGCCTATATGTTAATAGGCAGTTACAAATGTTTTGCATTGAGCCATCGATATGTAGCGTAGCCTCTAATAAAAGCCCATTCCTTTCTAATGGAAATGTGATGATTCTAATAGAACCACTGAGTTCTATCAGAGCTTTTATGAAGTTCAACTGGCCTAGATCTAAGCATTCTGAATTGAAGTAAATATAAGCAGTTTAAAAAGTAGGTCAAAGGTCAAGATAGAGATTTTTTCAGCCAAATTAGCTCAGTTGGTAGAGCAACTGACTGATTGATGAAAGTTCCATACTGTGGGGATTCCGAGCTAACATTCTAACTGTTTTTAGAAAGAGAAGTTAAACTGAGGCCCTGTGTGATTATGGTGCTTTATATCAAGCATGTTATAGAACCATGGCGGTCTCAGCAGTCATTTCTTCATGTATCCTTGCACTGTCTTTCACCATCTCCTATAACAACTGGGAACGTTGCTCATATGGGCATATGCTACAGAAAAATAAACGGATAACCGAAATACTCTCAGGTATAGGTGTAGGGGGCAAAACTCTTGATGCTTGGTTAAAGCCTATCACATGATAATTGTTGACAAGATGTATGATAATTGATTACCCTATATATAAATAGGTGTTCAGAAAATAAAGTGAAGTTAATTTTTTCTAGATGCGTCAGAGGTCAAGGTGAAAAGGCAAGTGACTCAATCAAGAAAATACAGCCAATCTTGCTACAGTCACCATGTCTATAAAGCTACCCTTTTTAATGAGGGACCATTTTCAAATTCACCTTCTTTAAATCAAAACATCATAAAAAGTAGATTAATTTTGTCTAAAAATTATTGTTAATGAACCCTATGTGTTTAAAACTCATTAGAATCACTCATAACAATATTGAGAAATTTGCATTAGCATAGATATAATTCAATCAAAATATTTTTTATTTCAAAAAAGGCATACTAAGCGACCATTCACTTTATCAACCGCTTTTTGGTGGTCCCATTAGTGGGCGCTTGATACACATTCTATGCTGTATAAGCAACATTAAAGTTTTTGTTAAAGTTTTTAGTTGCTAAGCTTTTAAATAGGTCAAAGGTCAAGGTCAAATTGTCAAGGACTTGGTCACTGGTGAAACACTTATCCCCTGGTGACTGTGAATATGAAGTAATGATGTCTCTAGGTATAATCAGTCAGATGATTTAAGATAGATTTAAGTTTTTTGTTAAGGTTATCTCAGTTAAAGTTTATTTTGTTAAAGTTTTAAAAAAAAAAAAACAAGAGGACCAAGATGGTCCTAGATCGCTCACCTGAGTCTCTATGACCCCTGGGACATCACATTAAATAGATAGGCAGATGTCAAAAAGAAGATAATTGCCTAAGATCAATACCATGGAACATTTTCAGCAAAGAGCAAGACAGATATGCCTTTTTGCTCTTTGATTCTATGTAAAAAGGGATGCACCCGGGTGGACCCCAAAAGTGACCCCAGGGTCTTGATATGAACAAACTTGGAAGAGGTCCATCAGATGATGCTACATTCTAAATATGAAAGCTGTCTGCCTTCTGGTTTCAGAGAAGAAGATTTTTGAAGGTTTTCCCATTATCACCCATCGTGCTCAGATGAGCTGAAAGCGATGCACCCAGGTGGAGTCCCAATATGACCCAAGGGTCTTGATATGAACAAACTTGGTAGGGGCCCACAAGATGATGCTACATATCAACTAGAAAGCCATGAATGGCTTGAGTCGCTCCACAGGCTTGAAATTCTTGTAAAAGCGAATAAATGCTTTGGCTAGATTTTTAGATATTTGGGGTTCTACTGATGTTGAAAATGATTTTCAAAGTTTCAACTATATAACAGATAGAGAAATGACCTCTGCTATTAAAAGACATATTTTTCATCATATCAAAATAATTTTGGGCTGCATGATAATGGGTAACCCAAAGATCATACCAAAAATGTCAATTGATATCCATCAATTACATTCTGAGAAAATGTTTTTCACAGTTTCCACTATTCAACATATTGAGAATTGACCTCCACCCATAAAATGTATATTTTTCATCCACTCAAAATAATTTTTGGTACACTGATAAAGGGTCACTCCAGGATCATTCCAGTGAAATTTGGTTGATATCCATTAGTAACATTCTGAGAAAATGATTTTCTAAGTTTCCACTATATAACATATAGAGAAATGACCTCCGCCCATAAAACGCATATTTTTCATCCAATCACAATGATTTTTTGTAGACTGATAAAGGGTCACCCAAGGATCATTCATATAAAATTTAATTGGTATCCATCAGTTACATTCTGAGAAAATGATTTTCTAAGTTTCCACTATATAACATATAGAGAAATGACCTCCGCCCATAAAATGCATATTTTCCATCCGATCACAATGATTTTTAGTAGACTGATATAGGGTCACCCAAGGATCATTCATGTAAAATTTAAGTGGTTTCCATTGATTAGAATCTGAGAAAACTCACTTTTTACCTTATTTGGAAATTAGCCACGCCCATTAACTCCATGTTTTTCATTGGATCAAAATTTCTTGAACAACTTTGAAAGAGGGTCACCCAAGGATCATTCCTGTGAAGTTTGGTCGAAATCCATCCAGTAGTTTCTGAGAAGATTTTTAAAGAAAAGTTTACGACCGGACGCACGGACGGACGGACGGACACAACGCCATGACAATAGCCCCAGTGGCTTTCAGCCAGTGGAGCTAAAAATGAAAGCAGTGTGCCCTCTGGTTTCAATTAAAGAAGATTTTAAAAGATTTTCGCTCTTTGATTCTTTGTAAAAAGGGTTGCGCCCAAGTGGAGCCCAAATATGATCCTAGGGTCTTGATATGAACAACTTGATCGAGGTCCACTAGACGATGCTACATACCATATATGAAAGCTGTCTGCCTTCTGGTTTCATAGAAGAAGATTTTTGAAGATTTTCATTTTTTTACCCTTCATGCTCATAAGAGATAAAGGGATGCACCTGTGCAAAACCCAAATATGACCCAAGGGTCTTGATATGAACAAACTTGGTAGAGGCCCACTAGGTGATGCTACACACCATATATTAAAGCTGTCTGCCATCTGGTTACAGAGAAGAAGATTTTCATTTTTTTACCCTTCGTGCTCATAAGAGATAAAGGGATGCACCCGTGCAAAGCCCAAATATGACCAAGGGTCTTGATATGAACAAACTTGGTAGAGGCCCACTAGGTGATGCTACACACCAAATATTAAAGCTGTCTGCCATCTGATTTCAGAGAAGAAGATTATTAAAGATTTTCGCTCTTTGATTCTATGTAAAAAGGGTTGGGCCCGGGAAAAGCCCAAATATGACCCCAGGGTCTTGATATGAACAAACTTGGTAGAGGTCCACTAGATGATGCTACATACCAAATATGAAAGCTGTCTGCCTTCTGGTTTCAGAGAAGAAGATTTTGAAAGATTTTCATATTTTCACCCTTTTTGTTTAGGGTAAAGGGAAAGTTAAGGGTGGATTTCATTTATTTGAACAACTTTGGTAGGGCTTGACCCAAGGAACATCCCTGCCAAGTTTCATCAAGATATGCCCACTGGTTTAGGAGGAGAAGATGTTTAAAGAAATTGTGGACGACGGACGACGCACAATTGACGACGGACATTCTACGATCCCAATAGCTCACCTTGAGCACTTTGTGCTCAGGTGAGCTAAAAAAGGGTCATGGTCACTCTCACAAGGTCATTTAAACATGGCTATTTGTCTCAATCATTTAAACATGGCTGTTTGTCTCAAATGAAAAAATATCCCCATAGGAGTGTTTCTGTAAAATATAAAGCCATTAGGTTGAATATTGATAGATATAAATCTTAATGTGGACGTCAATACATACATCTGAGGGTTTGCCAATAGCTCTTACGCACTTTGGCCCAGGCAAGCTGAAAACTGCAGCTCTTCCTGATTCTAAGAGTGAAACAAGAGTTGTCTGCGGACAACGTAGGTTCGCACAAACTGCTACTTGTCACAAACAGCGCTTGACAAAAAGTCAAAGTTCAAGGTCAATTTTTCTATATCAACTTCCATGATAGCATATATATAATGCTGTTTGAGAAGTATGATAATCAAGAAATATTAAAACATTTTTGTTATTAGTACACATAAAAAGTTTAGGTACAGTGAAAGCCTATAGTCTAATGAAGTAAGTAATGGCATTTCACTTTATCAAATATAAGGTTGATCATCTGATCAGTATGTATGAAGCATAATTTCCTAGCTGTAAGCATTCAGAAAAAATATGCAAGTTAAAAGCAGTGAACTAAAGTTTAAAAAGTAGGTCAATGTCACAGGGTCAAGGATCTTGGTAACGGGTTAAGGCCTATCACATAATGAATGTTGATATTGATGAGGAAGACATATTCAGAAAATATAAGCAAATTAAAAGTTTTTTGGTAAAAGTTTTTTGGTAAAAGTTTTATGGTTAGAGCTTTTTCAAGTCCATAAAAGGTCAAGGTCAAATTGGCAAAGACTTTGGTCCCTGGTGAAAGCCTGTTACCTTTAAGTGTGTATATGAAGGAATGATGTTCCTAGGTGAATGCATTCAAACAATACAAGAGGGCCAGAATGGCCTGAAACCGTTCACCTGAATTTTATTGGTCCAGTGGAACCCATCCAAGTAACTTTCTGACAAAGTTTCATTCACATTTGCTGATGAGGAGATGTTATTCCAAGAATTTCAAGTGAAAATAGACCCTGTCCACCCATTTTTTACTGAGGCCACTCAAAACTAGAAAGCCATGAATGGCTTGAGTTGCTCCACAGGCTTGAAAATTTTGTAAAGCAAATAAAAGTTTTGACTAGATTTTTGGATATTTTGGGTTCTACTGATGTTGAAAATGATTTTCAAGTTTCAACTATATAACATATAGAGAAATGACCTCCACCCATAAAAGACATACTTTTCATCCAAAAACAAGAAGTTTTTGCTGCATGATAATGGGTCACACAAAGATCATACAAAAAGTTTGATTGATATCCATCAATTACCGTATATACTCGCCTGTAAGACGCAGATTTTTCACTGTTTTTTTCACTGGAATTTCGAGGGGAGCGTCTTATAAGCGGGTCAAGAAAATTACCATAAAAAATTCTGGTCAATTTAGCCTAAATTACGATCTTCTGGTGACTTATTGTGCTACACGAACAAAGTAAAAAAAAAAGTTTTCCCTCGGACCAAAATAACATTAAACCCATTCCTTTCATTATTTCAATACTTGCAATTCGTGAATTATTCCAATGAAATAATATAGATCCTTTGTTATAAAGCCTTCCTATCACCCATCGTGAAATTACTTCGATGACGTAATATCGTCTGCTGGCCATATCTATATAACTCGATAACCTCATATGACCTTAAACCAGGTGGCCACTACACAGTGTGTTAACTGATGCATGTAAATCTGCAGTTGAATAACAGACTGGGCACAATAAAATTACGTGGAAGATCGTATATCTAATCTTGAAACCAAAGTGAATGATCTCGAAAACACTGTTCTTGTTCTCAAGAGTGCGTTAGAGAAATTTGATCATGAGAAATCTCAAACAAACCCAAATGTATCCACAGACGCTCACCATGATCAACATGTCACAGCAGGTCTTATGGGAAGCAGACTCTCTAACTTAGAATCGCATATGATGCTACAAAACCAAATAAATATTCAATCACAGATGAACATACAAAACCAACTGAACTTTCTGTGTATGCAGTCCCACTTTTCAGCGAATAACTTACCACGCTCTAATCCAATATGGCATGTTACCCCGGGTGTCCCCCAGATGTTCTATCAACCTACGCCCGCACCATGCGGCCCAGTCTTCAGTCATCATCATCAACAACATGTTCCTACTCAGCCGCCAAATGTTTTTCTTCCAGTCTTCCCACAGCCTCCGAATATTGGACCTACTGTGTATGCACCGCCCTCACATGGTGTCACTCCGGTCGCTTTTCTGCCTCCACTTGGCGTCACTCCAGTTCCTTTACAGCCTCCACATGGTATACATCCAGTCACTTTACGTCCTCCACATGGTGTCCCTCCAGTCTTTTCGCAACCTCCGCCTGGTGTCTCTCCAGTTCGTTTACAGCCGCCTTATGGTTCCCCTCCAGTCTCCGCTCAACCAGTTCGCGACCTACAACAGACACATCAAAATGTTCAGAGAATAACCCAGAACAATCAACAATGTAATCCACATCAGGACGTTAGTCCCGCTACTGTCGGGACGCGTCTGCAAGTAACACTTGTGCCTCAGCCTCAATCTCCATCCTCTGATCCAGCGTTAGTAACTGAACCTCAGTCTCAACGCCATACATCGACTAAAGTCAACATGTCTCCAACTGAACTCCGACATTAATAGAAGTTATTACTCCAAGTATGGTGAAACAGTCTGTACTGCCAGCCAATAACGATGGTGTACCTCCAGCCCATAATGATGGCGTCATATTAAACTCAATAACAACCTGTGACCTTGACAAAGAGCAAGAAAGCAGAGCATCGTCTCCCCTATCCTTACAAGTCGAAAATTCCAACCAACCTAAGAAGTATTTTTTAGAAATTCCCGGGCGGAAAGAAATTCCACCAGACACAATTCAGACGCTGATGTCTCTCAATCTAGACAGAAACTAAGTATAGTATCCTGTAATATTGATGGGGCCGTGGGTAATCACCATTATCTTCAGAAGCTTTGTACTGAAAATCATATCGTGTGTGTTCAAGAACACTGGCTATGGGAATTCCAGAAAGACTGGCTTACACAGAACCTAAACAACATTGGGTGCTTTCTTCGATGTCATGACTCAAATGAGAATATTTCTAACTTTCGAATACCAAGAGGAAGGGCTGGTGTTGCCATTATCTGGGATAATTCGCTATCTGACAAAGTGACAAAACTTGATGTTGGTAATGAACGTGTTATTGCTATTGAACTCAAAATAGACAAGAAACTCTGCATTATAAATACATATCTTCCCACAAACAAACCAGACTCTGATTTTTACTATCGTGAATGTTTGGATACCATCCACGACATTATTGTCCGATACAGTGGTTCTCATGTAGTAATTTTATGTGGTGACCTTAATGGAACGCTCCTACAAACCAGAAACAACAAACATGATATTGTGCTTAAAGAATTTGTCAAAGAACACTGTTTATCTCTGGCAGGTAGTGATCTAGACACTCCAACCTTCTATCATTTCAACAATAAAGTTACATCCCAGATAGACTATATTCTGTGTTCAGATTCTGAAAGTGTTGAAACATACCATATCCATCAGAGGCACCCTGTTAATGTATCTCCTCATGTACCTGTCCAGGCTGTTTTTCAGTACTCCATCGGCTGCAGTCCTCCAAAGAAGTATACAATCAAGAAAGTCCAGCATAAGACTATCATGTGGAATGATCTCAACCATAAACTGTATTGCTCATCTCTTGCTAATGGTGCAGTCCGACTCAACTGTGTAGACATAGACGCTTATATCACAAAATTGTCATCCTGTATCAACAATGCCGCTATGTGTTCAGCACCGTCCAAAGTCCTTAAACTACATGGGCCAAAACGTCGAGTATCTCCAGAAGTACTTAATACTCTAAAGTCGGTTAAGACAACATATGCTAGATGGAGCCAAGCTGGAAAGCCTTCAAGTGGTAACCTATACCTCGAGAACAAACTAGCCAAAAAACAGCTCAGAAGTCAGCAACGTTCCGATGAAGCCATAGCTCGTAAACAGTTCTACCAGAAGCTCAGAGACAGTCCAACATCCGATATGTTTTATAAGCTTATTAAAAAATCCCAGTCATCCAGGGAAAGTAACTCTTCATGTATTATCTCTGATGGGCAAAAGGTTTTCAACCAGTTTGAACAGAATAAGTGTTTCTCAAGGTATTATGAGGATCTTGCCATTCCAAAGAATGATGACTATGACGACATATATCTGCAACTCAGCATGATGAACTGCGAATCATTCCATTCTTTACTCCAAGAGCAAAACAACAAACTATTTTTCTGTGAAAATGATATTGTCAAAGCCATTGACAGCCTAAACAGTGGGAAGGCAGCAGATGAATATGGGCTATCAGCTGAACATTTCAAATATGGAAAATCTGTGCTTGCTCCTTTTCTAACAGCATTTTTTAATAAACTGCTGCGTGACAAAGTTGTTCCCGAATCTTTTAAACGTGGTGTTATCACTCCAGTGCTTAAGAAAGGAAAAGATCCAAAGATAATGGAGAACTATCGAGGAATTACTGTGACTTCAACCTTTGGAAAAGTGTTTGAGTATGCCTTGATCTCAAAGCTTTGCTACTACCAATCAGATCTACAGTTCAGTTTTACGGAAAAACATTCCCCGATTGCTGCATCCCTCCTAATTAGTGAGGCGAAGGCTGAGGCACAATGTTGTGGCGATGGACTTCTCAAGGCCACTCTGGACAGCCAAAAGGCTTTTGACGTGGTACACCACAGTATTCTTTTAAACAAGCTGGCTTCACAAGGCGTTGATGGCACTCTATGGCTGATCATCAAAGAGCTATACAACAATATCACCTCGAAAGTCAAATGGGCTGGCGTTCTCAGTGAAAGTTTTCCTATCAAACAGGGTGTTCGTCAGGGAGGTATCTTGTCCACCCATCTTTACAAAATTTATATAGACAATCTTCTCAGCACCCTTCACAATAGACGGTTAGGGCTAAAACTAGGAACTAACTACATTGGCAGTCCAACATGCGCAGACGATGTTGCCCTTCTAGCTTCAACAACCAAAGAGTTACAGACCATGATGGATGTTTCCACAACGTATGCACATCGAAATAGATACAAAATTCACCCAATGAAGACGAAGCTGATAGATCTCTCCCTCAAAGGCTCCCGTACAGACCATAAAATTACCATGTACGATACAGAGCTTAGTCTGTCGAAACAAGCAGAGCACCTTGGACTAATTCGATCTAGAAAAGGTGAAACTTCAATAAATATTAGTGAAAGTATCTCTCGCGCCAGGAGAACCAGTTACTCATTAATGAATACGGGCCTCCATGGATGTAACGGGCTTGACCCTAAAACCTCCTTCATAATCTACAAAGCCTATGTTTTACCACGCTTACTATACGGCTTAGAAGTACTCCCAATTACCAACTCCCAGCTACAGATGCTATCGAAATATCATATTCAAACTCTGAAGAACATACAGTCTCTTCCTAAGAGAACAGCCAACCCCGCAGTGTTACTACTTTTGGGTGCTTTACCGGTAGAGGCTGAGCTACACAAACGGAAACTGAGTCTAGCATTCAACATTTTCACCTGCGTAAACCAGACACTCCAGAGCTTCGTGCTAAGGCAACTAGCCTGTTCTTTGGACAACAGGAAAAGTTTCTTCCATGAGCTGAAAACCATCCTGGATCTATATCAACTTCCTACAATCACACAACTGGTATGCTGCACTCAAACAAAAATACAATGGAAAAGAACCTTCAACAAAGCTGTAAATGATCACTGGACCAAGCAACTCATCAGTGATGTAAAAAACAAGTCCACGCTGAAATATCTGCCAACCAGTAGTCTTGCACTTGGTAAAACTCATCTGGTATGGTCATGTGTAGACTGTGTAGTATCTGATGAAAGGAAAGCTGCGGTGAAGGCCAGATTCCTGACTGGTACATACAATCTCCAACAAACTCTTCACAAATTCTCTGGTGGTACAGTAGACCCTATTTGCCAGCATTGCTTTCTTGAAGAAGAAGACCTTTTGCACCTTACTGCACGTTGTCCAGCTTTCTACGACATTCGTAAAAGGTACATACACCTCCTAAAAAGCCACATCACAAGCACACTGGGTGAGGCGGTATGGTCACAACATTTCAACTCCTGGCCCATCATAATGAAGGTTCTTCTTTGTGCTGAATCTGTGCTGAGAATTGTCCCAGGGATGCTTAAGCATACGTCCACTGTCGAGAAAATCTCTAGAGACTTACTATAAAATACATATTAAGAAGCTAGCATTGCAAAACCCGATCTGTAATGGCGACCGTGTCAACCCTTCGTAAATAATAAACTCTGTTTTTGTGTTGGAGAAGTTACAGTTTAGTTCATTTGTTTGGATTTATACGTTCCTGGAACGGTGCTCCAATCAAGAGGAGGATTATACAATCAACAACAACAACAACCAGTCAGGATAAAAGTGACTCGTTACCATGTTTATTGATTTAAAATACAAGCTGACTGAGATCATCTTTGGCAATGATTGTTAATATGTAATTATAAGAAACTGAAAAATATTCCTGTAAAATTAAATGTCTTCACATTTTAGAAATACAAATTTCTGAAAAATTCATATTTTTAGCTTTATACTTGTACTAATTAAGGTAAAGTTGTCTCCCTTGTTTAAAGCACCACCATTATCTATGACTATGGAAATGAAAACAAATGGGATTTCATGGTGGGTTTTACGATGGATTACATTATTGTCTGAATTTTCGTTACTTGAACAGTTTCCCCTTCACAATTGGTCAGTAAATAGTGCAAGTTGTTGATCTAGAGCCAAGATTAAAATTAATAGCGTCTTATAAGAGGGTCAATACCAAATCCTTCATTGGAAACTCAGAAGTAGGGGTAGCGTCTTATATGCGAGGGCGTCTTTCAAGCGAGTTTTTACGGTACATTCTGAGAATATAAATTTCAAAGTTTCCACTATGTAACATTTTGAGAAATGACCTCCGCCCATAAAATGCACATTTTTCATCCAATATCAAGAATTTTTGGTAGACTAATAAAGGGTCTCTCAAGAATCATTCCAGTGAATTTTGGTTGATATCCATGGATTACATTCTGAGAAAATGATTTTCAAAGTTTCCACTATATACCATATAGAGAAATGACCTCCGCCCATGAAATACATATTTTTCATCCAATATCAAGAATTTTTGGTAGACTGATAAAGGGTCACTCAGGGATCACTCAAGTGAAATTTGGATGATATCTGTCAATTAGATTCTGAGAAAATGATTTTCAAAATTTCCACTATATGACATATCGAGAAATAACCTCCGCACATAAAATACATATTTTTCATCCAATCACAATAACTTTTTGTAGACTGAAAAAGGGTCACTCAAGAATCATTCCAGTGAAATTTGGGTGATATCCATCAATTACATTCTGAGAAAATGATTATGAAAGTTTCCACAATATAACATATATGGAAATGACCTCCGCCCATAAAATGCACATTTTTCATCCGATCACAATAATTTCTTGTAGACCAATAAAGGGTCACCCAAGGATCATTCATGTAAAATTTCATTGGTATCCATCAATTAGAATCTGAGAAAACTCACTTTTTACCATATTTGGAAATTAGCCACGCCCATTAAATCCATGTTTTTCATTGGATCAAAATTTCATGAACAACTTTGAAAGAGGGTCACCCAGGGATAATTTCTGTGAAGTTTGGTTGAAAGCCATCCAGTAGTTTCTGAGGAGAAGATTTTTAAAGAAAAGGTTTACGACCGGACGCATTGAAGGAAGGACGCACGACGGACACAACGCCATGACAACAGCCCCCGTGGCTTTCAGCCAGTGGAGCTCATAAGCCCCCCCCCCCCTACCATGCCCATATTTATGGGCCAATCAAAATTTTGCAAACTAATTTTGAAGAGGGTCATCAAAGGAACATTCTGGTAAAGTTTCATTGAAATCAGCTGAGTGGTTCAAGAGAAGATGTTCAAAGACTTTGGGCTCAAAATAAGCCCAAACCTGCCTAGCCCATATTCATAGGCCGATCAAAATTTCACAAATGATTATTGAAAAGAATCTCCAAAAGAACATTCTGGTAAAGTTTCATTGAAATCCGCCTAGTTGTTCAGGAAGAGATGTCCTTCAAAGATTTCCTGTTCGAAATAAGCCACACCCAGTCACACCTATATTTATGGGCCAATCAATATTTCACAAACAATTTTAGAAAAGGGTCACCCAAGAAACACTCTTGTTAAGTTTCATAGAAATTGTCTGAGTAGTTCAGGAGAAGATGTCATTCAAAGATTAAGGGCTCAAAATAAGCCCCACCCTGCCATGCCCATATTAATGGGCCAATCAAAATTTCGCAAATAATTTTTAAACAAGAGGGCCATAGTGGCCCTTAATCGCTCACCTGAATTAACAATCTTAAAATGCTTTTCTAAGATTTGACCCCATGACCTAGTTTTTGACTTCACTTGACCCAAATCCAAACTTATACGAGATTTCATCAAGATAATAAATCTGACAAATTTTAAGGTTGATTGGGCAAAGAATATGGCCTCTAGAGTGTCCACAAGGTTTTTCTAAGATTTGACCCCGTGACCTAGTTTGTGACCCCACTTGACCCAATTTCAAACTCTTCCGAGATTTCATCAAGATAATCATTCTGACCAATTTTCGGGTTGATTGGGCTAAAAATATGGCCTCTAGTGTCCACAAGGTATTTCTCAGATTTGACCCTGTGACCTAGTTTTTGACCCCACTTGACCCAATTTCGAACTTGTCCGAGATATCATCAAAATAATCATTCTGACCAATTTTCAGGTTGATTGGGCTAAAAATATGGCCTCTAGAGTGTCCACAAGGTTTTTCTAAGATTTGACCCTGTGACCTAGTTTTTGACCCCACTTGACCCAATTTCGAACTTGTCCGAGATTTCATCAAGATAATCATTCTGACCAATTTTCAGGTTGATTGTGCTTAAAATATGGCCTCTAAAGTGTCAACAAGGTTTTTTCTAGATTTGACCCCGTGACCTAGTTTTTGACCCCACTTGACCCAATTTCATTCTTGTCCGAGATTTCATCAAGATAATCATTCTGACCGATTTTCAGGTTGATTGGGCTAAAAATATGGCCTCTAGAGTGTCCACAAGGTTTTTCTAAGATTTGACCCCGTGACCTAGTTTTTGACCCCACTTGACCCAATTTCCAACTTGTCCGAGATTTCATCAAAAAAATCATTCTGACCAATTTTCAGGTTGATTGGGCTAAAAATATGGCCTCTAGAGTGTCCACAAGGTTTTTCTAAGATTTGACCCCGTGACCTAGTTTTTGACCCCACTTGACCTAATTTCGAACTTGTCCGAGATATCATCAAGATAATCATTCAGACCAATTTTCAGGTTGATTGGGCTAAAAATATGGCCTCTAGAGTGTCCACAAGGTTTTTCTAAGATTTGACCCCGTGACCTAGTTTTTGACCCCACTTGACCTAATTTCGAACTTGTCCGAGATATCATCAAGATAATCATTCAGACCAATTTTCAGGTTGATTGGGCTAAAAATATGGCCTCTAGAGTGTCCACAAGGTTTTTCTAAGATTTGACCCCGTGACCTAGTTTTTGACCCCACTTGACCCAATTTGGAACTTGTCCGAGATATCATCAAAAAAATCATTCTGACCAATTTTCAGGTTGATTGGGCTAAAAATATGGCCTCTAGAGTGTCCACAAGGTTTTTCTAAGATTTGACCCCGTGACCTAGTTTTTGACCCCACTTGACCCAATTTCAAACTTGTCCAAGATTTTATCAAGATAATCATTCTGACCAATTTTCAGGTTGATTGGGCTAAAAATATGGCCTCTAGAGTGTCCACAAGGTTTTTCTAAGATTTGACCCTGTGACCTAGTTTTTGACCCCACTTGACCCAATTTCAAACTTGTCCAAGATTTTATCAAGATAATCATTCTGACCAATTTTCAGGTTGATTGGGCTAAAAATATGGCCTCTAGAGTGTCCACAAGGTAAATGTTGACGACGGACGACGCATGACGGACGACGGACATCAAATAACCCCAAAAGCTCACCTTGAGCACTTTGTGCTCAGGTGAGCTAAAAAGGTCACCCAAGGACCATTCTGGTAAAGTTTCATTGAAATCAGCCCAGTGGTTCAGGAGATGTCGTTCAAAGATTTCGGGCTCAAAATAAGCCTCACCCTGCCACGCCAATATTTATGGGCCAATCAAAATTTCGCTAACAATTTTAGAAAAGGGTCACCCAAGGAACATTCTGGTAGTTTCATTGAAATCTGCCCAGTGGTTCAGGAGGAGATGTCGTTCAAAGATTTCAGGCTCAAAATAAGCCCCACCCTGCCATGCCCATATTTATGGGCCAAAATTTTTACAAACAATTTGATGTCATTCAAAGATTTCAAAGTGAAAAAATGCCACGCCCATATTTATGGACCAATCAGAATTTAGCGAATAATTTTTAAAGAGGGTCATCCAAGGAACATTCTAGCAAAGTTTAATTGAAATTGGCCCAGTGGTTCAGGAGAAGAAGAAGTTTGTAAGATCGTTGACGAGGGACGACGCACAACGGACTCAGCACCACCCTTAAAGCTCCCCTTGAGCATGTTGTGCTCAGGTGAGCCAATAAGTCATGTTAATTTTTATATCTAAGTTTTTTGGCTAAAATTTTTCTAAAGTCCATATAAGGTAAAGGTCAATTTGTCAAGGAGCTTGGTCTATGTCGGAAGCCTATTACTTGGTGGGTGTGTTTATGGAGTAATGATATCCCTAGGTAAAAGCATTCAGAAAATATAAGCAGGTTTAATATTTTTGTTTTAAGTTTTGTAAAAGGGTCGAGGTCACTGTCTCAAGGTTATTTGGACATGGATGCTGGTCTCTAATGAAAGTCTATACCCTAATGAGTGTTTCTGTAAAATGTGAAGCCTCTAGGATAAATATCGATAGAAATAAAAAATTTAAACCAAATGCAGATGCTGACACCGACATCTGGGGGTATGACAATAACTCTTCCAAAACTTCTGTCCCTGTCGAGCTAATAATCCATATTTTCATTTTGGAAGTTCAGTTGATTGAAACATCAAGATTGTATGCGGATTAAATTTTGTTCTCTTTTTCATTCAAATTTTTTACTGCATTCCTCGGGTTTACCTGACAAAATATGTTGATATTTGCAAGACTGTGGATTTGTTCATTACCAAATTGGGTGATCATACTTAGTGGTGCTATGGTCTAAATAAAATGTCTTTAACATAGCCAAAATGGTCGAAGAGTTAAGTTGTGAATGTTTTTTGTGTATTAGCCAACTTGACTGTATATTCAGGGTGAAATTTTCTGAAAGGTAAGGTTGATTTTTAGCTGCAGCCCTCAAGAACCAATTCTTATTCCTTTGTCCAATTTGTGAAAAGCTCTCTTGATTGCTTTGTAAAGATTGGAAATCAACAAGTTTTGACCAGGTGTAAAAAAGTGTTGCCCTAGTCCTATGATAAGACCCGACATACGTTATTTTACATTTTGACTTTTATCGTGTATGTCGGGTCTTATCAGTTTCCTGTTTGTGTCCGTGTGCAAATCTCGATGATGAAACGGTTCGCTGTTTGGACACAAAATATACATGCTTTAAGAATGAAATGCCAAACAACCTATATATTTATACAAGGAACAATGAAATATGCGTCGAATGCAACAATTTATGAGAAGTGAACTTACCAGATCATTAATTAATCCCTATTGAAACTCAGTAACCCTCTAAATAATGTTTTCCGCTGTCGAACAATGCCGAACATTCCAATTAAGTAAACAAAAACAGCACGTGGAAATGGTGGAACCACTGATTGGAATTATTTCAACCGAAATGTGTATTAAAAATAAAGTCTACACAGTCATTATGTATCACACAAAATTAGGTAAAAGTTACACGATTAAAGGAAAAAAGAATATTTAAATTTGGGCTGAATGCGTGGAAAAGAAAATATTAAACTTTTTTTTTTAAATCCATCGTCTGTTCTATTCCATTATATATGCCTCGGGCACAAAAAATGCAACTTTAATACCTGTCTGTTTCTATAAGATTCTCTGTTGTTTTAATTCTATTTTACTTACCGATCTACAATTCCTTTTAGTATCTAGTTAAACTGGCCGTTATTCCGTAAAAAACGGTCCGTAGTTTGGTTTCAAAGGGCCATTAGCTGTTTCTGAAAACTGTAAGAAGGGCCTATTTCTGATTTTGCATTCGGTCAAAACGGCCCAAGTGCAGTTTTTTAAACAATTGTCTCTACGAAAATTACCAAAGCGCTTTTTTTTATGAAAATAACCAAAATTGATTTGAGTTAAGGTTTTATTCTAATATTTTCTCATTGTTACGTCTATGCTACTTTTCGTCATTTTTCTTTCTTCAGAATTTTCCCTTGATATTGAATGTGATACATGTATATTTATAGAAAATACCTTAATACAGTAAGAAAATGAATACTTGGATTGTGAATTTATCCGACTGATACAATTTCTGACCAAAAAGACTTGTAGAATGCTCTTCTTGAGCTACGATTTATTACAATTTTCATAAAATGAAACTAGTCTATAGCTTCGTTGTGCTAGTGTTCTGTGCTCTTAAATTATGGCCCTGTAGGTTCTTATCCTATAAAAAACGTATTTAAAACTCGTTCATGCATTAAGAATCAGTCCCGGTTTATTTTTACGCGAGGAGTCGTCTTCTGTGAACTTGAATCACAGAGCCTGACTATACAGGGTCCTTGCTTGATTAAGTTCCGGGGTGTTTCTTATCATTTACGAAATGGCATTTTAAAATAGTATATGCACATATTTTAGTCCTGGAGTATTTCTTTTCCCAATAGAAAAGGTTTTGTATCTTTTTGCGAACAAATTTAGTCCCGTATTGTTAGTTAAACTAAAAGAAATCGCGTCAAATGTAATTTCTTAGTACATTTAAATTTAGTACTGTGTGTTTTCTTATATAACTTATCTTATCCAGATTACCTTTTAGTTTATCATCATCTCTCAACTAAATAAAATTTCTGCGTATTCGGTGCGTATGGTTATGTTTTCATATTGAATCTGTAAACAAATGGTGTTTATTTCCCGTATTTGCCAACTTTGATAATTTTTACCATTATCTCAGAATACACCATAAAGATGGCACATGGATATAAAGGAACAGTATAATTATGCACCGTGACAATTTTCCAAGCGTTTGTAAACATTAGATCAGTCTCAATTTTGGACGTCACATATTCTATCGCTAGAACTCGCCGAAACCCAGAGATCATGGAGAGCCCTTGCGGCAACGAAAGAGTTCCGTGTGGTTATAGGACGTTTTAAAGATGCTGAAGACATTACGTTTTGTAGAAAAAAAGCTAAACAATTTTATATTTTTTTTTAAATCACAAGATCGCATGGAGGCCCGCAACCACGTCGTTAAGGCATCACAAAATCGCCACACGGACATCGCATGGTCACTGTCGACTTTATGCTTAGAAATCTTTACCACATAATTATTCTACGATCCCCGCATAGGAACCGTTGGGAAAAAGTACAGGAGCCACAAGGTCTAAGTAGATCTAACATAAGATGACAAATCATACAGTCACCGCAATTACTTTGCGATCTTTGCGATTGACTTCTAATCGCTGCACGTGCACACAATGATTCATGGATGAAAGGGTTATAAAATCCGTTTGGGCACCACACAATTTTGTGAACATATACGCTGTAGATAATGAAATTGTTAGGTGTCAAAATTTAAAAAAAAAACACAAGCTGCGATATCGTACGGCGTCTGTTGGTTATGTTAACTTGGCTTAGCGAGATATTTCGAAAACGGTTGAAATAGAGACATACAAATGTAAGGGGTAAACTATTTCTTGGAGATTAAAGATCTTGTTCTGATAATTTCTCTTTTATGTATATTATCATTTTTTTTTTAATTTTCAAGTTTTACAAATTGAGTTTGACGAATAAATAAATGATAGGCTTTAATTGCTTCATCAAATTTTAAACAAAGTTACACTATTCTCGTTATTCTACCAACAGATGTAAGTTAGTTGCATAAACGAACAGCCTTGACACCGTCAAGAAAATTCAACCAAAATATCTTAAGTAATCTTTAAAATCTTATAAAAAAAGATTCTAAAGGACGAACCTTCGAAATAAAACATGTACTTATAGGTATAAGACCCCGTCCTGCGCGGACGCCTATAATGTATTATAAAACATATAAATCTAGGTTTCTTCGGTCGCGTCCATGTCATCAGAACTTATTTCCGAATAACGACGAGCTTTTTTCCCGCAATTTATGTCAGTGAAACAATAGTAGACTGAATATATCGCGAAAATCACAAGGCTTCAGACTCACACGGTTACATTTTTTTTTCAAAGTTAACGAACTTTGGCTTATAATTATAACGGTTCACAAATTCGAACATTCTATGTTACTCTTTCTACTGCTTGACGATTTAAGTTCAAGTAAGTTTGCAATATTATCGGAGTAAATCCCGAAGACAAAGAAGTTAACCGAGTTCATAACTGACTAAGTAGCCGCGCTAAATCGGGTATGGAAACTGTCATTTCTAACAAACTAATCCAAAATCTAGTTGTTTTATATTGTGTGTGTATGTGTCAAGTGTCACAAAAAATGTGTCTGTGAATCAACATTGTCGGCGATCAGGATATAACAACGCTGGTTAAGTTTCAAAGTATCTCCTTCCACAGCAGTAAAGAAACTATTATTTGAAGTGTTAGAGAATCCCTGCGCTAATTTCTCACGAGAAATTTGCAATCGTTTCTGTACTCGGATGCGACCAGTCTAAAAATAGCAATGCAATCTGAGGTCTGAATCTGTTCTAATCAGTAGATCTACGAACATTTTTCTCGTAAAGGGGACTTTAAAAAATCACAAAAACAAAGCGAATTTAACATGAAAAATATATTTTAATGAAGATATCGTTTACTGCACATACTCCGCACCAACTTATATATTTATTACATTATACCGTATATTGTTGCAGAATGTTTAGATGCAACTTTTTATCATAGGCATAATTTAAAATGGGCTGATTTGACCCGTGGCCGTCGATATATTTTTTCCGTTCAAACTTGTTTTTTCCCTTACAGAATCAAAAATATAAATGTCTTTTACTATGAAATTGTCTCAAATAAAAATCTTAGTTTAATTCACGAATGTTTATCAACTGTTTCTGCGCGCATTATTTTTTCGTTTAAAAATTATGTTGCCGTCCATTTTTTATTTTCCCAAATCTGCTTTGGAACAAAACAATTGGAAATGCATTGTGAAAGTGAAAGCGAAAACTTTTTTCCTTGAAAATTGACACATTCGGCGGAAATTAAGGCGAGCGACAAGTAAGAATTGATTCAGAAGTTATATGTTATTGATCTGTCGTGTTGTTCACTGTCACAGTTGTTTAAATCGCGAAATGACTTTTGCTAACGGGAAAAGTTAAGGATACTTTTAGACGTTACACAGCAATAACAAAGGTAAAACATGAAATGTCAGAATAGCGAATATCAAATAAAGAATGGTGCATGTGTAGACGTCTAAATATTTGGACTAGTGTTGCCCCAAAACACAAGGTTAAAAAGGTCAAATATTTTCGGCAATCCACATCAGCACCTGTTCCTATCAAAGAAGATGCCATACATAACTGTTACAAAACTTCTGATATTCTTAACAATCCTATCTGATCCACAAAATAGGTAAAGCAGGTTGAAGGTCAGATAAAGCAAAGCCACTTTTTGAAAGGATGCAAATTCAGAATTCGCCTTATAAATAGTTGAATAATCTTTCCTATCATCCACTCCCTTTATCTATTTTGAGCCAAAATAACACAATAAAATCTAAGTTTGATTAATTGTTGGAAGATAAAAAAAAGATAACTAAATTACTTTTCTTCTGTTACCTTACCCCACCCACTACGTTGTGCATTAGGCGTTCTGGCCCTTACTTTCTTGTTATGTAAAAGCTTTACTTATCATTATTTGAAATATATTCCTTTTGTCGAAACATGTTAAGATAATTTAAGAAAGCGAATAATAACCTCCTTCTCGGGATCGTTTTTAGTTGCGACCTCGTTACCCAAAGCCATTTTTGACGTCTTGTTAGTTTATTCTAAAGGAATTTGTTCTGAAATTTAATCGAATAATAAATCAGTAATAAAGAGTTTCAGTGCTTGAAACATTGGTTTAATGGAAAAGTGTCTTCAAGGAAATATTTGTTACTTCTTTTATCATTAATTGACTATATCTATTATCATTCTGTGAATGCAATCCTTTTAAATAAAAAAAGAAGAACATCATTCTATAACTTCGATTTTTCATAAATAGCATAACATTTTCACATTCCACCAAGAAAATGAAAAGTTGTGAGAGAAATTGAATCAATATTTCAATTTGGTGGATAAAGTATGTGGATGACATTGACACATTCCAAATCACACATGAATTCAAAATCGTTTAAAAGATTTGCTATTTCTTATTTTAGCTTTTCCCAAGTTATTTTTTTTTTTTTGTGTGTGTGTAATGAAACTGAAAGTAGAAAAGTACATATGGTTGATATGACTACAAACTCCACAGGCACACCATTTTTTCCTAAGAATTTGGGCTGTTTGTAGGTCCCATTTATTTCATAAGAAACGGGGTCATTACAGGCCTTTTTTCATCTTAGATTTTTTCCCCTAAAAATACTTTTTCCCTAAATAGATCCATTTTTCTCACTGAAACAATGTCATGCCTAGAAAAATGTACTTTTTCTTGTTTAGAATTGGTCATTTATTCTTTTTTAAGATTATTTCTTCAGTTTAATTCTAAAACCTTGAAACTACAGCTTTAATCTTTAGTCTAAATAAGTTTAAATCTGCATTCTTAATTTGGTGGAAGCTAAGTGCACAAAATGGATTTATTCACCTCGGAACTTTAGGTGAAAACTAGTCCATTTAATAAGCTTGATCAATACAGTTGAAGTGTTTCTTATTCCATAACATTACATATGAAATTAGTATTGTCTTGTACAATCATTTTTCACTGCTTGATTTATATGTTGGGGTCTGTAACTAAAGGAATAAAAAATGTTGTTTTGTTTTCATTGTGTAGTGCATTTTGTCATGATTATGGTCAATTTTAAACATTTAGAATAATCCAATGCTAAATGGTTAAAAGTGATAATGTCAATGGTAAATCATTTAATATCAAAATGTGACAGAATTGATTCAGAAAAGTATAAAATATAAGTACCATGATAATAATAATGTTACTGTACTATTTTTAACTTGTACAAGACAATACAATACAATACAATACAATACAATACATTTTATTGCATAAAACATTTACATGTTTACAGCAAACAATCAAATAATCATGGAAAGTGGAAAAACACAATCATTGTGTATGATAAAAAACATGTACAAATATCAAATGTCATCATGGATTTACAGAAGAACACAATTCGCGTGAACAGCTAAACTAATTTCTGCGCAAAAAGGCGTAATATAAGAATTTCGACAGATTTCTGATGGAAAACTTCGATTGATTGGTTAATAAGTTGGTAAACTTTTGATTTGTAGGCCATGTATAATAATATTTTTTAATATATTTCTGTCTTAAATCGGAGAACTTTGGACAAATAAGCAAAAGGTGATATTCATTTTTGACTAAATTGTAGTTACAAAATTTGCATAATCTTTCGTTTCTAGGAATATTTGTATGTCGTCCTTGTTCAATTTCCAAATTATGCGATGAAATTCTAAATTTTGTGAGGGCTGATCGATACCTGCTATCCGTTATAAAGTCGAGGTACAATTCAAACTGAAAAGAATGCTTAATGAATATGTTTCAAGTCTATTTGAGTTATTGATAGCAGAATACCAGTCATGATAGTAGACGTCTAGTAGCCTTTGTTTCATGATTTCAAAATTAACTTGTACAGTCAACTCTCGTTACAACGACCACGTTTGTTCCCGATAAAAATGTCGTTATAACGAAAATGCCGGTGTATTGAAAATCACCCATTCAACTCATAAGTTGGTAACATTTTTATGCAATATACAATTTTAAACGAAATAAACACTAATAGATTACCTTTGAATATCGATAAGACATCTGCATGACTTAAAAACTGAATATTAAAATTTGTTAATTATTACTTTTTGAAGAAATCCTTAGAGATTTCCTTCCTTGATTGTGAACATTATTCTCTACAGAATGATAGTTTCCATTAAAATAGATTGTGACAGATTTAAAGCATGACTTAGCTTCAAATCTAATGACAGTGGAATAATCAGAATTAATAGTGGAACATTTTTGCTTCAATTTATCACAGATTGTCGATCTACCACTCTTTTGACAAATAACTCGACAACTGGTCCTGTGTTAAATTTGAATGTGCAGATTTGAATTCTAAAATCGTATGTTTTTTGCTCAAAGAGAGTTGGGTTCGACGCCTCTTTACAGGTGCCTCAGCCATTCAATTAATAAAAATAGATGTAAAATGTACGACAAAGATGTTTGCCTAAAAACCAAACAAGGTAAAATGACGACTTGCCCGTTTCGCCAAGAAAAAGCCCAGTAAAAAGTGTCCAAATTGTACTCGTCGAATGCAAAGTGGTGTAACCGTATCTTTTTATGCCCCCGATAGGGAGGCATCATAAATTTGACTTGTCCGTCCGTCTGTCCGTCCGTCCGTCCGTCATTCCGTCCAAAAACTTTAACATTGGCCATAACTTCTAAATCAAAGCGGTGTCGGGGGCATTGTCATCTTACAGTGACAGCTCTTGTTGTAATTAAGTTACGATAATATCACCCTCAACCAACCAAAGGTTAACGGATGAGATTGTTGTGTTCCGGGTGGTTTAAGTGTCGATAATCGCCGAAGGGAAAAACTGTATTCGCACTTTAGCATAATTGAGTAAACACGCGTACATTGTTGATTAACACATACCGCGAGGTGCTAAAAATAGCCACTAGGAATTTCCCAGGTAAGTGTCGATGTATTGAATAATAACATATAGGGATTTTGCACTTTCGTTCCCTGATATTTTGTGTCGATGTCGGAAAACAAGAATTCCGTTGTAACGGGAGAAAAATAAACTGTGCAAATCCGTTCCCATCAAATTAGTGTCGGTATACGAAAATGTCGATGTAACGGATGTCGATCAAACGGGAGTTGACTGTATATTAAACTGGTTTTGCCACGTGAAATGTAGACCACATTCATCTAATATACATTTAATGTGGTAAGCCCAGTTTGAATGATTGTATGTTTGTCCGTTTTCTAAATCTTTCAGTTACATAAGGTATGTTTTGAACAGGATTGAGTTTTTCGTCGGAGTTTATAATTTTAATCCAATATTTGATGATGATTAATTTTCTACTTAGTTTCAGTGGAATTTTTCCTATTCCGCCGTAAAGTGATTCTAAATTGGTCGATTTCTTAACAAGAAGTATTTTTCTACAAAACTTTGTAAATACAGATTCTACATCATTTGCCGGGTGGCTACCCCATGCCTCTGCCCCATAATTAAGGACCGGTAATACAATGCTATCGAAAAGATTAAGCTTCGAAAAAACAGGTAGATCTAACTGATTAAATATAACAAAAAGTCTGTGTAGAGAGATAGATGCACGCGTCACAATGTCGGATTGGGTTCGATTCCAGTTACTGTTTTTGTAAAGGTTTACCCCAAGATATTTAAAGGAGTTTACAATTTCAATTTGAGTATTGTTTAGGTAAAAGCTATACTTTGTGTGACGTCCTTTTTCAAAAATCATAATTTTTGTTTTATTGACGTTAAGTTGGAGGTTCCATGTATTGCAGTAACGTTCTATATCATTTAAAATCATTTGCAGTGATATGGGGTCTTGTGTAAATACCGCCGCGTCATCGGCATATAACAACAGGAATAGTTTAAGATCATCGATTGATATAATTCCGTTTATATTTCTATTTATACTATTTGTTATGTCGTTTAGATAAAATAAGCATAAAATGCTACTAGCAGGATCACCCTGTTTGACACCTACGTTTGAATGGATAAAAGATGAAGTTTCATTTTGAAATCGGACGAATGATTTGACTGTACTGTACATAGATTTAATTGAGTTAACAAATTTGCAACTAATTCGTTCATTTAGTAACTTTTGAAAGAGTAAATGCCTATCTATTCTATCAACCATTTTCTCCCAATCAAGACAAAACATCACATAGCTTTTATATGATATATTTTTCATTCATTCATTGACGCTTGTTTATTAATGTTTTATGCTGTTTGTGTAAAAGATTTTGTAGATACTTGGAGAGGCCCACAGGGAAGACTGGGTTTACCCAACTATGTTGCCTTGTTAACCCTTGTAGTGCTAAACCAGGAATATTCCTGCTTTGACAGGAGTTATAGACAAAGATATGCCTGCACATTTTTGCAGTCTGATCTTAGTTCATACCTTTTAAATTTCATTTTTAAACCAAACAATGCAATCCTGAAATCAATACCAGTTCACACTTGGTAACTTTCAGTGCTTTTAGCACTATGATTTTACACTTAATTTGCAAAAGTTTTTATTAAGCATGACAAGTGTTAAATAAATACTTTATTATTATTATCATCATTATTATTATTATAAATCAAGTTGTACTTAGGTTTCAGAATTAAATCTTGGATTTACTTGTTAATGACTTTATTTGTAGTTCTGTTTACTATATGAGTCATTATATATATATATGACCATAATGATGCGTTTCCCTCAAACTAAGGGCTACAGGCCCCTCCCCCAAACCTTTAAAAAAAGTCCTGTTGTTGATTGAACATGCATTGAATTAAACTTTACCCTTGTCATGCTGAATGAATTTTGGCTAAAAAATTTCTTCAAAATCAAAGGGCAGAAACCACTGAAAGTACCAAGAGTAGGTCAATTTTTATTTGAAAAACTTTATCTATTCATTAATTCTGGTTTGAAAGTGAGAAACAGGTGGTGTAGACTAACATCAGGCTGCACAAATGTGCAGGCTGATGTTTGTCTATAGCTCCTGCCAAATCAGGAATATTCCAGGTTCAGCATGACATGGGTTAACAAGTGTTTCCTTGGTTTTCCCTTTCCAGGTTTAACATCAGAGTCTCCATACCGGGATAATCACCAATCTATACAGATTTAAATATGATTTATCTCTGCGTTTAGAAGAGGGCTTTGTAGTGCTCCATAGTATCACATTGTCCCAAGTTGTTATTGACATTGACCCTCAAAAGATTGAGTTGCTTATGAAACATTTTTTACAACTATCTTACATGCCTATCTGCAGGTGTAATGAAAAAAATACTGCAAAAGTTTCTAAAGGCCTATCATTTGCGACCAATATAGAATACAATATAGCCGCCGTCATAGCGCAGTTGGTAGCGCGTCCGATTGTCAATCTAGAGTTCGTGGGTTCGATCCCCGACGGCGGCACTCATTCTTTCCGACTATTTGTCTCTCATCACTGGGTTGATAATCGTAGACCTATGTGAGATAGCGGCTGGAGGCTAGGAAAGAATGTGGTGGTTGTACTGGTGATAGAAATACCAGGAACCCATTGTTAGGTGCTCCAGCCGCCGCGATATAACTGAAATAATGTTGAAAGCGGTGTAAAACCCCATTCAACCATTAAAGAATATAATAGGAGAAAGGCAATATGTAGACTGTGACATAAGATGACTGTCTTCCATCCACTCCCCTTTTCTATGATTTAAGCGTAAGTGAATAATCAAAACATTGTAACTACAGCTTGAATAAGCTGTAGATTCGATGCTATGATCATCCATCAATGCCATTTTTCGAAAGATTATGTCTAGTTTTTGCCATTTTTGCACCATCGTAACAAATATAAATGACTTGGTGCAAAACAATTGTCACTGCCCATATGATTGTAGGCTGTTACAACTGTTTCACACTGTGTTATCATAAAAGCATAGCCTTTTATAAAAGCCCATCCAATTCTAATGGAAATGCGATGAATGAAATAGAATCCCAGGGTTCTATTAGAGCTTTTATGGTAGGCGTAATTGCTTGAGGATACTCAGATTGAGAGGACCTTAATTTGCAAAGGAGGACTTTATCATTTGAATGGACTAGTTTTGCAGACAAAATAGAAAAAGAAACAAGATGTGTATGTCAAACACTAATGCTCCACTGCAATTTTCAGTATTTTTTAACAACATATTTGACCTTGAAAAATGACCTTGGCCTTGACAGATGACCTTGACCTTGGTACCAACAGAAATGTCTTGTAACAAGCAATACTCAAGTGAAATATGAAGGTACTATGCCTGGCCAATCAAAAGTTATGGCCAATGTTAAAGTTTTTTTGAGGGAAAAACAAATTGGTCAAAAACAATAATATTATACCCGTTGTTTTTTTTATGTGAGGCATAAAAAAATTAAGAAACAACAAGCTTGAAACACAGCTTCTGGTAAAGGGTGTAAAATGGACATTAGATCTAAGTGAACAGGGGTGTGGAATTCCGATTTTTGACTTGTCTCCCACAGGCATTTCCTCTTATGTACAAGTAAAATTTTCATGGCCACTTATCTGTGGAATAGTTAACACAGACAAATCTGGGATGATACTAAATAGATTTATGAAATATATTATCATATTATTTATATCAAAGTAGAAATATTGTTTTAAATGAGGAAAAAGCTTACATTAAGCATTTTCCTCATCAAAAGCAATGTTTTCTCATTCCTTAGTGGAAAAGTTCATTTTGATCTTAGACAAGTAAAAATGATCTTTAACAAATACAAATATTTTATTGGTCTAAAATTCAATGATGGGATTGTGACAAGAATTCAACGCAGGTGGTTTATATCAAAACAAAATTGCCTTAATTATTCCCATTCCAGACAACGGCGATAAAAATATTTCTTGTATATTAAAAGCCCTTCATTCTCCTCTTTAAATTGTCAGTTAAATTAAATATTTCATAACCGGATATATTTCATCTTTTGCATGGATTGAAACATATTTATCTGCAGGACCTCATTTCAATCTAAAAATGCTTACTTGTGTAAATTATCAGTGGGAATGGCTGAATCTGAGTTGATAAAAGTTGTGACCAGACCCCTGCACGGATTTTGAATTGTATTGAATTTATAATTATGTTTAAAAATGTTAATAATTGTCAATAGAATATGTTTTAACTAAACTTTGCATGTACAAATATTCAAGCATTAAGTACAAAGAATATCTTTTACTTTAACCCTTGTCATGCTGAATAAATCACCTTGCAAAAATCATATTAAAATCAAAGTGCTGAAAGCTTTGATTTCCCAGTTGTGAGTCGGTATTTGATTATGGAAAAATGATTTTGAAACTTCTCTGGTTTGAAAAGGAAAATCGGGTGGTAAAGACTAAGATCAAACTCCACATATGTGCAGACTGATATTTTTCCATACCTCCTGCCAAAGCAGGAATATTCCGGGATCAACATGACAAGGGTTAATATCCAGGGACAAGTGGAGAAAATCTGCATTTCCATACCCCTGATGAATAACCAGCCCTGCAACAAATTCTTTGCTGTGGTTACTCATTGGAATCCGTCTTGTGAGAATATTCTAATTTATCTTATAACTATACAAATATATATGTGTGATAACATCCCATATGATATTTTTTATGATATCACATAGTTATTTTTAGAACAATGATATAATGCAGTTATCTTTAGAAACTTGCATTTCTGTTACAAACATCTACAAAACAAGGCAAATAAAGGTTATAAGATAAATATAATACGTACTTAGTGTATTGTATGAAAAAATATCTAATTTTGTTGTGGGAATTAATAATTGTCTCGGCAGAGCCTCGACAATGATCAATTCTGCCAACCTGATATTTCTTCTCATACAAAACACTAAGTATGTACTATATATATGTACATTGAGAAATAACAATTTCAGATTGGCTTTACCCCCTCTTTTCTATATTCCTTCTGATATTCTTTTTTAATGCCCCTGCATTGAAAAGATTTGGGGCATATTGCTGCACTGTTCTCCTGTCTTCTTCTCTTTGTGTCCATACATCTGTCTGCAAACTTTAATCTTAAACCTTAACATTTCCAATTACTTAAAGCCTGTACAAGATACAGTATTTATATTTTGCATGATATGAGATCTCAAAGATATACATATACATCTACGTAAACCGAGGTGAAGGTTATGTGTGAAGGTCAAGGTCATGTGTCAAGGTCAAAGTTTAGAAAAGAAGCTGTTTCTAGGTATTTCATAAACACATTTTGTTTTTGTTTCAGGTGTGATATACAGAGGCAACACCATGATTAACCATGTATTTACTATCCTGCTGCTAGCCATCACTATGATGTGCTGTAGTGGTTTGGAACAGGATAGAAAAGACTGGATTAACCCAGATGACATGCTCAGCTTTGATCCTTCTCAAAACAAAATGATAAAAAGAGTATGTATGCTACTAGATAGTTAATGCCCAGGGTTGATCCCTTTCAAAAAAAGATGGTTCAAGAAGCAAAAATTATGCTCCTGAACACTGCATTGCTCCTGAAATAATTCCATTAAATCTAAGATTCATTTTGTTAACCACATGTACATGTTATATAATTTTGAAGTTATGCTCTAGAAACAAATCAAGTCTCTAAATCAACAAGGGAGAATAACTCAATTACAGCAAATAAAGCAGGTAAGAGTTATTGTTCTTGAACACTGTTTTTTCCTCAATGGGATCTATCCAAACATGATGATTCAAGTTGATTGATACTTAAGGAGATAAGTTTTGGATAAAATTGAAGTATTCTAAATAGCAAAGGGCAATTATTCTATAATTATGCAATAAAGAGTTTAGTTCTTATACACTGTGCTTCTGCTTAATTAGATCTATCTACCCATGAAGTCTCAAATTGATAGAATGTCTCTAGATATTTTGTGACCTTATCTA
This sequence comes from Fragum whitleyi, assembly GCA_948146395.1. Lineage (NCBI taxonomy): Eukaryota > Metazoa > Mollusca > Bivalvia > Cardiida > Cardiidae > Fragum > Fragum whitleyi. Next base: position 27,160,057 of record OX411548.1, on the reverse strand, counting down.
TCTATAAAACGCAAAGTAAAGAAGATAGACTGTGAATATGCACAGGCTGGCCAGAGTCTTTGCTTGGGGTACTTTTGTATTTGTTGAACCTATCACGCACAGGCTCAAGTACATGTATAATAATGAAAGGATGTTGATATGGAATGACTGAATGACATGACTTTATCCCCTTAGCCAAAATGGCGGGGGGAGAATTACATACTCATAACAATAACTTTTACATAGCTATATTATTTCATTTTGTAAAATTTTGGATGATTTATGAAATAGTTATTATAATAGTTTAAGAGAACAAAAAAGTCCGATGAAAAAACATAAGCTGTTAGTCCTATATTTGATGTCACTGTAAACTACAATTTCAATAATTGTAAATGTTTTAAGCCTCCAAAGGACAAACATTCAGAAGGACAAGTTAAGGTAGAACAGACACCAGAACAGCCAGTTGAAAATGTTGTGCCCGTGCAGAACACCGAATGTCAATGTGAACAACGTGAATGTCCGCTAGCCCAGGAATGTCCTGCTGTAAAGGAATGTGTCTGTGAACAAGCATCTTTACCCCTCCTACGCAATTATATCAAGACACTACTGACAAACTTTGAAAACCAAGTAAGTTTAATCTTTGAGACCTGTCACACGAAAAGGGACTGTCTTGGTAGAGTTGACCCAATCAGGCAGCGCAACCTGGCTAGGTTCAACTTTTTAAGCACATTATTGAATTTCTGAATCTAGAATGATCACTCTACCTTAATTTGTAAGAATTTATGAAATGCTACCTCCATTTGACCTCTACTTGAACCAATCTCCCTTTCAAATATTTATTTGGTGGAGTTCAAAAATGATTCCTTTTCCGGCGATGAGTCAAGAGTCTCTGGAACTACAGATAGAGGGCATAAAATGGGTTTTAGATAAAATATATTTTCAATACTGTCAAAGATCCTTTATGCTGGGTACTCATTTGAATCATCTTGATGAGATGATTCAAAGAGAACCCACAGCATAGGATTTTAAATGGAAATTTTGGTTTCAAATTGGTGTTACCCCCTCTTTATCATTGACCTCTGAGTGATCATGTGTTTGAAATGCCTTATTGTACAAGCTGGCTTTTTAGCTCACCTGAGCACCAAGTGCTCAAGGTGAGCTATTGTGATGGGCTGCTGTCCGTCGTCCGTCGTCCAACGTCCGTCATCAAACTTTACCTTGTGTGCACTCTAGAGGCCACATTCTTGGCCCAAATGTCTTGAAACTTGGTCAGAATGTTTGTCTCCATCAAATCTCGGTCAAGTTCGAAATTAGGTCAAGTGGGGTCAAAAATGGGGTCAAGGGGTCAAATTTTAGAAAAACCTTGTGTGCACTCTAGAGGCCACATTCTTGGCCCAATTGTCTTGAAACTTGGTCAGAGTGTTTGTCTCCATCAAATCTTGGTCAAGTTCGAAATTGGGTCAAGTGGGGTCAAAAATGGGGTCAAGGGGTCAAATTTTAGAAAAACCTTGTGTCACTCTCTGGGCCACATTTTTGACTCAAATGTCTTGAAACTTGGTCAAAATATTTGTCTCCATGAAATCTTGGTCAAGTTCAAAATTGGGTCAAATGGGGTCAAAAATGGGGTCAAGGAGTCAAATTCTAGAAAAACCTTGTGTGCACTCTCGGGGCAACATTTTTGGCCCAAATCTCTTGAAACTTGGTCAGAATGTTTGTCTCCATCAAATCTCGGTGACATTCGAAATTGGGTCAAGTGGGGTCAAAAATGGGGTCAAGGGGTCAAATTTTAGAAAAACCTTGTGTGCATTCTAGAGGCCACATTTTTGGCCAAAATGACTTGAAACTTAGTCAGAATGTGTGTCTCCATCAAGTTTCAGTCAAGTTCAAAATTGGGTCAAAAATGGGGTCAAGGGGTCAAATTTTAGAAAAACCTTGTGTGCACTCTCTGGGCCACATTTTTTACTCAAATGTCTTGAAACTTGGTCAAAATGTTAGTCTCCATGAAATCTTGGTCAAGTTCGAAATTGGGTCAAGTGGGGTCAAAAGTTGGGTCAAGGGTCAAATTTTAGAAAAACCTTGTGTGCACTCTAGAGGCCACATTTTGGGCCCAAATGTCTTGAAACTTTATCAGAATGTGTGTCTCCATCAAATCTCGGTCAAGTTTAAAATTTGGTCAAGTGGAGTCAAAAATGGGGTCAAGGGGTCAAATTTTAGAAAAACCTTGTGTGCACTCTAGAGGCCACATTTTTGGCTCCAATGTCTTGAAACGGGGTCACAATGTTTGTCTCCATGAAATCTTGGTCAAGTTCGAAATTGGGTCAAGGGGGATCAAATTTTAGAAAAACCTTGTATGCACTTTAGAGGCCACATTTTTGGCCCATATGTCTTGAAACTTGGTCAGAATGTTTGTCTTCATCAAATCTCAGTCTAGATCAAAATTGGGTCAAGTCTGATCAAAATGGGGTCAAGGGGTCAAATTCTAGAAAAACCTTGTGTGCACTCTAGGGGCAGTATATTTGGCTCAAAGTTATGTCGTCTTGATATCTTTGACTTTTGTTAATCCAGTAATGAATTTCAAATAAGTAATTTTGGCACTTTGCTTCCTTTGTAAACTATATGCCTCAGGTGAGCGCTTAAGGGCCAATGGCCCTCTTGTATAGAATTTGGTATGCATATGAAATTATTGAAGAGGTTACGATTTTCCTCAATGTTTTTGACGCAGAAAGACCAAATTTGTATAAGATTTCATCAACTTTGAATTACCATCTGCAACTTCTTTGGAATTTGACAAATCTAAAATTTTGTATTCTGGTTAGGGATTATAGCCAACCTGAAATTTTGATGTCTATGTGCAAAACAGTTGTAACTGCCTTTAGATATATAGGCAGTTACAACTGGTTCATGCTGAGCCATCAATTTGTAAATTTCAGACACCCTCAGGTCTCAGCTCATCTGAGTACATAATCAGAGTGTCTCTGTCTGCTGACCAAATACTGATTCTGAACAGATTTGTGGAGAAGGGATCTCCAACCCACGTTCACGATGTCCATGAAATACTAACGTCAATGATAGACTCTGTAACTACGTCAAGTCTAGGAGCAATGGAGAAGTTTGCGTTACTATTGGAACATAAAATTGGACTTTCTTTGCACAGGTTGATACAGGTAAAGGTGTTTACTTTTACCTTCAAACAAATGCTTAGAATTAACCAAATCACAAAAAGTGTATTAATTTGAAAAATAGTGGTTTCATGAAAAAAAGAGAAAAATAAGTAAAAGAAAATTGAGTTGTCAGCATTTAGTGGTTTTTTTTGAAGAAAATGGTTCCTTAATACATTATGGGATTGAAAAGAAAATAGCATATATACGCTAGTTCATAATTTGCACTATAATGTTTTAACTCATTTAAATTGTCTCAATTTATCCAACAAGAGATTACTTATGGTTAAGGTGCTTTTTTGTAATGATCATTTCAATAAAACTGATTGTTAAAATGCATTTGAATTTTTTCTTTAAATGAAGGAAAAGTATAAGAAAATTGTATCCTAATTAATTTCAGTTATTTTTCCATTCCAGTTTTGTATGCTTGGTGCTCTAGCATCTGTTGTGTTGTTGATTGAGATCAGGCTACACATACCATGGCGTAAACGTGTAATGCAGCTGATTGTGTTGATGTTTGTTATTAGTGTACCTTGGACTTGGTACGAACTATATAAGGTGAGAAACCTAAAATAATTTAATGCATTTTTGTATGAATGATGAATTTTGGCTAAGGTTATCTAAGCCACAGCAGGTGCTACCTTTATACAGATTTTTGTCTATGTAGTCATCACAATCTGACATATAAAAATGAATAAAAGGTTGTTAAAGGAAAGTAATCTATACTAAATACTAGGCATTCATAAAACCCCCAACCTTCAATCTGCAAGTCCATTATTGTAGGCTCTTGAAAAAAAAGGGTCCCAGTCCATTACCTAACATTGCTATTTAATCAGTTAGATGTGAAATATTTTCAGTTGAATTGTCGTTTTGTTTATGAGGGAGGTTGACCATTCAGAAATATTTTTCAATTCATAAATTTTCTGCATCTATAAAAAGTATCGCTTTAGTCTTTACCATTAGGTAGAATTAAGGCCAGATAACTTTGATATAGAAACAATGAAAACACATGTTTATAGCAATCTTGTATTGTTAGCTGGCTATTGAAGTTAAATGGCATAAAGTTTACAAATGGAACACAAATAAGACAATTTTGAGGCTTGTAGAGGTTCTTGTGATCAAAAAATTGTTTCTGCGAAGTTATTCTGCATTTTATAGCAAAACCAGTGTGGTCAAGCTTATTTGTCAGGGTTACATTGTTTCAAAATAAGAGTTGCATGCTTGTTATAAAAAATTCTTTCGAAATTATCTTAACCCTTGTCATGCTGAACCCGGAATATTCCTGCTTTGGCAGGAGCTATAGACAAACATCAGCCTGCACATATGTGCAGTCTGATGTTGGTCTACACCACTTGTTTCTCACTTTCAAACCAGAATTGTCAAATGAGTTAGTTTTTCAAATAAAGATTGGCCTACAGTTGGTACTTTCAGTGCTTTTTGCCCTTTGATTTTGATGAAATTTTTTAGCCAAAATTATTCAGCATGACAAGGGTTAATTATGTGTAGCAATGTTAGGTTATGGAAGGGGAACTAGGGTTATTCCAGTTCCTACAAATCTGGACCTGCAGATTGAAGGTATGGCAGTTTTCCCAAAAGACCAATCACATTTCATACAGAAATAAAGTGCAATGGATTTCCCCATGTGATGCAATTAAAATCAATCAAAACTCTTTATTTTATTGCGTAGCAATTATTTGGTTATTTCAGCAAGCAGAGATAGAACACCATTCAGTTACAACACAGAAGATTCCATCTGAGTGTAAAGAAGATGCGTCTGACTTCTGGAGGACAGTTGTCTCCCTTGTGTCTCTACAGAAAGATAAATGTGCTGAATATTATGAACACATGATGATAGATCCTATTGTAAAAGTACCGCCAACAAAGGTCTGCTCTTTATTGCATTTGTGTGCTTAATGACAGCATCATTTGATGTATAAGAAGAAATACTATTTAGTTTATCTATTATAATTCATTAATTAAGGGGTCAGAAGAAAACATGTAAGAGCCTATAGAAATATGGGCATTTACATTAGCTTTACACTAACCCATTGATTTGCAAATAAGGCAAATATGTGAATAATGTATAAAAATTAAGCAAATTAAAGTTTATGGCGAAATAATAGTTAAAAGAATAAGATAATGAAAGGACCCTGTTTCAGATGTGAAAATCTTAGTCCAGTCCAATTCCAAAAGACTTTGTGAACAAGGGTTTTAAAATACCTGTAAGAGTACTTACAATTCGTTTTCTTGATATTTGAATTTGAATTGTCAAAGCAGGCATTAAATGGGTTTAATTTAAATGATATGGTAACATTATTAGAAACAAGCTTTTTATACGCCTCGGAAGGTCACCATATATTGATTTGTACCATCTTCTTCACCTGTCCCTCTGTCCATCCTTCCATTTTTTGTTAACACAACTCTCTATTCAATTATGGGCAGATTTGCATGAAATTTTCACAGAATATTGCTAATCATGTGACCATGTGCATTTTGTCCAAATATTGAAATACATGTACTATGTTGCACCATGGGAAAGGGATCTCCAAGTAAAATTCTTTGTCCTGTGGTGGTGGCTATTGTGAGGACTCGAAAGTCATTGCTTGGTGACTTGTAATATTCAGAACTTGTGTTTGTGTTCTAAATTGAGGAGTCATTGACCCCTTAACCATGATATTTCTGGGAGTCAAAACTCATTCTTAAAGGAACAAAAAAACAAAAAAGGCATTTTGTGTGTAGAATTTTATGGGTTTCAGTGTGAACTGACCTTTTGTAGGAATAATAATAAGATGAAAAAATTACTAGTAGAATTCTAAATACATGTAGTATTCATGTACATGATATATCATTTGAAATTTGAGGGTCAAAACCCAGTTTTGACCATTAGAATTTTCTCTCAAGGCGGTCATAATGCCCGCCTTGGGATTAATTTCTCAGGTTCATAGTATATTTTCAGATTTTTGAGGGTCAAAACCCTGGTTTAAGGGTCAAACAGGAGCCCTGAATATTTGAGGCTGAGATCTTTAAACTGATAGAAAATAAGTTGGATTTAAATGGTATGGAAACAGTTAGAATTAAGCTTTTTGAATAGAAACAAAACATTCTTTTTTACAGGCAATAGCTGTTACATTTGTTCGTTTCTTCATGGCTCCCTTGAAAGATATTGGTGCTTCATTTAGTGAATTCCTAAAGGCTCTACTAGTTGACTTACCAGTGACTTATTACCCAGTGGCCATCATAATGGTGACAGTGTTCTTCTTCTTGTTCCTGTTTATGATGTTTGGATACAGTATTCGTCTCCCATTCTTTTTGACGATTGAAAAAACGCAGCAGACACAAGCTATCTCTGATTCTCAGATACAGCAAGCTATAGGAGATGGGAACAGAGAAATTATGGATCAGGTACTTTCAAGTTAATCCTTTCCTGTTTTACAAAATTTTGGAGCTGTCCAAATTCAAAGGTTTTGCAGACGAAAATTAAAAGTGGATTTAATTTGAAAAATAACCGCTCAGTTTGGTAGAAAATAGTGTGGAAAAAGAAGAAATTGCTTGTCAGAAGCAATTTCTTCTTTTTTCACAATGTTTTCTCAATCATAAAATCACAGGCACGTAAAAAGCAGGGATTAAACAGCAAAGGGTTAAGTCTTTCAACTCATAACAACACCAGCCAAGCTGTTTTAAGCTCCAGGAAAAAAAGCCGTGGAAAACTTTGTGGATAATGAAGAAGTTGCTCGTTAAAAGTAATTTCTTCGTTGTCTACAATGTCTTGTTACCAAAAAGACAAATATTCTTAAAACTTTAATCAAACTATAAATATTGTCTACAAATTCCATAAAATTGTCTAAAATTTTGATTTCTGGTGATGGGATAACTTTCAATAATTTCCTAGATTGTCACATTTTAGACTGCTTGAAAACAAGAGTTGCCAGATTTGGCATATAAATGGAAAAAATTTGAACACAAATCATTTTGTAGTAAGAAAAAGACATTGTGGAAAAGGGAGAACGTAACTGTGAAGTAAAAAAAGCACCCTTAAGTACAATTTGCTCATAAGTCGCTGTCATAGTGCAGTTGTTCGCACATTTGACTATGATTCAAAAGGTCTCAGGTTTGATCCCCGATGGTAGCACTCGATCCCCAATGGTAGCACTCATCTTTTCCGACTATATGTCTTCCAATAATGGGTTGATAATTGTAGACCTATGAGGAACAGCAGCAAGAGGTTACTAAAGGGTGTAATGGTAATACTGGTGTGAGAAATGCCAGAAATCCATTGTTGGGTGCTCCAGCTGCCACAATATAACTGAAAGATTGTTGAAAGCGGCGTAATACCCCATTGAAGCAAACAATTTTCTCATAAATATAATATCATATGTTAAAGAAATTGGTGATATTACTGCAAATAATCAAATTAAACTATTTCTTATACATGTACTAAGATTGAAATTATTGCCGAAATTTCAATTAGTTTCAACTTTCTAAATATGGTTTTTTATTTACTCATCCAAAGACTTTCTTTCATTTCTCCCCCTCACATGTGTGGTATGTTGGACTTAATGGTTGTCTTTCGTTGATGGGAAATCTGCTTATGACAGCGATCCTGATGTCTGTCAATCTGTTTGTGGATTAATCCATTTGTACATCCCTCATATCCATCCATCCATCCATCCATCCATCCATCCATCCATCCATCCATCCATCCATCCATCCATCATCCATCCATCCATCCATCCATCATCCATTCATCCATCCATCAATCAATCTGTCCATTGACCCATTCATCTATCTATCCATCTGTTCATCCATCTATTCATCCATCTATTCATCCATTAATCCATCCATCCATCCATCAAACCATCCATCCATCCATCCATCAATCAATCAATCTGTCCATTGACCCATCCATCCATCCATCCATCCATCCATCCATCCATCCATCCATCAATCAATCTGTCCATTGACCCATTCATCTATCTATCCATCTATTCATCCATCTATTCATCCATCTATTTATCCATCTATTCATCCATCTATTCATCCATCTTTCTATCCATCCATCCATCCATCCATCCATCAATCTGTCCATTGACCCATTCATCTATCCATCCATCCATCCATCCATCAATCTGTCCATTGACCCATTCATTTATCTATCCATCTATTCATCCATCTATTCATCCATTCATCCATCCATCCATCCATCTTTTACCATTTACACGTACTATATTTCAGCTATCACAAATAAAGACTTTAGGTATAACACTACACTAAACTACCTATCAATCTCTGCTCTCTTTACTCTACTCTTTCCAAGGGCGTAACTACCATTACACACAAAACCAACATGTGTAATGTGAAATAATACCATCTTTGGACAATTTTTGTTGGTGGATGATTGTAGTATTGTAACTACAGCTTATTCAAGGTAAAGTTACAATGTTTTGATCATTCACTGATTTTCTAATCATCAAAATTATCTTTAGGGAAAGCTTGAGCAGTGGTCCAGATAAGAGGGGATAAAGCCTGTCTAAAATCTTTATTTCCAAATAAAACCCTTACTTGTGGGTACTCATTTGAATCGTCTCGATGAGATATTTCAAATGAGTACCAACAACATAGGGATTAAGTTGGGAGTAAAGAAATATTTAAATTTGAGAACCAAAATACCCCCTTGAATCTGTAGCTCTACTCGAGTTTAGTGATTTTATTTTTGTGCACTTACTTGCCAATACATTACTTGTCACCATCTAGAAGTGTATTCATTCAAAAATTTTGTTACGCCCATGCTTTCTAATAAATTTATACAGGATTTGGTGTGTATCTTAAAGATATTGCATTTCGCTAAATAGATTTTGGTTGATGATTGCCATTAGATAGCATCTAACTCTTAAACTCTTACTTATACAATGTACAAAATTATTCAGATAGCAATAACTCATACATTTAACTTAACCTAGAAAATGTATTTGTGAAAAATTTATGTAAAAAAGGAGGATAAGAAAAAGAAAGTGCTTGTAGCAGATATTTTTCATTTACCTTGGTATCACAAATTGTAATTGACATTTCTATGCCCTTGCATCAAAAGCTGTGTCTTAATAGTATCCTCGTGGTATGGGTTTTCGTCCTAATAACAATTTTTCATTAGCATTTTTTCTAAAACTTTTATCAAAAGAAAAGTCTTGTATAAATGTTCAAAAAATGATCTTTTTTGATGATTCCCATGTTTCTTATTTTCAATAAATGAGTTTGACAGGTTTTTGTCCTGTTTGATTTTTGTTAGGTTTATTGTGTATGAAAATTAAGTGTCATATGTTTCCGTCCTTTTTAAAAAATAGGCTACTGATAAAGAGGGACGTAAAAATAAACTGTGTAAATGAGCTATTTTTGAAATAAGACTCCTGATGTGATTTCTAGCTACATTTCTTCCCGTTTAGACACTAAATAAGTTTAAACTAACAATTAGAAAATTGATATTGAAATTTCATATTTCTGGACTGGAAATTCTGCCTATCATATGGTTCATTTGCAAAATCACCTAAATCAGACAGTAATATTTTGTTTATCCTCATATTTACAAATTATAAATCTAATATATAAACATAGATATTTATTTCTCACAATCTTGAGTATTCAAATATTTCAAAAGAGAAGATATCCTTGCTATGAATATTTGCTTACCTTTGTCTTCTTAGAAAAAAATAGTGGAAAAATATAAGAAACATGCTATTGTCAAAGCAAAATTTCAACTCTTTATACTAGCAGCAACTACATGACAGTCCAGTGACATTGAAACCAAGAGGTTAAATCGCAAGATGAAATGGTTTGATTTTATGTGACCATTATAATTTTTTGCATATTGAAAGTTTACAAAACTTATAAAATTGACTTAGGAAAAATACATGAAAAAGGGAGTGCCCATTTTCAAATAATATTTAAGCTATTTGGATTTATCTTGAACATGTTTGGTATCTTGGATTAAATAGCTACGATTTCAAACTAAATTTTAACACCTAAAATGATAGAACAATTATACAAATGCACATAAAATAAACAAAAATTGAAATAGGTCAAAAACATATGACGGACGAAAACATATACCGCTACCATAATATTTGAATAATTTTGTTTAACCTTTATGAAAAACAATACCTATATTTTGTAGAAAAGGGAAATCTCAACAATATGCATCTATTCGCAGAACTGGCTTGTGACGAACACTATAAAAATTTGGTGAATGTGATTAACCCTTATTTTAATGGAATTTTAGCAAGGTTTGAATTCAGCATGAGGGTTAACAAAGTTTCAAGGAAGAGGTCACTGCTCAAGGTCAAATGCTAACATTACAGTATGCTAGTCCAGTGCACAGCTCCTTTGTTTATTCCAGTGTGTCACATTTGAAAATTTTGTGAACATTATGGGATTGACCTGCTTTGCTACACTAAAAAAGGTTCTTATCCCCTGCTGACGGTTTGTGTGTTAGTATAAAATATTTCTATACATGTACTTCTTAACTGCTATGTATTGCATCTTTTTGTACTCATTCGTAATAACTATATGCTCTTTCACATGACAGAAGCTATTCCTTCTTTTACAACATTGTTTAGAATATAAAGCTTTAATCATACTAGAAATGAATGGGGTATTGCTTATGTATCATAGACACCATAAAAATAAGAGTAAAATGTTTACATGTCAGCCCTCATTTGGAACATCACTCGGCCATTTCCGTAAACTGCAACAGACCTCAGATGTATGTAAGGCGGATGGGTATGTAACAAAATTGCGCATTTTGTTAGTGTAAGAAAAACTAACGCAGAAACATCCAGCGCTATCCTTAGATTTATGTCTTTTACAGTGAATAATGGCTGAAAAATCTTAATTTTTGAGAATGACGAATCATTCTCAAAAATTAAGATTTTTTCAGCCGTTATTTAGGAATCTAAAGATATTTATATAGGGATACCATGGTTTCATGTCAGTGACTTAAGTAGCCTTGGCGACTTCGAATGTTTTCACTCAAAGTTTCAAGGGCTAACGCCATTTTAACTGAAGTCATCGAGCTTTTCCAATGTTTTCCCGTAATTTTTAAATATAATCCGTCTATGTACATCCGAGGTTGATCGTGAGATTGGCCGAGTGGTGTTCTGAATGGTCAGCCCTGTCACTTGTTTAAGGAAGGTGCTTGCTTATAAGTTGTGAATTTCTATTGATTTGCTCCAGAATTGAACCTGGTAAACAACTGTTTTGCTTATGATGGTTTGCATGCTGATTACATGATTGCACTTTCTTTAATGCTTTTGGTGGTTTATCGAGAAATAATGATAGATTATCACTTGATAATCTCAGCGCAAAAGCAGTGAAATTATCAAAAAATTTATACCCTGCTTTTATAAATTTCACTGTATTATTATAAAAAGACATGTAATTGCTTGAAAATGATTTTAACTGTAGAACATATTTTAGCTCTCCTGAACACAAAGTGCTCAAAGTGAGCTGTTGTCGCAAGGTGAATGTCTGTAGTCTGTCGCCAACATTTACCTTGTATGCTTTCTATAGGCTACAATTTTTGCTCGACCAACCTGAAATTTTGTCAGAATGATTGTCTTGATGAAGTCTTGGACGAGTTCAAAATTGGGTCAACTGGGGTCAAAAACTGGGACATAGGGTCAAATCTTTGTAAAAACTTGATAGTCTAAAGGCCTCTTTTTGTGCCCAATCAACCTAAAATTTGGTATGAATGATTTTCTTGATAAAATCTTGAACAAGTTTGAACTTGAGTCAAGTGGGGTCAAAAACTAGGTCACAGGTTCAAAACCCAGATATACCTTGTATGCTTTCTAGGGGTCCCAACCAATCTGAAATTTGGTCAGTGTAATTGTCTTAATGCAATATTGGATGAGTTCAAAATTGGGTCAACTGGAGTCAAAAACTAGGTCACGGGGTCAAAACTTAGATATATCTTGTATGCACTCTAGAGGCCACATATTTTGCCCATTCAACATGAAAATTTGCCAAAAGTATTGGTAGGTTTTCTCATAATAAAGAAACAATATCAAAATCTTATCATCCAACATACTTATGTCTTGTTTGTATATGTATTATATATATTTGTGTATGATTTCAGTTGCAAGCTCTCACAGAGAGAATGGCATCCACAGAAGTTCAATTCAATGAGAGGATAGAAGATCTGAAACAAGTCCAGCAGATGGCTATAGAATATAACATGTCTTCCTCCTTCGCTTCTGAGTCCCCAACTATTTCCAGACCAATTTTAGGGAACCAGCCCTACTCTTCAGATAAGAAGGATAGAAATAGTGGTCCTACAAACAAGTCTTCTTCCAGAGAGAGCTCTCAACCATCTGTGAATGTGAAAGAATCTGATAAGGTGGATGGAAAGTATGCTCGTGGTGATGGACGAGACTCGAGTACAGAAAATAATCCAGTCATTGATACTGTATCTGCTGAAAGTTTACCTGGCAATATTGATAATGGCATGTAACCACTAGCCTGCTGAATTCTCAATTTAATTGAAATAAATTGCCCATTATTCAGTCATTTCAACCTGCTTAGCTCAAGAATTTTCCACAGTAATTAACCCGTCATGCTGAACCTGGAATATTACTGCTTTGACAGGAGCCATAGACAAACATCAGCCTGAACATATGTGCAGTCTGATGTTAGTCTACAACACCTGTTTCTCACTTTCAAACCAGAATTGTCAATAGATTTACTTTTTCAAATGAAAATTGACCTACATTTCGTACTTTCAGTTCTTTTTGCCCTTTGATTTTAATGCAAATTTTTAGCCAAAATTTATTCAGCATGACATGGGTTAAGTATAAAGCAGCCAGTGCAGGCTAAATTCAGAATGCATAACTTCAGGCTGATCTTTGTCTCAACTGTATGTCTAGAGCTATCCCTGTTAATCTTCATGCAAATTACCATGCGTGTTCACTTAATCACTTAAAGAGAAATCCAAACTGTTAACCCTTGTCATGCTGAACCTGGAATATTCCTTCTTTGGCAGGAGGTATAGACAAAGATCAGTCTGCACATATGTGCAGTCTGATCATAGTCTCTACCACCTGATTTTCCTTTTCAAACCAGAGAAGTTTATAGATTATATTTTCGAAATAGAAAAAGACTCAAAATTAGTGAAGCTTCTGCTTTCATCACTGAATTTGATGCATTTTTTTACAAGGCTTTTATTTAGCATAACAAGGGTTAAGGGGATCACTCTAAGCAGTCCAGAAATAGTGCACTTAGTCAAGTACATACAAATTAGGAGCGCTCACTTTGTTAGCCTAAACAAAGAATGTATTCTTGTGCAAATTATTCTCCCTTGTACAGCAATGTATTTTCATAATTTGTATAGCGCATCGGACTGTCAATCTCGAGTTCGCGGGTTCGATCCCCGACGGCGGCACTCATTCTTTCCGACTATTTGTCTCTCACCAATGGGTTGATAATCGTAGACCTATGTGAGATAGTATCTGGAGGCTAGGAAAGAATGTGGTGGTTGTACTTGTTATAGAAATACCAGGAATCCATTGTTAGGTGCTCCAGCCACCCCGATATAACTGAAATAATGTTGAAAGCGGCGTTAAACTCCATTCAATCAATCAATCATAATTTGTATGTCGATGGGTCAGTGCTTAACTATAATTTTAAGTGCCCTTTCATTGTTTTTATAGGAACTAACAATAGTTTTGCTCTAACCCCATGATGTGTATTAAAGCATTAACGGGATTCTCTTACTTATGCATATCTACAAATCCAGTTGATTCTTGTTTATTGCAATGATTCTTTGTTGGTATTTTCTTAAAAAAAAAAAGTAGAGACCTACTTTCTGATTAAAAGGAATATTCCTACATTTGCAAAGAGCTTTTGTAAATTAAACAGTAATTATCATAAATGTTGCATTTAAATTAAATCATTTCTGTTATTTCCTATACAAGAATTACTTTACTCTAGCTATCAATATTCTAAGGATGAAACTTTCATTGATATTTGTTTTGTATCAAGATGTTTAACATGAAAATTTTGCCAAAATACATGTATACCACAAACCTTAAAAATTTTGCATAATTCATTTATAATACATGTAGGCAGCAAGATTCGAATTCTGTATGATTATACATTATTGCAATATTATTACATTTGTATATATAAATGATTTATTTGTGCAAACCTGTCATTAACTGAATTCTCTTTTATATTTTTGTCACATGTATAACAGAGTTCAGACATTGTTATCTAGGAGCATATTTAAAGAGTATCAGGTGCCAATACATATTGATAATAGATTATAAAGGTACAGAAAATGAATAAGGACTCCTACAGCATATGCTGTCTGTTTAATGCTGTGAAACACAAAACTCTTTTATTTCTCAAATGTATTTCTTAAAAAAAAAATTACTGGGTACTATATGAATCAAATCTTGGATTTCAAATTAAAATCTACTGACATGTTGGCAATTTCTTGATTTTTCTGGAAGCCACTATAGCATTTCATTGATGTTATTCTAAAACCTTGTAACTGCAGCTTGATCAAAGCTGTAGTTACAAGGTTTTAAGATAAGACGAGGTTTTAGAATAACAACGACGATTTTCTCTTGCCAATCATCTGACAGTCTTCAGTTAGTTTGGTACTCATGGCTGACATATTTGATACTTCAGATATTCTTTACACTTTCTGTAAATATTGAAATAAAAATTGTCCATTTATTTTTGATATGGAAAAAATTAGTAAAGAAGAAACAAGTTAACCCTTACCTTTCGGAACCTGGAATATTTCTACCTTTGCAGGAGGTTTAGACAAAGATCAGTCTGAACATATATGCAATCTGACCTTAGTCCACATCATCTGATTTTCCTTTTTAAAAAGTTTAAAAAAAAAAAAAATACATAACTGCTGACTAACATTTAGTGCATTCAGCACTTTTAGAGTTATGAGTTCAAATAATGCAAAGGTTTCAAACAGCATGACAAGTGGTTCAAACAGATCATTTGTATCTAAAACTGTTAAAAAATATATTTGGTAGAAAACTGTTTAAATATATATTTGGTAGAACCTTTTAGTAATTTATTCCATGCTCCGATTTTATTGTCAGTAAAGGGTTGATATATTTGTTTACTTCTAAATCATCTCAAAAAAGGATAAAGATAAATTTGTAACCAGTTATATTTTTTTATAACAGTTTAAATTGAAAGAAGAAATCACAGATTTACATGAAAGGATAAGTCAAGGGATTGAATGTGATGTAAGAGCCTTTCAATATTATGTATTTACAAATTTTTTTTGCACTTACACTACAAAGAGCAAATAGTGCCAAATTACCATTATGAGTCTAGGGATCAGCACAACACTATTGTAAGTGCCTATATAATTATAGGCACTTACAATAGTCTTGTGCTGACCCCTCAGAACGCATTTGGGTGATGTTGTTAGCAGGAGCTTTTTCACTGCTGCCTATAATTACAATGTACATGTATTGATGTTGTGACAATGTGAACTATGATTTATTTATTTATTTATTTTTCTACGCAAATAAATTTCATAAGAAGAGACTAAATTTTGTAGCTTTTAGCTCCACTGGCTGAAAGCAACTGGGGCTATTGTCATGGTGTTGTGTCTATCGTGTGTCAAGTTGTAAACTTTTTCTTTAAATATCTTCTCCTCAGAAACTACTGGATGAATTTCAACCAAACTTCACAGGAATGATCCTTGGGTGACCCTTTTTCAAAGTTGTACAAGAAATTTTGATCCAAATGAAAATATATGGATTAAATGGGCGTGGGTAATTTGCAAATATGGTAGAAAGTGAGTTTACTCAGATTCTAATGGATGGATACTGATTAAATTTTACATGAATGAACCTTGGGTTACCATTTATCAGTCTACAAAATTTTTTTGTGATCGGATGGAAATTCAAAATCATTTTCTCAGAATGTATTTGATGGATATCAACCAAATTTCACTGGAATGATCCTTGGGTGACCCTTTATCAGTGTACCAAAAATTATTGTGATCGGATAAAAAATATGTATTTTATGGGCGGAGGTCATTTCTCAATTTGTTATATAGTGGAAACTTTGAAAATCATTTTCTCTGGATGTATTTGATGGATATCATCCAAATTTCACTGGAATGATCCTTGAGTGACCCTTTATCAGTCAACCAAAATTATTGTGATGGGATAAAAAATATGTATTTTATGAGCGGAGGTCATTTCTCAATATTTTATAAAGTCGAAACTTTGAAAATCATTTTCTCAGAATATTACTAATGGATATCATTCAAACATTTTTGGTATGATCTTTGAGTGACCCATTATCATGCAGCCAAAAATTATTTTGATTGGATGAAAAATATGTATTTTATGGGCAGATGTCATTTTGAAAACCATTTTCAACATCAGTAGAACCCAAAATATCTGAAAATCTAGTCAAAACTTTTATTTGCTTTTACAAGAATTTCAAGCCTGTGGAATACCTGTAAAACAAGCTGATACACAAATTTTGTATGCAACTAGCTTATAAGAAGACGCAATGAATGTCAGTCTTATCAAGGTATAGCTTTAAACTTTGACCCTTATCATCAAAATTTGCATTGAAGGTTTTAAATGTAAAGTAAACATTTTCCTTTACCTTCAAAAGTATTCAAGGTACAAAACTCATATTTGGTTTAAAATTAAATCTAGTCAATACACATCTAATGAGGATAATATCATCTAGGTCACATTTTTAACCAAAATGAAAAGAACTTATATCAAAAACTTAACCTGCCAACTGAAGATGATGCTCTGCTTCAGATCATTAATTTGAGCTTCAGTAGTGAACTTTATCTTAGGTGTATTCAAACCTTGTGTTTGAGGGGGAACAACTTTAGTCAAATTATTTGTGAGACCCATCTATGTTTGTACAAGATATGCTTAAGGTAGTGGACCCGTAAAAGATCCCCAACATTTTGGTGGTTATGAACTGTAACAGTGTTAACCGAGGTTTCCTAATGAGAAACATCGGTCAACATTGTGAAAGTTCATGAGTTCCGAAATGTTTCGGTTCCACTACCTGAAGGCAAGAATTGGACACACATTCACCCACCTGATTCCACTCGCATACACAACCCTTATCAGGGTTTCTACCATTTCATCACACAATTGTTGTTCTTTACTTGCAAGGGTAACAGGAATATAGCAACAGCTGTTACGTACGAACTGTCCTCAACAGAAGCATAGCTGAAAAATATCCGACATGAGCCGGTGTTGAACCCATACGGACAACAATATTCATGATAGATCTGCAAAGAACTATTGTAAGTGTCTATATATATATGAGGCACTTACAATAGTGTTGTGCTGAACCCTCTTATATTACTGACTTTTAAACCAGGGCCATTTTTCCAATTAACTAATTTTCTAAGGCATCTAGTATACCGATATTTGATTTGTTACATGAAAGCCATAGCTTTACCTGAAGCTCACCTGTACATAGAAACAAGGAGGAAATCTGTAAAAAATATTCCTATTTGAAACCAGTTTCACACCTTAAACATGGATAAAGTATCTCCATATTGTGTCTCTACCAATCCTATCTATAAAATGTCTTGGGGAGTACAGAGACTTGGGTGAGAAATTGCTTCCATTTCAATTTGAATTGATGAATGATCTACAGAGTAGTTAATAACTGAATGTTTGGTACATACATTTCTGACCCGTCATGTGAAAAGGGACCATATGGGTAGTGACTAAAGTGTCAACCCAGGTCAGACTAAGCGAACTGTGCAGACTAAGGGCAAACTTTTCAGAACTTTTTTTTTTAATCAAGAATGATCAATCTACCTTCCTGTGAAAGAATGATAGAAATGCAGCCTCTGGTTGAACTATGCTGGACCCAATCTCTTTTTCAACTAATCATTTTACAGTGTTCCCAGACGGTCCATTTACGTGTGAAAGGTCACATTTATATATATTTTTATGTTTTGAGGTTGCTAAAGGTATACAAAAGCTAAATAAGTTTACTCTCTACAATATATGCTAGCAAAATCAAAATGGCCATCATTCAGATACTGGAACAGTGGGGGAAAAAGGACTAGAAAACACGTTAATGCATTTTCCATCTTTCTAAAAAATACCTCTGTTTACAAATAATGTCTGCTTAACAACATATTAAGTAAAAATCATAAACAAGCAATAAAATTTATCAAACAATATCAGCTGCTGTACAGAATTTGCTTTAAATTTTAGACATGTCCAAAATAAGAAGATTTCATTTTGCAGAGGACTATCTTGTGATAGTGATATAAAGGAGCCTGTGCGTGAGATTTCCAACAAATTAAAATATGTGCAAAGCAAAAACTCTGACCAGCCTGTGCATCTGCACTTTATTATGCATTTAGTAGATAGATATGTCTCACTCAAAGTATCTGTAGACAAACAGGTAACATTATATGTACAGTGTGCGGCTGTCTACACTACCCAATGTTTGCACCTCACTAAAATGTCAAATTGTTAGAAATGTCACATTTAGGCTCAAATATCTGTTTCTTGCAAGAAATCCAGAAACTATTTTCAAGTCTACAATCGTTTAGTTTTTTTTTTAAATCATGTTTGATTGATTGAATGGAGTTTTGGTTTCAACATTTTTCAGTTATATCGCGGAAGCTGGAGCACCTAACAATGGATTCCTGGTATTTCTCTCACCAGTACAACCATCACATCCTTTCTTCGCCTCCAACTGCTATCTCACATAGGTCTACGATTATTAACCCATTGGTGAGAGACAAATAGTCTCAAAGAATGAGTGCCACCGTCGGGGATCAAACCCGGGACCTCTAGATTGTCAGTCCGACGCGCTACCAACTGAGCTATGACGGCGGCATGTAAATTATGTAGTACTGGGTTCTTTATGCAAACCTATTCAAACAATCACAACTTTTTTCTCCATTTAAATAATGATATGAGCCAGTGCGTGACATTTCCATCAATTTCACATAAATGCATAGCAAAGCCTTTTGTCAGCCTATGCATCAACACAGGCTGACCAGAGTCTTCACTATACGCTTTGGAGATAGATAAGGTCTTAACCCCTATTTAGATAGACAGAGAATATTCTTATTTCATTTTGTGGCTGTCTAGGTTTCTTAGTGTCTGTTAATTACACACATTTGAAATTGTTGGAAATGTCTTGCACTGGCTCATATATATCCTTTAAGTCAAATGAGTTTTGAGAAAAAAAAAATTGCTTTAAATAACTGGACCAGTCTAAAATTTCTTATCTGGCTATAAATAAACATCCAAACTTCATTTGCACATAATATAACATAATATACCCCTTATCAAATACCACAATTAGACTGTTTGCTGGCCCAAACCCATGACCTGTGTAATAACGTCTCCCTCAAACATTTTAACCTTATTTGCCTGCTAATTACATAGTAATGGGAATAGAAGCGAACAGCAAATCATTGAAGGGTGACCTCAACATTAAAACTACGGCTTGTTCAAGCTGTAGTTACGTTTAGGTTAACCGTCTAGGGTAACATTTTAGACATGGCTTTTTTGGTTCATAAATGAGTCATTGTCATGACACTGCTGTCATAGGTGTAGGAGTTGGTAGCGAGCTAAACTTTAACTTTGGACATCTGTCAAAGATTTGAAAGATATTTGCAAAAACAATGCATGTGCTTTCTCTATCACATTGTGCAACTCTTAATAATATCGAGAGGGATAACTCGAAATGCATTTTTACACAAATAATGACCCTTTTTCAAATAAAAATTGATGTGACAAACCTTAACTTTTGCCACATCTTGGGTATTATTGAAAATATTTGCTTGAAACTCTGCAAATGTTTTTTTCTCAAACACAAGAGCAACCAATACTAACATGGGGTGTACCTCAAGATACATTTTAGTAAGAGAATCAGATTTTTTTTCACTATAAAGCACCTTCAGCATAGCAATGTATCTGCTTGCGTAGTTTTCTACATTGTTGACTACAACCTTTAAGAATTTAGACCGGTCTAAAATTTTGAGGGGCTTACAGTTAAATCAGTTTTTGGACATAATTTGAGGGCTAAGAGCAAAAACATAGTATGTGTACAATGTATAGAAACATACTATGTTGTTTAAGCTCTGAGCCCTGAATCTAGACACATCTAAAATTCCAAAACCTCCCTGTCATTAATTAAAATAGGATCTAAAATTATGGTACACTATCATTTAGACTGGTCATTCATTTCCTGAGAGTACATATGAACTGCATCCACAAACATTCCCACATGGTCTGGTTTTGTGTCTTTATGCACCCCGTGTCCTAGGTTAGCTATATATCTCTGTGTACCGAACCTTTTTAACATTGACTTGACTGCATGTTTTAATTCATTCTGAAAAAGACAATATGAAGTATTATTTTCAGTTGTGTTTAGCATTTTGTTTATCACTTTGAATTATTTCTGACCCCAGGCAGGTATTATGGCACGCTTTATCAGTACATGTACCTCTCAGGCAGCAGGCTTCCAGTTTTAGACTGATCCAAATATTGAATATCAAAATAGACTAGAGTATGCCGTTCTGATAGTTAACAGTATGACCAGTTTATGGCCAGGTAGGATCCAGGCTAGAAATAACTTGGCCCTTTGAAATATTTAGCTGTTTAACATCTCTTGTAATCAATCATGAACAATTTCAATCACATAGATATAAATATAATATCTTACTTTTCTCTATTCTCTATGCAGAGCATTTTGCTGCCATCTAAATTTTAAAGTACAGATAGTCTGCAGAGTCAATTATTCCTAATGTCATTCTTCAGTATGAAATGGTTTTGTTATTGATATTTATTAAGAGCTTACCTCATCTGAATATAAAGCTGTTGGATCTAGGTTGCCTTGTAATGTTATATGGTTCCCTACTACACGTCTGAAACAAACATTGACAAGTTAGATTATCAGGTTACTTGGAGACATTTGCATTGCCAAGGTTAAACAAGAGCACAACCTACAGATGCATACTCTAGACTGTGCAGAGCTGGATAGTGGATAAAAAATCTAAGTAAAACAAGAGCACCGCCTGAGGATGCCATACTCACATCAAAGCCAACCAAAATGTGAATGACATCATGGTGATCATAATATCTGGGTTTTCTATGAAAACAGCTGAGCTAAAAAGGGGCATAATTCACACATATGGAGTTATCTCTTTGATAGTTTAGGTTGCTCTTTTGATAGTGAAAATGTGTGCCAAGTTTAAAACAAGAGCCGTCAGAGACGGATTATGCTCCCCGAATAAGGCATTGTCACAAAAACAAGAGCCATGTTGGACATGGACATCCCCCGCCAAGAAAGCCTATGCTCCAGACAAAATCTAAGTATCAAAAATAACAAAGGGCAATAACTCCAAAATTATGCAAGCAAGAGTTGCAGTTCTTGTACACTGCACTTCTCCTCTATGAGATCTATCCACCCATTAAGTTTCAAGTTGATAGCTATTATACTTTAGGAGATATGCTCCAGACATAATCTAAGTATAAAAAATAACAAAGGGCAATAACTCCAAAAATATGCAAGCAAGAGTTGTAGTTCTTGTGCACTGCACTTCTCCCCCACAAGATCTATCCACCCATAAGGTTTCAAGTTGATAGCTATTATACTTTAGGAGATATGCTCTGTGGTCAGATTGCAAGGACTCAAATAAGATGTTATCTTATACAGCAAACATAAAGGTAACAAACATTAAACTCCCTTTTTGCATGACATATTTTTAGACACAAATATCAAATACCTTATGGTAAAGGGCATCTGATTTGCTACTGAAATGCGAAATTTCATCAAATTCTGAGCATGAGACTAGGAGAAATGAAAGAATAACTGTATTTTACGCACTAGCGTAAAGGTAACAAACATTTAGCCCCCTTTTTCCATGATTTTTTTTTTTACGTTAATTTCAAATTGTTTATAGTAAAGAGCATCTGATTTGCTACTCAAATATGAAATTTCACTAAATTCTGACTGTTAGACTAGGAGAAATTTGGGAAAAACTGTTTTTTACCCTAAGTCCCCTTTTCCCGTGACGAGGCCTCAAATCCAAAAACCGTCACAGATGCATCATCACTATATCATAGGGAGTTCACATGATAAGTTTCATTTGATTTGGCCCAAGGGTTATGGAGAAATAGGTGGGGACGGACGGACGGAATTATTATTTTACATGCTAACGTAAGGTAACAAACATTTAGCCCCCTTTTTCCATGATTTTTTTTTTTTTACGTTTATTTCAAATTGTTTATAGTAAAGGGCATCTGATTTGCTACTCAAATATGAAATTTCACTAAATTCTGACTGTTGGACTAGGAGAAATTTGGGAAAAACTGTTTTTAACCCTAAGTCCCCTTTTCCCGTGACGAGGCCTCAAATCCAAAAACCATCACAGATGCATCATTACTATATCATAGGGAGTTCACATGGTAAGTTTCATTTGATTTGGCCCAAGGGTTATAGAGAAATAGGTGGAAATGGACGGACGGACGGACGGACGGAATTACGGACAGACGGACAGACGGACGGACAGACGAAGCGGCGGCTATATGCTCTCCCTTCGGGGAGCATAATGAATACCTCGGGGAATACCACATATCACAAAATGTGAAAGTTTTTGCAGGACAGCAACAACAACACCAAGGCTATAGGAATACGTCAGGTTTTCAAAATAGAAAGTATGTGAACAAAGCAATTGGATCACATAGTAATTTCTTAGGTTTGTAGAAAGTTTAGCTCTTTTGTGTTTATAAAGATTATAAGAAAGTTGTAAGAGATATGGACTATGTTTGGTAAATCAAAGGGCTGATATTTCTTATTGCAGTAATTGTGAGTCAAAATTTATATCAAAATATAACTTATCTAATTTAACAAGAGCACCGCCTTCCATTGCCTACGCTCGGCTGTAAGTACTGGCTGTTAAAAAAACTAATGGATGGTGAAAAAACTAAGTAGAAAAAGGGGCATAATTTGCATAAAATGCTTCTAAAGTTACCCCCCTTGATAGAAAATGTTGTTCTTCTGATTGTGAATATGTGTGCCAAGTTTCAAGTGAATGCCTTCAGTAGAACTAGAGATATCACAAAAAAGTCAAAATTTTGCATTTTTTTTCACAAATTTGACCTTGAGAAAAGACATTGACCTTGACTGATGACCTTTTACTTGGTACCAACCGATAGTGCTTGTCCCAGGCAATCATCATGTGAAATATGAAAGCCCTATCCCTTACCATTCAAAAGTCATCGCAATATGTCAAAGTTTTTGCATTTTTTTCATGAGCTTGACCTTGAAAAATGACCTTGACTGTTGACCTTGAACTTGGTACCATTGGAAAGGCCTTGTCACAGGCAATCATCATGTGAAATATGAAAGCCCTATCACTTACCATTCAAAAGTTATCGCAATATGTCAAAGTTATTGCATTTTTTTCATGAGCTTGACCTTGAAAAATGACCTTGACTGAGCAATTGAACTTGGTACCGAAAGAAAGGCCTTGTCACAGGCAATCATCATGTGGAATATGAAAGCCCTATCACTTACCATTCAAAAGTTATCACAAAATGTCAAAGTTTTTGCACGACAATGACAATGACGACAACAATGACTATTGCAAGGCTATTGCAATACCTCAAGTTTTCTCTGAAAAACAGCCGAGCTAAAAAGGGAAATCAGGTGGTAAAGCTAGGATCAGACTGTATATTTGTACAGGCTGATCTTTGTCTATAGCAAAAACGGGACTATTATAGTTACAGCATGACAAGGGTTATACATAATTAACACTGATAAACAAGAGGACCAAGATGGTCCTAGATCGCTCACCTGAGTGTCTTTGACCCATGAGACATCACATTAATTGGATAGGCAGATGTCAAAAAGAAGATAATTGCCTCAAATCAATACCATGGAAAGTTTTCAGCGTAGAGCAAGACAGATATGCCATTTTGCTCTTTGATTCTATGTAAAAAGGGATGCACCCAGGTGGACCCCAAATTTGACCCAGGCTCTTGATATGAACAAACTTGGAAGAGGTCCTCTAGATGATGCTACATACCAAATATGAAAGCTGTCTGCCTTCTGGTTTCATAGAAGTAGATTTTTGAAGATTTTCATTTTTTTACCCTTCATGCTCATAAGAGATAAAGGGATGCACCCGTGCAAAGCCCAAATATGACCCCAGGGTCTTGATATGAACAAACTTGGTAGAGGCCCACTAGGTGATGCTACATACCAAATATGAAAGCTGTCTGCCATCTGGTGTCAGTAAAGAAGATTTTTAAAGATTTTCGCTCTTTGATTCTATGTAAAAAGGGTTGGGGCCGGGCAAAGCCCAAATATGACCCAAGGGTCTTGATATGAACAAACTTGGTAGAGGGCCACTAGATGATGCTACATACCAAATATGAAAGCTGTCTGCCTTCTGGTTTCAGAGAAGAAGATTTTTAAAGATGTTCATATTTTCACCCTTTTTGTTAAGGGTAAAGGGAAAGTTAAGGGTGGATTTCAATTATTTGAACAACTTTGGTAGAGCTTGACCCAAGGAACATCCCTGCCAAGTTTCATCAAGATTGGCTCACTGGTTTAGGAGGAGAAGATGTTTAAAGAAATTGGTGACCTTGACTTTGGTACCAGCAGATGCGGATCATTGAGATCTATCATCATGCCAAATATGAGCCTTGTATGTCAAATACTTTTGGAGAAAAGGCAAAGGTTAAGTTTGTTTAAGTTTTCGGACAGACGGACGGACAGACAGACGGACAGACGGGCATGAGTCAAACAATATGCCCCCTATCTCTTGATACGGGGGCATAAAAATATTTTGAATCAAAGAAAATTGCAACAAATTTTGTTTGATACCTAAGTTAATAGAACTGACCTTGCATGTGTTGGTTTGATGGTCCAATCTAATGAGACAACTTCATAACCACTGTTGGCCAGGTCTTCCAGTGCGAAATGGGCATCTTTAGCAAAAACAACCTGCAGTAAACAGTCATCTATAACAGACCTACATTCAGGATGTGAAAACAGTAAAAACTGTTTATACATTATAACCCATTTTGCATGTGCACTTGTGTGCAAAGCAGGCTATAATTTGAAAATAGTTTGCACGGTTTTGTCATCCTGAACACAGGCAGTTTTTATTTGAGCCAGTGCATGACATTTCTAATGATTTCACATGTTGTGCCCAATTACAAGACTCAAACCAGCATATGCATTTGCACAGTCTATTCAG
Source organism: Fragum whitleyi (assembly GCA_948146395.1). Lineage (NCBI taxonomy): Eukaryota > Metazoa > Mollusca > Bivalvia > Cardiida > Cardiidae > Fragum > Fragum whitleyi. The sequence continues at coordinate 27,134,653 of OX411548.1, read as the reverse complement.
AGTCTTCAATATGGCCTTAATGTTTACAATCACATTTTTTGACTGTTAAGGCTCAATTTTGCCCATCAAGTAAACATGGAATTGATAGAAATGTCAAGCATAGGTTCATTTGCTTAACCCTTTCCTGTTTTACAAAATTTTGGACCTGTCCAAATTCAAAGGTTTTGCAGGCGAAAATTAAAAGTGGATTTAATTTGAAAAATAACCATTCAGTAGGGTAGAAAATAGTGTGGAAAAAGAAGAAATAGCTTGTCAGAAGCAATTTCTTCTTTTTTCACAATATTTTCTCAATCATAAAATCACAGGCACATAAAAAGCAGGGATTAAACAGCAAAGGGTTAAGCATGGCTAAGAAAAAAATCATTGCTTAATGGCCCAGTATCAAGCCTAGAGCATAACATTTTGTCAATCTGATTAACTACATCTTTACACACATCCTGTTGAATCATGAGTTTAAGTCATACAATAACAAAGCTTATTTGATTTTCCAAAGAATCTTTCCGAATTGTAAAAGTAAGGCCTATTCTTTGAACAGTATAAACCAAGGTCTTCTCTTAGACGTTATATTATATCTAGGGGTCAGTCCAACACTATTGTAAATGTCTATATATTTTTATTTAATAAATAATACAAATATCCATGTGATAACATCTAATATGATATTTTTTATGATATCACATGGATATTTTTAGAACAATGGCAAAATGTGGTTATTTTTAGAAACTTATTTTTCTGATAAAAATATCGAGGAAAACAAGACAAATAGAGGTTATAAGATAAATATACACTGTAATACATACTTGGTGTATTGTATGGAAAAATATCTTACTCAGTTGTGGGAATTGATAATTGTCTCGACAGAGCCTCGACACTTATCAATTCCCTTACCCTCATAAGATTTTTTTTTCATAAAAAACACTAAGTACGTATTTTGTTTATAGGCACTAAAAATACACTGCCCTCCAAAAGTTTCTTCACACACACTTCTTTTAAAGATCTTTAGCTTAAGTAATTTAAAACAAAGTTTTAAATTATTTTTATCAATAAAATGTATACTTTATATCTTTATTGCAATGTATCAATTAAGAAGCAATACCAGAAATGGCAAAATCATGTAAAATCGACAAAATCAGAATAGTTCACCATTTTGCCAAATTTTCTATCAAGGGGATCAACTTCTGTCAATATTTAGTGTAGCCTCCATTAGCAGGTAAGACAGCCTGAACATGCATCTAGGAATGCTATTTACAAGTCTCTCACAACGTTCCACTGATAATCAGCATTTTCTCCTTTTGTCTCAATATTTTCTGTTATACATTGTTCTAAAATAGTATCTTTATCAGCAGTCATTTTGTCGTCTAAAGTAGCGTTCAAATGGGAATAATCAGATTTTAAGTAATAAAAACTAATCTATAACTTTGTTTAAAAAGATTAAAGCTGAAAATCTTATAAATGAAATGTGTGTGAAGGATCTTTTGGAGGGCAGTGTAGTGTTGTGCTGACCCCTTGAAATTATGTACATTAATCCCTTTCATTCTATTAACATGTACTATTGTTGTACTCAAAGCTTTTACAGATGTTTTAGACCAAAATCCACCTGCATAGATCAATTTGATCTTAGACTACACTACCTGCTCTCTTCTAAATTATTGATCAAAACTGTTTGAAATGCCCAGAAAAAAATAGAAAACTTTGTTTGGAATTAAATTTAAATTCGAGAGGATAGCCGTTAAGATTCTTTCTGAATTGGAGTTAGATAAACCATGACTATTAATTCAAACTAGAACTGTCTCGAAGCAAACTAATAATCCCTATCTGTGCCTTGTCCAAGTTCTAGAAACAGTTTTTGGACAAAGTTCAATTGTGACCTTGACCTTCATGACCACAAAACAATAAATTTCCTTGAGTCATCAGCAATAATTGTATTAAGTTTCATGGTTCAAGGTCACTTTATCTTGAGTTAGAGAATGAAAGCAAAAAAGGGTTTCCGATGGAGGGAAGATGGAAAGACTGACATGGTGAAACCAATACAACCCTCTACTTTGTAGGTGGGGTGTAACTATATGTGACTTAGCTTGGGGTGATGCAGCCAACTCATAATGACTTAATAAAATCTTAGTCAGAAAACCCAAGGTAATGCAAATACAGCTAAAATAGTTTTTAACCCAATATCCTTTTTATTCAAAATCTTTAATTTCATAATGAAGCATATCTTACCATAGGGACTGGAGGGACTCGTGCTTCATGTAATTTCTCCTTTGTTCTGTAAGCTATATCTTTTAAATATGGTAAACTATATTCTTGGAATTGGTCAGGACCTAGTTCACCTGCACAGGAATCAAATACTTGTAATATCTGAAATAAATATACATACTAAGTCCTTTGTATGAAAAGATATATGTAACAAGATTGGGGGAATTGATAATTGTCATGGCTCTGCCGCGACAATTATCAATTCCCTCAACTGAGTTGGATATTTTATTATACAATACACTAAGTATTATATTTATCTTATAACCTCTATTTGCTGTGTTTTCTTCAATATTTCTAACAGAAATGCAAGTTTCTAAAAATAATTTCTTTTGTAATTGCTCTAAAAATACTTATGTGATATCATAAAAAATATCATATTGGATGTTATCTCATGGATATTTGTATAGTTATAAGATAAACAACAATACCAAGGTCAAGAAACTCTGGTTTTAGAAAAAAAACTTTCCAATTTTTTCTTCTTAATTTGATAAAATTGGATTTATATAAGATTTCATATAACTTTACAGACTTTACTGTTTTATTTTTTTTAAACTTTATTTACATCTATTCATTCATCTTTTAATTCATTATTTCTCTTTATATCTATTATCCCTAGTTTGTTTAGTATTAATTGAAATTGTGGCTGACACTCCAACCATTTCATATGTGTTGCAACATACACTCAAATTAGCTTGTGTTGGAAATATCAAGTACAGACTACATCTCATGTAATTCTATTAGCCTCTTGTAGGAATTTACCTGAGCTCCTGCCTTGACCTGTCCCACTAAATAATCCACTATTTTATGTGTTAACAATTCTAACAATTTTTTACTAGCTTCTGGATAAACCCTCAACCATTTCCTGGCTTTCGGAAGTGGTGCACTGGAACCTCCATCTATCATAAACTTCATCAAGGTCCACTGAAAAATAACAACATGCTTAGTAATTCAATATATGTCAGAAAATTTCAACAATTTCAGGGCCCCAGGTTATAAAACTTTTCTCAGGCTCAATTCAAAATTTTCTCAAATTTCAGTTTAAGTTTAAAGCCTTAATTCAGTTTTAATATTCATTTTAATATATTAACATAAAAGATGATATTAATAAGTTGTTATAAATATTATCTTTTATTTTCATACATTTATTCTACTTTAAAATTTTGTGAAAATTGAGCCTGAGCCAAAATTGAGCTTGAGCATGAGAAAACTTTTATAACCTTGGGCCCAGATGTGAATCAAGATCATGAATGGCCAAATAGTGCATATTTCATATTGGTTGATCATTTTAAAAAACATGGATTCCAAGGCTGCTGCAAAGGCAGATCTGGGTCTTAAATTCTGAATACATGTAGTTGAAAATTGATATATACAGCCTCAATTAACATTCATTTTGAGACACAACTGAAAATTGTTTAAAGCCACTGAGAATCTTTAAAGAATTAACATATCCTGGGCTCTTTCTTACTTATTAATTTTTAATATTTATGACTTGCCTTAAAAAATAAGATGCAAATGGTATACAACCTGTCCAAAGTCCATAAGTTAAAGCTTGAGGCATGACAAGGGTTAATCACTTACCGGAGCACCTGAGAAACCAAAGAGAGGACATTTTCCATTCAGTGTGTGTCGAGTTAAGGTGATGGCCTCCATGACATATTTCAGGTCCATACATACATCAACCTTATCATCTAATTTGTTTAAATCTTCTGGGGTTTGAAGGAGAAAGTCAAATATCATACCCTGGAATATACAGAATGTGTGAAGTTTAAAAGAAATAAATCAAAGGCCTGAAAGGCCTGAATGCAGTCAGGACGGAACAATATTTGAGTATTGAAATATTTCAATTATAACAAATTCTCTAAAATCTAAGGCTAAAATCTACACTTCAGATCTTTGGCCTTCTATTCTGACCTTTCATTCCTAAATATTGCCTTATTCATGCTTAAAGCCCTTACTTTTGATGAAAAGAGCACTGCTTTGAGGGCCAATGCTTTGCTACAAGGTCAGTATAATAAAAATAATAAGGGCTTAATTATTATTTCTTCCATCGTCATCCACCTTGATAATAGGGATAGCTCCTGTTATGGCTAATACTCATGCAGAGTTAACAGAAAATAGCTACAGACATAAAACCACCCCAAAAATTGCACTCGAGGCAACAAATCAACATGATATTGTTAACTAGCTTTTCTTTGGTTTTTAAATCGGCAAAAGTCACTTGTTCGTCTGCTGAAATTTCAGAGGGACAGACTGATTTCCGGTGATTGTGTAATATGGACGTGGACCCTGTGAAATCGGCCCGGGTTCATTAGAATCTATTTCTATATTTACTTTTGCCTTATTTTCAGGAGACCCGGCGAAAAAGTTATAAATTGTCTTTGATTGCCTTTAATCTTGTTCTATTTCGAAGGAAAGGAACATTTTAACATAGAATGGTTCCCGATTTATTGGATTTACGATAATACAGCGCCGATTATCAAAACGCTGTGCGGGGTACCATAAAGATTTTTATTTGGGAATAGGCCAAAGCGGCAGGTCGTCGCGGAAGTCCGATTTTCGTCGATGTCGTATTTTAAGATTCGGCGCGACGTAGGGCCCATCCTTTTGATTTTTATTCGCAGGCTACGGATTTTAAAATAAACGATAAACCTATCTGAGGAAGGGAAGTAACTCCAAAAGACGAGTCCCTTTAAAAAACGGTCGCTGACTACTTTCGATTTCGTGTTTACTTTTCGGCGCCGTTCAAAATCTTTTTTTTCCCTGGATTTTTGATGTCCAAATTCGTAATTCGGAAATATGCCTTTGAAATCGGAATTGTTCACAAAAAATATAGGTAGCTGGCATTCAGTCTGATATTATTTTCGCGGGCTAAAAATCATGAATGGGTTTACTTTTTCACGCTCATGGATTTATTCGAATGCGGTGTTGTGAGGATCCGATTGCCGGCGACCACTATATGCAAGTCAGACTTTCAGTCTGACTGCATAAAAAGTAAAAGGGATCAATGTTGCATTTCCTCTTCTTTTTATCTTTTATTTGCTCCTTTGAGGGAAAAAATAACTCAAGCTATAACCTGATTTTTCACTTGCTTTTATTATCTAAAACTGATTGAATGTGTGATAATAATACAATTAATCCAAAACTTATTTCAATTTTTAGATATACAAAATTTATCTTTGAACATGTTACCATCTAAATACATTTATTTTGATATAAAAAGAAAAGTTTTTCTTGCTGTTTCTGAAAATGTCTTTATATTTAGTATGTTTTTATCTTAGGGCATTCAAAGGTACTGGTACATTGAATGTTTTATGATTACAGACCTTTCCCTCAACTATGTCTATTTCCATCCCCAGTGCCTGTGGAATGACCAAAATATCTGAGAAAATGATGGCCGCATCAAGGTCAAACCTTCTGATAGGCTGAAATAGTGAAATAAAACATTGAATTTTATGCTACCCTTTTAGCACCTAGTACAGGAGCAGGGGTCCAGGTAAGAAGGGGTAAAGCCAGTCGAATATCTTTATTTCCCTATGAAACCCTATCTCAAAGAGATGTTTTTAATGAATACCAACAACATGTGGTTTAAGTTAAACAAGAGGGCCATAGTGGCCCTAAATCGCTCACCTGAGTGAACTGTCAAAAATCTGTTAAAAGTAGACTTAGAAAGGATGAGGAATTCTGACAAAATTTCAGGTTGATTGGGCAAAATATGATGCCTCTACACCGCTTACAAGGTTTTTCTAAGATTTGATCCCATGACCTAGTTTTTGACCCCACTTGACCCAATTTTAAACTTGACCTAGATTTCATTAAGATTATCATTCTGACCAATTTTCAGATTAATTGAGCTAAAAATATGGCTTCCAGAGTGTCTACAAGGTTTTTCTATGATTGTGACCTAGTGACCTTGTTTTTGACCCCACTGGACCCAATTTCAAACTTGACCTAAATTTCATTTAGAATATCATTCTGACCAGTTTTCAGGTTGATTGAGCAAAAAATACTGATTTGAGAGAGTCTACAAGATTTTTCAAAGATTTGACCAGTGACCTCATTTTTGACCCCCACATGACCAAATTTTGAACTTGTCCGAGATTTTATCAAGACAATCATTCTGACAAAATTTCAGGTTGATCAGGCAAAAAATATGGCTTCTAGCCTGTCTACAAGGTTTTTCTAAGATTTGACCCTGTGACCTTAGTTTTGACCCTACTTGACCCAATTTCGAACTTGTCCGAGATTTCATCAAGACAATCATACTGACCAAATTTCAGGTTGATCGGGCAAAAAATATGGCTTCTAGACTGTCTACAAGGTTTTTCTAAGATTTGACCCTGTGACCTAATTTTTGACCCTACTTGAACCAATTTTAAACTTATCCGGGATTTTATCAAGGCCATTGTTCTGACATGATTTCAGGTTGATTGAGCACAAATATGGCTTCTAGAGTGTCCACAAGGTTTTTCTAAGATTTGACCCTGTGACCTTATTTTTGACCCTACTTGACCCAAATTCCATCTTGTTCGAGATTTTATCAAGACAATCACTCTGACCAAATTTCTGGTTGATCAGACGAAAAATTTGGCTTCTAGAGTGTCTACAAGTTTTTTCTAAGATTTGACCCCGTGATCTTATTTTTGACCCTACTTGACCCAATTTTGAACTTGTCTGAGATTTTATCAATACAATCATTCTGACAAAATTTCAGGTTGATTGAGCAAAAAATGTGGCCTCTAGAGGGTCTACAAGGTTTTTCTAAGATTTGACCCCGTGACCTTATTTTTGACCCTACTTGACCCAATTTTGAACTTGTCCAAGATTTTATCAAGACAATCATTCTGACAAAATTTCAGGTTGATCGGACAAAAATTATGGCTTCTAGAGTGTCTACAAGGTTTTTCTAAGATTTGACCCGTGACCTCATTTTTGACCCCACTTGACCCAATTTCAAACTTGTCCGAGATTTTATCAAGACAATCATTCTGACCAAATTTCAGGTTGATCGGGCAAAAAATATGGCTTCTAGAGTGTCTACAAGGTAAATGTTGACGACACACGACGCAGGACGCATGACACACGACGGACGACGGACATCACTCAACCACAAAAGCTCACCTTGAGCACTTCGTGCTCAGGTGAGCTAAAAATGAAATATTTTTAAATCTGTAGCTTTGAGCAGAGCAATCCACACTATGATTATCTTTTATTTTATATGGCTGATTATCCATTGGTGTAACAACTATTCAAATCAACTGAAGCCTAAAGTAATGTCTTGTCATAATCAGTGTTCCAACTGCCTTTTCAATCTGGGGGTAAAAATGGATATTTTAAAGCACGCATGTACCCCCTCTATATAACACAAAGGAGGCTGGTTGCAAAAATTGGGGGTTCAAGCTTCAATTTAGGGGTAAATTACCCCCATTTGGGTTTTTTTGGGAACACTGTCATAATAGTGAAATTGATGTAGTAATGCATGCCAGTGTTGTTTTGTATGTTTCTCACAGTACCGTAAATTGTTGAATTCAAAGAATTTCATCTTTTATTGTAAAATTGACTGTCATAACTATACATAGAACATATTTGTGTTCAATAAATTTTTCAGCAGATCACCAGAAACTCATTTGATTAATTAACTCATTTCCACATAATCTAAAATCAGTGCAAAAGACCTTCTGAAGTGAAAATACTAGTATGTTTACCTGCATTGTGATTTCACAAGCTCTACTGGGATCTCTAACCATATCAAAGAATCCACATTTATGTTTCTCTTTGAACTCCCCATATTCTGAAATGAGATATGGGTAATAGTAATAACACAGTAAAAAAAGGTTGAAAGACATGTAACATGAAAATATAGAGGATAATTGTTTGTTTCAGCTTTTTCAGTGGTTTATCGAGAAATAACGGTAGATTATCACTTAATAATTTCAACGCAAAAGCAGTGAGATTATCAAAAACTTGTACCCTGCTTTTGTGCATTTCATCCTATCTGACATCATCTATGCAGGGCGAAATAAGTGACGTCACAATGAACGTTGCATAGCAATCACGTGCAAAATGACGCGCTTCATGAAACAATGTCCTAGAAATTTCACATTTTCTATCATTCTTGCAAAAAAGAAATAGAATAATCGTTTGTTTTTCGAACAAACAATTATTCACAAGAGTGAAAATATAGTTTTTGTTGTTCACTCAATAAAATATAAATCAATCTTTTACTGGAACATAATTATCTTCTATATTTTTGCATTTGCCACTTGTGAAAATATAGCTTTTATTGTTGATGATGTGGAATATTTAATGATCTTAAACAAAAAGCAAATGATCACTCTATTTCTTTATACAAAATGCAAACATTTTTTTTTTAACAAAGAATGAATTTATCTTACAATTTCTACTATTTCTAATACCTATAATTTTATCTGAAAACAACTAATCAAAAAACAAACAAACAAATGTGTCTCTACACTTAAAGATCAAATGAAAAGCTATTTTTCGAACAAGAACTAAATATATATTTCAATCAGTTTAATTGAAATAAAAAGGTATAAAAAATCCGCGTCGAAAAACACACACCCAAAGGGACAATAATTACAAAAGAACGACCGTGATTTATTGGAAATTTTCACCTGGCCGAAAACGGATTTTCGCACTTGCGCACAGGATGTGACGTCATTGTAGTCATTCCTCTCGAAGGTAAACAATGCGAACGCTTGTTATTATCACAGCTATCGAACAACAACACGAAGGTTCGATATTGTTATACCGCTATCAACTTGTGCAGTCAGCACAGTTTAAACCTAAGCAAGCGGAAACTACAGATATGTTTACTTTAAACCCTAAATCTGAGATATCTAGTCACGAGTCTAACAACAAGGTCCGGATAAACGTAAGTCGGAAACTATGGCATAGTTAGAGTGTTTTCACGCCGTTGTAACGATGTAATCTTATTAAAAATAAACATTTTTCTCTCACAAATTAAGATCGGCATTTTTCAGACTGTTCACTTCGTAAATTTGGTAAAAACTTCAGAAGGAAATCCAATTTGATCTAATTAAGAGTAATATTTCACAGTGACCAATCATTTAGCTTCAACTTTTGTTTATTATACAGATTTATAAAAGAAAACATAAAAAAGGCTTGACATAACACATTTGATGGTTGGTCAAAATCATATTACAAGTCAATCAAATATATTATGCAAAATTAAATCAAGACATTGAATAAAACCCTACCTCAACAGGGCTTTGGCAATTAAATGGTATGAAATTCCTCCAAACTATAATTATTTGTCGGTACAAATTTCCTTTTCCACGATTTTTCCATTTTCTTTAATCCACAAATGTTCACCCATGTTTTCATCTTTTTTTTGAATTTGTCAAAAATATAACGAATGAATATCATGAACAAATAATTAGAAAAATAAATTCAATTAAACACAAATTTGATGGTATTCCGTTGTCGATTGAAGGTTGTGTCTAGGTCTACCGCCGGTTGAAAATTAGTCTTTTGCGGCATGTCAGTTGAATCATTGAAGGATAAAATTTTAATTAAGTCATAAAGTTTTATAAATTACATGTAGCTGGATGGTTTTGTTTATTGAAAACATTGTGACATCTTGCCGATTACACAAGAGCGCACATGACAAATGATTTACCGAAGGTAACCCTTTCTGCGTGTGCTAATCTGTGTACCGATAATTCATCTAAAATGCCAATTATTTTCAAAATCATTTCTGAAACATTTTTCAAATTTATACATGTTTTTTTATTTCGGCACACAAAACATTTTTATATATTAAAAAATGGTCACCATTTCAAGCTGTAATAAGTGTCAAGCGGGTTCAATATCGTTTACACCAAGAAAATTTCTTCTCTTTTTTTCAACAAAAAAGTTCTCACAATATTGTAAATATCGAAAAACTGTTTAAATGTTGTATTAAATGTCTTATATCAAGAAAAAAGATATAAAGAGAGAAAAAAAGACTAAAAGAGGGAGAGGGAAAGAGAGGAGGACCGACAGAATGCGCCAAACCAGAGAGAATGTTCTAAATAAAAATGTTGACGGGTGATCAAAATGTCGCAAATGTAGCTTTAAAAAGCTGTACTTGCGTTGATTCGATAATTTATCAATCATCAAAGTTGGACAATTTACGAACCTTCTCGGTCCGCAATCTGAGTAGGGTCGACTCTTTACGCACAAGCCTTACGTTCTTTGATGAAAGATTTAGAATTTGGTACTCAAACATCTGTTAATAGCTGATCAGAAGCTGCTCAACAAGCCTTTTTCGTAAACGAAACATTCGGATTTTCAAAATTCAATAATATCGTTTTAAACTGTAAGTGCGATATTTTGGTTTTACAACAACAAAATGTTTTCATCATTGAACACAAAAATAAGTAATTTTACTAATTACAGCAATTATGGCATCTGTTTACACTTTGGTTTATTGACGGGGCGTGTTTTTCCAATGATATACATGATTATAATTGACACTTGACAAAATTTTACCCAATCAGTTCACCGGAAATTTCAAAAGGCGTTTAATTGGTTCATTACCTTTTGACGGGGCGTGGTTATCGGACAATTCATGCGCAAGAATAACCAATAAGTACACCGAAAGATATTTCTATGTCTTTGTGTATAGTAAATGTTTTGGGTCCCGATTGAATTCAATTAGGATAATTAATACTATTAATAATGCTACATCAAGACATTTTAAATGAATAAGACCCTTGCATCTTGCCGCAACATCTTATAGACAATCGTTTTTACGACAAATTTGTGAAAAATCTGTTATAGGTTGAACGAAATTCTGTAATTTTATATGATCTGCTTATTCCGTCAATACATTCATAACTGCAATGACGTCACAGGTCAGTTTCAATAGCGGGCTACAGGTGTGAACAGAGAAAATCGTCGATTTTACCATTATCGTATATAATATTTTCATTTTGAATATCGCATCAGATTATTTTAATACATCTCTTTGTATTTACGTAAGGTCAAAAGAGCTTTTCATTTGACCTTTAAACATGGTATTTTAATAAATTCTTGTCCTGGTGAACTTAAATTTTGGATCTGACATATTTCCAATTGTTCGAACATTTTTACCAGTCTGGCTTAAATATCTTGACACAATTATATACCAGTAGAAAGCAGGTAGTGAAGGCATGTCTCTGCAGACTGATCTTAGTTTGTACTGTCTCCAAAATCCATGTACACCATGTATATGTCATGACAACGGTTAAGAATGTTACCTGGTAAATATCTGCCCGCCTGTCTCATCAACCAAACAGGAACTCTTTCTGTTTTCTCACCTCTAGCGGCTCGTAAAATTAGGTCATTTTGTAGTGGCGGAAACACCTGAAATACAGTGGATTCCCCTTAATTATGCTACATTGCAAATGACCCTGCACAAAAATTGGATTAAAAGGATGCCTTGATCCTTTCATTAGCAACTTCTATTTAATAACAACAAATTGGTTGACAAATTTGAGTTGCTATTAAGCAGATTCCTCTGTTTTGTTACTGGATTTTGATAAATTTTCTAGTTAAAAGTGCTACACACCATGATACTTCAAGAGTCGGGTAAAAATCATTGGGTAGGGGGGCACAGTTACAGAATCATTGAAAAGGGTTCAAAATGACAAAAAAATGTCTAAATGAATATAAACATCCCGGATACATGTGTTTTGTAAGAGGTATGGTGGGTGACCCCTGTAGGTTTGCTGTTTATGTAGGATATCAAGAGGCTGACAAGTACAAAGCAAAATCGAAACACAGAGACCAATGTTAAAGCAGCTTAAGCGGAATCAATACAGCATTTTTGTCTTATTCTACAAGGAAAATAATGTAATAAATTCCGTACCTCTGTAACAACCAGCTGTGATGACATTTTCTTTCTGCAGAGTAACCTCCCTTTAAAGCTGTGTCTCGGTTTTCTAAACGCAGTCAATCAAAGCCGGTAAATATCGACGGTCTGGTTTAATCAACCGGTTTTACTCGATTCGTCATCCGGCCCTGCAGGCTGTTTTGGCCAGTCATCCAGTATAAATTTCCCGGATCTGATGTAATATCTTAAAAATCTAATGACTTCTAAACAAAACATTCGATGGCTTCAAACTTGCAAATGTAACAGATTTTACACAAATGTTAAAAACGGATCCAATAGTAACCGTTGATTTGCCAAATTGGCAAAATTTCTTATAACAGCTGAAGTTACAACTATAATATTAAATTCAGGCTTTGTAAATCGCAAAATAGGGTAAATTTAATGTCAGTTTCCAATTAAGAAGACAAGACATTTCAATGACAACTTTTATGTATTTTATTTCATTTATGTATTTTTTATTTATTTATTTATTTAGTGAGTGAGTGAGTGAATGAGTGAGTGAGTGAGTGAGTGAGTGAGTGAGTGAGTGAGTGAGTGAGTGAGTGAGTGGGTGGGTGGGTGGGTTGGTTGGTTGGTTGGTTCGTTGGTTGGTTCGTTCGTTCGTTCGTTCGTTCGTTAGTTAGTTAGTTAGTTAGTTAGTTAGTTAGTTAGCTAGTTAGTTAGTTAGTTAAGTTAGTTAGTTAGTTAGTTAGTTAGTTAGTTAGTTAGTTAGTTAGTTAGTTAGTTAGTTAGTTAGTTAGTTAGTTAGTTAGTTAGTTAGTTAGTTAAGTTAGTTAGTTAGTTAGTTAGTTAGTTAAGTTAAGTTAAGTTAAGTTAGTTAGTTAGTTAGTTAGTTAGTTAGTTAGTTAGTTAGTTAGTTAGTTAGTTAGTTAGTTAGTTAGTTAGTTAGTTAGTTAGTTAGTTAGTTAGTTAGTTAGTTAGTTAGTTAGTTAGTTAGTTAGTTGTTTAGTTAGTTAGTTAGTTAGTTAGTTAGTTAGTTAGTTAGTTAGTTAGTTAGTTAGTTAGTTAGTTAGTTAGTTAGTTAGTAAGTTAGTTAGTAAGTTAGTTAGTTAGTTAGTTAGTTAGTTAGTTAGTTAGTTAGTTAGTTAGTTAGTTAGTTAGTTAGTTAGTTAGTTAGTTAGTTAGTTAGTTAGTTAGTTAGTTAGTTAGTTAGTTAGTTAGTTAGTTAGTTAGTTAGTTAAGTTAGTTAGTTAAGTTAGTTAGTTAAGTTAGTTAGTTAGTTAGTTAGTTAGTTAGTTAGTTAGTTAGTTAGTTAGTTAGTTAGTTAGTTAGTTAGTTAGTTAGTTAGTTAGTTAGTTAGTTAGTTAGTTAGTTAGTAAGTTAGTTAGTTAGTTAGTTAGTTAGTTAGTTAGTTAGTTAGTTAGTTAGTTAGTTAAGTTAGTTAGTTAGTTAGTTAGTTAGTCTTTCAGTTTTGAGAGCAACGCGTGTTCAGTCATTAAATATAAGCCTTTATATCAGTACTTTGTGTGCAATAGAAAATAATCATTGATGAAACAGAAGAAGTTTTCTTACAATGCCGAGTTTGGTGATTATTCCTACCACAGTTGGTACCTATGTGTTATTTTGTTAATCATTGGGACCCATATGGTCCTTGAAAATGGCGAGAAAATATTGAAATGGACTGATTAGCTGAATAAGCCACAATCATACGTGTCAGTGATTAAGAAGGACTCTGATAAGCCAAAACCAAAAAAACACCTTCTAAAACCTTTGGATAAAACTGAATCTGCACAAGCATAAATGAGTATACAGCAACGCAGAATCAGTACTATGGTGTATATTTGTACAATAGCGTGAAAGACACAAACATAACAAGAGTGACGCCAAAGGATACCTAACCGCAGCCCGACTATTAGTGGCTAGAAAATCTAAACTACTCAAAAAAGCTAAAAGTAATTTTTTTTCAATCGCAGTAAATATTTTGAAAAAAGATTTTGATATCCATGAACCCGGCTGTGTAAAATATGACTAAACACGCCTCATACGTCATAACAAATAATGTCAGCACACTGAAAGTGATTTCCTAAAGATAGACAAAGTTTTAATGACTTTCCCCCAAAAGTAAAAATCATAAAACTGCTTCTTCCTGTAAGAAGAAAATTAAAACTTTCAATTGGCCCAAAAACGTAAAAAACGACAGACGGGGTATATCTGAATTGCGGATCCAGGATTTTTGTAAGGGGGGTCGAATTTCGACAGGGATTTAACAGACGCAGGTGTTGCGAGTCTGAAACTCACAAATAAGTAACCAGGACTCTCAAAACTAATATCTTATGTTATTCTGTAGGACCATGCCCTCTGGAAATCAGCTTCAGAAAAGAATTGAAGACGGTTTTAAACAGTCATAGAACTTTTTTCTGAGTATATCCCCAAAGCGGACACATATAGATCTTTCCAACACTTTGTACAGCTTATCCAGAGAATGTTTATACTCTGGGATAACTCAAACGAAATGGTATACATTTAAAGAAGGAACCCGGACACCTTAAGGGAGTACCCTCATGAACCCAACTATCGAGTCCTTTGAACCCTTTTTTTTGACGCCGTACAAAACCATGGGTTCGTTTTTCCTTCTATCACCAAATTTTGATTGAAATTCAGTTCTATTGAAATTGAAATTAGTATGCCTCAGAATGGGTTGGTTTGAAACCGGGCCCCGACCCACTCTGGACCCGCCTCTGACTAAACTCTGGTAGACATATTTATTGCTTTGTGGACGAAAATCATATTTTACGTTATAATGGTGTTTTGAATACGCCCAAAGTCAAGGTCAAATGTCAAAGTTCTAACATTGACTTTGTCTGATTTGTCTTCATTTATGGCTTGACTGCAAATTATCTTGATTAATATGTTCTTCTTGAATTGCATCATTGTCATAAACTTAATCTTAGCTAGATCTATTAGGCTCTATGCATTCTGATTGGCTGAAAAAATGTTTTTAATCCCCAATGATAACAATTTTTAGTAGGCAGCTATTTTTAAAGCTTCTGTTATAAAGTATTCCATTAAAGAAAAACTATCTTACTATAGATAATATTTACGCATTTGCTTGATATCATTAAATAATAAGATTTGAAGAAAGTATTAATTGATTTCATGGAGGCATGAAACTTAAAATCTAACCCCACTTTCGTATGAAACCGCTTCGCGTATTCTTACAGTGTGATTACCAAGGTCACATGTATATACATGGATATTTTTTATAGTTTCATACCTACTTAAAACAACAAATACTATCTTCATCTAATATGTGAAAAATAGAGGATATTGAACGAGTGGTCATGAAATACTAATATTCATTGGGCGAGTCATCTAAAAACAGATAAAGGGCTTTTCTGTATCGAACATAAAACTTACCCATTAAACTCAAATAACGTTATTCCAAAACGTTGGTTGAAGTCCGACATTCCTGCGTTTTTCGGCGGTTTTCATCAATAGGTTATGCACCATGATGTTGCACCATACCCAACATGTATTTTAAAAACATTATGTTGACAAAATAAATTGATTTTTTCGTAAAATCACCTTTTGACTTTAGTTTTATATCTACGGTTGTAGGAGTTCATTTGACTTTTTCTAATAAACGTTCGGACACTAAACGCATTGAAATCTCCTGTAAGGGTTTTTATGTTTATTAGAGGCTCGTCGCTAGACAACTCGAAAGAGTTGGTCTAGATATTACTAAATTTAAGCGCTGGTGACAGTATCAAAGAATTTGAATTTCTAAGAAAATGGTCACCTAATACAAGTTTTGTTTACAAATAGGAAACATAAATTTTTATTGATTATGTATTTTTTTTTTTAGAATGTCTCAATACCCGTCAGAATCGCCTCAATGAGTTTTAAGAACGTAAAATTAATTTTTGATAAATTTTGGACCAATGATATCCATTCTGTCAAATAATTTGCACTGAGAAATTGGATTCTGAAAACGGTCGCAAAATAAAATTGGTCGCTTAATAGGCGTGGTCGCTCGAGCAAGATAGAATGTAAATAAGCATTCAAAATAAAATTTATCAGTATAGGTGTATTTTCAAAACAGAGCTCTGGCCTAGGCGTTGAGTTCATTACCATAGGTATAGGAGTTAACCTTAAGATCTAAGACAAGCACTAAGTTTCATTTGAAAGGTAATTTGTATCTTTTATATGTCTGTTTTATCTATTTTGATAGAAAAGCACGGAAATTTAACCGTTACAAGCAGCTTTCACGGCTCACCGCTCAAAATCTACCTATATCACAATAGTTCAATAGCTACAAGAAATACACACCCTATTACACCATTTTGTTTACAGGCTAATCAACCAATAAAATTATCACAAACCATTTAGAATGATCCATATTTTCAACAAAAAAATAAGCAGACTTAAAGTGAAAGTTGACAACTGTGCTCCTGATTAAGAAGGTAAGAACATTTCATAACCCTCTTTGATAAAAAAGAAACGATTTGATGTACCAGGAAAATAGTTTGAATATCATATCCTACATATCCTTGTTTTCTCAAACACATAAGAACCGTCGCAGTTGTACAATTTTATTTGTAAAAAAATCTTGTGGTGGATGGGATTATTTTTTAACTTTCGAGGAACAGCTATTTTCCAAATTCATGTAAAACATAAATAGTAGCAATAGCTGAGATAACGGCGATACGATCGTCTATGTTGATCTTCAAAATTAGGATCCTAAATGCATAGCAAAGCCAAACGTACTCGAATCTAGGCAGCCGCGGTCATAGCGCATTTGGTAGCGAGAGGTCCCGGGTTCGATCCCCGACGGCGGCACACATTCTTTCCGACTATTTGTCTCTCACCAATGGGTTGATATCCGTAGGCCTATGTGAGATAGCAGCTGGAGGCTAGGAAAGGATGTGATGGTGTGGGAAATACCAGAAATCCATTGTAAGGTGCTCCAGCTACCGCGATATAACTGAAAAAAAATGTTGAAAGTGTCGTAAAACTCCATTCATACGTTCAATCAATCGAATCTAGGCAATGGTTGGTGATTTAATCTTTGAATGCTTGTATGTAAAAGCAGGAGTTTGAGTTGTTTTTGGTGCTTTGCCGGATACTATTTCCGAAGATACAGCCAATCTTGTTCGAGCTACCACGAGCGACCACGCCTATTAAGCGACCAATTTTATTATGCGACCGTTTTCATAATCCACTTTCTCAGTTCAAATAATCAGACAGAATGGATATCATTGGTCCAAAAATTTTCATAAATTAATCTTATGTTGTTAAAACTCAATAAAATCGTCTCATTGAGACGACTCTGATGAGTGTTTTACAACACAGGATTATTGAGAAATTCTAAAAAAATATACATACTCAATAAAATTTATGTTTCCTATTACAAAAAACAAAACTTGTATAAAGTGACCATTTTCTTAAACGACCGCTTTTGGGTGGTCCCGTAAGTGGTCGCTTAATACAAGTTTTACTGTACTGATATCAAAAAGATATCAACCAAATTTTCTTGGATAATGGTATGTTTCTTTCCTTAGATGCCGATGCGAGCTGTTTGTGTCCCTTTAGATGTTCTAATGCTATAGGTGAATAACTGATATATTCGTTAGAAAATGCTTGGCTGATCTAGTGCAAGAATTATTTATTTATTTATCTCAGGTTTCGGAAGCATTTTTATGGAAATTTATATTGACCATCAAAACTGTTTTAGGCTGTTTTAGAACAAATACTTACTCACGAAAATAGGGAATATTTAAATTTTGAAAAATTTCCCTTAAAACTTCGCCCATCTTAAAATAGTGAGTAGCAAGGCTATGCACAACCCATTTAAACAGCCAAGAAAAGATTTGATAGATGCGGTGGTTCATGTAAAGTGTTTGAGACCCAATTTTAAGGACAATTCATATGCCAAGAAAAAGCAGTATGTCAAGGTTTACTATATATCAAAATGAGCTATTTGTGAGCACAAGCAGTTAAGCAACATAAGACTGTCCTAGCTATAGCAGTATAGCCAAAAGATTGTGGAAAGGGGTCATTTTGTACGGAGCAAGCAACTGCATGACCGTTGGATAAAATTGGCTCATATTTTAACAAATGCAGTCTAAAGCACTATCCAGATCTAGGTACTACCACAACCGTTGGTATAAAACTTGGTCCAAAAGCGTAGTTATGCAAGCAATTTATTTTGACTTATTTTATGTACGCATGTGTCATACATTTTATTCTAATTTTGTTAACGTGTAGATCTTTGATATGTATGGTATGTCATCACAACATAAATGGACATTCAGGTTCATGTGAAGAGATTTTGAATCCATTTTAATGCTGCATTATACCTAACATTTATTTTGAAAAAACAGATCAAACCGATTTGACATTTATGTTGACAAAATAAATGGAAATTGATTGCTTCAAAAGAGTCTTTTGAGACTGAGTTCTATATCTAAGGTTGTAGCAGTACCTAGTAGGTTCACTTCACGGTTTTCTATTTTGTTGAAAATTAGGCAAATTTTATTTAGCCGTAACGACGTTGTTGGTTTGAACAAAATATCACTTTTACATTATGGTTTTGCTATTCTGTTATGAGATTAAGCCTCTAATATTGTGCAACTGCTTGTACTCATCTACAGCTTCAATTTGATAAACTGTTTAGTTGGGCAAATGGTCTGTTCTTGGCCTGGTTTAGCAGGCCATAGGAAACAACCCTGTATACTGGAAATTGCCTAGGAAAAAAATAACCGAGTAAAAAAAAAACCCGAACAACGTGTGTACTACGTGGCCTTTTTGTGCTCATGCGCGCGCAAAAAATAGGTTTAGTATACGTAATCATTTTTTGTGCGACACGAAGTGCTTTGTGTATTCAACGCAGTGCTTGCATATCGCTGTGCTAAAATCAAAGTACTGATAGTACTGAAGGCGAGGGAACTGAATAGACTAAACAACACACGAGGTCAATTTTCTGGAATATAACCTTGATTATTCACCTTGTCCGTATTGCCAAATATTTTCTTACTTATCACTGCCAAAATCACTGCTATGTTAAAGATACATAGCTTTTATATTTGATCTTGACGGATGACCTTATAATAGGGAAAAGAAGAAAATGCTGCTAATACTTTCTACTTTCGCCCTTATATTATCTACCCTTTCTGCTACAAATTTTACTTATTTGCCCACATATTGTGTGTAATCTGCGACCCTTAAAAAGACGACAAAATTTAAGACTGAGCCAACTTGGAACAGGTTGCAGACAATTAATTAACATGAGTGTAATTTGATATATATCTAGGGTAGAAATTAATAAAATGGGGTATGAGTATAGGATGGACCATATTGTGGGAAAAGGAAAAATTGACCCTATCAATTTTTGCGTTCCCACAGTTAAATACAACTTCTGCAAGGAATTCAATTCAATGTAAAAGAATCCGCCGACGAGCTTGTGCCCATTGAAAAACAGCATTACTACGATTTTCAGACGAAATGATCGAGTGGATAAATTGACTGACTTGTAGCAAATCTAATTAAATCAACTAAAATTATATATATATAAAAAAGCCAGTTGCGCCTGTCAGCAAAGCGGTATCGGGCGTAGTAATCTATATCTTAGGAATTAGATGACTTGGGCGGACTCTGCGCTATGTAGTGTGCACACCGTTTGACATTTTCGGCGATCGTATATATTGGCGTCATCTTCTTCGTCTGTCCGTCCGTACGTACGTGCGTCCACTTTTCTAGTGAGCACAACTCCTAAGTTTCTGGTTGGATCTGGATGGAACTTTCAAAGACTGTTCCTAGTCACCTGACTTTGCACATAAGGTTACGTTTTCGTGAATTTCAGCCGCGTCATGGAAATAGAGGTCTTCGTGTAAAAGATATTGTGAACGCAACTCCTCCCTTATTTATGGACCGATTTGGATGAAACTTTCACAGAATGTTCCTTATCATCTGGCCTAACGCCTTAAGTCACCGTTTTTTTTTTTAATTTTAGCCAGGTCATGGAAGAAGTGGCCTTCGTGTAAAAAAAAACAAGAGGACCAAGATGGTCCTAGATCGCTCACCTGAGTCTCTATGACCCCTGGGACATCACATTAATTAGAAAGGCAGATGTCAAAAAGAAGATAATTGCCTAAGATCAATACCATGGAACATTTTCAGCGAAGAGCAAGACAGATATGCCTTTTTGCTCTTTGATTCTATGTAAAAAGGGATGCACCAGGGTGGACCCCAAAAGTGACCCCAGGGTCTTGATATGAACAAACTTGGAAGAGGTCCATAAGATGATGCTACATTCTAAATAGGAAAGCTGTCTGCCTTCTGGTTTCAGAGCAGAAGATTTTTGAAGATTTTCATTTTTTTACCCTTTGTTCTCATAAGAGATAAAGGGATGCACCCGAGCAAAGCCCAAATATGACCCAAGGGTCTTGTTATGAACAAACTTGGTAGAGGCCCACTAGGTGATGCTACACACCAAATATTTAAGCTGTCTGCCATCTGGTTACAGAGAAGAAGATTTTTAAAGATTTTTGCTCTTTGATTCTATGTAAAAAGGGTTGAGCCCGGGCAAAGCCCAAATATGACCCCAGGGTCTTGATATGAACAAACTTAGTAGAGGTCCACTAGATGATGCTACATACCAAATATGAAAGCTGTCTGCCTTCTGGTTTCAGAGAAGAAGATTTTTAAAGATTTTCATATTTTCACCCTTTTTGTTAAGGGTAAAGGGAAAGTTAAGGGTGGATTTCATTTATTTGAACAACTTTGGTAGAGCTTGACCCAAGGAACATCCCTGCCAAGTTTCATCAAGATTGGCCCACTGGTTTAGGAGGAGAAGATGTTTAAAGAAATTGTGGACGACGCACGACGGACGACTGACGACGGACATTCTACGATCCCAATAGCTCACCTTGAGCACTTCGTGCTCAGGTGAGCTAAAAAAAAAAAAAAAAAAACAAAAAAAAACCGCAACTCCTCCCTCATTAATTGGCCGATTAGTGTGAAACTTTGACAAAATGTTCCTAGTCACCTGACCAAGCGCATATTGACACGGTTTGGTGAATTTCAGTCGCGTCATGGAAAAGGGACCTTCATATAAAAATCATGTGAACACAACTCCTCCATTTATGGACCAATTTCAATGAAACTTTCAAAAATGCTCCTAGTCACCTGACCCAGCGCATATTGTCGCGGTTTGGTAAATTTTAGCTGTGTCATGGAGAAATGGGCCTTCTTGTAAAAATTCTTGTGAACGCAACTCCTCCTTTATTTATAGACTAATCTTAAAGAAATTTCTACGAAATGTTCACTGTTACCTGAATTTGTGGATGTTGTTGCAGTTTGGTGAATTTCACTCACGCCATGGAAAAGGGGGCCTTCGTATCAAAGTTCTTGGGAATGCAACTCCTCCTTCATGGAAAAAATCACCGTATTGTTAATTTTCTTATAATACAAATTGTAAATTTGAGATGAAAGTTAGTAGCTCTTTTTTAAGGATTGATTTGGTTGATACTTTCAAAGGTTATTCTTCATCTTGTTTATATTTTTATTATTAGTTGCAGTTTAAAGAGGCGTTAAACCCCATTCAATCAATCTATCATAACGAACAGTCTGAAATTTAAAAGATAGTCTGCAAATGTTTTGAATTTTGTTCTGTTATAATAAGAAATGTCACAAAATAATTGAACGGACACGCCGACATGAGAATAGCTCAAAAACTTAAAATTATCCGTAATCGTAGATGTACATATCTTGTGAATTTACACAAATCTGCGTGTTTTAAAGTAAATAACGAGATGTAGTTAAAATGTTGCCATGCCAACGCCAAAATCAACGACGTAAAGGTGATGAGAATATCTCAGACTTTTGCTCCAAAACAGTCGTGCTAAATAAATTTCAGTTTAAATGTATACAATGGTAGAATGGGCATTTATTCTAAATTTAAAGGAATGTAATTTACTTTGAGAGGCCAGTTCTGATAGTCAGACTAAGACGATTTATTTAAGCCCTAGTTAAATGAGAATACCTATTAAAGTTTCGCAACGTTTCGGAAGTCATGAACTTTAACAGTTTTAATCGAGGTTTCCTAATGATTTCATTAGGAAACC
Organism: Fragum whitleyi; assembly: GCA_948146395.1. Lineage (NCBI taxonomy): Eukaryota > Metazoa > Mollusca > Bivalvia > Cardiida > Cardiidae > Fragum > Fragum whitleyi. The sequence continues at coordinate 27,112,438 of OX411548.1, read as the reverse complement.
TCAAAATCATTAGGAAACAGAATGTTTGTCGTGTCACAAAGATGAATCCTATTGAAACCGGGAAAGATCCGAATGATATCACGGGAAAGAGGGCCTTAAGGTAGTAGACCCGTAATAGGTCCGCAACAAGTAGGAAGTAATGAACTTTTACAGTGTTAACCGAGGTTTCCTAATGATTTTCATTAAGAAACCTTGGTCAACATTGTAATAGGTCATGAGTTCCAAAATGTTGCGGAACTATTACGGGTCATCTACCTTAATGACATTTTTTTCGTTTACTCTCCGGAGTCACGAAGAGTAGTCAGAATATCTGCCCAGTCACAAGGATGAGCCCTTTTGGAAATTGTTGGTTCCATGCAGGGATTATTTTCAAGACCACCATAAAAATACAATTGTGAATTTTGCTTGAAAATAGGCCTTTAATTGTCACCGATTCAGTCAAAGAGACGAAGGTGAGCGATAAAGGACCATTATAAAGAGACGAAGGTGAGCGATATAGGACCATCATGGTCCTTTTGTTTGTTTATTTATTTTATCTATTTATTTGGATAGAGCATTTAAAGCCATTACTACATGCACTTCTAAAGTTAATGTAATTTTCCAGCACGCTTTCAGTTATATCACGGCTCATTTGTGTGTATCACAGGTACTATTTGGACTGGGCACTGAAATGTCTTACCAAGATATAATGATTAATAAATTAGGGGCAAAACGCCGCTTTCAAAATTATTAGGGATAACTCAGAGGCTAGTGCACCTGCCTATGACTTCCTGTTGTTTCTCACACCAGTCCAACCACATTTCATCTGAGCCACCGGCTGTGCGTCCCTCTAAGGCGAATGGTGCATTTGGTGTCAGACAAATGACGCTTGTCAAAATAACTTGTGAAATGTCGTATGAAAGTTGGCAGAAAGGAGATTCGAACACACGGTCCGAGGATTGAAAGCCAAGCGCATCACCGATTGAGCTAGCCGGGCCAGGCGTCAAGTCATACAGATACGGCCAGTGGCGAGACTGGGAATTGAACTTTAGATATTTTTAACGCGTGAACTTTAAACAGCTGCCTGCCTTTCTTTGTCGCAATGTTTCAAGGTCTGCATATGTAAGGGGATCTAATGATACACTCTCGCTGGCCTGGAATAATGGAAATCACCGGTGTTACTAGCATGTCATTGATATGGTGATTTTGCTAATGCTCAAAGGCTTTAGAAGTTTAAGGATTTTGGATTCTTTCTGTCCATATGTTTCAAAACTAAACCATAATCCATCGATCACTCATTAAACCGTACCGCATTTAATGCTCCGAGAATACTGGATTTAGAAAATATGGAAAAATTGCTTGTACAAATATTGAGTCTTTTCTCACTTTCTTATATCCCGTATAGATTCTTGTTTTAGCTTTATAAACGCATTCTATATTTCTTCGTTATTTCTCATAGTAAGTTTAAAATCGGTGTCCTGTAATTACTGCACTATGATTACTGAATTGATAAAGAGCCTTTAAATTTATGAACGTCGGACCTTCAATCTAGAGGTCCCGGGTTCGATCCCCGACGGCGGCACTCATTCTTTCCGACTATTTGTCTCTCACCAATGGGTTGATAATCATAGACCTATGTGAGATACCAACTGGAGGCTAGGAAAGCATGTGGTAGTTGTACTGGTGATAGAAATACCAGGAAACCATTGTTAGGTGCTCCAGCCGCCGCTATATAACTGGTAAAATATCGAAAGAGGCGTTAAACTCCATTCAATCAATCACATTTTTTAAACAGTCTTCTTTTCGTCGTTATTTCAAAACCACGTAAATAAAGCTTAAATCAAGATGTTGTTACGAGATTTTAGCATTACATCGACGTTATACAAAATGTCAAGTAAAAAAAGAGTGCTTTTCTCTGTGTACATGTGTTATTTCAACATGCTTTATAGGAAAATCATACACGATACAGTATAAAAAAGTGACCTTAACTATAACTAGGACAGAATGAGATAAATTTTATACATCAATGATATACGATTTTCCATTTGTTCATCTATTTAGTGTTTAGAGCCACTTTTAACAGTTTTGCGCCATATCGAATGGCCGGGGCGCCTAACAATCGATTCCCGGAATTTCATGCTACCGTTCATGCATTCTTTCCAAGCGGCTATCTCACTGGTGGGAGACCAATGTTGGAAAGGATATTTGTTGCATCCGAAGATCAAAACCCATGACACCCCTTGATTGAAGATTATACACTACCAACAGCGCTATGAAGGCGCTAAGGGTACAAGAAGACCATGATGGTCCTAGATCGCTCACCTGAGTCTCTTGACCCTGGAACATCACATCTATTAAATAGGCAGATGCCAACAAGATGATTTCTATTGAAGATCAATACCATGGAATGTTTTCATCAAAGAGCAAAAAGAATATGCCTTGGGCACAGCCTTTATATTATCATATGGGGCATGTAGTGAATAAAATTGATAAAATTCAACTAAATGAAAAGGAAACGCCGGGTAACCTAAAATAATTGTTTTAAGGGATAAATCATTTTGGATTATTATATCCATCTTTGTATGAAATATCTACTGTATGCTGAAGTCTATTTCCGATGCTGAAGCAGATTTCAACAAAGAGTTATTTCTACTTAAGATACCAAGGAATATTTTCAGTCGAGAGCAAGCTATATGCCTTTTCGCTCTTTGATGTAAAAAGAGACCCCAGGGTCTTGATATGAACAAACTTGGTAGAGGTCCACTAGATGATGCTACATACTATGAAAGCTGTCTGCCTTCTGGTTTCAGAGAAGATTTCTGAAGATTATCTCATTTTCACCCATCGTGCTCAAATGAGCTAAAAGGGATACGCCCAGGTGGAGCCCAAATATGACCCCAGGGTCTTGATTTGAACAAACTTGGTTTGTTTGAATGGGTTTTACGCAGCTTTCAACAATTTCAGTTATATCACGGCGGCCGGAGCACCTATGAATAGATTCCTGGTATTTCTTTCACATGTACTACCATTACACCCTTTCCTAGCCTCCGACTGCTATCTCACATAGGTTTACGATTATCTTCCCATTGGTGAGAGACAAACGTCGGAAAGGATATTTGCCGCCACTTGGTAGAGGTCCACTAGATGATTCTACATACCAAATATGAAAGCTCTCTGCCTTCTGGTTTCAGAGAAAAAGATATTTGAAGATTTTCCTTTTTTTAACCCTTCGAGCTCAGAAGAGCTCGAAGGAATGAGCCCATGCAAAGCCCAAATATGACCACAGGGTCTTGATATGAACAAACATGGTAGAGGCCCACTAGATGATGATACATACCAAACATGAAAGCTGTCTGCCTTCTTTTTTCTTAGAAGATTTTCCTATTTTCATCCTTTTTGTTAAGGGTTAAGGGAAAGTTTAGGGTGGATTTCATAACTTTGAACAAATTTGGTAGAGCTTGACCCAAGGAACATCCCTGCCAAGTTTCATCAAGATTGGCCGAAGATGTTTAAAGAAATTGTGGATGAAGCACGACTGACGACGGACATTCACAAAAGCTCACCTTCAGCACTTCGTGCGCAGGTGAGCTAAAAATACCCTCTTTTAACGATGACCCAGCTTGTTTTGTGAAACATGGCCAGACAAACCAGTATCTTGTGTGTCCTCCATGCGCAGCTGTACCAAACTTGATTTGTCTATGCATGGAATTCACCAGGGTGTTAATCATGATCATAGGTATGTAATTCCATTCTTCATGCAAGGCATGTATGAGCAGAACACGATATGTCGGGACATTTGGACGTCTCCTTACCCTCCTATCTAGTTTGTCCCACAAATATTCAATTGGGGACAAATATGAAGTGAATGCTGGCCAATCGAGTGGCAGTGTGTTACTGTTCGCAAGAGATTACTGGCAAACTCTGGCGACATGGGGCCGGGCATTCACGGTCTTGCTGCAATATCAGGTTCCGTGCTTGTGCAGCAACCTGCTATTGGCCTTGACCCTGCACAAGCATTGCTATAGCTTATCCCCACTCGACTTCCGACAATCGCAGCATTGATGCAAATTGCTAATTTTGAAGTAATCGTTAAACTAGAAAGCCATTAATGGCTTGATATTGTTGTAAAAGCACATCAAAGGTTTGACTAGATTTTTGGATATTTTGGGTTTTACTGATGTTGTAAATGATATTCGAAGTTTCCACTAAATAACATATAAAGAAATGACCTCCACTCATAAAAGACATATTTTTCATCCAATCATAATATAGTTTTTGGCTGCATGATAATGGGTCACTCAAGGATCATACCAAAGAAGTTTGATTGATATCCATCTGTTACATTCTGAGGAAATGATTTTCAAAGTTTCCACTATATAACATATTTTGATGACCTCCACCCATAAAATGCATATTTTTCACCTGATCACAATAATTTTTGGTAGATTGATAAAAGGCCACTCAAGGAGCATTCTAGTGAAATTTGGTTGATATCAACCAATTGCATGCTGAGAAAATGATTTTCAAAGTTTCAACTAAATCATATGGAGAAATGACCTCCGCCCACGAAATACAATTTTTTCATTGGATCACAATAACATTTGGTAGACTGATAATGAGTCACCCAAGGATCATTCATGTAAAATTTAATTGGTATCCATCACTTAGAATCTGAGAAAAATCACTTTTTACCATATTTTGAAATAAGCCCCACCCATTAAATCCATGTTTTTAATTGGATTAAAACTTCTTGAAAAAATTTGAAAAAGGGTCACCCAAGGATCATTCCTGTGCAGTTTGGTTAAAATTTGTCCAGTTGATGAGAGGAAGATTTTTAAAGAAAAAGTTTAGGACCGGACGCAAGGAAAGAAGGGCACACGACAGATACAACACCACAACAATAGCCCCAGTGGCCTTCGGCCAGTGGAGCTAGAAATCAATCTGAATACTAGAACAGTATCAAATAGACTGAAAATTTCCAATGGCAAATTTGGGATTCTTGCATTTGAGCACGTGCTTCTCATGGTGCAAAGATGAACAGTTTTATGTAGTTTTAAACCTGTGTACTTTTTGACAGAGAACAACACATAAATCTGATCGATTTTCATTATTTTAGGCCAAGCAATAAAATATATGTTAAATATTTTATGTATTCCGGCATTTTTTTTGTCCAAGTAAATTTTGAGAGAAACCCATCTTAAAATTCTGGGGAAAATTAATGTGAAAGAAAAAAGAAGAAAATTAGGTGTTACAAGCAATTTCTTCTTTTCAAGAATTGTCTCCCCAAAAATTGAAAATTTGGACTTCATAATATTAGAATGGACCCTTTGATTTCACTAGTATGGAGTCTGTTTGACCAGTTTTTCTTAGAATTTAGAGTGGAACCCTACAAAATCACCATGACAGAATAAGGAAGCCCACCTTTACTAGACATCTGTAAGTTACGATGTTCACTTAGTTCCTTATGATCACCCAATTCTGCAGTGTGAAACATCTTTGAATGTTCAGGTCGTAATATGCATTTTGAGTCATTCAATTGGCCCTTATGTTAGAGCACAGAAACAGCTTTTAAAAGCTAATTGAATTGTATTTGTTTGGTTTAAATGAAGTTTTACACCACTTTCAACAATGTTTCAGTTTTATCATGGCGGCTGGAGCACCTAACAATGGATTCCCGGTATTTCTCTCACCAGTACTACTATCACATCCTTTCCTAGCCTCCAGCTGCTATCTCACATAGGTCTACGATTATCAACCTATTGGTGAGAGACAGTCGAAAAGAATGAGTGCCACCGTCGGGATTCGAACCTGGGACCTCTTGATTGATAGTCAAATGCCCTACCAACTGCGCTATGATGGCAGCACCCAATTGAGTTGTAACAATTACCTTTGACCAACATGACCCCAACAATATACCGTTATTATTGGCACATCCTCTGGTCATTGACAACTATTGAAATTTCATCATTTTAGGTGCAATGGTTCTAAAGTCAGAGAACGGAAATGGTTTTAGAACTAAATGCAATGTGAAGTCTAATGATTCTCAAGTCACTGGTTCTTGAATTACAGCACAGAAACAATACAGACAGACGGACATGGTGAAACTGTTACCAATATATTCCCTTTACTTTATAGCTCTACTTGATAGAATGAAGTGTTTTGATAGTTAACGAATACTCAATGAGTAAAGTAAATTCTTCACGAAATTCATCTATTTTGTATTGAAAATAATTTTCTTTTTCATGACAACCACAACAATACCAAGGCTACAGAAATTCACATTGCCAAGATCAAAGGACACCATTGAATGTGTTTCACTTTCTTTAATCAAGTGACTTTTTTACATTTTTTTACATTAAGAACTCTATTCTAGTCTGTTACCTGAAAAACACAAAAATAACAAATCAAATTATAATTATATTCAAACTTGCACGAATTAACCTATTACCAGATGACAAAATTTAAGGTCGATCCAATTCCAAAGAAGTTTCAGACGTACTTTTAAGATAATTTCTTTTTTTGGAAGAAAACATTGATGACAATGAAAAAGCTACTTCTTTTCCCACACTGTTTTCCAATGCTTAATTGGTCTAGCCTGTCAAAGGTGTGTTGCGTTGGCATGGTTAAATGGCTGTGTTTAAATATCTTTATAATACCAAACATGTGCTTTAACACTATCGTGACAACTATGTGATGTGCTTAGAGCATGTAGTAATAAGTTTTTAGTTTCAGTACCAGGAAAATGGTGTCATATCAATTTACAATGCAGGAGATCATGTGATTATAAAAACAGCATTTCATGCTTCCTGGAATATCAAGAAATAATGAATAACAACCAGGGATCATTTTTGCAGTGACTGGGAAAGGCCTGTGCCATGTGCCATAGTCAAATTGAAATCTCAAATGTCACATTGTTTTAGTCAGGGTGAGCCACATTGAATTTTGTTGTTGTTAGGATTACTTTAACCATCAAATAAGTTTTCATAATGTCACATTAATTTTCTGAAAAAATCTTTCTCAATCAATGTTAAGGGTCAACTTAATGAGAGATGAGAATTCTCTCTTTTTTCTTCCAGAATTCTCATTGAAATTGGTTTAAAAAATTCAAAGCAAAATGTAAAATTTAATAAGTAAAGGATTTGGTTGAATTTCTGAAAAAAATCTTTAATTGCTCACTAGTTTCAGCTACATATATTCTGAGCTAGAATTAACCCTGCCAAGTAACTCATTCATTAATTGCAATACTTATGCCATATAAATCTAATATTAAATTTGTGAACATGAAATACCTGTTTTTATCTGATACAAATTAATTTTGTTTAATACATGTAGAAGTGAGGTGTAGATCATCTAGAAATGGAATCTTAGACCAATCCATGATGGAAGCTTAAAAATGCATACACTGGTGTAACACAGACAACAACTTAAATAGTCACAGATAAATGGAGTGAAATGTTTGGTATATTTTACCTAAATATTTCATAAACACCGCAAAACATATGTTATGGGTACCTCGTAGTGGACCTGTAATATTTCCGCAACATTTCAAAACTCATGATCTTTCACAATTAAAAACATTAGGAAGCCTCGGTCAACACTATATTAGTTCATTACTTCCGAAACGCTGTGGAAGTATTACAGGTCCACTACCTTAAGATTCAATTTAGTATAACAACAAATAATAATGATTTCATTGAGAAGTTTCTGAAGTAACCTCTATCTACCCCTCTTTTATATACCTCTTAATCGTTTTGGCCTCAGAGGACAGGATCCTCATAATAGGCAGAGATGCAAATCTAAATTTGTTAATCCTTCATCAAAACTTTACGTTGCGGGTACCTCTCAAGATCCAAATTAGTATGACAATATAATTTATGATAATGATTTTATTGAGAAGTGACCTCCATTTCCCGCTCTTTTCAAGACTTCTAGATTATGTTTTGCTCTGACAGCAGTATCCTCATAATAGGCAGAGATGCAAAGGGACGATCTGGGTAGTGTGTAACGTATTGATCCTAGTCAGACTGCACGGAATGCACAGACTGACCATGCTCGAAACTTTTTGCACTGTGCTTATTTTCTGAATCTAGAATGATCAATCTACCTTCCAGTAAAAGAATTTTTGAAATGTGACTTCCAGTTGACCTATGCCGAGTCAAATCTCTTTTTCGATTATTCATTTTACAAAATTCCCGTATTGTCCCTTTTCGCGTGACGAGTCACAATTTGTTGATCCTCATCCAAACCCTATGCTGCTGGTATTCATTGCAATCCTCTTGACAACATAGGACAAGGTGGCCGATTCATATAATTTGATATTTTATCATTTAAATCACTTCCCTCTATCTTTAGTACTGCAGAGGGAGCAAGTTTCAATTTAGTACCAACAAAATAGGATTGGGCACACTATTAAGGTAGTGGACCCATAATAGTTCTGACACGTTTTGGAAGTCATAAATTTGAACAGTGTTCACCGAGGTTTCCTAATGGTGAAAGACCATGATTACTGAAATGCTACGGAACTATTACAGGTTCACTACCTTATCATAAAATTAATTTTAAACAAGAGCTGTCACTGTAAGATGACAATGCCCCCGACACCGCTTTGATTTTAAATTATGGCCAATCTATGTTGAAGGTCAAGGTCATCCAGGGGTCAAGGTCACCAAAGTATGTGCCTACAGAAAGGTAATGTACCAAGGAATGTTGTGGTAAAGTATGATGCGAATATGTTAAGTAATAAGGAAGTTATGGCCAATGTTAAAGTTTTTGGACGGAATGACGGACGGACGGACGGACAGACGGACGGACAGACGGACGGACAGACGGACGGACGGACAAGTCAAATTTATGATGCCTCCCTATCGGGGGCATAAAAACAAAATCTCTCCCTCTATCTTTAGTTCTGTAGAGGACATGAGTTTGAAAAGCTTACCGAAGTCTCCTGGCCTCTCTTTCAGATTCCAATAAAGTTAAAATGTCCCCTTCTCTGACTGGGCCTTTCACATTTCTGATGATGGATCGGTTACTGTCGTCTAAAAACTCAACTCGAACCTAATCAAGAGAAAAGATATGTAATTATGGAGCCTTCAGAATTATTTCTTTTTGTTTTGTTTCCGAAATTTTAAAACAAGGGGGCAGCCTATATTATTGTAAGTGCCTAATATATATTTAAAGGGACTTACAATAGTATTGGGCTGAACTCTTTAAATGTAGTAACAGTACCTAAAACGATATGATTGAATTTCTGTTTATAATCTTGTACATATAAAATTGTTTGAATGTTTACTTCAAGCAGCTCTTTCACTAAATATTCATAATTTTAAAGATACAAGTTGCTTTTTCAAATATCCAGAAGAAAGTCAAACTAGCAGGGATCTCAATTCTTGGCTACATCTAAATTGAATTCTATGAATGACTCACTGAAAATAATAAAATGTTCAATTCAATTAATGAGTGCTGAAGACATACATTGCAGCCAAAATGAGATTGGATACAAAATAAATGAAATTAAAATCAAATTGATCTGACCACTCTCAGTATAACCCCCTGTATCTTGAGCTCCATCAGAGTTACCTGTCAACCCTATCTATCAATTAACTCGGCCAGGTTGACTCAACAGGTCAAAGCAGATAACAAATATGTAATGTGTTAAAGTGTTGTACTAACTATACTAAATAAACATTCAATAATAAAACGACTTAAGCATGAAAATATAATTGGGCCAGGAGATTTGTTGGGCCAAGTTGGGGATGGAGCAAGCTGACTAGTCCCCTCCATCAGGACTCAAGACTCTGATCAGACTGAATGTTGACTATCTAAACCTGTTATTTCTAATCAAAACCTTACATTCACAGAAATCAACTTGATGAGACAATCACACCTGAGTTCCCACAACATAGATTTTGATCCACAGATTACCAATATTGATATTTTTTATTCTGAAAGCAAAATTATAACTCCCTTTAATTGGAGCCCCATTATGATATATACTAACCTGAGTACATTGACCCTGGGAACCTGTTCTTCCCAACACTTTCAAAACCTGAAAATATATTTCAACATGATTCAATTATAGCAGTAATGATTGAAAATACAATTTAACATGTTTTAAGTGACCACTAATGAGACCACCAAAAAGTGGTCGTTAAAGAAAATGACCACTTAATACATGATTTTTTACTGAAAAGAAACATTATTTTGATAGAATATGCACCATATTTCGAAATTCTCAATAATCCTCTGTTGTTAAAACTCAATAGAATCGTCACATTGAGGTATCATTTTCAATAATTTTGAGACCAACAATACCTACTTTATAGGACATTTTTTATTTAAAGATTAGACAATACCTACTTTATAGGACATTTTTTATTTAAAGATTAGAATCTTACAGCGGTCGCTTAATAAAAATGGTTGCTTAACAGACGTGGTCGCTCGAGCAAGATTGACTGTAAGTGTAAATGGAAATACATCAGAATATTATGGAATTTATGTGTTGGTGGGGACAACATTTTGTCTTTAATCAAACAGAAAGAGGTTGGAGGATGGCCCGCACGGGTAAGTTTTGCCAGATTAGCAATTTGAAATTCAAGAAGCAATAACTATTTCATCAACAATGGCATAACCCTTCAGTTTAAGTATCATAGGCAAAGTTTTTAATACAGTTGAATCCCTTCATTAGCAACTCGGATAAAAGGGAATTTTGATTATAAGCAACTTTTTCTTCAGCACAAACTATTTCTTCTTTCGCCTAAGTAAAAATTGTTGGATAATCGGAACTCTGATAAAAGAAACTTTAGGCAAATAGGAAAAAAAATTGCACCATGAGCCTTTTTAATCGGATAAAACCAAACACGAAAATAATTAAAACACTTAATCAACATGATCAAATAACAATTACAAATCAGGTAAAGTTGCAATCAACAACTTGAGATATTGACAGATCTATGTGTACTTTCAGAATTGCGGCAATGCCAGGAAATTAAATTCAAACTCTTTAGTTTGTTTTTTTAATATTCGTTTGTCCTAACGCTACCTCCTGAATGTTTCTTATATCTGATTATCCAATAAAATAGGGTCCTGGTTGAAAAAAATTGTTGCTATTATCCGAGAGTTTCTATTATCAGAGTTCTGATTATCAAGTGTCCTGGCGAGAAGGAAAAAAGTATTGGACAAATGTCTTATTCCAGCTCAAAAGTTAGAGACATTTTTTGAAAAACAAGAGGGCCATAGTGGCCCTAAATCGCTCACCTGAATGAACTGTCGAAAATAGTTTAAAGTAGATTTAGAAAGGATGAAGAATTCTTACCAAATTTCAGATCAATCGGGCAAAAATGATGCCTCTACACTTCTTACAAGGTTTTTCTAAGATTTGACCCCTTGACCTCATTTTTGACCCCACTTGACCCAATTTCAAAATTGACCTACATTTTATCAAGATGATCATTCTGACCAATTTTCAGGTTGATCAGGCAAAAAATATGGCTTCTAGAGTGTCTACAAGGTTTTTCCAATATTTGACCCTGTGACCTCATTTTTGACCCCACTTGACCCAATTTCGAACTTGTCAGAGATTTCATCAAGACAATCATTCTGACCAAATTTCAGGTTGATTGGGCAAAAAATGTGGCTTCTAGAGTGTCTACAAGGTTTTTCTAAGATTTGACCCCGTGACCTCATTTTTGACCCCACTTGACCCAATTTCGAACTTGTGTGAGATTTTATCAAAACAATAATTCTGACCAAATTTCAGGTTGATTGGGCAAAAAATATGGCTTCTAGAGTGTCTACAAGGTTTTTCTAAGATTTTACCCTGTGACCTCATTTTTGACCCCACTTGACCCAATTTCGAACTTGTCAGAGATTTCATCAAGACAATCATTCTGACCAAATTTCAGGTTGATTGGGCAAAAAATGTGGCCTCTAAAGTGTCTACAAGGTAAATGTTGACGACACACGACGGACGACGGACATCACGCGACCACAAAAGCTCACCTTGAGCACTTCGTGCTCAGGTGAGCTAAAAAAAAAAACAGAAACACTTTTTAAAAAACCAAATTTTAATTCAACTTTTGTTTCAAATGAACTGATATAGCCTACTAACTTTTTTACCATTTATGAACGGCACTAGAATAAACTTAGGCCTTGCTCTATGTTCAATGTAATCTCTTAAACAACTTAAGACTCAGGCTATGATCCACGACTTTGGGAATTTTCTAATGTCTCTTAAGTTTTATATCAGACTGTGATGCAGAAAATACAGACAAATTTTTTCATCCTCGCCATTTTCCTTTGACGAGTATGTGCAAGAACTTGTCTGTTTCAATCTGTTGATCCTTTTTTTTCGATATCAAACTCCAAATTGTGAGATGATTTGGTTGAAAAGAAATTGGAAACATAGAAATTGCGGAACATTGTTTTATTATTTCACTTATCGGCCAACAGACCTGGGGTAATTGAACAATGTAACTGTAATTAGCTGTATTTAATTGCAATTTTTGAAGTAATTGTATATAATTAGTAATTGGCTCTTTTCTCAATTACAAGTAATTATAATTAATTACAAATAAAAAACCATGTAACTAACAATAACTTTCAATTACATTCCAATTACATCTGAATGCTATAAAGGGAGCCTGCTGATAGTCATCAAAAGTAAGTTAAACTTTCCAATTGTAAGCCCCACACTCTTCCTGAATTAAACAGGTAAAGGTGTGAAACTCTAATTGTCATAGAAAAGGTGACATTTACACTTTACAGTCATAGAAAAGGTGACATTTACACTTTACAGTAGTCGCCGCGATATAACTGAAATAATGTTGAAAGCGGCGTTAAACTCCATTCAATCAACACTTTACAGTCAGCTTTAATCTATCATTAAGGGAATATAATAGCAGTTATTCTCGTACATTCTTTGCCATTATAAAGCTTTAAATTATCAGTTTAAATGACAATAGTTAGTTTCTAAAAATATATATACAAAGACTTTAAATGAAGCTTTTCATGAATTAAACCTTCATCATACCCCAAAAGTAATTTGAAAGTAATCAATTATTTTTGAAAAGTAATTCTAATTTAATTAATTACGTGTATTGTTTGCTGTTATTATAATTGTTATTGTACTTGAGATATTCCAAAGTAATTTGTAAATTAATTAATTACAATGCCATGTAATTGACCCCAGCCCTTTTGGCCAAACAGTCACGGATGATAACATCCGGTTTCTGTGCAGGTTACTTTGGGACACAAAACAATGGCCTGTTAGATTCGAAAGCAAGATGTTATTCTTTCTTTCAAGTATAAAATTCCTTAAATTTTTGGCGACTTGAAAAAAGAAATTATGTCTAGATCTACAAAAATTAAAATATTTCAAATTCATAATTTGTCTTTTCCAATATAATTAATTTTGATATTTTTACCTTATATCTGTCATGTACATCATTTAAACAGTCATCAAGCTCGCTTTAAAGTTAGTAATCAAACTCAACCTCAAAAAATTCTGGGAATTTTATTTATGCGCATGAGGATCTCCAGGGCCGAACTTATTTCTGGCCCTGGGTGGGATTGTTGCCCGCTTTATCAGACTACCTCTCAAACAGCTTTAGACTGATCCCATTATAGACTATTAATAAAGCTATCCTGATATTAGATAGCAAGACTTGTCTACATCCTACCCGAAAGCAGGCCAGAAATAAGTTTGCCCCAGGGTTGATGCATTGAATTTTGGGATTGTATGTTATTTACATAATTTGACCTTCAACCTTGCAGCAGGTGTTAGTTTGGAAAATCCTTGTTGCTACTTTCCCTTTTATTTACAATAGACGTTGTCACAGGCTGTTTAAATTGAAATTCTAGCATGTTATTTACGTGGGGAAAAAGTTGCATCTTGCAAAGATTTTATGGGACATGTACAAATTTTTTGCGAGATTGACACAGAATCACAGCCTCCCCAGAACGCTGATTGTCTAACAAATTTACTCAAGCTAGAACAAAAGATTTTGTGCTGAATGAAAAGGAACTTATAAACGAAAATCTCTGTTATCAGAGATGCTAATAAAAGGATTCTACTGTATTGTCCTAATGGAACTAAGCTGCCGTCATAGCGCAGAGGTAGCGCATCGATCCCCTATGGCGGCATTTACTTTTATAGACTATTTGTCTCCTACCAATGGGTCAATAATCATAGACCTATGTGAGATAGCAGCTGGAGGCAGGCTAGGTGAGGATGTGATGGTTGTACTGGTATGAGAAATAATAGGAATCCATTGTTAGGTGACCAGCCGCCAAGAAATAACTGTAAAAATGTTGAAAGCGGCGTTAAACTCCATTCAGTCAATCAACCTAATGGACCTATGCTCACCTACTGGTCAGTAACACTTTTACAGAAAGCTGGCTCTAAAATGGCTTTACAGGAGGGTTTTCCAGTTAACATAGGCTAAGTCGTACACATAAGATCAATGGAATAATTGTTTTAATCATAAAGATCATTATTCAGTCAAGATTCCTTTCATTAAACACACTTTGTGGAGCTCTTTAGCTGCACGAAAACTGATATAACATTACGTTTTCTTATTCAGGAAACAAAAAGCGACCTATAGTTATGGTCGACCATATACTTGTGTAGGTCTCAATTATCAAAAACATGTAATGCTACAAATTATTGTTGTTATTTCATTACTTTTGCAAGTTTTACGGGAGCTCCGAGTTTGCTGTCCATGATTTCAAAGCGGAAGCGGAAAAGGCCGAAAATTGGGGTTTACACTCGACTATTCACGGAAATGTGTTTACTGCACGGATCGACTTTGCAATTCAGGCTCCCTGAAATAATTGACTGATAATAAACGTGAGGTATCTATCTCATAACGGTTGTAAACCAGTCAACCCGGCCCATCGAATTACCCTGCCCGGTCAACTCGGCCCTAATATAGATTATATTTCATAAAATATGATGGCGTACAAATTTGAACAAACGATGCTTCACGAAGTTTAACGCTGAAAAGTGTGAGATCGTATTCCTTGGCTAATTTCGCCTGAGACTCTGTTTATTTTCCGTGAGAGAAACCGGAAAATCATCGATGATCGACGAATTCCGCCAATTAGCATTAAGATGTAACTGTTCACTGGGTATATGTAATCTACTCAGACCTGTGGTATAGTGGTTAAGACATCCGTCTCTGATGCAAGAGAACCCAAGTTCAAACCGTGTCAGAGACAGTATATTTTCTTTCCTCAAATTTTCTTTTCTTTTCTTTTTTTTGTCTTACAGTCACATATTTTATTTTTAGACGGAGGTGTATTGGGGTTAATCCACTTTCTTGTAATTTTGAAGACATATTTATTTCATATATTGAGTTAACAATCGATATATAAAATAACAACAGCAAAGGTTTCTCTGCTGATACAGGGTTCCTTTGTGGTAACTTAGCAACATTTTTTAACAGGTTCGAAACTAGGCTTAATCGGAAAATTTTGCTGTTTTATAAAATTTGGGAACATCTTTTCCTCGTTGTTTTAACGTGACAGACAAGTGCAGTGTATATCTCACTTTTATACAACAATAAAAGATTATTTTCATCTTAGACATCTCGAAATGAATCAGCAGAAAGTGATCGTTTAGTAATTCAACAAAAATAACATTACCTTAGAGTTAACCTGTAATAAAAACGAAAAAAAATGAACAAGAAAGAAAAAAATAGCACCTCGGAGTCTTGAACCCATACATGTGTGATTGAAAGCGATACACCTTAACCAACTGAGCTATTTTTTCTTACTCTCACTCGCTGGTTAAAATGCGTATCTATAAATGTGTTACTAACGGTTTATCAAATAAGAACTCGGAATTCTTCCGAAGATATACGAAATATGCACAGAGTCTCAGGCGAAATTAGCCAAATAATACGTATTACAAGAGAGAGAGAAAAAACAACAAAAAAACACGGCCAATATGAACTACATGATATTATCCTGAAATGGGTGCCAGTCAACTCGTTCCTCAGTGAACTCGTGGCGATTTTGGTCAACTCGTTCCACAAAATTGGTTAACTCGTTCCCCAATCGATTTTTCCTCGGTCAACTCGTTCCCAAAAGATTATCTCATTTTCACTGGATATTTCAACGGACGTTTTTGTGCAAAAAAAATTAGGAATGTTATTCTATTGCAATTAGAATATTACATTATTGAAAATCGATATTCGGAATTTAATTAGCCCCTTACCATACTACCAGAAAATATTTTTTCAACGAAGATACATTTAAGTAAATCTCGCATTTGACTAGAGATTTCAACTGAGTTTATTGTACACAATAAGTAAGGAATGTTTTTTTTCTTTCTTTCTTTTTTTAATATTTATATGGAAAATCGGTTGTCTTCCATTAATTAGCCCTTTAACAAATAACCAGTATATATTTAAATCAAGAAACCAAAGGAAACGAAAATTTAATATCAAATGTTTTATATGTAAAAGTGACGTAAAGTGCGGTAAGATATGGGTTTTGGTGTTGTTATGATAAATTTCTTTTTTTTAATTAAACACTTATCATGCTGAATCTGGACTTTTCCAAATAAAGCATAGGATCTGCTCTCCAGAAAACCTGTCTAAATGAGGCCACGTTACTTAGTTACATTTGCGTTTTGCGCGATAGACAGGCAGATAGATAGACGGACATGAATTTATTTTGGGGAAACAACATTTTCTCTTGATTGACAATAAACAACTAACTTTTCTGGCGAACGTATAATATATTTTCATCATGACAATATTACAACTGAAACTATCTTTTATAAAGTAAAGCATAATTTGGTTCATGTTGATCATAACTATGATCATATCTACAAGAAACTTGAACTACTCGATACCCCTTTCTAGATTCCAACAGCATACTCATTCCCATGCAATCATCAGACTGTGACATATGATATATTTTTATTTGCTGTGCCTGCATTTGTATATTTATAATATTTAGTGTTGCGCATTTGGGTCTTCTATTTTATACAGCAACAGATATTCAACATTCGCCAACCCGGGCTACGACTGGTGTACTTCGGCAATCGGAGGGATGTACCAAGATTTGAAATTGCCATGGTCAGTCTACTAAAAAGCCCTTATATGGGGTTACTGCCCTTAGATCTATCGACATCAGTCTCTCAGACAGCTGGCTGCCAGTTACGATTCCGAGAGACCGGGTGATTTCACGATTTTTTTTAAATTTAAGATGATAGACATATGAGCTTGTGCGTGAGATTTCCAACAATTTTGAATATGCGCAATCTGTAGACAATCAAGTTACTTAATATTTACAGTATAAGGCTTTCTATGCTGCTCAATGTTTATACCTCACGAAAATTTCAAAGTGTTGGAAATATCACGCACAGGCTCATATTTACGAGGGGTGTTCCAGAAGTTCATGGACTTACTTTATATCTCAAAGATTTAATCTTTTTTAATTCAATGATTAATTACTTAATTTTAGATGTATCCACCAAGATTCGTGTAGTCTGATTGGCTGAAATTTTTGTTTTTATTTCTCAATGAAAAAGTTTTGAGTACGGATAATATTTTGTATTCCTATGCCTCTGCGACCCGTCTCCTAAATCTATTTCATTATCGACAAATACTACCAGCGTTTTTCCTTCAAGATATTAAATTATAAGATATGAACAGAGCATTAAGTGATTTCATGAAGGTATAAAACAAAAAAATCTAATAACACTTATGCTAGAATCAGCTTAGCATATTCATACAGCGTCAATTGGTTTTTAGTGTCATATCTACATGAAATCAACAAATACTCCCATCGCCTCTTAAGTAATTTCTTTATATTTGGTTTGATTAATGTTTCCTGTATTCTAATTGGATGAAAATTTGGATTTCTTTTTCAGTGGAATCAATCTGAGTACGCAGCTATATATGTAATACATACTTAGTGTTTTGTATGAACAAAAATATCTAACGAGGTTGGGAGAATTGATCATTGTCGAGGCTCTGCCGAGACAATTATCAATTCTCACAACCGAGTAAGATATTTTTTCATACAATACAATTAGTACGTATTAAATTTATCTTATAACCTGTTTTTGTCTTGTTTTCGTCGATGTTTCTAACAGAAATGCAAGTTTCTGAAAATAACTGCATGATATCATTGTTCCAAAAATAACTATGTGATATCATTAAAAATATCATATTGGTTGTTATCACACGGATATTTGTATAGTTATAAGATATATCATGATTCCGCCTCAACATAGTCGAATAAGAAATACGGTTCGGTTATTGGAACATCTTTATTTTATCATTATATTTTAGACATAAGTGAGAATTTGTTTATTTCGAGATACGAAACCAAAACCTTTTCATATTCATACATTCCATGAAAAAAGAGAAATATTCTATCTTTACCTCCTTAATAATCTTATTTCAGATGTGTCCAGTTAGATTCTTGCATTCCGATTGGCAAGAAAATTGGGTTTATTTCTCAATGAAAAGACTTTTTAAGTACCTTTTTTGAAAGCTTTCGCGCAAAATTACACAAACAGATTGTTTCATAATGGAGAAACCATATAAGATATGAAGATATGAAGATAGTACGTGTTTGATTATTTCATGGATGTCATTATGAATCTCAAAACCTAACCACAGGCTCACGTATGATTTGATTCGCATATATATACAGTGTAATAATACATTTGTTTCAATAAAAATGAATAAACAAACACTCTCTTCATCTCTTAATTAAGGATTTCATGAAAATAAAGTAATAATGAAACAAGAGGACCATGATGGTCCTAGATCGCTCACCTGCGTCTCATTGACCCCTAGGACATCACATTAATTAAATAGGCAGATGTCAAAAAGGAGATAATTTCTACATGAGATCAATACCATGGAATGTTTTCAGCCAATATCAAGACGGATATGCTTTTTGCTCTTTGATTCTATGTAAAACAGGAAGAACCCGGGTGGAGTTCAAATGTAACTCCAGGGTCTTCATATGAACAAACATGGGAAAGGTCCAGTAGTCGATGCTACAAACTAAATATGAAAGCTGTCTGCCTACTGGTTTCAGAGAAGACGATTTTTTAGGATTTCCTATTTTCACTCATCATACTCAGATGAGCTAAAAGGGATGCGTCCGGGCAAAGCCCAAATATGACCCCAGGGTTTTAATATAAACAAACTTGGTAGAGGCCCATTAGGTGATACTACATACCAAATATGAAAGCTGTGTGCCCTCTGGTTTCAGAGGAGTAGATTTTTTAAGATTTTCGCTCTTTGATTCTATGTGAAAAGGGTTGTGCCCGGGTGGAGCCAAAATGTGACCCAGGGTCTTAATATGAACAAACTTGGTAGAGGTCCACTAGATGATGCTACATACCAAATATGAAAGCTGTCTGCCTTCTGGTTTCAGAGAAGAAGATTTTGAAGATTTTCATATTTTCACTTTTTTTGTTAAGGGTAAAGGGAAACTTAAGGGTGGTTTTCATTCATTTCAACAACTTTGGTAGAGCTTGGCCTAAGGAACGTCCCTGCCAAGTTTCATAAAGATTAACCCACGGGTTTAGGAGGAGAAGATGTTTAAAGAAATTGTAGACGACGGACGACGCACGACTGAGGACGGACGCCGGGTATTGTACGATCCCAATAGCTCACCTTGAGCACTTTGTGCTCAGGTGAGGTAAAAATAGATAAATTGAAAAAAAAAATAATAAAATAACTACAGCAATACACAAATGTTATATTCATAACTTTGAACTTGTTAAGGTCGTTTCGTGCATTAACTTGAAAAGTGTTACTTCCATAAGATTATAGTTCCTTATCACTTGCAAATTTTCGCAATTCGTAGAACTACAGGCCATATAGGTGCGACGCCTTATCAAATGCGGATTCTATAAGAACTTAGATAACGCAGTTCGTTTACACAGTCTACAAATTCATTTACAACATGAAAGAAGGAATCATTGTGTTGATATTTGCGGTCTTATTGACAACAACTTCGGGTTTTTTGCTAAACAGCACGGAATGTCCGCTGATAGAAACATTCCCAAAATGTGCCTCTTTTTTTAATGATATACACGCTATGAAAAATAAGATGGACCTCATGGAAAGTAGGATGGGTTCTCTTCTACGGGATATAGGTAAACTGCGCTGCGTTCAGGATCACAAATCGGTGCAAACAGTTTTCCAAATATACCCTGCTTTGCACGCACGCTTGCGTGCAAAGCGAGGTATAATTGGCAAACTGTATGTACCGTTTTGTCACCCTGACCACAGGGTTGTTCTTGTAGGCCTACAATCTACGACTGGTCAGGGAAGCGCGTAAAGCGTCGACCCTAGTCACTAGATACGCTAGCGTATTTCCGAAAGCATTCAGTTATGCGGAGTTCACCAATCATTTGCCTTCGCTCGACAACATGTTTTGTTTTTGTTGTTGTTGTTGTTTGCAAGAAGTGGACGTATGTGTACTCTTGTGTCGAGATGTATACATGTTTACAGAGGCGTAACTAGGATTTTGAAATTCAAAAGCACTCAGGTGGCAACCACCAAATAATATATACTGGGACAAAGGCAATATGTAAACTGTTACAAAAGATAAATGCTTCACCTTTAATTATAATTTGAGCGTTGGTGAAACATCGTAATTACAGCTTTTCTGGCTCTTTGACCGAGTGGTTTGCGCGCTCGACTCGTAGTGCCTCTCTCTTTATAGCTGGGTAAGATCTGTAATTAGTTAAGAACCCGATGAAAATAAGTCTTTCGTCGACCCTTTATCGTGTTTTTCTCGAGTAAAAAATATATTTATCTAAAAGTATTTATTTAAAAGTCTAATTAAATAAATTAACAATAAATTACATCTTAAATACGCTATAGTTACGATGTTATGATCATTCATCAACGATATTTTCGGAAGAGGATTTATTTGTAATACGTACTTGCGTAATGCGCGATATGGTATTTACGACATTGGTTTATGTATTTCAGAATCACTGTCTATCCGTCTTACTAACGGGACAGATTACAGAGGGGAAGTTGAGTTGTACGTTAACGGCTACTGGGGATCTATCTGTGACGAAAGTTGGGATCGAAACGACGCCAACGTTGTTTGTAGAATGTTGGGATATAATGGGTAAACGATTAAACGTATGATATCCAAGTCACGTTAAATAGCTATTCAACTTT
This sequence comes from Fragum whitleyi, assembly GCA_948146395.1. NCBI lineage: Eukaryota > Metazoa > Mollusca > Bivalvia > Cardiida > Cardiidae > Fragum > Fragum whitleyi. Next base: position 27,091,283 of record OX411548.1, on the reverse strand, counting down.
CCTATACGTGAGCATGTTCGTTGCATTTTCAACGAGTTTACAAATGAGCACCAAATCTTCACAGTCTGGCCAGATACGCCCTATTGATTAATACTGACTCAAAGCTTAGAACTGTGGACGACCACCGAACAGTCTTTTTTAAAGTGCAGTGTCCTGTCAGCTCAATTTAATCTGCCCACCACACAAACATTTAGTTTTCGGAAATACCAGACAAAGGAACATTTGAATTACTAAATACATATGGTCCGTAGTGTGGCATTAACCTCTCCTGCATGTTTTGATTTTCGGCTTTGTCTTATTTTGTGTTACTGATCAAATTTATTTCAAAGTTTGAGTGCTATAATTACTATTGTAACTATTGTAACCAAATCTGCTGGACTGGTCTCTTGTTAAGGGCCTCTCTTCTTATGCTGAAGTAACAAACTCGTCGGCGCAAAAGAGCTCTATATTTCGTCGACCAATTATTTAGGTTCTAGTAGAAAAAAGCGTTGGGCTGACGTTGGAGATATATCAGGAACAGAAAATGAAGGTCATTAGTCCGGAAGTTTAATTATGAATGAGTATTTGGATTGCTCAATCTATATTTCTTTATTGAAAGCAGCGATCTGTAAATAATCTAGTACCACTTCCTACCACTGCAACAATCATACCTTATTTCAGTATCCTTATTTCAATCGATGTTTTCACAGTGTTCCGATTCTTTGTGGAATTCTACTAATATTTGTAAATGCCCTTTTTTTAGCTCCACTGGCTGAAAGCCACTGGGGCTATTGTCATGGCGTTGTGTCCGTCGTGCGGTCGTCCGTCCGTCCGTGCGTGCGTCCGGTCGTAAACTTTTTCTTTAAAAATCTTCTCCTCAGAAACCACTGGATGAATTTCAACCAAACTTCACAGGAATGATCCTTGGGTGACCTTCTTTCAAAGTTGTTCAAGATATTTTGATCCAATGAAAAACATGAATTTAATGGGCGTGGCTAATTTCCAAATATGGTAAAAACTGACTTTTTCTCAGATTCTAATTGATGGATACCAATTAAATTTTACAGGAATTATCTTTGGGTGACCCTTTAATAGTCTACAAAAAATTATTGTGATTGGATCGAAAATATCTATTTTATGGGCGGAGGTCATTTCTCTATATGTTATATAGACGTTACGCAAGATACTGGTGACACTTTAAAAAAACGTCGACATTGTTACCTTGTTTTTGCTATAAAATCCGTATTTTTCATCGGAAATTAATGAAATATACACTAAACTTTGCATCAAATAACATTCTATATGATTATTTGGTAAGGTCCGTATTATGATGACTGTGCATAGGATATTTTGCCTTCTAAACGTTTAAAAATAGTGTAAAAACGACGTGTCCCGCGTTACACTTTCCTCCGATCGAGGTCTTTCACTTTGCTGTCTTTATTACCTAGCCGTTTATATCATAATAATTTTGTATCAGGACGAAGTAATAATGTTTCTAGTTTCGTTAGTGATAATTTTTAAAAATGAAGTTGAAAAAATGAAGATCGCACGAATGATTAATTAAAAACATAAAAGATGTCCCACCTTAACGACGATGTAAGTGAATTAGCTTTCTAGTCTATACCATTCTATGTAAAGTTCACTTATCATACTGATTTTTACATGAAAAATTACATTTTTTCTATAGATTCAAATAATGTAAATAAATTTATTCTTTGAATTGTCGTTAAGAAGCATTGCCTAAATACAAAAATCACCAAAAATGTCCCACTCTCATTTTTTGACGTTGATAATTAAAAATTGCTATTTTCCATCCAATTTTTTTATATCTTTAACTTGTTGCATTTAATTAATTTTTCTCTATAAAAATACATTTTCTTTTCTGTATTTTTCTGGATTGATCCTTGAGTGACCCTTTATAAATCTACATTTTCTAAATTTCTAAATTATTGTGATCGGATGAAAAATATGTATTTTATGGACGGAGGTCATTTCTCTATATGTTATATAGTGGAAACTTTGCAAATCTTTTTCTCAGAATGTAATTGATGGACATCAACCAAATTTCACTGGAATGATCCTTGAGTGACCCTTTATTAGTCTACCAAAAATTATTGTGATTGGATGGAAAATATGTATTTTATGGACGGAGTCATTTCTCTATATGATATATAGTGGAAACTTTAAAAAACATTTTCTCGGAATGTAATTGATGGATATCAACCAAGTTTCACTGGAATGATGCTTGAGTGAACCTTTATCATGCAGTAAAAAATTGATGTCATTGGATGGAAAATATGTCTTTTATGGGCAGAGGTCATTTCTCTATTTGTTATATAGTGGAAACTTTGAAATTCATTTCAACATCAGTAGAACCCAAAAATCTTAAAATCTAGGCAAACCTTAGATTTGCCATTTCAAGAATTTCAAGCCTGTTGAGCGACTCAAGCCATTCATGGCTTTCTAGTTCGGTATTTCAAATAATTTCATGAGATCTAAGTTACATATCAAATTTCTTTTTTTCCTGTTAGGTCCCGTTCAGAATTGCGCGGCGGCTGGACGAACTCTCCCTACTTCACAAGTCATGTCGGTTGTAAGGGGATGGAAGACTCCATATTTGATTGCTCCAGAATGCAATCGAACCTTAACTTCGGTTGTGATTATAACAGGGCGGCAGGCGTCGACTGTGAAATGGGTATATAGGGACTTTTTTCTTTAATGCTTTTCGGTGGCTTATCGAGAAAAAACGGTAGATTATCACTTGTTAATCTCACTGCAAAAGCAGTGAAATTATCAAAAACTTATTACCTGCTTTTGTGCATTTCATCCTATCTGACGTCACATATGCGGGGCGAAATAAGTGACGTCACAATGAACGTTGCATAGTAATCACGCGCAAAATGATGCGCTTTACGGAAATGTGTCCTAGAAATTTCACATTTTGTCTCATTTTTGCATTAAAGAAATAAAATAATCGTTTGTTTTTCGTGTAAGATCGATTTATATTTCATTTCGTGAACAACAAAAGCTATATTTTCACACGTGGCTCTGCCACTCGTGAAAATATACCGTTTGTTGTTCACTCAATGAAATATAAATCGATCTTACACTTAAACAAACGATTATCCTCTATATCATATGTGTGAATCGTCAAACAGAAAGGGAACATCTGGATACTTGATATTTGAAAGAAACGTTTAGGCATACCAAATAGTAATATCTTAGATGAGTCACGGATTGTTCATTTCAGATTCAGAGAATCTTCTAAAATTTGTGACCCGTCGAGCGAAAAAGGACCATCTGGGTAGTGCGTAAAGTGTCGATTCTAGTCAGACTGCGCGGATTGCGAGGCTGACTAGAGCTCAAACTTCTCGCGTTTTACTAATTTTCTGAATCTAGAATGATTAATCTACCTTCCATTTTTTCTAAATGAGACAACTGGTGGATCTATGCTGGACCCAATCTCTTTTTCAATATTTATTATACCAGAGTCCCCAGATGGTCCCTTTTCGCGTGGCGAGTCACAAATAAGAAGTTTACTAAGTCTTGTGTATTTTCATTCAAAAGATGCAGAAAGTATTTTTAATTTCATGGAGGTATGAAACTAAAAAACCTAGTCATACTATATGAATACACGAAGTATATTCATACATCAGTGTGATTAGGTTTTTAGTTTAATACCTCTAATAAATTAAAAGATACTCTTTTCATTTCTTATCATTTAATATCACGAAGCAAAAATGGAAGAATTTCCCCCATAGTATGACGTATTTCTTGTGGGACTACTTTGCGCGCAAGCTGCTTATTTAAAATTATTTTTATTGAGGAATAAAACCATTTTTTCAGCAAAGCAGATGCACGAAAATTGATGGAAGAAAAAATATTAAATTGTTCATATTTGGATGCACCGCAATATAATAGATTTCCCTAGTACATGTTTATTCTGTTCAGGGGTACGGTTGGTGGGGAGTGATCTGTCTGATCGAGGACGAGTCGAAATCCAACATAAGGGTGAGTGGGGTACAATTTGCGATCCCAATTGGACACAGAATGACGCTGAAGTAGTCTGTAGGATGGTTGGAATGAGGTTTGTATGATTAAAGTTAGACACCTCCCACTTTCATTTGAAAGTACAAAAGTGTGTGGATGGAGAGTAACGCAAAAAATACTAATTGTGCCGTGTTTTAATCAATTCTTGATGCAAATGGTACGATCTTCTCTTGAATAATCTTGTCTCCAGAAAATAATACTCTTGTCTTCAAACCATCCACCCAGGCGTTCCTTTTCAATGGGAATCATTGATATTTTTTACCAACGGGTTGATGAACAAGTGATGTTCGAACAGAGTTAGCCTGCTAAGTTCTCACAAATGGACTAGTGGGGCTATGTTCAAACGAATATTTTCGCGAAGTGGTACCCCGCTTAATACGTGTACTCACGCGCTAAGCGGGGTGACAATTTTATAACGTTCGTTCACGATATCGCATTCTACACACGATGCATGTCGAAAAGTTTTGTTATTTCAAAAGGCGGGTGTTCACCGTTATGTTGTTCTGGGGAGCCAAGGCAGTGTCACAAGCTACATTTGGTGCAGGCACAGGTCGAATAAAGCCTGCAAATTTCGCAGTCTGCTCTACTATTTTGTTTCTAATCGTTTGCAAATGTTCAGAAAATGTACCGGGCTTTGCGAGAGTACTCACGCGCAAAATGGGGAAGAATTTTTAACATTAAACGTGTTTATATCCGGAATGCAAGGCAGGTTGATACGTTTCATAATTTGAGGAAGGTCGTGTTTATGTGACGAGTTGCTTTTGCTATTCTAGAGAGGCAGGGCAGTGTCACAAGCTACATTTAGTTAGAGTACAAGTCGAATATGGCCTGCAAGTTTCGCACAGTTTGTCCTGCGTTCTGGATTCAAAATAATTAATTCAGAGCTCGATCTATTTTTGGTTATCTTAATTTGAATTTTGTATCACAGGTGCTTCGGTTACTTGTTTGACTGGTAGAGTAGTATACAAAATATTGGCCATTTTCACTCTTCAACAGAGTTCAATGTAAAAGATAAAACAAATATTGCTTAAAAGATGTGCAGCCCAGGGACTAACATATTTGAAAAATATGAGTCCTTTTTGAAATATCCGCATCTTTGATGCAGGGTATGCAGCAAAATGGATCACAGTTGAAGGTCGTATTTATGTGACGGGTTAACTTTATATAAGTCAGGGAAGGCGGGGCAGTGTCTCAAGCTACATTTGGTGCGGGTACAAGTCAAATATTTAGCCTGCAAGTTTCGCACAGTTTGTCCTGAATTCTGATTCAAGAATAGTTCGCGGATGTTTAGAAATTGTACCTGGCTTTGCCCGTGTACTCGCCTGCAAAGTGGGGTACATTTTTTTTTAAACTTTCCGGCGCAAACGTTTATACATCAAGGACAAGGGCGTAACTCCCATTACGCAATTTACGCAAGTGCGTAAAAACTTAAATCTCTGTTGAAAAATATCGTCGAAGAATGATCATAACATCGAAACTACAGCTTAATCAAGCTGTAGTTACGATGTTTTGATCATTCACCAACGCTCAAATCATTAAAGGGAGCGAACGGAGGTTATTCATCTTTTGCCAAAGTTCTCATATCGCCTTTATCCTATATATTCTTTGGTTGTCACCTTAAGGGTGCGTATAATTTTCAAAGTCCTAGATACGCCTATGAAGGACGCCGGTTAGGTCGATACGTTTCGCTTTTAGGAAAAAAAGTCGTATTTATGTAATGGGTTACCTTAATTATTCAGAGGAGGCAGGGCAGTGTCACAAGCTACATTTGGTGCGGGTACAGGTCGAATACTCCTGTCTGACGTGGTTTGTCGAGGGGACGAGGGACATCTGATGGACTGTCGACATTCACCTTTCAGGGTCCATAAATGCGACCATAGTCAGGATGTTGGAGTAGTTTGCATGAATTAAACCAGAATCAGCTCTGCGTTCAGGATGCATAAGCAATTTGCAAACATTTAAAATATTTACGTTTACAATTTATCAAACATTTCGCACACTTGTTCGTCTTGAACGCAGAACTGTTTTCACAAACCAGATTATTTAACCATCTATTTTTTCCCCTTTATAACAATTGTCCTGATTGGAATGGGGATATGTCTTAGCCAATCAGTGCCTGTGTTATGAAATTTGAAGACAAAATTTTCTGTATTTAATTGAATGGTTTGTGAATCCAACGTAGATAATGAATAAAACTTGTGAAAATAAATTTCAAAATCGTGAAAATAGATCAATATTTGAAATAGAGATATATACATGTGTTTACTTTTGTTATAGCCTCGTGCCAGCCACTCATGGCCTCAATATAAGCAACGTATGGTTTTAGGCTTCCTGAAATGATTCTATTTGCTTCATTGATGTTGTATCATAACCTACAAAGAATTGGCATTTCGTATCAAGCATTTGGACCAATAGATAGATAGTAACGAGGCTCAGAGTCGTGTAAGCTGCACCATACAGCAATAACCAACATGGGCTTTAACTACGGTTCAACTACGAAACAAGTAATCAGTAATGGCTCTAAACAGCTAATCTTTTACTTGATTGGTCCAGTAGGTGTTTGAGGGGTTAAGCACAGAATAAAAAACTGTCTACCCCGCAGTATTATATTTAAGCGTACCTACAAATCACAACTGTATTTTCAAAATGATCGCCAAAGGATTTGTAATACGCCGCTTTTTACGGGTTTTCAGTCATGTCGCGGATTTCTGAAATTTCACACATCAGTACTACTATTACATCCTTCCTAGTCTCCAGCTGCTATTGCCTGTTGGTCTACGAATATCAATTGATTGGTGGTGGGACACGAATTGTCTGGAATAGCGAGTGCCGCCATCGGAGATGGCAAGTTCTCTTTAAAATTCGCTGAATGGTTTAGATATTACAAAGAGAAAAATGCCTCTAACATTCCACATCCACATGTATGATCCAATCAGAATTTCATTATTTATTTTATAAAAGGGCTACCCGGGGTAATTTTGGTAAAGTTTCAATGAAATTGGCGAACTGAATAAGTAGATACCCTTCAGACTTTTTCATTCTCCGCGTTACATCGTATACCGGAGAATATTTGTTTAACCAGATTGAGATGTAAAACCGGTTTGAGCGGTTGTTGCGCCGGGTTGTCATTATTGGAGTAGATAAGAATAGTCAGTTCTACGTTGACCACCGCACGATTAGCACCGAATTTTATCTGGTTCATATTCGAAGAAGGTATCGTTGTTGCCATTATGATAAGGGCTTGTTTGAGGGAGTCCGTCGCTCTGTATTTCGAGGTATGGTCGAGCCTGTTACGGAAACACATTTCCTCCAATCAAAAAGATAAGGGAAGGGGGATTCGTTGGCCCGCTCCCATTCCAGTGAGAAAAATCAATGGAATAGAACCAAACTAGAACTTGTTCTGCAACTAATTGATGTGGACTCACACACCAAAAATTAGCTCAATATCTTTAAGGGTACAGAAAAATCTGGAAATTTTTTGACTGACAGGAAGGGCTGCATTCACAAGAATTGTACATTTTAAGCCCCCTTTTCCATGACGCAGCAGGTGACTATGAATATTTTGTGAAAGTTTCATCAAAATCGGTCCATAATTGGAGGAGTTGCGCTCACAAGATTAGGACGGACGGATGGACGTTCTGACATCGGAACAGGCGGACGGACAGACGGAAAAGATGATACCAATATTCGACCACCCTCGGCGGTTTAAAAAAAAGAAGAAACATAATCTTGGATTTGACACTCCAAAATTGTGTCTTGCAAAACTTCAATATGAGTTCTATGTACGTGTATTTATGAAGTTTAAATACAATTGAAGGAAAATAGTAAAATGATTTCGTGACACAAACCGGTAGTACTGTGGACAAAGATATACCTGAAGAAGAATGATTGTGTAAAGTTTAAGGGAGTTAATTCTTTAGCAAGAAGGGAGTCGAGACTCCAAAATTGCATCTTGCAAAACTTCAGTGTCTTATCAATGTTTGTATAAAACTTTCCTGGTTTTGAAGCATAACTGTAATGTATAATGAGTTTGCGACACAAAATTGGTAGTATTTTGTTCACAGACGTACGGACACTATTGTCTTAATTCAAGGGGAGAAAATTCTTCAGCCAGGGGGATTGGACACTACAAAATCGTGTCTTGCAAAACTCCAAACATGAGTTCCATGTACATGCATTTATAAAATTTCAATACAATTGAAGGAAAACAGTAGGATGATTTTGTGACACGAAATTGGTAGTTCTGTGGTCAAAGATAACCTCGAAGAGGAAAGATTGTGAAACTTCAAAATGTAATCAGAGTTTGTATAAGGTTTCATTAGTTTTGAAGCAAAACTGTAGGAGGAATTCGCGACACAATATACTCAGATGGATGTATACACAGACTGACTGACAGAGAGGCCGATTCCAGTATACCCCCAAAGACTTTCGTTTTGCGGGGGTATAAAAACATTCTTTAGGGTGGAGGGTATAATTACTGATAAGTTACTTTGAAATTGACCCATTTATTTAGGATGGGATAAAGAATTGTAGAGTATTGCGAATAATGCAGGACAGAAACAGGTGATCAAAACAGCTCATGTTGAGCATGTTTTGCTTAAGTTTGTTAAATAAACAGATGATGATAAAATATGATCTCTTTCATAACAATATTTAATTTCAGTGAAGCAGTTATATACAAAACGGCAAATAAATTATAACATCACAAATAACAAAGCAATATACATAATACATGAAATCATTCTACTTCAGCAAAGGATAGGACAATACTACATAACTTCTACGACAGCATAATTCAAACGAACTTAAAACATTTCCTTTGTTATCTCAAAAGTGTCATATGCATCAAATGCTGGCTGACAAGGATTTTTTTCTATTAGCTTTAAGAAGATTTCTGGTGACATAAATGTACATTTTGAATAATCAACTATTGAATAGTCAATGATAGAGAAGATAATGTAGCACCTAATTTAACAAGAGCACCACTTACAGGTGCTTACGCTCGGCTGTTGGGTACTTGGTGGCAGAGAAATCTATGCTGAAATGGGAGCACAATTTGTACAAAATGCATCTAGATTTATCCCCCTTGATAGTATATGTTGCTCTATTGATATTGAACATGTGTACCAAGTTTCAAGAGATTCCTTAGTAAGACCTGAAAACACAAATTGTCAAAAGTGCTCACATAATTCAGACAACAACAATGATACAACAATGATACCAAGGCTATAACAATACCTCAGGGTTTCTCCTTAAACTATCCAAGCTAACTAGAGCTATTTATTTGCTCCACAGGCCCGAATCTACTAATATGATCAGACGAGAATTTAAGTGAATTAATGAATGATGTTTATTGAAGTAAATGAGTGTTTTTAAGTGTCACATGCAGAAATATTTCTACAAAGAAAAATTCAAGATCAATGAACAACATAGAGAAAATTGACCCCTGTTTGTTAAATACATGTTTTTCATCCAATCATAATAATTTGATAAAGAGTCATTAAAGAATCATTCCGTTAAAATTTGGTTGATATCCATCATTTAGGTTCTGAGAAAAGAAGTTCCATATAGAGAAATGAAATATGCCAAAAAAAAGACATATTTTTCATCCAAACACAATAATTTATTAGACAGATAAAGAGTCACTAAATAATCATTCCATTGAAATTTGGTTGATATCCATCAATTAGGTTCTGAGAAAATGATTTTCGAAGTTTCAATTATATAACATATAGAGAAATGAAATCTGCCCATAAAAGACATATTTTTCATTCAAACACAATTATTATTTGTAGACTGATAAAGGTCACTCGGGGATCATCCCAGTCAAATTTGGTTGATGTTCATCTCTTAGATTCTGAGAAAAGTCATATATGACCATAAATCATGTAAATTAGTGACGACCATTAATACCTTATTTTCCACTGGATTTAAATCCTTGAATAACTTTGATAGAGGGTCACATAAGGATCATTCCTATGAAGTTTGGTTAAAATTCATCCAGAAGTTTCTGAGAAGAAGATTTTTAAAGACAAGAGGGCCAGAATGGCCCTAAATCGCTCATCTGAAATTCATTGGAACTCATCCAAGTAATTTTCTGGCAAAGTTTCATTCACATTTGCCTTATGGTTGAAGAGGAGATTCAATTCCATGATTTTAAAGTGAGAAAAGATGCTGCCCACACATTCATTACTGAGGAGACTCAAAAAAAGCCTCTCCCTGCCACACCCAAATTTATTGACCAATCAAAATTTAACGAACAGTTTTTGAAAAGTGCCACCCAAGAACCATTCTGGTAAAGTTTCATTGAAATCGGCCCAGTGGTTCAGGAGGAGATGTCATTCAAAAATTTTGGGCTCAAATAAGCCCCGCCCTGCCACACCCAAATTTATGGGCCAATCAAAATTTTGGAACAATTTTTGAAAAGGGTCACTCAAGGAACATTCTGGTTAAGTTTATTGAAATTGGCTCAGTGGTTCAGGAGATGTCATTCAAAGATTTCTTGCTAAAAATTAGCCAAGCCCTGCCACGCCCATATTTATGGGCCAATCAAACTTTTGCGAACAATTTTTGAAGCGGGTCACTCTAGGAAAATTCTGGTAAAGTGTCATTGAAATCAGCCCCGTGGTTCAGGAGAAGATGTCGTTCAAAGATTTTGGGCAAAAAAAACAAGCCCCGCCCTGCTTAGCTACACCCATATTTAAGAGCCAATCAAACTTTTGCCAACAATTTTTGAAAAGGGTCACTCAAGAACCATTCTGGTAAAGTTTCATTGAAATCGACCCAGTGGTTCAGGAGGAGATGTCGTTCAAAGATTTCGGACTCAAAATAAGCCCCGCCCTGCCACCCCCATATTTATGGACCAATCAGAATTCAGCGAACAATTTTTAAAGACTGTCACCCAGGGAACATTCTTGTAAAACTTCATTGAAATCGGCCTAGTAGTTTAGGAGGAGAAGAAGTTGACGACGGGCAACACACAACACACGAGAAATGATGGAGTCAGGGTGATCCTAAAAGCTCCCCTTGAGAACATTGTGCTCAGGTGAGCTAAAAAAGTATACAATTGGACACACTGACTGACAGACACATGACAGACACAACACCATGACAATAGCCCCCGTGGCCAATTTGGAGATAAAAATGAAGCAAATCAGAAGACTAAACTGTTAAAATATTCATAGACAAATATTTGGTTAATGTGTTGTACATGTAAGTTAAGAACAAGAGGATCATGCTTTTCCTAAATCACTAGCATGAGTCTACTTGACCCCTAAGACAACACATTAATGATATTTGTAGACGTCCACTGGGAGGTGATTGTAGCCAATACCCTTGCTCTAGGCATGAAGATGGTTTCGGGAAAGGTTATTGTTGAACATTTCCTTCTTTGTTGCTATGTAAAATTGGATGTGTCCAGCATTGCCAAATTACGCCCAATGTTGCTTGAAATGAACAAATGCGGCAGATCGCTCCTAGACAATGCTGCACTCCAAATATGAAAACTGCAAACCTGGTCTCAGAGGAGATTTTTATTAAAAGATTTAATTCTTTGTATAAAATAGAATTGGCTTTGACAAACCCCAAATTTGACCTGAAGTGCAGGACATGAGCAAACTTGGTAAAGGTCCAATAGATGATGCTACATGTCAAAAATTAGTGTCTTCCTTCAGGTTAAAGAGAAAGTATTTTAAAGACTTCATTGTATGGATCTTTTAAAAAGGAATGTGCAAGGGCAGAACAAAAATATGACCCTTTGGGCAGAATGTAAACAAACTTTGTACAGGCCCATTAGATGCTGTTGCATACCAAGCAAGAAAGCTGTTTGCACTCCAATTTCATAGGTGATGTTTAATGATAATCTTATATTGTCCATTTCTTGCCATGGCAAGCAGAGTTTATTTAATATTCCAATTATTTGAACAAATTTGGTAGAGCTTTGCTTCAGGAACATTCCTACCAAGTTTCATTAAGATTGGCAACTGGCTTTGAAAAGATGTGTAAAGAAATTTTGGACGATGCTCATTGCACAACAGATACAGCTCAAAGAAACTTTCAGAGGCAATTCATGCTTAAATGAGATCTTTATATGCAACTGTCTTCAATTAAAAATTTTAAAATTGAAAAATTAACGAAGGTTAATAATTAGAAAATTATGAATTACAGAGTTATGTTTCTTAAGCTCTACACATCATCTTGTTGTGATCTATTGACCTATGAACTTTAATGATTCTAGTTTGCATACTTTTAAAGTAATGCAATGGACAAAATCAAGTTTGAAAATTAATAAAGGGTCTAAATTTCCTAAATCATGAAGTGCAAATTGAAGGTTTTTTGAAAGGCACTTCTCCTTGATTAGAAGAGGTACAGACAAGAGAGGGTAAAGCCAGTCTAAAATCTTAATATCTCGATGAAACCCTAAGGTAAAGGTACTGATTTGAATCATCCTGACGAGACAATTCCAATGAGCACCAACAACATAAGGTTTGTCTTAAAATTATTGAAATACTTTTATCAAAATATCCCCTCTATCTGTAGCTCTAGATAAGATCTATCTACTTGTAAAGTTTCATGATTCTAGTTTGCATACTTTATGAGTTATGCTCCATAAAAATCTAGTTATTTGACTACATTGTATTACTAAATAAATACCAATACCCTAATATTTCTCTGAGATTCAATAAGACAAATTTACACTAAGTATTAATAAAGTACCATAATAAAATCAATGAGCATGCACTTGCCAAAATTTAAAAAAGATCATGTCATATTACAAGGCAGAAAATTGTTGAACATGATAAGATATGAAAGATCGTGGTCAAGTGCATAACAAGAGGTCAGAGCAAAACTTAAGTAAGTATCTACATCTATATAGGTAGTCACAAAAGTTTTGTGCTGACCCCTGAATATGAAATTCAACATGTGTGAAAAACTTAATGGAAACAATGTATGTTTGTGAAACAGGTGTTAGTGAAACCCAGATGACCCAAAACAGCAAATTTTAGTTTTTGTTAAGTTTTGCATAAGTTTGACCTTGACATATGACCTTGACCTTATCATATGACTGACTTTGATGTCAGCAGATGCATATAAACTTGTATATATGCGGTTTTGGTTTAGTTTTCCAATGTTTTACATTGACCTAGGACCTTAATCTTGATAGATGAACTTGACCTTTGTATCTGCAGTTGTGTATAATTTGAATTCAAAATTGAAACTTATAGCTGTAAAAGAACCAACTGGAATGGAAGACTAAGATCAGACTACACAATGTCATATGTGCAGACTGATCTTTATCTACACCTCCTACGAAATCAGGTATATCACAGATTCAACATGATCTATATGACTCAAATTTTCAACCGACATGGTTCATAAGGTCTGAAGGAATGTGACGAGTCTGGTTCAGGTTTCCAGTTAACTCAAATGCTACGCTCATGAGTGGTCTACGTCTGAGTGGTGCAGACCCAGAATAGATGTCTCCTTTACTCTGTGAACCATCCGGGTACCTGTAATACATAACAAGATATTCTTCCTAGAATATTGTTCATATTGTAAGTATTGACACTCATGTTTGCAGTTCATTTCAGTCTGCACTAAACATTTCAAACTATTTAACATATGTGCAAAGGAATTACTCAAATTAGTCAGTACAGAGTTATCAGACTCTCAACTTTGCACCTGAATCCTTTTTTTTTTTGTAAATTAGTAAAAGAATCATAATGAATTGTGATGCTACCTAGACTGCCCAATGCCTAATACATTTAATTTAAATTGAACATTATAGAAATCTAAGATGAGTTGCATTTAATAGAAATATCCATACAGACAAGACATATATATATAGAGATTACACTAACACATGTCCACCTTTATCGGTTGATTATGATACATTTTACAAAGAATGCTAAATGCTTTTTACCATATTTTTCTCCCTGTAATGCAAAGTCATCACTTCTTACAAAATTAAGCTAAATCTAAATGATTGATGTCTGAAATCATGATAGTGTTAACACTGCAAACTATGTCATTTATCATGCAAATTCTTATAAAGGATATTATGAGATCAAGGAGATGTGAATCCAAATGTATCCAAGAACATGCTTTACTTTTGCTTACATGCATTTTCAGCACAGAGATTATGATCTAAGCACAAGATAATATTCTGAGTAAAACAGCATAAATGTTATAATTCAATCCTCCTATTTTGGTATTGCCTTGATAAAATCCACTATTTGAATTGTTACAAAATATTCTGATGTCACTAAAGGACTCATTATCCCAATATTCTAGCTAATTTTAGAAAGGTGCATAACGCTGACAATACTTTCAACTTGAAATTTGAAGGTCTGAGGCCTGATTAAGTTTTTTTCTCTTAAAATTACAATCACAGGATGCTTTGTGACCATTAACCTTATTATTCCAGGTATCAACTCAAGTCAAAAGTCTGTTTTATTTAAATATAACCTTAAATATCATACAAAAGATAAAATGCTTCAAAGAACACTTATTTCCAATATAATGTGCTTTTTCAGACAAGTTAGCATGGAGGACTGCCTATAGGTTTGGTTAACCCCATTTATGTCAAACAGGTTTGCAAAATGTTCTTCAATCTTAGATGAATCCCTATCCATTCTGCATCCTGGATAATGCACCAGCGTTCTCATCAAATATGAATGCCAACAGAAATATCAATTTAGATTGAGAAATGCTTTTACGATAAAACTGTTCACCTCTTATGGTAATTGTAAAGTCAGTTCTCTACCTCTTTACTATATATGGACAATTGCACACATCAAACTCTTAATTCAATAATATTAAAAGATTATTGACTCAAGTAAACTTATTGTAATAATATCCCTTAATGCTAACCACTTCTCCAAAACAGACAAAAAATTCTTTAGAAAACATAGACAGGCAGCTTTTATCTAGTGCTTTCCTCCTTTAATTTGAGGTTAATGATTGTTTAGGATGGATTGTAAGAGGATATTTATCAAACAAGATGTGTTTGTGAAACACGAATGCCCCCGGAACGGCATTTTTTTTCAAAGTTTGACCTTGACGGATGACCTTGACCTTGTCACATGACCTTGACTTTGGTACCAGCGGATGCGGATCATTGAGATCTATCATCATGCCAAATATTAGCTTTGTATCTTGAATAGGCTTGAAGATATTGGCAAGGTTAAGTTTTCGGGTTAAGTTTTCGGACAGACGGACGGACAGACGGACGGACGGACAGACGGACGGACAGACAGACAGACGGACACGAGTAAAACAATATGCCCCCGATCTCTCGATACGAGGGCATAATTAGAGAAAAAAAGACAGATTGATTGATTGAATGGAGTTTAATGCCGCTTTCAACGTTTTTTCAGTTATATAGTAGCGGCTGGAGCACCTAACAATAGTTTCCTGGTATTTCTCTCACCAGTTCAACCACCACATCCTTTCCTAGCCTCCAGCAGCTGCTGCTTTCTCACATAGGTCTACGATTATCAACCCATTGGTGAGAGACAAAGTCGGAGAGAATGAGTGTTGCCGTCGGGGATTGAAGAAAAAAGACAGACAAAATTAAGTGAGATCCAATCAGCTGAAATGGATTTTTCAAAGAAAATTGTATAGGGGAGGTATTATCAAGCCAAACATACTTATTAGACAAAATATGACAATCTCAAAGTAACAAAGCTTATGACAACTAGATCTGTCGAAAAGTGGAATAATACACCCCCCCCCCCCCCCCCCCCCCCCCCTCACTCCCTACAGTGTTTTGTCCCAGGTTTGAAAAAGGTTTTTGGACAAAGTTCAGTTATGACCTTGACCTTTGACATATAGGACCGCCCAAAATATAGCACTTCTTTGGATTATAAGCAACAATTGTATAAAGTTTCATGATATAAGGTCACTTTGTTCTTGAGTTAGAGTAGCTGGTTGAATGAATGAATGAATGAATGGATGGATATATGGGGTGAAACAAATAACTCCCCTCTATTTTGTAGGTGGGAGGAAAGATACAGTAAAAAGTCATTGACTGCTTACATGAATAATGATGCATATCAGATTCTAGCAAACAATTGTATTAGGTACCAAATCATGCATCATTATTTATTTCTTACCCAGTATGAACAGAAACTTTCACACTGACACTGCAACAAATAAATGATTCATAAACCACATGAAGTTTCCAAAGTTGAACCTTGCTAAACCATCACTTTTTTACCAAAGAGTACATCTTGTAATAAATGCATAATGGGCCAACTGATTTCTTGCTCCAATCCAGGCGGAGGATTAACTTGTAGCCCTTTATATCAAAGTATCTTTCAGACAGCAGGCTACCAGCTTATGCCCGTAGTAGACTGGTCCCAGTGTTGACTATCAAAATAGCCTAAAAAAGGCTTTTCTGCTGGTTGATAGTGAGACCAGTCTAGGCCTGGCCCGGCTACAAATCTGAGCGAGTTGGCCCAATGACCTCTATCTTTCTTTGGAGTATAATTCTTATGCTTGTCTTGGGTAGACTGAATAAAATGTTTATAAATACCAAATGTATCTTTTTTTAACTATAAATCAAATGTGCACCTGCCATGGCTTTCTATAGTACATGTTTTATCTATGTATAAAGTGAAAACTAATTTTCCTGTATAGTTAGGCTAAAACAAGATTAGTTAAAAACACTCTTCACTGCAAACATTCACATGCATATAGTTATTTATGTAACACTGAACAAGAGGGAAATATTGGTCCTAATTTTGTTTATAATTCGGTCACAAATATAGCCTTCTAAAGATGAACCAAGTCAGAGCAATCAATGAGACAAATAGTAGTGAATAATAAATGTAGGTTCAAAGGCCACTAAAATATATACATGTATACAGGGCATTTGTTTTCTTTTAGATCTGAGCTAGTGAATAAATTTAAAATTCTACAAAGGTGTACAAGGTTTGTTCTTTTTTTAAACAAAAAAATTGGTTGGTGACCTAGATTTCTCCCCTAAAATGATGGAATTTGGAAATCTTCTAAAGACGCTATTCAAAGGTTGACCTAGTGACTAGGTTTTTGACCCTATTACAAATGTCAGGAATTTAAGCCAAAAATGAAACATCATTTCCTGTATTTTAAAAGGCCATATCTCAATTAAGGGAAAAGTCCCTGTATTACAAAACAAGAGTTGTCCGCGGACAACGTAGCTCGCCCAAACAGCTGCTTGTCACAAACAGCGCTTGACCGAAGACCGAAGTTCAAAGTGGTTTCTTTCAATGTTAAAGTCCATGATCTAATATATATCTGTTTGAGTAGTAATTAAGAAATATAAACTTTATTGTTTTAATGGCATGTATAAGGTTAGGGTAAAGTGAAAGCCTACACGCAGATGAGGTTACCAATGGAATTTCTTTGTATCAAACATGAAGTTTTTCTTTAAAATTTTTCTAAGTCCACAAAAGGTCAAGATCAAGGTCAAATTGTGAAGGACCTTGGTCTCTGTAGAAGCCTATCACCTAGTGAGTATGTGTATGAAGTAATAATGTCCCTGAGTAAAGCATTTAGAAAATATAAGCAAGGTTAAATTTTTGGTTAAAGTTTTTCAGTTTAAGTTTTTCCAAGTCCATAAAAGGTCAAGGTCAAGGTCAAATTGTCAAGGACCTTGGTTTCTGGTGAAAACCTTTCATCTGGTGACTATGTATATGAAGTAATGATGTCCCTTGATTAAAGCATTCAGAAAATATAAGCAAGGTTAAAGTTTTTGGTAAAAGAATTTCGGTTAAAGTATTTCTAAGTTCATAAAAGGTCAAGGTCAAATTATCAAATACCTTGATCTCTCACAAAAGCCTATCACCTAATGAGTATGTATATGAAGTAATGATGTCCCTAGGTTAAAGCATTCAGAAAATATAAGCAAGGTTAAAGCTTTTGGTTAAAGTTTTCAGTTAAAGTTTTTCTAAGTCCACAAATAGTAAAGGTCAAGGTCAAATTGTGAAGGACTTTGGTCTCTGGTGAAAGCCTATCACCTGGTGAGTATATATATGAAGCTATGATGTCCCTAGGTTAGAGCATTAAAAAAATATATGCAAGGTTAAAGTTTTTGGTTAAAGTTTTTTGGTTAAAGTTTTTTTTAAAGTCCACAAAGGGTCAAGGTCAAGGTCAAATTGTCAAGGACCTTTGTCTATGGTGAAAACCTATCACCTAATGAGTGTGCATATGAAGTAATGATGTCTCTAGTTTAAAGCTTACAGAAAATATAAGCAAGGTTAAAGTTTTTTTGGTTAAGGTTTTTGGTTAAAGTTTTTGGTTAAAGTTTTTTTGAAAGGGTCAAGGTCACAGTCTAAAGGTCATTTTGACATGGATGTTGGTCTCAAATGAAAGCCTATGCCCTAATGAGTATTTCTGTAAAAAATAAAGCCTCTAGGATAAATATTGATAGAAATAAAAAACTTTAACCTAATGCGGACGTCGACACCGACGCTGACGCCGACGCTGACGCCGATGCCGACGCCGACATCCGAGGGTATGACAATAGCTCTTCCGAGACTTTCGTCCTGGCGAGCTAAAAATGATTGTGTTTCAAGTATTTCATCTTAGTTTTCAGCCAATTTTCAGTAAATTGGAAAAATAAAAAGATCAGTTTACTTTCTGATAAAAAAGGTTAGTAAAACAAATGTTTAGTTAGTTTGTTTTATTATTTATGTAACATTTAACGCAAGTAAGAAAAGTGACATGTAACAAACATATTGAACAAAATGTGACAAATGATAATTCTTGAATGTACAAGGACATAAGGCTGCAGGCACCAAAAGAGACATTACCTATTACCGTTACTTGAATTCACCAAGTACAATTGTACTGAAATTATCAATTAAACAATAAGATGTATTATGATAGTAATGTATCTGACTTAAACTCAAGAAATCATATTTTTTCTCTTAAAAATAAATCCTGATATTTAAAATGCTTTTATGATCTAAAGCATATCAGTTATACCAGAAGATAAATTTCAAGCAAGAGAAGAATCAGAATTAGAAAAACAAAAATCTTTCTCTTTTACCTAATCATTTAATTTGTGCCGTATTAGAACATAAATTGAGATGAAAATATAAAACCAAACAATCATTAGTAATCATGTTCCATAGAAGAATGAATTGATGGCTTAGCACAAAACAGTTGTAACTGCCCATATGTTTATGTTATGTTAAAACTGTTTGGCGCTGAGCTGTTGAAAAACACCATCCTATCAAAATGGGCAACATATTACCATTATTATAGTGTAAGTTTGGTTCATTTTATTCCAAAAGTCAATTCCAAATAATAAAATGTATAGAAATATGATGTACATGTCATATATTTCAATACTTTTACAATTGATAATACATTGTAGTTATATAACAGTAATTACAAACAGCTTAAAATTGTGACAAGATCTATTATCTTACCAATGATATTATGTAAACATAATGAGTTAAAAGGGGTAAATTTAATGATGATAATGATATTTGTGTCTATCATTCATAAGTTGACAGTATTAAAATCAAGACTACATTTTTCAAACTTTATACACTATCAGCAAAATCATGTCATGCTATGTGATATACCTAATTATCCCACATGAATACGTGGAGTAGTCACAGTAAGAAAAGAAAATGTGGTTTGTTCATTTCTGAAATATAATCAAACATTTATCGTTCTTAAAAAGAATATGAGTACCACTGTGCATGAAGATTAGATTTGAAACAATTAGACTCCAAAAGGCTTAATTGTTCTCTTCCCTAGCTATACTCATCAATGTATTCAACAATTGTTTAGATAAAAGTGTAGAAAAAGAATTATCTGTGTCCTAAGTGCATATGTGAATGACTATCAATACTTTTAGGAACATTATTGGAATTGAGAACAATATCAAAGGAGAATCTTACATCATTTTACATGTCAATTTCTTGTGAAAAAAGACAGAAGAATGAGAATTGAGAGACATCAGATATTTGTTAGGGTCAAACTAACAAGCTGAATATTCACTTATCATTACATTATGTTATACAATTGGTCATTATTGTTATTATAAGCTTTTGAATGTGCATAACCAAACCCTGAACAAATATCAAACACTGCAAAATGCAGAAGTTTGTGTGTACAAACTACCTAGAGCAATAATGGACGACTGAACCTAGGAGAGGTCATAGCGTCTTGCCTAAAACAATATCCATGAAAGCAGATAAACAGATAAGAAGGGGTTGAAGCCAGTATAAAATCTTTATTTCTCAATGAAACCCTTTGTTGTTGGTACTCATTTGAATCATCTTGACAAGACGATTCTAGTTGAGACAATTCCAATGATACCAACAACACAGGAATTTGTGCTATTAATGTTAAAATACTTTGATCTAAAATCCAAAATATCCCCTATATCTTTGGTTCTGAGAAAGGATCTTTGAAAGTTATATACATAACCAACATGATAAAAGGCAATTAGACATTGATTCCCCATGACCTTCAAGTTACTGGTTACACTCTTGTATGTGTTAACCCTTTCCTGTTTTTTTTAAAATTTTGGACCTGTCCAAATTCAAAGGTTTTGCAGACGAAAATTTAAAAGGGATTTAATTTGAAAAATAACCATTCAGTAGGGTAGAAAATAGTGTGGAAAAAGAAGAAATTGCTTGTCAGGAGCAATTTCTTCTTTTTTCACAATTCTTTCTCAATCATAAAATCACAGGCATGTAAAAAGCAGGGATTAAACAGCAAAGGGTTAAATGAAATTGGTGAACATATCAGTGTTAGAAAAACTTGCCCTAAACAATTTTTTTGCACAAATCATGCACTTTAAGTTCACAATGACAGCAAAATATCTCCAAAGGCACACAAAAGTAATCAGTCCTCATTTAAAGCTTCATGAAGGATTGTTAATAAGATCTTTTTAGCAATAATTTTGTAACGATAGTTAACTATTTTGGTTAAATCTATTAAACAAACATGTACACAAAATAAGCAAATTGGTTAAAGAATACTAGAGGAATGATCTTCTTAGAAATTTTAAAATGACTAAGAAGATCATACCTCTAGTATTCTTTGAAATTGGCCTGTATTCACCAAACCAGTCTACACTGTGTCAGACGCACAGGCTGGCTAGAAGCTCTGTTGTGCCCTTTGGGAATGATACATGCATCATGAGGCATGCTCACATGACTTATCTAATAAGAGCAGTCTTGCAATAACATACAAAGACAAAACTTTGGACTGGTTGGTGCATACAAGATGCCAATGAACCACAACCAATACATACACTTTCATTAAATTCAGCAAACCTAATAGGCAATAAGTTAAGGTAATGAAATTCTATCTTTCAAAATTAAGATACATGTAACTTGATGTATATATCTTTAACTCAAAACCTACTTTGATCTTAAGAGTCCGCTGCGGGCCTTGACCGGGGCTGAGCGCTGGATATCCGCATCTGCAAGGGTTGACGTTCTGGCCAACAATTCATCAAATTGTTTTCTCGGTAAACCTAAAAGGGGAAAAACATACAATAAGGTTAATTCCCACAATTTCTCAACAATTGACAATACTTTCTGGGGATTATATTATGTTGATAATGTTTATCATGGTAATACATCCAAACTTTCAATTTTGCAGAATAATCAATCAAAAGATTAAATAGAAGCACAGCTCTCATGACGAATATCTTGAACTTGGATTACGCAAATTATAGTTTTATTTATGCATCTTTGAAATTGAAAACTTGAGAACATATTTATTATCCATTGCATTGGTTAACGCTTGTCATGCTGAATAAATACCTTGGGAAAATTCAAATCAAAGTCCCGAAAGCACTGAATGCATTTATTATGAGTAAATATCTATTTCACAAATATTACTTTTAAGCTTTTATTTTTTAAAAAGGAAAATCAGGTGGCATGGACTTAGATCAGGCTGTACATATGTGCAAGTTGATCTTTGTACTTCTTGCTAAAGCAGGAATATTGTGGGTTCAGCATGACAAGGGGTATGTTTGTTGATGTTTTACACTTGTTGCAGTGGTAAATTGATAACTTCTTGTTGACAGAAAAAACCTAGAAAGGATTAAACAAATTATAACAAGCTTTTTCAAAAAAGCTCTCAATTTAGAATACATTGACAGTTATCTCTGAAGGCTGGCTGCAAGAAGATTAAATTCTACTATATGACAAACAAACTAGCCAAGTCTACAACACTTAGCTTTGCCAAATAAACTTTAGTAAGAAGTTTTCACAAATAGATCTAGTACATTGTTTTGCAATAAGGAGTTGATGCCAAGATCATATGCAAAGTAAACTATAACATAAAGAGTTTCAAGTTGTATAAATACTAAATGTTTTATTGAATTTTATCAACAGTACAAGACCATTATCTTTTGAGATTGACACTGAACTCACATACTATTGTTTCACAGTAAGATTCATTGATTGATTGGAGTTTTACGCCACTTTCAACATTTTTTCATTAATATCGCAGAGGCTGGAGCACCTAACAATGGATTCCTGGTATTTTTCTCACCAGTACTACCATCACATGGTATGCTTAAGATCAATTTCGATACAGGTTCCAATTACTTTGAATAATCTCTCTCAGTGTTGCCATCATAGCCCAGTGGTAGATCATTGGACTAACATTCAAAAGGTCCAAGGTTTGATCCCAGACAGTAGCACTCATCCTTTCCGACTATTTGTCTCAAACCAAAGGATCAATATTCATAGACCTATGTGGGATAGCAATTGGAGGCTTAAAAAGGATGTAATGGCAGTACTTCTGTGAAAAATATACCATAAATTAATCGTTAAGAGCATAAGCTCCAGTGATATAACTGAATGATTGTTGAAAGCAGCATTAAACCCAAAACAAACAAAATTTATCTCTCACAATTCTGCTTCCTGGATAATGAGCCAGTACTAGATATGGGACAAAGACAAGAACCAAGATTAAAAGCCACTCCCTGGAATCAAACTCAGTACCTGTTGATCAAAAAGCCAACACCTGAATAAAACCACATTTAGAATCATCATAAAAATTATATACAGTATAAAATTGATTCAAAATTTTGAGAAAATTATATATGAAGTAGCACCTATCATTAACAATTTATTTTCACTATAACCACAAAGATCTACATGCTACCTACGACATGTTTGATTACCTGATCTTGCTATGAAAAAGAAAATTATCAGACTTTAGTTCCAAACTGCCTTTTTTCAATAAGAGAGGACCTTGATGGCCTTATGCCATTTCCCTGCTTAGACTACGCTTTAAACGAATTGGCCAATCAGAGAACAGTATTTCAAAAGTATATATCACAGATACATCACCGAGCGTTGTATTTACAGATATATGATGGTAGCATGTCGTGCATGAGATCTCGACAGATTTTGTGTGTCAAGTCACTTCAAAAGCATGAAGAGATTTTATGAGTGCTTTATCCAAAAGACTTTCTAATGTCGAAAAATGCAAAAGATCTTCAATAAGTAATGGAGAAAGATTCATTGGTTATTTCAGCATATTCACACGTTTTTACAGCAAGCTTTAATCGTTTTTTTTTTTGTTTGAATTAGAAAAGTGTGATCTAATTCAGATAGAAAATCTCATGCCGCGGTACATGGGAAATACACACTCACTTACGCTTTTGTCTATTTCCCATATACCACTGCACTTGTTTTCTATCCTATACATGTTTTGCCTTTACAACTAGGATAATGGCGTATCACATAACTAGAAAGCCATGAATGACTTGAGTTGCTCCACAGCCTCAAATTCTTGTAAGAGCACATCAAAGTTTTGACTAGAGTTTCAGATATTTTGGGTTCTACTGATGTTGAAAAGGATTTTGAAAGTTTCCACTATATAACATATAGAACAAGATGTGTTTGTGAAACACGAATGCCCCCGTAACAGCATTTTTTTCAAAGTTTGACCTTGACAAATGACCTTGACTTGGTCATATGACCTTGACTTTGGTACCAGCGGATGCGGATCATTAACATCTATCATCATGCCAAATATGAGCCTTGTATCTTGAATAGGCTTGAAGATATTGGCAATGTTAAGTTTTTTGGTTAACTTTTTGAGTTATTTGACCTTGAGAGATGACATTGACATTGTCACATGACCTTGACTTTGGTACAAGCAGATGCGGATCATAGAGATCTATCATCATGCCAAATATGAGCCTTGTATCTTGAATAGGCTTGAAGATATTGGCAATGTTAAGTTTTTTGGTTAACTTTTTGAGTTATTTGACCTTGAGAGATGACATTGACCTTGTCACATGACCTTGACTTTGGTACCAGGGGATGCGGATCATTGACATCTATCATCATGCCAAATATGAGCCTTGTATCTTGAATAGGCTTGAAGATATTGGCAATGTTAAGTTTTTTGGTTAACTTTTTGAGTTATTTGACCTTGAGAGATGACATTGACATTGTCAAATGACCTTGACTTTGGTACAAGCAGATGCAGATCATAGAGATCTATCATCATGCCAAATATAAGCCTTGTATCTTGAAAAGGATTGAAGATATTGGCAATGTAAAGTTTTTTTAGTTATTTGACCTTGACAGATGACCTTGACCTTGTCACATGACCTTGACTTTAGTACCAGCAGATGCGAATTATGTAGATCTATCACCATGCAAAATATTAGCCTTGTATCTTAAATAGGCTGGATAATATTGGCAATGATAAGTTTTTTGAGATATTTGACCTTGAGAGATGACCTTGACCTTGTCACATGACCTTGACTTTGGTATCAGCAGATGGGGATCATTGAGATCTATCATCATGCCAAATATGAGCCTTGTATCTTGAAAAGGCTTGAAAATATTGGCAATGTTAAGTTTTTTGGTTAACTTTTTGAGTTATTTGACCTTGACAGATGACCTTGACCTTGTCACATGACCTTGACTTTGGTATCAGCAGATGGGGATCATTGAGATCTATCATCATGCCAAATATGAGCCCTGTATCTTGAAAAGGCTTGAAAATATTGGCAATGTTAAGTTTTTTGGTTAACTTTTTGAGTTATTTGACCTTGACAGATGACCTTGACCTTGTCACATGACCTTGACTTTGGTATCAGCAGATGCGGATCATTAAAATCTATCATCATGCCAAATATGAGCCTTGTATCTTGAATAGGCTTGAAGATAATGGTAATGTTAAGTTTTTTGGTTAACTTTTGCAGACAGACAGACAGACAGACGGACAACGGTAAAACAATATGCCCCCGATCTTTCGATACGGGGGCATAAAAATTGACCTCTGCTCATAAAAGACATATATTTCATCCGATCACATTAATTTTTGGCACACTGATGAAAGGTCACTCAAGGATCATTCCAGTGAAATTTGGTTGATATCCATCACTAAGATTCTGAGAAAATGATTTTCAAAGTTTCCACTATAAATCATATAGAGAAATGACCTACGCCCATAAAAGACATATTTTTCATCCGATCACAATAATTTTGGGTACACTGATAAGAGGGTCACTCAAGGATAAATCCAGTGAAATTTGGTTGATATCCAGCAATTAATTCTGAGAAAATGATTTTCAAAGTTTTTGGTAGACTGATAAAGGGTAACCAAAGGATCAATCATGTAAAATTTAATTAGTATCATCGATTAGAATCTGAGAAAACTCACTTTTTATCTTATTTGGAAAAAAGCCACACCCATTAAATCCATGTTTTTCATTGGATCAAAATTTATTGAACAACTTTTTAAGAGGGTCACCCAAGGATCATTCCTGTGAAGTTTGGTTGAAATTCATCAAGTAGTTTCTGAGGAGAAGATTTTTAAAGAAAAAGTTTACGACTGGACGCACGGAAGCACGTATGGACGGACGGACTGACAGACTCACAACGGACACAACGCCAAGACAATAGCCCCAGTGGCCTCCGGCCAGTGGAGCTAAACAAGAGGGCCATAGTGGCCCTAAATCGCTCACCTGAATGAACTGTCGAAAATAGTTTAAAGTAGGTTTAGAAAGGATGAAGAATTCTTACCAAATTTCAGGTCGATTCGGCAAAAAATGATGCCTCTACACTGCTTACAAGGTTCTTCTAAGATTTGACCCTGTGACCTCATTTTTGACCCCACTTGACCCAATTTCAAACTTGACCTAGATTTTAGAAAGATGATCATTCTGACCAATTTTCAGGTTGATCAGGCAAAAAATATGGCTTCTAGAGTGTCTACAAGGTTTTTCTAATATTTGACCCTGTGACCTCATTTTTGATCCCACTTGATCCAATTTCAAACCTGTCCGAGATTTCATCAAGAAAATCATTAGGACCAAATTTCAGGTTGATTGGGCACAAAATATGGGTTCTAGAGTGTCTACAAGGTTTTTCCAATATTTGACCCTGTGACCTCACTTTTGACCCCACTTGACCCAATTTCAAACTTGTCCGAGATTTCATCAAGATGATCATTCGGACCAAATTTCATGTTGATCGGACAAAAAATATGACTTCTGGAGTGTCTACAAGGTTTTTCTAAGAATTGACCCCATGACCTCATTTTTGACCTGATTTGACCCAATTTCAAACTTGTCCGAGATTTTATCAAGATGATCATTCGGACCAAATTTCAGGTTGATCAGGCAAAAAATATGGCTTCTAGAGTGTCT
The DNA here is from genome assembly GCA_948146395.1 of Fragum whitleyi. Taxonomy (NCBI): domain Eukaryota; kingdom Metazoa; phylum Mollusca; class Bivalvia; order Cardiida; family Cardiidae; genus Fragum; species Fragum whitleyi. The sequence continues at coordinate 27,064,606 of OX411548.1, read as the reverse complement.
ACAAGGTTTTCTAAAATTTGACCCTGTGACCTCATTTTTGACCCCACATGACCCAATTTCGAACTTGTCCTAGATTTCATCAAGATGATCATTCTGACCAAATTTCAGGTTGATCAGGCAAAAAATATGACTTCCAGAGTCTCTACAAGGTTTTTTCAAGAATTGACCCTGTGACCTCATTTTTGACCCTACTCGACCTAATTTTGAACTTATCCGAGATTTCATCAAGACGATCATTCTGACCAAATTTCAGGTTGATTGGGCAAAAAATATGGCTTCTTGAGTGTCTACAAGGATTTTTCAATATTTGACCCTGTGACCTCATTTTTGACCCCACTTGACCCAATTTCGAACTTGTCCGAGATTTTATCAAGACAGTCATTCTGACCAAATTTCAGGTTGATCAGGCAAAAAATATGACTTCTAGAGTGTCTACAAGTTTTTTCTAATTTGTGACCTCATTTTTGACCCCACTTGACCCAATTTCGAATTTGTCTGAGATTTCATCAAGAAAATCATTCGGACCAAATTTCAGGTTGATTGGGCACAAAATATGGCTTCTAGAGTGTCTACAAGGTTATTCAAATATTTGACCCTGTGACCTCATTTTTGACCTGACTTGACCCAATTTCAAACTTGTCCGAGATTTCATCAAGACAATCTTTCTGACCAAATTTCAGGTTGATTTGGCAAAAGATATGGCATCTAGAGTGTCTACAAGGTTTTTTAGCTCACCTGAGCATGAAGTGCTCAAGGTGAGCTTTTGTGGTCGGGTGATGTCCGTCGACCGTCGTCCGTCATGTGTCGTCAACATTTACCTTGTAGACACTCTAGAGGCCACATTTTTTGCCCGATCAACCTGAAATTTGGTCAGAATGATTGTCTTGATGAAATCTCGGACAAGTTAGAAATTGGGTCAAGTGGGGTCAAAAATGGGGTCACGGGGTCAAATTTTAGAAAAACCTTGTAGACACTCTAGAGGCCACATTTTTTGTCCAATCAACCTGAAATTTTGTCAGAATGATTATCTTGATGAAATCTCCGACAAGTTCGAAATTGGGTCAAGTGGGGTCAAAAATGAGGTCACGGGGTCAAATCTTAGAAAAACCTTGTAGACACTCTAGAAGCCATATTTTTTGCCCAATCAATATGAAATTTAGTCAGAATGATTGTCTTGATGGAATCTCGGACAAAATCGAAATTGGGTCAAGTGGGGTCAAAAATGAGGTCATGGGGTCAAATCTGAAAAAAAAAACCTTTTTGACACTCTGGAAGCCATATTTTTTGTCCAATCAACCTGAAATTTGGTCAGAATGATTGTCTTGATGAAATCTCGAACAAGGCTGGAATTGGGTCAAGTGGGGTCAAAAATGAGGTCACAGGGTCAAATCTTAGAAAAACCTTGTAGTCACTCTGGAAGCCATATTTTTTGTCCAATCAACCTGGAATTGGTCGGAATGATAGTCTTGATGAAAAGGTTTTTCTAAGATTTGACCCCGTGACCTCATTTTTGACCCCACTTGATCTTATTTCAAACTTGTCCGAGATTTCATCAAGATGATCATTCTGACCAAATTTCAGGTTGATTGGGCACAAAATATGGCTTCTAGAGTGTCTACAAGGTTTTTCTTAGTTTTGAACCCGTGACCTCATTTTTGACCCCACTTGACCCAATTTCGAACTTGTCCAAGATTTCATCAAGACAATCATTCTGACCAAATTTCAGGTTGATTGGGCAAAAAATGTGGCCTCTAGAGTGTCTACAAGGTAAATGTTGACGACACACGACGCACAACGGATGACGCACGACGGACATCACTCGACCACAAAAGCTCACCTTGAGTACTTCGTGCTCAGGTGAGCTAAAAAGACAGATAAAGATCTAGATATGCTTTGTACCTTATATCCATGCTTAACCCTTTGCTGTTTAATCCCTGCTTTTTACGTGCCTGTGATTTTATGATTGAGAAAACATTGTGAAAAAAGAAGAAATTGCTTCTGACAAGCAATTTCTTCTTTTCCACACTATTTTCTACCCGAATTAATGGTTTTTTTTCAAATTAAATCCACTTTAAATTTTCGTCTGCAAAACCTTTGAATTTGGACAGGTCCAAAATTTTGTGAAACAGGAAAGGGTTAAAGTTGACAAGATCTACATTTTTCTGCAATTACCATTGATTCATGGAAAAATAGATCACCATAATTTCCTGGCAATTAGCTGCTTTCACGTTTAATTCACAGCTGTCTTTAAATCACCTACTATGGAAATAAAAATCACCACATACTCTTGGCCATCTACCTACATTGAGCTAAATTGTATCAATTAATCAGCACAGCTGTTACTTTAACATCAAAACAGGGACATCTGCCCTAATATCGACACAGGATCAAATTTTTCATCAAGACTTTTTTCATATTATTGTTCTTAAGCATTTGTATATGTTATAATATTTTGAAATTTGACTTCCAACATTTACCCAACCTTAATACTCAGTACTTAAAGATGACAATTACCAACATCATCTTAAAAGAAATTGGCAGTCTCATGGAAAACTCATTTCAAAGGGTCAGCGCAGGACAATGTATTGATTCTTAGTTCAGTCTTGAGCTAAAAACTCCATTAGTGAAATAAAATCAATGCATAAGCTGCATAGATTTATTATGGCCACATCTACAAATTTTCATAAACTTTGCAATACAATGGACAGAGCACAATATACCATTCCTTTGGTCAAAGGGTTTGAGGCTTTTTGTGAATGACCTGGGTTCAAAATGGGTTAATATTGGGGGCACGAAAAATAACAAAATAGTGGATCAAACTGGCAAAATTGAAACAAAACTGATATAAACAAAATAAAATAAATTAAATAACCTAACATGGCAGCAAACAAAAACTTCCACTAACTAGAGACAAGAGGGCCATAGTGGCCCTAAATCGCTCACCTGAATGAACTGTCGAAATTAGTTTAAAGTAGATTTAGAAAGGATGAAGAATTCTTACCAAATTTCAGGTTGATTGGGCAAAAAATGATGCCTCTACACTGCTTACAAGGTTTTTCTAAGATTTGACCCTGTGACCTCATTTTTGACCCCACTTGACCCAATTTCAAAATTGACCTATATTTCATCAAGATGACCATTCTGACCAATTTTCAGGTTGATCAGGCAAAAAATATAGCGTCTAGAGTATCTACAAGGTTTTTCTAATATTTGACCCTGTGACCTCATTTTTGACCCCACATGACCCAATTTCAACCTTGTCCGAGATTTTATCAAAACAATCATTCGAATCAAATTTCAGGTTGATTGGGCACAAAATATGGCTTCTAGAGTGTCTACAAGGTTTTTCAAATATTTGACCCTGTGACCTCATTTTTGACCCAACTTGACCCAATTTCGAACTTGTCCGAGATTTCATCAAGACAATCATTCTGACCAAATATCAGGTTGATTGGGCAAAAAATGTGGCCTCTAGAGTGTCTACAAGGTTTTTCTAATAATGACTCCATGACCTCATTTTTGACCTCACTTGATCCAATTTCAAACTTGTCAGGATTTCATCAAGACAATCATTCTGACCAAATTTCAGGTTGATTGGGCAAAAAATGTGGCCTCTAAGAGTGTCTACAAGGTTTTTCTAAGATTTGACCCCGTGACCTCATTTTTTACCACACTTGACCAAATTTCGAACTTGTCCGAGATTTCATCAAGACAATCATTCTGACCAAATTTCAGGTTGATTGGGCAAAAAATATGGCTTCTAGAGTGTCTACAAGGTTTTTCTCAGATTTGACCCTGTGACCTCATTTTTGACCCCACTTGACCCAATTTCGAACTTGTCTGAGATTACATCAAGACAATCATTCTGACCAAATTTCAGGTTGATTGGGCAAAAAATATGGCTTCTAGAGTGTCTACAAGGTTTTTCTAAGATTTTACCCTGTGACCTCATTTTTGACCCCACTTGACCCAATTTCAAACTTGTCTGAGATTTCATCAAGACAATCATTCTGACCAAATTTCAGGTTGATTGGGCAAAAAATATGACTTCTAGAGTGTCTACAAGGTTTTTGCTAAGATTTGACCCCGTGACCTCATTTTTGACCCCACTTGACCCAATTTCGAATTGGTCTGAGATTTTATCAATACAATCATTCTGACCAAATTTCAGGTTGATTGGGCTAAAATATGGCCTCTAGAGTGTCTACAAGGTTTTTCTAAGAATTGACCCCGTGACCTTATTTTTGACCCCACTTGACCAAATTTCAAACTTGTCCGAGATTTCATCAAAACAATCATTCTGACCAGATTTCAGATTGATTGGGCAAAAAATATGACTTTCTAGAGTGTCTACAAGGTTTTTCTCAGATTTGACCCGGTGACCTCATTTTTGACCCCACTTGACCCAATTCGAACTTGTCCGAGATTTCATCAAGACAATCATTCTGACCAAATTTCAGGTTGATTGGGCTAAAATATGGCCTCTAGAGTGTCTACAAGGTTTTTCTAAGAATTGACCCCGTGACCTTATTTTTGACCCCACTTGACCAAATTTCGAACTTGTCCGAGATTTCATCAAAACAATCATTCTGACCAGATTTCAGATTGATTGGGCAAAAAATATGACTTTCCAGAGTGTCTACAAGGTTTTTCTCAGATTTGACCCCGTGACCTCATTTTTGACCCCACTTGACCCAATTCGAACTTGTCCGAGATTTCATCAAGACAATCATTCAGACCAAATTTCAGGTTGATTGGGCTAAAATATGGCCTCTAGAGTGTCTACAAGGTTTTTCTAAGAATTGACCCCATGACCTTATTTTTGACCCCACTTGACCAAATTTCGAACTTGTCCGAGATTTCATCAAGACAATCATTCTGACCAAATTTCAGGTTGATTGGGCACAAAATATGGCGTCTAGAGTATCTACAAGGTTTTTCTAATATTTGACCCTGTGACCTCATTTTTGACCCCACATGACCCAATTTCAACCTTGTCCGAGATTTTATCAAAACAATCATTCGAACCAAATTTCAGGTTGATTGGGCACAAAATATGGCTTCTAGAGTGTCTACAAGGTTTTTCAAATATTTGACCCTGTGACCTCATTTTTGACCCAACTTGACCCAATTTCGAACTTGTCCGAGATTTCATCAAGACAATCATTCTGACCAAATATCAGGTTGATTGGGCAAAAAATGTGGCCTCTAGAGTGTCTACAAGGTTTTTCTAAGAAATGACTCCATGACCTCATTTTTGACCTCACTTGATCCAATTTCAAACTTGTCCCAGATTTCATCAAGACAATCATTCTGACCAAATTTCAGGTTGATTGGGCAAAAAATGTAGCCTCTAAGAGTGTCTACAAGGTTTTTCTAAGATTTGACCCCGTGACCTCATTTTTTACCCCACTTGACCAAATTTCGAACTTGTCCAAGATTTCATCAAGACAATCATTCTGACCAAATTTCAGGTTGATTGGGCAAAAAATATGGCTTCTAGAGTGTCTACAAGGTTTTTGCTAAGATTTGACCCTGTGACCTCATTTTTGACCCCACTTGACCCAATTTCGAACTTGTCTGAGATTTCATCAAGACAATCATTCTGACCAAATTTCAGGTTGATTGGGCAAAAAATATGGCTTCTAGAGTGTCTACAAGGTTTTTCTAAGATTTTACCCTGTGACCTCATTTTTGACCCCACTTGACCCAATTTCAAACTTGTCTGAGATTTCATCAAGACAATCATTCTGACCAAATTTCAGGTTGTAGGGCAAAAAGTATGACTTCTAGAGTGTCTACAAGGTTTTTGCTAAGATTTGACCCCGTGACCTCATTTTTGACCCAACTTGACCCAATTTCGAATTGGTCTGAGATTTTATCAAGACAATCATTCTGACCAAATTTCAGGTTGATTGGGCTAAAATATGGCCTCTAGAGTGTCTACAAGGTTTTTCTAAGAATTGACCCCGTGACCTTATTTTTGACCCCACTTGACCAAATTTCGAACTTGTCCGAGATTTCATCAAAACAATCATTCTGACCAGATTTCAGATTGATTGGGCAAAAAATATGACTTTCTAGAGTGTCTACAAGGTTTTTCTCAGATTTGACCCCGTGACTTCATTTTTGACCCCACTTGACCCAATTCGAACTTGTCCGAGATTTCATCAAGACAATCATTCTGACCAAATTTCAGGTTGATTGGGCACAAAATATGGCTTCTAGAGTGTCTACAAGGTTTTTCTCAGATTTGACCCTGTGACCTCATTTTTGACCCAACTTGACCCAATTTTGAAGTTGTCCGAGATTTCATCAAGACAATCATTCTGACCAAATTTCAGGTTGATTGGGCAAAAAATGTGGCCTCTAGAGTGTCTACAAGGTAAATGTTGATGACACACGACGCACAACGGACGACGGACATCACAAGACCACAAAAGCTCACCTTGAGCACTTCGTGCTCAGGTGAGCTAAAAATGTGAAGGCATGCAATGAGCTAATACATGTGGATTGGTCTATGTCTTGAGATAGTAACATTTAGACATTTTCTGTGAGCAAAAACAGTCTTGTTACATAGCTAGTTTTTAACTAACTAAATTATGACACTCATCCAAAAGAAACTGAATCTCAAGAATGTTTTACTAAATACATTTGGAGGACTTGTTTTTTCATTTGGTTTAACATTTATCTACACAATAAATTTGAATGATAATACCATGTACCAATTGTATTACAGATCTGTACACTGTAAGATCTAGATCAAGCATCTTTCTAAAACAAAATTTAAAACTGTGTGAACTTTACAATTATGTATTCATTGTCAAATCTTCTTGTCACTTCCTCGTTACAAATTGATCAGCCCTGCATTCAGAAGGACAACTCACATCTAAATACTTTAGAAAAACACTTCAATGAGAAGCAGATTTTAAGAAAAAAAACTCTTGAAAGTTTTAAGTCATCCTGAAGAAGAGCGAGTCATGTCTTTATTTAAAGTAAATAAATCAGATTTTTTTTATAAATCTAACTTCTGTCATGTTGTATTAAAATTGATCTCAAGACACAAACTTCACATTGAAACCCACCTTTGATTATATTTTCTGTATAAAATAAATGAAAACAAGTGCATGTCGTATTGCGATGCAATACAGGAGTCCCCCACCGGATAAAAAAAAAATCCTCTCTTATAATATATCTCCTACATACTAGATCTATAACTGTAAAAGTTTAAAGTTGCTAGCACTTATAGTTTAGGAGATATGATCCGGACAAGAATGTAAGACTAAAAACAACAAAGGGCAATAACTCAAAAAGTGGACATGGCAGAGTAACAGTTCTTGTACATGACATGTGTCCTCGATAATATCTATCAGTGTACAAAGTTTGAAGTTGCTAGCTCTTATGGTTTAGGAGATATGATCCGGACAAAAATGTAAGGGTAAAACAACAAAGGGCAATAACTCAAAAAGTGGGCGTGACAGAATAACAGTTCTTGAACATGGCACTTGTCCTCAATAAGATCTATAAGTGTACAAAGTTTTAAGTTGCTAGCACTTATAGTTAAGGAGATATGATCCTGACAATAATGTAAGGGTAAAAACAACAAAGGGCAATAACTCAAAAAGTGGGTGTGGCAGAGTTATGGATCTTGAACATAACACTTCGCCTCAATGAGATCTATAAGTGTACAAAGTTTAAAGTTGCTAGCACACATAGTTTAGGAGATATGATCCGGACAAGAATGTAAGGGTAAAAACAACAAAGGGCAATAACTCAAAAAGTGGGTGTGGCAGAGTAATGGTTCTTGAACATGACACTTCTCCTCAATGAGATCTATAAGTGTACAAAGTTTGAAGTTGCTAGCACTAATGGTTTAGGAGATATGATCCGGACAAAAATGTAAGGCTAAAAACAACAAAGGGCAATAACTCAAAAAGTGGGTGTGGCAGAGTTATGGATCTTGAACATGACACTTGGCCTCAATGAGATCTATAAGTGTACAAAGTTTGAAGTTGCTAGCAATTATGGTTTAGGAGATATGATCCGGACAAGAATGTAAGGGTAAAAACAACAAAGGGCAATAACTCAAAAAGTGGGCGTGGCAGAGTAACGGTTCTTGAACATGACACTTCTCCTGAATGAGATCTATAAGTGTATCAAGTTTGAAGTTGCTAGCACTTATGTTTAGGAGATATGATCCGGACAAGAATGTAAGGCTAAAAACAACAAAGGGCAATAACTCAAAAAGTCGGCATGGCAGAGTAACGGTTCTTGAACATGACACTTCTCCTCAATGAGATCTATAAGTGTATCAAGTTTGAAGTTGCTAGCACTTATGGTTTAGGAGATATGATCCGGACAAGAATGTAAGGGTAAAAACAACAAAGGGCAATAACTCAAAAAGTCGGCATGGCAGAGTAACGGTTCTTGAACATGACACTTCTCCTCAATGAGATCTATAAGTGTACCAAGTTTGAAGTTGCTAGCACATATGGTTTAGAAGATATAGCCCGGACAAAAGCGTGACGGACAGACGGACGGACGGACAGACGGACGGACGGACAGACGGACAGACGGAATCGAGCAAACCTATAGTCCCCCAACCGGTAACCGGTGGGGGACTAAAACCAAATAATATTGTAAATGGGTTCTGATACTGGTGTAACAGTGTAACAGTGTAATTACCTGTCACACTGGATAACATGTCCCCAGAGATAGGTTACCCGGGGGACAGGTTACCTTAGGGCACTGACTCAATCAAATGGCAAGCAAAATCTAGAATAGTACACAAAACTCTGTTGTGCTTGTTTGCACTTAAAGTGACTGTTATATAAAGTGCAAAGAAATCCCTTTTACCAATGATTCTCTTGTAATAAAAAAATCATAATTTGTTTTTCAGAGTCTTGGAAAATGCTTGGGTTAGAAGGACAAAGTATGTATACAGTATGGCTAAATGTAGTGTTATCTTCAAAATTTGAGTAAAAAGAATGTAATTCTTCAGCATAAAATATAATCAACAAAAATAACCCCATAGAAAAAGCCCTGCATGCTAGAGAAAAAATAAAGGGAACATGCAAAAGATCCAATTTAATAATAAAACAACCAACCAAGTGTCTTAATCTTTCGATCCCCCAAGAGGTAAAACACAGCATTATTACTTATCTTTCAATTTATTTTTAAAAAGCTTCATAAACAATATGGAAAAAAGATATAAGCTTAATTAAATTCTGAGTAATTGCCTGCATATCTAACCACAGCATTACTGCTTTTAAAACCTTCAAAATCCCATCTGCTCTGCAGCTATTTTACAAAGATAACTTAAAATATATGGAAAATGTGAAATTACATAATATGCTAGGGAAATTTCTCTGTGAAACAATAGTCAATGTCCTATCCCAAAAACAGGCTAAACATGAATGACAAGGTTCTTGAAAAATTTCTAGGACATTGGCATTAATCAGAATCCCCTTTCTAAATGATAAATGCATAATTGTAATGAAGGTAAATTTTGTTGTGCATATTCTGAAAAATTTATTTAAATATATTTGTTGGTTGCTGTATGATGTAAAACTTTCACAAGATGAGAAAAATCACTGATTTATACAGTGTCAAGTGTATGATGATAAGTTAGAATAAACAAATTTCTTGGGGGTTACCCCAGAACTTAAACTCTCTACCAGATGATTTAAGGTCAGATACATCAGTGCAAAAATTAGATAATTATGAAATTTAGATAAAATTTAGCAATGAAATAGAACAAACGAATTAAGTGTAGATTACTTCTCTCTCTTGTTTTTTACCTTCTTTCAATGAGAATCACAAATATGAAGTGTCAAGACAAAATACCAAATGAAAATAAAAATTCTATTCACATGTTTTTCTTTTTTTTTTTTTAAATGCATAAGACTCAAATATAAAGATCCATTCTAAGACATGGTTATTATTTTCTTCTTTTTTTCTAAATGACTATTATCTGGTAAAGAGTTAAATTGCTTTTAATCTGTAGCAATGGACCATTGCAAAATTAGACATAGGAAGCAAATGTGAGGCAATTCAGAAGCATTACATGGTTATAAAAGAACAGAATTTTACATCTGAATAGATCAGAAAAGTTTCTCTTCTGACCAGTATATAAAAATTCATTAATATCAAATTACATTTTGTAGTTTTGCAATGGTCCATTTATCGCCTGCCTGAGTGCATATTTAAATCATATATCTATAGTATCTGGAGAATAATTCAATAAATCTTGTATAGAAATCTAAGATCTACAAAAAATCATCCCAATATGACTGATAAACATTCCAATAGATAGTCTATAGAGAATACAGGGGTCTAGGGAAGTTACGTCACCTGCCGGCGGACTGGGGCGCTGCTAGCTCGTTTAGGTTGAGCGGGACGTGACAGTGTAGATGGGCGGATTATCAGTAATTCTATAGAAGGAAACAGAAGAATGAACTGTCAGTACTAAACTATTGTTATTCCTTTCTCTCATCTGTTTTTATCCTGCATTTCAATTTCTTGTCAACCAAACGTACAAACATAAGAAATGAATTTTCTCATGACAATAGAGAACTCAATTCATATTCATTTATATTTCATTTCTTTGGATATCCAAGCATCATTTAATTAAATTAATCCCACAAACCAATAGTGTAATTCAGCACAATTATAATGGACATACTGAAGAATACAGGGATTGTTTGTTTAAATGGTGTTAAACGCAGCTTTCAACAACCTTTCAGTTATATCGTGGCAACTGGAGCACCTTACAATGGATTCCTAGTATTTCTCACACCAGTACCACCATTACATCCTTTCCTAACCTCCAGCTGCTCTCCCACATAGGCTAATGATTATCAACCCATTGGTGGAAGACAAAATAGTGGGAAAGGAGGAGTTGCTCTTTGGGATCGAACCTAGGACCTCTAGATTGACAAGTCTGACACGCTACAAACTGCACTATGAAGGTGGCTGAGGAGTCAAGGGAAAACCTTTTAAGGCCTCTATTATATATTTAAATCTATTTATTGTCAACCCCTTGGTATCACCTTGATGAAAAATAGTTAAATTTATTGCATATAATGATTACTAACTGAAAGAAAGGACTTAAAAGGATATACTACTGGGGCCCGTTTTACCAAACTTCTTATGAAAAAATTAATCGCAAGTCAAAATCACAAACCGTACCGGGTGTTTTCATTCATTGTTAGATTCTGCCTTGCAATATCTCTTTGGAATCATCTTTAGAAGACGATAATGAGATAATGCATGTCAGAATTCCATATTTAGTTACTACTGTAGAAGCAACTTAATTGTTTTACTTTCACCAAAAATGATTGTAAGATGTTTAGTAAAACAGGCCCCTGGTTATTTGGGAATGGGAACTATATTACAATGACTTGAAATTAGGGAGGCAATATTACAAGTTCTAGAAATTCAATTCTGCCAAAACTTCTAGCAAATTTGTTTTTCCTTTCATTCTGAATTTCCTAATATTGCCTCATTTTTTAGCTATCATTTTTTTCAGTGTCTACTGTAATATGCATGTATAGCTTACCAAAAAGAAAGGCACTTAAAATTGAAATAAATATTCATATATATAGTATGCTTTTCCAACATAAAACTTGGAAAAGTTTATCCCCCTTGTATTTAAAAAAAAATCTCAATTCAGGGGAAGAAAAAATAATAAACATAGGACCATGGTAGTCCAAAATTTCTCATCTGAGTAATAAACTGAAAAAATGAAACTAGAGACCAAATGAGATAAAAATTATGTAGAAGGTCATAAGATGAAACAACACAATAAATCCTTTCAATCCTATTTTTTGTCAGAAGAAAATGTTTACAAATGTCATTCATTTTTTTTATGTCAAATAGTGAAGAATTTTTGTTGCCATGGTAACCAGAGCTTTTTTAAGAATTGAATTCCTCTCACAGTTTATCCAAAGATCCTTTCCAAATTCTAAGGATCTGCCTACTGATTAAGAAGGAGAATTTTTTTAAGCATGATGAACAGACGGATAAAAGAATTGACCAATCACAATTAGCTCACTCAGAGTACCTTGTTCTAAAGTAAGCTAAATTAAATGCATACAATACAAATAATTATGGAAGCATATTTCATTCCAAGTCAGTGAGCAGAATTCAATATTAGCCAACAAGGATGGTGTTCCAAAAGGGGAGTCATTCCAAAAAGGGATTAACACAATGGGAAGGGCACAGGAAAAAATGTTAGAATATAAAATCATTTTTCACAAACAGTGATGTATTTGAAACCGACTTTGTAGAAACCTTGCTCCTCTCAGTTCTTTTATATAAATTCACTTCAAAGTCTACTGAGTTTAAATACAACAGAACTACAGATAGATGGGGTATTTCAGTTTCAAATTAAAAAAAATCATTATTCCTATGTTAACCTATGTTGTTGGTATTCATTTGAAATCTCTCATTGAGACGATTCAAATGAGTACCCATAACATAAGGTTATATTGTGAAATAAATATTTGAAACTGGCCCCACTTATCTGGACCCCTGTATGAGTCATAAATTGCTGGCTCAGTGCAAAACAGTCTTAAATTAATTCCCTGTATGTTTATAGGGAGCTTCAACTGTTTTGCACTGAGCCATTGAAATACTTTTTTACAAATTTTTGCTTTTTGGGTCTCATGATTTGGTATACAGTTTATCTGGGTATTAGCAAAACTAGGGTAAGTATCTCGCCTAGATTTAACAATTCTTGGCCACAGCGCAATTTACCATAAAACAGATGCTCTTTAGCTAAGAATGTAAGTTTTCATGACAATGTGCAGATTAATACCTAGTTATAAATACAGAACAAAGGTTTTTCAACAGACTTTATCAATTTGAAAGGTAGCATGGCTTAGAGATCTACCCAGAGTGCCAGATACCTCCCATGCAAGTCTTAGGGTAAACAATTTAGATAAATAATGTATTAGCAGTATATATAAACTTAACCCTTGTCATGCTGAATAAGTTTTGGCTAAAAATTTCAATCAAAATCAAAGGGCAAAAAGTACTGAAAGTTCTAACTGTAGGTCAATTTTTATTTGAAAAAACTAAATCTACTGACATTCCTGGTTTGAAGGTGAGAAACAGGTGGTGTAGACTAACATCAGACTGCACATATGTGCAGGCTGTTGTTTGTCTATAGCTCCTGCCAAAGCAGGAATATTCCGGGTTCAGCATGACAAGGGTTAATTTTGTTATACTTGTGAGAGCTTTTTTAACAAACCATAGTGTGTTAAATTCAAGACCAAGAATTTGTTAACTATTGTCTTAATGTCTAACTAAAATGAGACACCCATGAATATAATGGTAGACATTGTGAAATTAAATATTTATTTAATGATTCCAATTTTTTAGTAATCTAGGAAAACCTTTATGACAGTTGATGTGATTTAGTACAATTATCATTTAAGCCGCCATGCATTCTGGTATCATGCAGAGAAAATATTACCTCGAAACCCTGTTTGAATAAAAGATAATGCAAAATACTAATCATTAATAACATTATTTTAATGAAAAATAATTCAAAACAAGTATACAGCTTATGTAATACATATACTTTCATACTTTAACCCTGAACCAAGGGACAGAAATAGAGACTAAAGCATACCTATATACAATCAGAATATTGACAAAAATACTGAATCAATACATTAGGCAATTTTCAATATTACATGAAGTAGCAATATATGCATTAGTCTAAGGGAAATATTCAAAATATACTAATATACATGTATATATATTAATTCAAATATTATTGTCAGTACATATGCTTATACAGGTTGCTTAAGTCCTGATGAAACAGGTAAGAGGTAACTCTTTCCAAATGGTACAAATGAAGGAACAAATTCAAATACAGATTTCCCATTTCATATCTGTTCCAGGATTTGAACTCACTCAGCAACTGTTTAATATACCAGAGATAAAGTCAAGGAATACTCAAAAATAGTGTGTAAAGTTATATTCAAAGGATTCTCAATCAGAATAAAACTTCTTAAATATTGACCTGTCCAGCCTTTAAGGATATACTGTAAAGTTTAAATTTAGTTATCTTGTCATGGGTGACTTCAGTAATGAGTACATTTATGTCCGATAATGTATATGAGGGTTGTTTGGAAACTTTTGAGACAAGGCCATATTTTTTTTCTCAGAAACATTTTGCAATGTTCACTTTCCATGGAGACTGGCTATTAATAACTCTGCTTTCCTTTAAATAACAAAACAGGGTGTTTGTTTACCAGAGGGTATGGTAAAGCTGAGAAGGTCAAAAAATGTGTAAAATATGACAAGTAAAAACATGTTAATTCATAAAAATAACATATATTGCAATCACCTACACAACTGACACTGGTATACAAATTTTTTCTCCAGCCTTGCATATGAAATTTTATTTTATTTGCACAAAAACAAATAAATCCATGACCTTTCAAAAAAGGCTTCCATTGCAAAACAAATTATGCTCACATGAAAAATTGATATTGTTTTGTACGCATCTTATTTGTTTCTTACTTGCAGGTAATTTTCAGTATTTCAAAAAGTTTTAAAAGCCAAATATATAATACGTACTTAGTGTATTATATGAAAAAAAATATCTAACGAGGTTGGGAGAATTGAAAATTGTCGAGGCTCTGCCGAGACAATTATCAATTCTCACAACCGAGTTAGATATTTTTTTCATATAATACACTAAGTACGTATTATATTTATCTTATAACCTCTATTTGTCTTCTTTTCGACGATGTTTCTTACTGAAATGCAAGTTTCTAAAAATAACCGCATTATATCTTTGTTCTAAAAATAACTATGTGATATCGAAAAAAGATATCATACGGGATGTTATCATACGGATTTTTGTATAGTTATAAGATAAAATGAAATATTTATGTAAGGTTTATTTATTCCAAAGATGCATGATTATTTCTCTTAAATAGTTGATGAAATAATCATGCCCAAAAGCTTACCTGTAAGTTACTTATCATAGGAATTTAAGTAACTTGCCATAGGAATGTTGTGTTACTTTTCTTCTATCAAAATATTTTTGCAAAGTTGAATTAAAATCCAAGTTGTATATTAAGATAGGTTTTTTACTTTCAGAATACACACAATATTCTGTTGAAAAGACTGTTTATCTTTTCTTTGAAATTAGCGAATTTTCCCATAAAAAGGAAAACACATTTTACTCGTATACAGCTATTAATCCAATTAGATGTACTGTTAATCATGTTGTTGTGCACTGGGGTCTTGTAGGTAGTATATTTGTTCTGGACACTGATTTTGAATAGCAAATTTTTTTGATATTTTGGCTACACAGATATGAACGATCTAGTTCAAAATGTACAAAAGTTCTGTTGTGAATAATTATAATCTCATTTTAAAATAATCAGCATTGTCTCAAAACTTTGGGAACAACCCTCATATGTGTATGCATATTGATGTTCATATTGTCAAATTGGTCTATGGTAAACTATACCATTATGTCCTTTAGTTATTTTACCAATGATGCTCTCTTTGGCTAGACCAGTCAAAATTTATCATTCCCATGTATTATATTATAAATGACCCTTTTCAATTCAGGATGTTTGAGATGCTCAAATTCTTATAATTAATCATTTTCTCTAATCTCTTGGGTTTTTTTTTTCTTTCTTTCATTTTTATGCAACATGAGTACCAGGTAAAAGACATACAAAACAAATGTGAAATATACAGCAATCTAAAACAAAATTTGTGATTTAGTAAGGCGTCAGATATGAATTAGCAAGACAAAAGATTTCTGTTAAAATCTAATTATTGCATTTGTGCAAAGTTAATACTATTTATTCTTTGATTTCCTCAATTCTTAATTTCTATCTTGCTAATTCCAATGTAGATCAATTATTTTCAAACAGTATGAAGTGTATTTTTTTTATCATTTTAGTGTTAACTCCAAAGGACATAACTTAAATTGTAAAAGGGAGAATTGAGCAAATCAAAGATCATCCTGTTGTAGTGGTGATTAAATAACTCAATGGTATATATTAATGACTCGGCACAAAACAGTTGTAACTGCCTATGTAATAATAGGCAGTAACAACTGTTTTGCACTGAGTCATAGATATGGAAGTTGTCACAAAGTAATACCCCAGCTGAATGTCCATAAACTCGAGGCAATACACCACCTTCTTCTTCTTCATGGTGAAGTAAAAATACATTTTAAATCAAGCATGTAACTTAAAGACATGAATGGTCTATGAACATGTCGTCGGTGTTCTGCTAAAATCTCCTAACTGCAGCTTGTTTAAAAGCTGTAGTTACGAGGTTTTAGTAGAAAATCAACGATGTGTTCCCTACAAATATCTACTTTGAAAAGGGATTGCTTAGTAGATATTTTTAGTCTAAAAAGTATTTGTAAATATTTGTAGTCAAAAAGTGAACTTCTTTTACAAGTTTTTCCCTTATAATTTGATAACTACATGATATGTCTCACCCATTATCATTATTTTTTCTATTTCTTTTCTTTTATCCTATTTTTTTTTCTTTTCCATTTGTAGCTTTAGGTTGCTCTCAATATAAAAGTTAAGTAGGTAACAGAGATGAATAAGCTTATTATCACAAATGCATAGATAGAATCATTATCTTTTAATCACAAGAACAACATTATAATCAACTGTAATGCATAAAGCAATAGCTCTGGATACAGTTGAGCCTGTGTGCGATATTTCCATCAATTCTACAAGTGCATGAGGCACAAACTTGAGCAGCCTAGTCAGTCATCGAGTGCAAAAATCATGTTTGCTGAAAGCATGGATAGAAGTTAAGCCTTGTCATGCTGAATAAAAAATCTTGGCAAAATTATAACCAAATCAAAGTGCTCAAAATACTGGGTGCACTAAATGTGAAATGGAATTTATTTTGACAATTAAATTTCTAAGCTTTTCTGGTTTCAAAATAAGGAAAAACAGGTGGTATGGACAAAAATCAGACTGCACATATGTGCAGACTGATATTTGTCTATAGCTCCTGCTAAGCAGAAATATTCCAGGCTCAGCATGACAAGGGTTAAGACATTACTCATTTATAGAGCACATAGTCAGACTTTTCAGACTGTGTGTATGCACAGGCTGGCCAGAGGTTTTTACATTGCACACCATCATGCCATACATAAAATTGTTGGAAATGTCACAGTCATGCTCATTTAGTATTGTTATTATGTGTATTTACCTGGCATCATATATCCCGGTATATTTCCTCTTCTCATCGGATCTCTGACTGGTGGCAAGTCTCCTCCTGCTAAACCTTCAATAAATACATTTAAATATGTGACCTATCATGCAAAAAGGGAACACCTTGGATGTGCTGAAAGTGTCAACCCTGACTATGGTCAGCACTATTCGCTTTCTGCATATTTTTCTGAATCTAGAAAGACCAATCTACTTTCCTGTGAAAGAATTTTTTAAATGCAATTGGTTGACATGTACTGGAACCAATCTATTGTTTAAATATCCTTTATACGGAATTCCTGGATGAACCCTTTTTGCGTGACAGGTCACATATAATTGAACTTGATAATTTGAGAACAGTAATTCCATGTATTTGGATTTGCTTCTTTAGAAAAAATTCTGTCTAGAGAGCTGATTGATTGATGTTTGTTGACAAATAAACAATTACCACAAGAGAGTTTCATTGTTGAAAAATAATCTAAGAAGAAATATAATGAAATTTATTCATACCATATCATTTTCATTCTTATTCCCTTCTCCGTCTTGTTTGATTTATCCCGAAAACCAGAAAATAAAATGAGCTTGTGAGTGGAATTTCGATCAATTTCACATATGGGTGACCGTGAAGCAGAATCTCTCAGTAGCCTGGACATCATAGAAGTTCATTTAGAACTTTGCCTGACCGTTCAAATTCACTTTGAGATATTTTCTATATACAAATTGCACAATATAGACCCTGGCTAGACTGTGCTGATGCACAGGCTGGCCAGTGTCTTTGTTTTGTGCACATTTGAAATTGATGGAAATGTGACACACAGGCTCAAATAGTAACGACTAAAGGAGTTTTACCAGTAAACTGTGTTCCATCAATAAATGTTTCTCCTCTCCTTAAAATCTCTGCTTTCTTTTGTTTCTGTGTTTCTTTATTTGCATGCCAATTTTTCAAAAACTGTTTCGATGTTTCACTAATCTGTTTTCCATCAAGAGAGTCTGAAAAGTGGAATTGGTTGATAACTTACCACATCAATGAAAGAATAAACAAAATTTCAGTAATGCTTTATGGTTCATTATCGGGATTTCTTGGTATAATGATGGCATTCAAGGGAATTCATCCTAAAAAAATTCAGATTTTGTCACACTTTTGCATTTAAGAAATAGAGTAATCATTCTTTCCAATAAGATCAATAAAGCTGTAATTCTTGATATTTTTCACTCAAAGAAAGATGAGTTGATTAACAATTATCATCTATATTTACTGCTCGAAATGCCCTTTCATTTATCAGAAATAAGTATATAGACAAGTATTTAAACTTTTTTCTTTTCAAATCATTCATAATTTAATCAGCCATCGACAAGGGCATAACTCCCATAACACAAGTGCATAATAGAAATAAATCCTCTATCGAAAAATGTCATTGATGAATGATCATAAAATCAAAAATACAGCTTTTTAAAGCTGTAGTTACAATGTTCTGATTATTCAGCAAAGCTCAAGTCATAGAAAAGGAGAGCGGACAGAGGACATACATCTTTTGTTACAGTCCACATATCACCTTTATCCCATATACTCTATATTGGTTGCCTTCTGAGTGCTTATAAATTTAACAAGAGGACCATGATGGTCCTATATCGCTCACCTTCGTCTCTTTGAGTCCTCCCTTAGCAAAATTAAATGCTTTAAAGATCATTAAATGACCATTAGATTATTCAAAGAAAGACTTTATTCTATTCCTATGATCCCTGCGTAAGTTTCTTTTCTAAACCAGTTTCATGTGACCTGGCCAACATTCTTCCAAAATTTCATGACTATTGAACCAAATTTGTGGCCTCTAGAGACGAGAGTGTAAACATAAATTGTCAGGCCCCTTTTCCTTTAATACTGCATGTATCCTTCCCTTTTTCAAAAGGATTCATCCTCCAAACATGGCCAACATTCTGATCAAGTTCCTTGGAGATTAGACCATATTTGTGGCCTCTAGAGTGTGAACAAGAAAATTGTTATTAAGATCCTTTTTACCGTGATATAGCATGGATCCTTCCCATATTCAATTGGGTTCATTCTGGCATACTGACCAACATTCTGACCAAGTTTCACGAATATATGGCCATATTTGTGGCCTCTAGAGTGTAAAAAAGAAAATTGGCATTAAGGCCCCTTTTCCCTTGATATGGTATGGATCTTTCCCTTTTTTGATAGGCTTCATCCTTGTGACCTGGCCAATATTCTGATCAAGTTTCATGAAGATTGGACCATATTTGTGGCCTCTAGAGTGTAAACAAGAAAATTGTCTTTAAGGCCCCTTTCCCCTTGATATGGCATGGATCCTTTCCATTTTCAATAGGCTTCATCCTTGTGACCTGGCCATCAATCTGACCAAGTTTCATGAAGATTGGACCATATTTGTGGCCTCTAGAGTGTAAACAAGAAAATTGTTTTTAAGGCCCCTTTTCCCTTGATATGGCCTGGATCCTTTCCATTTTCAATAGGGTTCATCCTTGTGACCTGGCCAACAATCTGACCAAGTTTCATGAAGATTGGGCCATATTTGTGGCCTCTAGAGTGTAAACAAGAAAATCGTCTTTAAGGCCCCTTTTCCCTTGATATGGCATGGATCCTTTCCATTTTCAATAGGGTTCATCCTTGTGACCTGGCCAACAATCTGACCAAGTTTCATAAAGATTGTGTAATATTTGTGGCTTCCTTAGTGTAAACACTAAGATTGTTGACGCCGGACGACAGACGACGCACGACGGACGACGCACGACGGACGACGGACATTCAATGATCACTAAAGCTCACCTTGAGCACGATGTGCTCAGGTGAGCTAAAAATCCTAGTTACGCCTTCGATCCACATGAAGTCTTTTGGAACCACAAATAATCAGATCTAGATTTGATGTCATTATTTACTTACCTAAGTTTTTCCCCATCACAATCACTCTATCACGATATTTAGCTTTATGACACAAGGGATTTCCCATTAAGTCCAGTTTACTTAAATGATACCACAATGATAGAACACAAGCTAATTCCTTCATGTCATTTAACTGATTATCTATTGCTAGAAAATGTGTCAATTGTGTTAAACACTCTAAGTCACTAATACTGTCTAAGTTATTGCCACTAACATTTAGCACTTTTAATGAACCCTGAAATGAAGAATGAAAAACATTAGTATGTACTGACATAATGAAGTTATTCATTAAATGATTAGATAATGCAGAGGACATGTTGTATGTAATTTCATCCTCACCTTGCTGACTCTATTTTCTTTTGCCCAACAAATTGTCGATTTTTGAGACATTTCCATTTCTCATGTTCAGTTTATTCACAATAATAAGAAAGAAGAATGACAGTGTAGGCTTTGATCAGACGGCCTGTCTATGCAGGCTGATCTTAGTCTATATTATCTGTTAAAGCTTTGCATGCAACAGGAATATGTAATGAACAGTATGAGAATGTTCAAATGTGAAAATATTAAACACAGTGAAATAAATCATAGTTCATATACACTGCATCTCCATTATATGCCTCTCCATTATAACATGAATTCCAGCAACGGGGTCAACAGTGTTATAGCAAAATAAAACAACTTCTGCTGTTTCATTTCTTGGACCCCATCCACAGCGTTGTAATGGATTTCAAGTGTATATGAAAGAACTCACTTAAAGCATTTGCTTTGTTTGGCATTCTAGATTTTAATTTGCAAACTCTTGGCATAAAATTGTATTTCAGATTGAATTTGATTGAAGATAACACTGTACTACAGCCACCATTTAACCTATTCAAAGCAATAATAAGACCACTTCATTGATACTTAAATTGTCTCAACAATAAGATTACAATTATTCAGTACCCACAACACAGAGTTTACCTAAGTATTGACAAAATGTCTAAAAAAATTAACAAGAGCAACATGGGCGCCAACACTTGATTACAGGTACTTGAATGAGAAAATCTAAGATATTTTAGGGGCATTTTTCAAATGAAAATACTTCCAGAGTTATCTCCCGTAATAGTCTAGATAGCTCTTGTCATGTTGAACACACATGACAAGTTTCAAGTAGATATCTTGAATATCGACAGAGATATGAACAAGGTCAATGTTTGTAACACACACACCACTGCCGGCAACTACACCATCACCTACACCAACAACACCAAGGTGAAGACAATAGACAGTCTTTTTTTCCCATAACAGTTGACCTTAAAATGGAGCTAAAAAAAAATCTTCAGTATGTAGTGTAGCTGTACTTACAGATATAGCCCTAAGTGACCTAGGGTCAAACAGCAGTTTTTCTCCAGGTGGGAGTACCTGGTTTTCTACATGTAACTCTTGTAATTGTTGTAGTTTTTCTAACCCCTCTATCACAGTAATACAGTTACCTCCCATATACCTGAAGAATAGTAAAAGAAGTAGTTACCATCCTATTAGGTTTAAAATATTTTGGAAACAGAAGAAATTGCTTGTGATATTTTTTTTCTCCCTGGTAAAGTGTTAACACTTGTTGTGCTGAATTCAGAATATTCCTTCTTATACAACCAGTTTCCTTTTTTAAACCAAAAAAGTTCTTAAATTGTAATTTCAAAATAAATTCAGACTCAAAATTTGTATATTAATGACTTCAGCTTTTCACTTTTGATAAAATTTTGCCATGCCTTTTCAGCATGACTAGGGTTGACATGATACTAAACATAAAATGGTCTGAACAGCAATAAAATACATTATCAACATATAAAGTGGATTAGAATTATTCATATTTTCATTTTCCTTTACCATAGAATTGAATTCAAGTTCAATCATGCAATCAGAAGACAAGTTCAGACAAAATGAATTGAGAGAAATCTCCTGAAATTTAACATGATAAGTTAATTTTCAAAGGTAAAATTTGAATAATCTTTGTTGTTATGGTTATTAAAAAAGCTCATACCTCCTATTTCCCTCCTTATTTGGAAATTAATACTTTTTCCCTAAGAAAAGTTAGTTAAACATTTTAGATGAAATCCTGAAATTACATTTCAAACCTTCTCCTTCTACAATTTATCCTATCTGGAAAAAGCATTAGAAAATTGGTGAATGCCAATCCAATTTCTTTGTTTCTTTTCTGCCCTTTTCAATTGATAATTTCTAACCCCTATTTGTGGAATTGATTTCATTGGTTTCAGTTATCAAGAACAAAGTAAAATTTATATAAGAGCTAGGTTTATAACAAATAATTTGAGCTTTAAAGTGGTGGTACCGTAACAGTTCTGCAATATTTTGGACCACATGTTCTTTCACAATGTTATCCGTGGTTTCCGTATGAAAATCATAAGGAAGTCTCTGTTAACACTGTTTAGGTTCATTTCTCCTGAGACGTTGTCAAACTATTACGGGTGGACTACCTTAAGAATCTATATATTGGTGATTCACAGCATTTGCCCTATTAATCATATTGAAAAGGTGAGATTAACTTTGTGTTACAACTTTGTATATGAAAATCTGGGGTCAATAAAATAAATATTTTCATAATAAAGGCAAGATTAAGTCTAATCTGTTAGCTCAAATGCCAATAATAATTGGATTTCATTTTGGTAAGGGAAGTTATCCATGTGGAATATATTTCAGTAAAGAAAATTCAATTTTCTTTCAACACAGTATCTTGATCAAGACTTTTGCTTAGAAGAGTTGTTAAATGCAACTGCCTATGAATTACTAGACTTCTAAAGAGTCAAAATTATATTTAAACAATATCTTGATCAAGACTTTTGCTTAGATGAGTTATGAACTGCAACTGCCTATAAATTGCTAGACTTCTAGAGTCTAAAAAATTGCAGTAAAGGTATGGAATAAAGGATATGTGCCCATCAAGAGTAAAGTGACACCCTACACTTAGGGACCTCCAAAAAATAGGTATTTAGAAAATTGATTTGATCTTGCATAGGTCAACCAAGCGTATTTCGGAAACAATTAGATAGGAAGGTAGAACAATCATTATATAATGTTCAGAAAATGTGTTATTTTTAAAAGGTTTCAACCCAGGTCAGTCTGCACAGATTGTGCAGTCTGACCTGGGTCAACACTATTTGCAATTCCAAGATGGTCCCTTTTTCTCATGACAGGTCATATATACCCTAATAGGACTACAGGCTAAACTTTTCTATCAACTTTTTCAACAATTCCATACACCTAGATGATCTTAGACTGCAAGCCTTTAAAACCCTACCTAATAGGAACTTGGCCACTATTTACTTTTGTAGTCCTGAATAAGATGACATTATCAAAAGTGCCCCAACTCCTTAAAATAAAAGACTGAAGCACTACCAGGAGTAAATTTTGTTTAAAATCTCTCCATTTTTTTCTTCTTCAATGTTCATTCTGGGTAAACAATAGAAAGTTTAGACTAACATTAGACTGTATGCATGTGTATGCTGTTCTTTGTATACACCATCAGTCCTGCCATGGTAGGACTTATTCCTGATTATCCATATTAAGGAATTTCGCTCCCCTTTTTCAACTATCAAACTTTTCTTTAAACCTGATTTTTCACATAGATCTATATGATTAATTTTGATTTTTGAAAAGAAAAATGGGTTCACCAGGCTTATTCTTTTCCCAGAGCCTTTTGAAGATGGTACCAAAAACAAGGAATGCCCTAGACTTCTTGCCTTTCATCCTTCTTTGAGAATTACACGCTTGATTTAAAGTTAGTATTTTTTGACAAGTTTATTTTCAGACAGCAATTGGATTACAATTTGATTAAAAAGCAACAACTCATTTCACTAAATTATTTACAAAATATGGAAGTTTAATGAACCAAAAGGAAAATATGACATCTTAGTTTCAGGTCCTTAATGGAAGTATTTTTCATTCAATATTGATAACAACCTATATATGCTTCATATTAAAATTGATATAGTCCCACTATTTAACTTTTTCTTATACTCTTAATATGAATTTGTGACATAATAAAGAACATTTTGAAGTGAAAAAGTCGGGGTCACAATCTAACTTTTTTCTAGATATTTTGACTTATTTGATAAAATAAAGGGAGGTATTCACAAAAGAACATTCAAATTTCAATATTCAAAATAACAAATTTCTTGATATTTTGATTCAGTGAGATATGGTGGGGGGGTCTTTTTACCATTTTCAAATTTACTTTCAATTTACTTGCTTTCTCTCCGAAAAATAGGCAAGGGGTAATGTTGAATACTTGCTAGTTGTTTTCTCAAAAAAAGTGGAAATGCACCCAAAAATTTGTGAAAAAAAAATAATTTTAAAATTTATACAAATTTTTGCTTAAAATGTCAACCTTATATGCACTTATATCCAAAAACATACTTTGAATTTGGATTCAGAGTTTTATAATCATCACACAAACGCAAAAATTTTTTTCTATAAGCATGTAAACAAAATTTACTTACAATTTTGTGAGCCTGAACAAATAACTAAGTCCTTCCATTTTACTTATATTATTGTTCTGTAAATAGAGCATTGTCAAAAACTGGTTCTGCATCAAGTTTGGAATCTGGGTCAACTGGTTATCATATAAATACAGCACAGACAGATTACGACATAATGACATATCCTCTCCCTGAAATATACAGATAGACTATGTACTGTTTGCAATTTGAGGGTTCAGTGCAAAATTATTGTAAGCACCTATACACCTTTAAATACAAATGTCCCCTCAAAACATTGCATTTTTTGTAAGACTTAATCTATGGAACATTTTGAATGGCAATATCAAAAGTAACAAGAGCCATGTCGTGAAGCTTGAAAGTAAAGTGAAGCCTTATAGATAAAGGATTCTTTTGTACTTTAAGAGATTTAGCCCCTACAATATCTAAATCTTTAAAATTTCAAAGGGCAAAAACTGGAAAATTATGCAAGAAAGACTTATAGTTAATGCCCACTGCACTTCTCCTCCATGAGGTCTATTGACCCATAAAGTTTCAAGTTGAAAGCTATTATACTTTAGGAGATATGCTCTGGACAAAATCTAAGTATAAAAAATAACAAAGGGCAATAACTGCGAAATTATGCAACCAGGAGTTGAAGTTCTTGAGCACTGTATTTCTCCTTCATGAGATCTATCTACCCATAAAGTTTCAAGTTGATTCCTATTATACTTTAGGCGATATGTTCCGGACAAAATCTAAGTATCAAAAACAACAAAGGGCAATAACTCCAAAATTATGCAACCAGGGGTTTTAGTTCTTGTGCACTGCACGTCTCCTTAGTGAGATCTATCCACCCATAAAGTTTGAAGTTGATAGCTATTATACTTTAGGCGATATGTTCCGGACAAGTTTAGTGACGGAATGTCGGACAGAGACCATTACTATATCCCCTCGCCAAAAACGGAAGAATAAAAATCCATGAATAAAAATTTGACATCTTTTTTAAGTTTTGAGTACTGGTTAAGATGGAAAAGAATTTTAAAAGATTTTTAAATTGACGCCTGAGTATTACCCCCCACCCTGTTGCTTTGCATCTGATGGCCCAACAGACGTGATTTAAGCTAATAACAAACAGGTCAATTAACGAATGATTCATGTCAAATATAAAGGCTGTTAAGAACCTGGTTAAAAAAGAGAATAATTTTAAGATATCTTATTTGATCAAAGTCCTACACCCTCCCTCTGTTGCTCTGCCCCTGGTGGCAACCCAGTCAAGATTTTTAGCTTTTTTAATAAAGGCCCACGAGCTGATGATCCATGCCAAATTTCAAGGCCTATTTTCTTTAAAAAATCAACTTGGGTTTCCATGGCAACCAGACCTTTCCTACTTATTTTAATTTCTTTAGCGTTTTTGGAAAAAGACCACATAAGAACATTCCTGTAATATATGATGTAAATTTGCAAAGTAATTTAGGTGGAGATGTTGTTTCAAAATTTGTGCAGTCGCCAAATGGACACAGTACATGTACTAAGGTTGATAGCAATAGCTCACATGATAACTCACAAAACTATTGTAAGTGCCTAAATATTCATAGACACTTACAATAGTTATGAACTAACCCCTGTAATTGTTGTTATTACCTTTAAGATCTCATAGCACGTAACCACAGTTAGGACTTGTGAGAATGTGTTTATTGTATCTGCATAATTCATGACAGCTTACTGATAAAAGCCAAATAAATGTTGGTTGTCATTGAATCTGATCAATCCTTCACTTGCAGCTATTTGACAGTCTCAAGATCCTGATGCAGGAAATTTGAAAGTACACAGGAGTAGCAGAAATTCAATGACTCAGCGCATAACAATTGTAACTGCCTATATGTTTATAGGCAGCTACAACTCTTTCCCGCTGAGCCATCAAATTGCTCCTTGGGAAAAAAGAGACACAAACAGAAATCTGTTTGCTTTTGGTTTCATTTGCATTCTTTTATAATTTGGCAAGTTAAAATGCTATCATTCAAGGATCAGATTAGGAGCTATAACTCAAAGCTGAAGGGCAGCAGACTAAATAATTCCTGTAATTTTCCCAATATTTCAAACAGCTGAAAGCTTAATAATAATAATAATATTTTGAAAATTCCTAGAGAGTGGATCAAAACATTGAATTGACTCTAATTGAGGTTAGGTTAAATGCAAAAATTGGAGGCAAAATCATAGAGCCAGATCAAACTGCTCTTGGAGAAACTTTGATCTGGGTCTACAATATTAATTTTGTTCCAAGCTATCTGTCTCAATACTAGGGTCAGTACAATACCAGTAACTTTCTCTCACTAAGATATGTAAAAGGCTGTAATGTAAAGGAGTTCTATGGGATTGAAATGAGACAGTTCATTAACAGTTCTTTTAGAGTGTGAATAATACATTACAGTATTATCAAATATTTACACAACATTCAAATTTAGCACTTTACTTCAAACAAGTACTCAATATGAGATTTTGCTACAGCACGCACTTATTACATGACAATCTTTAATCAAATAGTGTCATTTTCTAAATACAAAACATAGACTAGTCAAAAGCTTCAGTAAAAAGGTGTGTATGTGTAACACAAATACCTCTACCTATGCTCAGGATGTAAAAACGTTTTGCGAGTGCTTTGAGATGATACCCCGCTTTGCACGTGCACATACATGCAAAGCAAGGTATCATTTCAAAAACCCTTTGCTAATGTTTTCATCCTGAACGCGGGGCAGGATAATGACCCTGACCTTTGGCTAATAAACCTTAAACTTTGTACCTGCAGATGCTAATCATTAAGGTCTATCATCATGCTTAAAGACTAGAATTGCATCTAATATAGGCTCGAAGAACTTTGAAGTTAATAAAAAAAAATGCAGAAAGTCACCTTGAAATGAAAATGACCTTGCACATAACCATAGTATCTACAAATACTAATGAATTATATCTACCATCATATAAAATAGAGCATCGTATCTTGAAATGGTTTGAAAAATAATTAAAAAAGTAAGCTTTATAATTGAGTTTTCAAAATTTTGAGCTTAAATCATGTCTATGACTATGTCTGATGACCTTGACTTTGGTTTCTATAGATGCAATTCAGCATTGCACTGTGAATATGTTTCAAGATATCAGTATCTTGACATTTTTGTAAGCACTTCTAGTCTCGTGCTGAAATCATAAACCCTGGCCCCTGATCCTAAGATTGATTGACTGATTGAATGGAGTTTAACACCCCTTTCAACAAGTTTTTGTTATATTGCAGCAGCTGGAGCACCTAACAATGGATTCCTTGTATTTCTCTCTCAAGCAGTACCATCACATTCTTTCCTAGCCTCCAGCTGCTATCTCACATAGGTCTAGGATTATCAATCTTTGATTAGGGACAAATAGTCGGAAGGAATGAGTGCCGCTGTTGAGGATCTAACCTGGGACCTCTGGATTGACAGCCCGGCCCCCCACCAACTGTGCTATGACAGGGGCGTTTGACCCTAGAAAGTTTATACTTTGACCTAAAGACATCAAGCAGTTTGAACTTTGATCACACTACCTACTCAGTCCTGGCTATCTACAGTACAAAATATTCTGTTATAAATCATAGCAAATTCTGTGCAATTCTTTCTTATACCCCAAATTTGCTTGTAATAACGGACAAATATTTTAAATACAGAATTACAAGCAATTTTAAACCATTCATTGGAGAGAAAGATTTAAAACTTTATCAATTTATGTCATCAATAATCATGTCTTTCAATGTTTCAAATTTGATGGCTTAGTGTAACACTATTGTAAGTATAGGTACTTATATTTGTGTTGCACTAAGCCTATAAATTTTGTTGTTGCATTTACTGAAAAAACTATAGGTGCATCTTGTAAACTGAGCTCTGACGTAGGAGCTGAGTCCATTATCATAGGT
The DNA here is from genome assembly GCA_948146395.1 of Fragum whitleyi. NCBI lineage: Eukaryota > Metazoa > Mollusca > Bivalvia > Cardiida > Cardiidae > Fragum > Fragum whitleyi. Next base: position 27,036,061 of record OX411548.1, on the reverse strand, counting down.
AAATCGGGTACGATTAAAAAGTAAATGATAGGAATTATTCTGACCCCTTCCCTGCAATATGAAAGTACATGTTTGAGTGAACCTTACGTTTTAAGACAAGCAATAACGTTGGTTTACAAACTTTCTAAATGTGCTGTATAAACCACAGGGATATGTCCCGCTGATTTTTTAAAAAAAACATATATGATGATATCATATATATATATGTTTTAAAAAAAATCAGCGGGACATACCCCTGTGACATAAACCTGTTTTTATCTATTTCAAACAAATGGCATAAGAATCTTACAGTAAAAAGTTGATTTCACAGCTCACCGCGCAAAATCTACCTATAACCACTTACAACTTCATCAATGTTCTTGTTCTCCAGGTATAGGTGTGTGAGACGTTTAAGGTACTGGTGCATTGTCTCATCTCTCTTCTTCTTTGTATAGCCCGAGGTGCCCCTGGCTATCAAATCTATAGTTAGTCTCACCATGGCTGATTTGTTTGTTCTGGTATATCACACATCTATAGTCTATAGTGTGGGACTGAAAGAATAGAACAGTTTTAGTTTATACTAATTTATTTTAGTATGAATGCGACAAAAGCTTCAGCTTATAGAATCGCTCTAGAACACTCAATCCTGATGTTTTCATGTTTCAGTTTTGTACCCTTTAACTTAAATACTCACCTTTATCCCGCTGAATTTAAAATACAGATTCTAGTAAATTACAGGGATAATTCTTGCTCCAAATAGCATGTGTAAAAATATCTCATTTACCTGAATCTAATGTGAAATTATCATTTTTTGGTGGAAAATTGTAACAAATTGATGGTTCCGCGCAAAACAGTTGTAACTGCCTATATAATTATAGGCAGTTAAAACTGTTTTGCAGTGAGCCAGTGATTAATTCTTCACTAAATTAAAATTTGCTTTGAGGTTTTTCTCTCATTAAGACAGTTTCCATGTGATTTCTGCTAGAAAAACTAGAGAATTTCTCAATAGCTCCCCCCAAAAACAATTCCTGAAATTACCATTATTATCAGATACTTTAACCACAGTGGCTGCATTTTTCTCCTACATTAATTAAGTAGAAGACAGGCAGGCAATGTGAGCCAAGATCAGACCATACAGTCTGATCATAGTCAATGCTGTCTGCCAAGGCCTTTTATACTGCAGGAAATTCCTTCCCAGTCTTGTATGGTATAAAATTTACTTTCTCAAATTATATATGTAAATAAATTTTTCTTGACTTGGCTTGAAAAACTTCCGTACGGGTAGCCTATCCAGTGAGGACAGGCTACCCCTTCAAGTCTGTACATTTATGTTTCCAGACTAGCTGTACAGACCCGTATGGCTAGCCACTCCCTTCATCATAACCAGTGGTGTAGCTGGAGCCTTTTTGAGAGTACGCACAAATGAATGGGATTTGGGAATTCTCCTATATCGGGAGCGATGGAATCAGGGCCCCTTATAGGAGATCAGGGGCTGAAGCCCCATGGGAGAAAACGAAAATAAAGCATCAAAGAGGTGCCAAATGTGCTCTCAGATAGCAGCACGAAGTTCACAAATCATAAATTAAGATTATGTGAATTTTCGACCATTGTCACATTTCAACGCTCATTTTGATCGCAAACTAGGAATTGTTAAGTCTTATCTACATTAGGCATATAGACTGATCCAGTGCGGCACCCATTTTCGCGCCGTCCGTTTTCATACCGTAATCTTAGAATTGTGCGATCCTCAAACGGCGGCGTACAGTGTCCTTTTGATCATAACTTAATTTTACCATCGATGTAGGCCTAAACATTGTGATTGCTTGTAATTGAAGGTTATGATTTCACATTTTAGAAATCTCACGGGTGCACGAAGACTGGCCGTAGATGCCGTGATAAAGCCAATAAACCACCGAAGTCTAATACATATCACCAAGACTCCGTTTCACATCCCTGCATGTTTTGTTTCTTAAGTTGACTGCAAAGTTGTTAGTAGGGCTCCACACGATTAAATTGTTCCCTGTTAGGCGTCAGTGAATTCTGTCTACAGGACTTTCGTCTAGATCGTATGATACGACGGTTTGTATACCTAAGATCTGAGTTCAATATCACTTGGAGTTCAAGCTATATATCCTGTCGTACATAGGTTAAAGATATAGATAAAGATATAAATTGTGTCAATAGAAACGTCACTGGATCTCTAGACACATAAAGGGGGGAGGGGGTCTCAGAGTACGAAAGGGGATGCCGTGGATGGGAATTTCTTAATATTAGATAAATGTGTATTTTATCATTAAAATTCTTGAAAATGTTAGTCATATCTGCACACACGGAATTATTCATTATTCAAACCCATAATTTTGATTCAAATTTGTACGCACATGCGTATGTGTGTACATGGCAGCTACGCCACTGATAACATTAGAGATCTGACATGCACAAATCCCATGAGAATGCAGGAATTAATTAGAAACAGGGACAACCTCATTGACTGTTTCGGACCAGTTTGACCAGAGGGCGGGGAGATGGGGGTGGGAAATGACGTTCGGCCGGTTTAACCAGGGGCCGGTTTGACCGTTTCCCATTTGCTTTGCTCCCTTTTCCGCCCTGATTCACTAAAGATGACAAAGAAAGGGAATCCCAAAGAAAGGCCATTCAACATGGAAGAATTTTTACAGTGTAAATTTCCCTTTTATCAACATGCCTGGTTAGGCAATATTTCCCAATCGGGAGCATAGGCACTTGGATGCGGGATTTATGTAGATTTTACCAATATCACTCATCTATAATAAATATCCTGGAGTACTGAGTTCTCGGTAGGCTTTGGTTATCTCCCTTACATTTCTGCGGAGAGAGCGAGCATGCGCCTTTTTATTATATCATTGTTTACTTTAATCATTAAGCCACAAAATGTAATATTAAAAGTTCCAATATGTTGTTTGTGCTACTGAAATCAAACATCTACGAAGCTTGCGTTAAAGTAACTTACAAAAGGTGCATACCCATATTCCCGATAGTAAATATAAATTACGTAATTTGAGCAAGTGTTTGATTGGATGGAAACTTAATCCACTGTGCCGCTATCGGGAATCATCGTAGTTGAAAATCATTTGATAAATTAATTTAGAAGAAGCATTTGAATAATTTATTTTTTGCCATTTATAAGTATCGAGGAAAACCCCAAATGAAAACAAGGTCAAAACAAACAAATGACATGCCCACGATAAATCGTCATTTAATATTTCACGTAAAATTGAGGAAAGTGTTTTTTCATCAAAGATGTTTTTTATGTATTTAAACTGACCACTTTCATAAAAAAATAAAATAATTAATTATATTCCATGATTTTATTATCTGTTTTTATCGCAGGTTGAAAATAAAATTCAAACCTTGAGCAATAATTGCAGATAACACATATTCCCCTTTTGGGCCTCAATAAATATTACTTTCGGCGGGATTTTTCTGCGGAGCTGGTTGACCTCATTTTGGTAAAAGGTGCCTCAACTGATAATGACATGTAGTTTTAAATTTGAATGACGGATAAAATAGAAAAGGGATTTCTAGCACAGAGGTAAAAAGGAAATAGTGAAAAACTTATAGTTCAGGGGTAAGTGTTTAATTGCGAAGTAAAATTGTTTATTTATTGCACATTTTTCGTGCAAAAAAGACCAATTCAAATACGATAAATGCAGTCGACACATTTATATTGAAATCCAGGCCAGTGACGTCAAAACTTCACAGAAATCTCGTGAGAAATTAAACTATCGAGAACGTGGGTATGTCGAGAACTCAATACGTGACGATAATACAAAAGGTAGTGCAGCCGCCAGGTTTAAGAGAACGGATGTTTTCACAAGCATCTTTGGCTACCCTCACGGCACGTGTTTACTCTCGAGAATAGAGTACCAAATTGCTTGTAAAAACATCCGTTCCCTTAGAAAATGGCGACTGCACTGCCTTGTGGATATATTTATTATGGTGATTCATGTAAGTTCTTATAAAATCCTGAATCCAAATGCCTATGATCGGGAGCTAGGGAGATCTCGCCAAACTGTTAAACTAAGGCAAATCAAACTAACATGAATCAAAGTCTGGACTTACACATTAGCGGTGAAATCCCTTCATCATGTTCAAAAAATCATTATAATTTATATCGGTTGAAATAACATGATCTATAATCCTCGACGTTCAAGATTCTTTTTCAGAAATTTATTGTCAATAACATTACACTACAGTTGTTTAGGTAGTAGCGGATTTTGGGGTATAGCGGATAGGTTGTTTCTAAATCGATCTCTATATTTTTTAACGGAATATTTCAATAAAATTAATTTTACCATGGCATAATTTAATATTCAAGGGATTTCTTAGCCAAATTTTCTTTTGTTTACATTTGTTTTTGTACTTTCAATTCGCTGCAACCAAAACGAGGTAACCGGAAGCTGCATTTTTCAGGTCCAGAGTAAATGCAATAGCAGGTGCTCGGACGTGTATCGTTCATGTAAATCAAAACCAATAAACAAGTTCTTGATTTCATTTTGTAGATTACCCTAATTCCCACTATTTCAACACATCTGGACAGAAAATTGTCCAAAATTAACTAAAATATCGCCTGATGAAAACATCTCCCGATTCGGGCAGTAACGGATAGTTCATGGGGGCTGTCTCAAAGTGATCATCAGCTGCCAAAAAACTAAAAATCATGATTCAGATTTTCAAAGCAGTATGTTGTCGTTCTAATTCTAAAATTTTAGAGCTAAATAAAAATTGCATCTACGAGGTTGCAGGATGAAACCAATGATTATTTTTCTGCTATACCAAAATGTTTTCAAAGTCTGTTGATCTGCCCTTTTTTTCAATTGTTGATCTGCCCATTTTTTCAATAATATAAATTTGCTTAAGTTCTGTCTGAGTTCGATCTGCGAGCTTTTGTGGACCAAAATCGCTTAAATACAGCCCTTTCGGCACCTCAAAACGGTGAGATAGGATCATTGTCACTTTTGAGGCATTCCCTCAACTACCGATCCGTTATTACCCGAACCTATCCGCTATTGACCTAATTAGTGTTGTGTGCAGAGAGCGTTTATCTGACGTTTAAACAGCATTTGTAACCCAAAATTGGTTTCAATTGAAAGAACACAGATTTTCCTACAAATTGGTACCACACAATATAGATTTTGTTTTGTAATAGAAACATATACTTCGATAATTTCGTTTACTATCCGATACTGCCTGATCAACTGTATTTCCCCTATTTCGGCATGCGCACAGGAAGCAAGAAAACGTGTAGAGCATAGTCACGTGAGAGGTTGCTATGCAATATCGACCAAAACATGTTCGTAACCATATATTTTACACATCTTGAGTTCGTTCCTGGTCTGAAGATACTAGGAAACATGCAAATCACATTCTACTATTGGTTTAGAGATGATTAAAAGAATGCTTTTGAATACGATTCAAACTAAGATTCTGTAAAATTATAAAATTTCTAAAAGCAAACCAATGAACTTGCTCTTGTAGGACAGCCATTTCAATGATAAGTTAATTTACAGCAGACTACGGTATGACGCCATAGCCCAGTAAATAATATAAACCGTTGGCTTAAAGAAAAAATCGTAACCGAAATCCAGTGGCGGATCAAGTATTTTTGTAAAGGGGGATGGAATATACGCGAAGGGGGGGGGGGGGGGGTCGTATTCCTATTTTTACACAATTTTAACCCTTACCTGCTTAATTTCAATGTTTGAAACAAATTTCCTTTCTATTGTTTTCCATGTCAAAGACTGCTTCAGGATTTTTAACCTGACAAAAAAATTAAAGATGAAGGCAGGCAGTTTAAACTAAGATCAGGCTGCTCAACTATGCAGACTGTTTTAAGTCTATACTGTCTGTTAACGTTTTGTTTGAAAAAGAACATGTAAGCAGGAAAAGAGTTTATTGAAATTATGCATGAAAATTAAATAATTGGGCCTCAGAGGGGTTTCGTTTGAACCTCCTACCCCCTGGATCCGCCACCGAAAGAAACGTGTCAAAATTTGTTTTTTAAAAATTATACATTCGGATTTTTCATAATAATAATAATAATAATAATATAATAATAATAATAATAATAATAATAATCATAATAATTAAATTAATAAAATACGTTTTAAAAAAGATATCTGGAATTTAGAATGAGTTTCCCTAAAATTGTTTTTTATTTCAGCATTCATCATCTTTTCTCAAAGGCTTTAAATTTTACCTTTTTAACTTCAGCCAAGCAATGGCCGTAAGTTTAAAAAAATTAGGCTAATTATATTTCCTCCTTGATATCAGATGACAATCACAAATTAGATAACTTTTATCAAATGACTAGTGGTGTCATTATAGACATTTTGTTTCACAAACCCATTTATCTTGTTGGAAAACATTGAAGCGGACATTGATCTGTGTCGCTTTTCTTCGACAAAATTTAGAAAAGCCCATACTTTAGATTTTGATGACGCCAAAAGTTAGATACAAGATACAAGATTTTATTCAGAAAACTCACATAACATAGTGGGTGTCCTCCAATGAAAAGATCAAAACATAGTGAAATTATATAGCAGCAAGAAAAAATCGTAATAAGATTATCTTAACATAATAGATGTTGTAATGTAGTCACAGATATATTTAGTTTCTACATTGTTTACTGGGTTCATTAGACGAGTAAATAAATGTAATGCAATATCGGTGTCTGGTTTACAGTCGTGCTATTCAATTCGCATTTTGTTGAGTAAAATATCCCTAGGTACATCATATTTTGAGCAATGAAGCATAAAATGTTCTTCATCTTCTAGTTTATTACAGGTAGCACAGAACCTTTGTTCACGAGGGATCTTAGGTCTAAAATAACGACCTTGTTCAATAAGCAAATCATGTGCACTTATTCTGAGCTTGGAAAGTTCCTTAGTTTTATCTTTTGAAAGCCCGAAGGACAGATAGTTTTGAAATGAAAAAATAGAATAGACATTTGAAAAAGTGTGTAATTTATTGGAATCAATTTGGCTTCTCATATGAGAAAGTTCATTTTTTAAGTCAATCGAATATCTACAGGATATAATATTTGAAATATCACTAGAATGAACTTCTGATTCTGAAAGTGAAAATTTTTGTTTATAGATTTGTATGCATGAATACCACGATTTGAAACCCTCTTGAGATAAAGATTTGTCCAGTTCAAATGTCTCCCTGAGCAGGCGATCTTCTGGAAGCTGAGATAAACGAGAATAATACTTAAATGACTGACCACATATGAAGTTGCAAATAGGCTCTCTGCCAAATTCGAGTCTAGAAGCAAAGTTAGAAGCATTTTTGTGAACGCCTAAAAGATATTTGCAAAATCTGTTTTGAATTTTCTCAAAAGAAAAGTTATCAATTGAGTTCTGTTTTATGTTATAGTCCCCAATCCAAATTTCAGCTCCATATGTTAAAATGGGGCGGACAAGAGTATCAAAAAGTTTAAATTTCAATGAATTATTTATTAAGTCATGATCAAGAATATTAGATTTCAGAGCAAAAACTCTTGTGGTACAGTTGTTCAACCGCGTTTTTGAAATTACCATTGCTTGAGAGTATAATACATAAATATTTGTATTTGTCAACAATCTCAATGTCTGAAGAATTGAACTTAAAACTTAGATTTTCTGTTTTGATTTTTTAGTAATAAAAACCATTACTTTTGTTTTATCTATGTTGATCTTCAGCTTCCATTGATCACAATACAATTGAAGAGAGTCAAGACAGGATTGTAAACCTTCTTTACTCTCTGATAATAAAAGCAAATCATCAGCATAAACCAAACAGTTTAGCTTAGTAGAATTTAATATCACAGGTTCAGAGGTAGGCTGGTCAAAAATGTTACTGTTATCGATTATAAAGACATTAAAGAGAAGTGGACTTAGACCAACTCCTTGGCGTACTCCTCTGTCATAATTTCCTACTTGAGATATAAAATTATCCTTTTTGACCCAAAATTTTGAATTTGAATACATGTTTTTTACCACCTTGTAGAAGATTCCTCCAATACCTGACGTGAGCAGTTTCTGATAGAGGCCTGATCGCCAAACGGTATCAAAGGCTTTTGAAAAATCAACAAACCATGCATAGATTCGACCTTTACATTTCGATAAATACTTGTTGATTAATGTCTTTATAGTATATATATGATCTGTAGTTCTATAGCCTGGTCTAAAACCAGCCTGAAATTTATTGTATAAGTTGTTGTTTTCCATGTGGTTATGTAGCCGGGATTGGAGTAATGAGGTAAAAAGTTTACCAAAACTACTAGTTAAACTTAGGCAACGATAATTGCTACAATCATACACATCGTTTTTTTTTGCTAAGAAAGAGACAAGTGAGACATTCCAGCTACGCGGAAAAGTCCCAGAGTTTAAGATTCTGTTAAACAATTTGACAATTGGAAGCAGAAGAATGTCTTTACCATATTTGAGAAATTCATTTAGTATTAAGTCTAGCCCTGGTTGTTTGTTATTTTTAAGTTTAGTAATTCCAGTACGTACCTCTTTACAAGTAAATGGGTAGTCAAGCGGTCCGGTGGTATTTATTTCTAAGTCACTTAAGTTTAAGTCGGAGTTTTTTTCTTTATATAGTTCTGTTAAGTAGTTGAACCAAGTAGACATTGTAATGGGATTATTGTTGCTAGACGAATTATTCTTTAATTGTGCGTGTCAGACGTCCTATTTTCGGATATGTCTTACTTACTTCAGAGTTCATGTTTTTGCTTTGATCTCGCGAGACGGTCGATTTACATAAGTGACCCATTACGCGAAAAGGGACCATCTGGGTAGTGCTTGCGCAGACTGACTAGGGTTGAAACTATTCGCATTGTGCTTCTTTTCTGAATCTAGAATGTTCAATCTACCTTCCAGTTAAAGAATCTTTGAAATGCGACCTTTGTTTGACCGATGCTAGACACAATCTCTTTTTCAAATATTCATTTTCTTGAGTTCCCAGATGATCCCTTTTCGCCTGACGGGTCACATATTTTAATCAGATGGAACGGAACATTTCTACCCATTTTGATTATTCCAAATATTTCCTAAGTAACAATTCAATTAATTTGCACAAAACACATATTGAAATAATAATGATGACGATGATGATAATAATGAAAATAATAATAATAATAATAATGGCTTTTGCCTGCTTTTTAGCAACCACCATTCGTGCATATATCATTTGCTGAATCCAAAGAAGAAGTATACTAAAATCTGGTTTTGGGAGGTAGAGCAGGTCAAAATTGGACAAATTTCCCCGAGCTTGCTTACTTTCTGTTAAAAAAAATCACCAAAAACTGAACTTTAAGTAAAAGGTTTTATCAGAAAAATTATTATCAAAAAATACTTGAGGCCCAGATGGGCTAACTATCGCTCCATTGGAATTTGCCCAAAGGAGTCATTAGAAAAAGTGAATTGCTTCAAATAAATTTAAAGCCAATCAAGATCTTAGAAAACAGGTCATGGTCAGGGCAAATGGTTCAAATATATGCCTGAATCGTAGATAATCAGCTGCCAAAACAGTCCTATATACAATATTGATAAATTCTAGAGAGTCGGTAAAAAGTCAAGGTCAGGCTTATAGTTCAAACACTATGTCAGAATCGAAGATAATCATCTACTAACATTTGTAAGTAATATAATATAGTACTAGACCTAAAATTCAGTATTAAAGAAAGTAGGCCAAAGGTAGGGGTCAGGGTCAAATATTCAACATGATGCCAGAATAAAAAAAAAACAAGAGGGCCTTTGGCCCTTGTCCGCTCACCTGAGTCAAAGCACCTAAGGGTAACTTGCATTACTTTTGATTCAGATGATAAAGTTATTGAACTGTAACAAGTTTAGGTGTAAAGGAAAATAATCTTATGGTCAGACCAGTAAGATTCCACAGTCTCAGTTTTACTATTTCTGTTTGAAAATACAAGATCCAAAATGGAATTGTTATTAGTCGTTGGTTTTTGCATGATCATTTTACAAGAGATTATCTGGGATAACTTTAGTACTGCGCACCTGGTGGCCCAACAGTTATAATTTTAGCTATCATAATTAAGGTCTATGAACTGATCATCCTGGGGAAATTCAAAAGCTGTAGGGCTTCTTGTTCATCAGAAGAAGAATTTTCTTTAATTTCAACCTTGGTTGCCATAGCAACCAAAGTTTTTCATGGATTTTAATTCTTTAAGCTATCTTGGAGGTCCACCTTTGAAACATTTCTGTTTAATTTGGTGTAAATTGGCCCAGTAGTTTAGGACAAGATGTTGTTTAAAGAAATTGTTGACGGACGCCAGACGACAACCAAAGGACGGAAGCTTGACTTTGTGCTCAGGTAAGCTTAAAAAAAGTTCAAATGTTAAAACTACCCTCTCCCCCCTGTTGCTCCGCACCTGGTGGCCCAACAGTCATAATAGCTATTTAAATTAAGTTCTATGAGCTGATTATTCTATATCAAATGAAAAAACTGTAGGAATTCTGGTTCAGTAGAATCCTTAACAATTGTTAAATTTACCACAAAGCACTACCCCCTCCCCTTGGGTCTCTGCCCCTGGTCACAAAACAATCATGACTATATCTATTTTGATTAAAGTTTATGAGCTGATGCCTCATGCCAAATTTAGAGCCTACTTCATCATCAGAAGAAGGTTAAAAATTGCAAAATTGACCCAAAATACTACCCTTTCCCCCAGTGCTCTTCACAGGGTAGCCAAACATTCATGGTTATAGCTATGTAAAATAGGGTATATGAGCTGATTATCCGTGTCAAATATAAAGGTTGTAGGGATTCTGGTTCAGAAGAAGAAGGTTATGGATTTAATTTTTTTTAAAACAAGAGCTGTCACTGTAAGATGACAATGCCCCCGACACCGCTTTGATAGTAATAAGGAAGTTATGGCCAATGTTAAAGTTTTTGGACGGAATGACGGACGGACGGACGGACAGACGGACGGACGGACAAGTCAAATTTATGATGCCTCCCTATCGGGGGCATAAAAAGTACTACCCCTCCCCCCCCCCCCCCCGGTGGCTCCACACCTGGTGGCCCAACGGTTATGATTTTAGCTATTCTAATTATGGTCCATATGCTGATCATCCTTGACATTTTTCAAGTCTGAAGGGCACATGGTTTATCAGAAAAAGAAGGTTAAAGATTTAAGAATTGCTCTGAAAAGCTACCCTCCCGCCCCATGGTGCTCTGCACCAGGTGGCCAAACATTCATGATTTTAGATATTTCAGATAGGGTTTATGAGCTGATCATTCATCTTAAATATAAATGCTGTAGGGATTCTGATTCATCAGAAGCAGACAGTTAAAGATTTCAAAATATTCAACAAAGCACTACCCCCTCCCCAAAGATGATCTGCACCTGGTGACCCAACAGTCATGATTTTGTTTATTTTAATTCAAATCTATGAACTGATCATCCATGCCAATTTTCAAGTATGAAGGGCTCCTGGTTCCGAAGAAGAAGAAGGTTTAAGATTACAAAATTTACCAAAAGTTCTACCCCCTCCCCCTGGTGCTCCGCACCTGGTGGCCAAACAGATATGACTTAAGCTATTTTAATTCAGGTCTATAAATTAATCATTCATGCCAATTTTAAAGTCTGTAGGGCTCCTGGTTCCGAAGAAGAAGAAGGTTTAAGATTACAAAATTTACCAAAAGTTCTAACCCCTCCCCCTGGCGCTCCGCACCTAGTGGCCAAACAGGTATGATTTTAGCTATTAATATTCAGGTCAATGAACTTGTCATCCATGCCAAAATTCAAGTCTGTAGGACAACTGGTTGAGGAGAAGAAGAATTTTTAAGATTTTCTTAAAATTTCACCTTTGGTTGCCATAGGAACCAGGGTTTTTCATGGTTTTCAATTCTTTTAGCTATTTTTGAAGGGACCACCTAAGCAACATTTCTGTAAAATTTGGTGTTAATCGGACCAGTAGTTTAGGAGGAGATGTCGTTTAAAGAAATTGTTGACGGACCCCGGACGACGACCGACGACCGACGCCGGACGCAAGGTGATCACAATAGCTCACATGAGCACTTCGTGCTCAGGTGAGCTAAAAAAACCCCAATAACTTATTATTTACTAACACTTATAGGTAGCATATCATAGTTCTAGTCCTAAAAATTCAATATTTAAAATAGTAAGCAAATTGCAAAAGTCAGGAGCTAAAATTCAAAATGATGCCAGAATAAAAACAATCATAAACGAACCTTTAAAATTGACTATATACAGGCCTAGACCCTATTATTTTAGAAAATAGATCTAGACCTAGTAATTCAATAATTAAGAAAGGTCGAATGTCAAAATTTTGGACAATCATTCAACAGGATACCATAACCGAAGATAATTATCTACCAACCTTTATTTTTGACTTTATACAGCTCTAGACCCTATTACTCTTAATTTAAGGCAGAAGGTTAAAATTCATGATCGGCTTTGCATGTTCAACATGATGCAAGAAGTAAAGACAATCATCTATCAATTTTTACTATTAATTTAAAACACTTCAAGACCCAATAATTCAATATTAAAGAGGGTCAAAGGTCCAAGTCAAAGTTCAGTATGGTGCCAGAATCAAAGACAATTATCTACAAACTTTTATTAGAAAAGTAAAATAGTTCTAGATCTAATAATTCAATTTTCAGAAAATAGGTCAAATGTCAAGGTCAAGGACGAATATTCGACATGATTCAAGAATATAAAAAAAACAGCCATAGATCTACCTTTCATACTGATTAAATACAGTCCTAGATCCTTTACTTATCTTGTCCTAGATCAAAATGCAGGAATGTAGGCCAAACGTCTGGTCACAGTCAGGCTAAAGGGTTCAAAAGGATGCTAGAATAGAAGACAAACATCTACCAACACTTGTAAGTAGCAAAATGTAGTTCTGGATCTTATAATTCGGTATTGAGAAAGTAGATCAAAGGTCAAGATCGGGGTCAAACATTCAATATGATGTCAGAATCAAAGAAAATCATATACTCTACCAACCTTTTTTTTATTGACTTAATACAGACATAATAATTCAATAATTCAAAAAGTATTTTGTTGGTCAACGCTCGCGGTAATGGCACGTTAAATGGGAGAAAATACAACTAATCATTAGTGACATGATATAGTTGCATACCCTACAATCCAAAAACTTAAGAAAGTAGATCAAAGGTCACGATCGATGCCAAAGTTTAAACACGATGTCGGAGTTAAAGACCACCATCTAACATCCTTTAATAATGGCTTTAATCAATTCTAGTCCTAATAATTCAATATTTAATAAGGATGTTAAAGGTCTAGGTTTGGTCCAACGGTTCATGATGATGTCAGAATCAAAGACAATCACATACCAACATTGATTATTAAATTGATACAGCCTTACACAAATCAAGAAAAATGCTTGCCAGTCCTATATAGCTTGTTTTGTGGATGTATTATTTTTGTATGTTGGGCCGGTAACCTTATATTTTGAAGTAAATGTTATGTTATGTTATGTTATGTGATTGATATCTTTATGCCAAGTTTTAGAAATTTAAATTTTCCCCATTGCTCTTTTTCGATGAATCGAAAGCTTTAAGCACCCAAGTTAATTGCCCTAACCTAAATTTAACGGAGAAATCCGAGTGGGCATATCCTATGGATCATTTCAGTGAAGTTTGATTAAATTCTGATGATAAGTTTCAGAAAAAAGGATTATAAAAAGATCCAGTGGGTCATTTTATCTGACTCCACACCCAAGGAAAATTTGTGTTTAGCCCAATTAAGATTTAAACGAGGAAATATTAGGGAACATGCCCTAAGCTTCATTTATGTGCTTTTAAAAAGATTTTGACCAGAAGTTATGCAGAACAGGATATTTTTTTATATTTCAACTTGTAGGCCGATTTCTTGAGAATTCAACCGCCCATAGAACCCGTGTATGTAGCCAAATCAGAATTGTACGAGGAAACCTGAAAGAGTATGTCCCAAGAACAATTCCTGTTAAGTTTGGTGAATTATGACCAGTATATTCAAAGAAGAATTTACGTATATGTGACCCGTTGCGCGAAAAGGGACCATATCGGCAGTGCGTAAAGTGTCGACCCTAGTTTCACTGGGTTACTGACCCTGGATCTATCGATACTAGCGGGCTATCAGTTTAGACCCAACGGTCAAACTGCGCGGATTAAGCAGACTGACTTGGGTCGAAACTTTTCGCACTTTACTTATTTTCTGGGTCTAGAATAATCAATCTACTTTCCCGTGAACAAAAATTATATGCGACCTTTGGTTGGCTTGTACTGGAACCAATCTCTTTTTCAAATGTTTATTTTTCGCGTGACGGGTCACATCTTTTCACGATGCTGATCCCTTTTTGGTGGCTCGGTTGCCTGTAACACCCGTTTTATCAATCTAACTAGATTTTAACGAAGTAATCTGAAAAAGCATGTCCCAAAATGATTCCTGTGAAGTTTGGTTTTATTTTGACAAGTCGTTTCAGAGAAGATTTTTTTTAATTCACCATATGGGACCATTTTTTCTTGGCTGGACAGCCCGTAGTACCCGTGATATCAATCCAATTAGAAATTAGTGTCGATATCTGAAAGAGCTTTTCCAAAAGTTCATTCCTATGAAGTTACGTTGAATTCTTAACAGTAGTTACAGAGATTTTTTTTATTTTTCACTTTGAATGCCCTTTTTTGGTGACAACCAGTGTTAAAACCCATGTTATCAACTCGATCAGAACTTAACGAAGGAATCTGAAAGAACATGTACCAGAGATCATTCCTATGAAAATTATGCCCAGAACTAAAAGTACATGGGTAGAAATTTTGGTGAAGAATGAAGACAAGCATAGAACAAACGAACAAAATAACGGTCGATTGATTGATTGGTTGATTGATTGAAATGGATGGATTGATGGGTGGTGCACAAGTAAACAGACGAACGAAAGATTGTAGAAGAATACTTGAGTGTATTGATAGGTGTATTAGTGAATGGATAGTTGGATGTATGGGTGAACTTGGAAAATTGAATGAATGAACAATTGGAAGGACGATTGGCCGGAGGTAGAACCATATAAGTGTTACTGTGGACGGTTGAAAGTTGGCGGAATTATGAAAGAACGATCGAACATACGAATTGATGGAACGTGAATCGCACGTGCTCGTGAATGAATGAAGTGAACTTTCGCAAAGCGGACGAATACCCCCCCCCCCCCCCTCCCTTCAAGTGCTTGTCGAAAAATGAAAAGCCATTTTCCATCAAAGGGCTATAACTCTGCCAAAAGACATTGGATCGTAGCAAAAATATCACACATTTCTTCCTGATACTGATCGCATCTGAAAAGTTTCTATGAAATCCGCCCATTAATTGATGAGAAATTGAGCGGACGAAAAAGCTACAGACGTACAGACGGACCGAACAGACAGTCGGACGTACCGACCGACGACCAACCGATGGATGGACAGACTATCGGACCGACCAACAAGCTGATTCCTATGTGACGGTTTAAAGGGAGGTAAGTTGCAGTGGATATGCAAATGAGAGAGACCTGCCCTAAGATATCTGGCTAATTGTAGCCTATATAGACAGGAGTCGACCCATTTAGGGTTGAGGATCCTTTTCTCTGAATGGATCACGTCTGTCCAGGTACTCGGTTCGTTACGATTGGTGGCAGCGGTGGGATAATGATAACTGTCAGACCGGATTTGCCTTACCCACGGATCTCCCAGGGCAACCCTCGGGACGAGTCTTCTCGGAGGGGAGAGTAATGTAACGGTTCAAAGAGATGTAAGTTGTAGTGGATATGCAAATGAGAAAGACCTGCCCTAAGATATCCGTCTAATTGTTGTCTATATGGACAGAGTCGATCCATTTAGGGTTGAGGATTCTTTTCTCTGCAATTGAAATATCGGGTGAACGTTTTGCTTGCGTAGAACTACTTTTCAGGCACAGTGAGTGATTTGCCCCTTGTTTACCAATGGTCTATGGGTGGTCACTCATGAAAACTTGGTGAATGGAAATCACTGGAATGGTAACCTTCCTTGACACTGCTAATGTATATAAAACAATGGCCAATTAATAGAAATACCGGAATACACATGAGTACAGCCCGAGCAGGTAAAGTAAAACATTCAGGTCGTGCGATGAAGGTTTATGCAAAGGGGTTTTACTTTACTTTTCAACACGCGACTGTCAATTTCGAGACGAGTGTCTGCATTTTTTTTTTAATTCTTTAGAATTTTTTAGCTCACCTTAGCACATCGTGCTCAAGGTGAGCTTTTGTGGTCATTGATTGTCCGTCGTGTGTCGTCCGTTGTCCGTCGTCAGACAATTTAAGTGTTAACACTCTAGAGGCCACAAAAATGATCCAATCTTCGTAAAACTTAGTCAGAATGTTTGTCAGGTTAAAAGGATGAACCCTATTTAAATGGGAAGGATGCATGTCATATCACGGGAAAAGGGGCCTAATGACAATAGAGAGGCTACAAATATGGTCCCAGCTTCATGAAACTTGGTCAGAATATTTGTCAGGTCACAAGGATGAATCCTTTTGAAAAATGGGAATGATGCATGCCATATTACGGGAAAAGGGGACTTGATGTCAATTTCCTTGTTTACACTGTACAGGCCACAAATAAGATTCAATCTTCTTGAAACTTGGTCACAAGGAAGAACCCTTTTGAAATTGGGAATGATACATGCCATATAATGGGAAAAGGGGCCTTAATCACAGTTTTCTGGTTTACACTCTAACAAATGATATATTTGCAATTATGACTTTTTTGCTCGAAAATTCGATAATTACCAATTGTGACAAAGAAACGAAGGTGAGCGACAAAGGACCATCATGGTACTCCTGTTGAAAAGCAGATAACACCATAGTTTCAATTATGAGATTATGGAGAATCGATTAGCATTACAAAATAATAATTATAACCTAGATCATCTAATTGTCATTTCTTTCCTTTAATTACCAATGGATCAGACAATCACTCTTTAAACTACACCCGGCATAATGCCGAAGGTTATCAAAACCTTGTTATCACAGGACTTTGATTGACGATCGACGATATATGTTGAGAAATGTATATCTGAAGCAAGATGCGAACATGGGTCAGGCCATTTTTCCTTTTATCGTAATTTTACATGTAAAATTTCTCTTTTCTCAACAAATGGAAGAATCACTCTAGTATGTCAACAGAAACGTCCATCATCAGCACTTTCAGTGCGTTGATTCTTCATTAAAATTTGCACCAAGTATATGCTTATAGAGCGCCTGGTAGAATCGTTTTCATGAAATACTCATAATTATGTAATTATGAGTTTTCATTTCTGAGGTTTCTTTTCAGGGGAGTAAGCAGAGCGTCTTGTGCCCTCAAGAGCATTTTGTTCTTTCTTCCTTTTTTTAAATATGGCAATCACTACAACATCAGACAGTTTTTCTTTTTTCTCTTTTTTAGACAATCCTAAATTCCGATTATCAGTTAGACGCGTGTCCGGTCCAATCAGTTTTTTATCGGTATTAATGCCACAACGCTTTTAGATGATAAATACCGAAAAAAAGCTGTAACGACATGAAAAGTGATAATAAACTGTGTGTCTTCGTTTTCCAAAGATGAACAAGTTTCAGTGAGTGATCATCTGGGTTGAATAATTTGACCGTTGATCACGCGCATAAAGTTGTCCGTCTCTTAATCAAAAAGTTCAATATTTGATTGTAACTGACTGTCAAGAGCAAAAAATCTATTTAAGCCAGAACTGAACTTGTTTCCTAACCGATCATAAACTCGATATGGATTAAACAGGTTTACAACTTTTCTAGGCTCAAACATTTGATGAGGTATTGATTTAAACTGTAGTTACGAGGTTTTGGAATTACACCGACGACATTAATAGATCTAAAAGAAATGATAATTTATTCATGTGCATACAAACGATCTCAACATTTATAAAATTCTGTTGCATATCAAAGGTTGAAAATCATAATAATATTAGACTATTCGATCTCGGAGAAGTTAGCCTTTTTGTGCCCCCCCCTTTTTTTCGTAATTCATCTTTTGTCACTTTGATTATTTATTCAGACACGCCCAATAGCCCTATTTGAAATTGCATGTCATTAGAACGTCCATTGGTAAAAAAAATCAATCTTTCATCCATCAAATTATATTTTATGATCAAATTGAAAATATATATATGCATTTTCAGTTAGAGAAGTAATTTCAGTAATCACGTTATAAGTTGATTTTGAACTTATCATTTCTTAAAGCAAAACAAAACTCGTAATTTTCATGAATTAAATAAGCTTTTAAAATAAAACCACAACTACTTAAAATATATTTTTTATTGCTTGGAAATTTAGTCTTCGTTCCATATCGTCTGCGTAACAGCAGACCGCCTCTCATGATACCTATGTTGTCTGCGTTTTATACCCAAGTCTGCAATTCCTCTGTATTCTATATCGTATGCGTTACTATATATTCTATATTGTCTGCGTTTTATACCCACCATATCAGATCGTTAGAAAATTGATATGCTACCTGTTGTCTCTCAGACATAGGGCTACCAGTTTAGCAGACCAGTCTAAATTGGGCAGGGAAACAGCGATCTGCCAACATGGCGTCAAATAAAGGAAATCTGTTGGCAAAATCAGATTTTCCCATGTATCTTATCAAATCCCTCGGCGAAAGAAATTTTCTGGTTGCAGGTGGTGGTGGCCAGGCAAAGACTGGCATATCTAATGCTATTGTGAGTTTCGAATCGTTTAGATAGTACAGAATCGCCATACTTTTCATAGTGTAAGCATTAGTCGCGCATCTCGTTAAAGTTATTTCGGTTGTAAAGCCGATCCACTAACAGATGTGTGCTGAGACAAGGCAATACTCCTTTTAACAACAAAGTCTGAGCAGCATCAGTATCTCTCAAAATCTAAACAGGCCCATCTTCACGAGTCAAGGGGTATCGAATCGATAGCTTCTTCTCGAATACCCCTTGACTGAATGAATAGGTAAATTCTGTATGATTTATTTCTAGCCGGCCAATCAAAAGGTCAAACGCGATTTCTGTAACTGCCAATCTGAGAGCTTCTAACAAACGGCATCGGTACCATTTAAAATAACTATGGCAACCGGTTGTATACCGACGACTGTGTAGATAAACCCTTCATTCATGGATTAAAGAAAACTTGTCGCATCGGAAACATTTACTTTTTAGTACGTTTTTATTTGGTGAGAGGTTGAATTGTAAAATCAATAAAATATGAATCAATTCCTTTTATCATAATTAATTCGAATACTAAGATTTTATCATTATTATTGAACATTGTTATTATTTTTTCTTATATTTCTAAATATATATAAATATATATATATGTAAAGTAAAATTTCCCAATTTGCAATATATGATAGAAAAGAAAGTATAGTTATTAAAATTACACTCTGTCCTCAATGTCGTTCATTATTTTCAAAACTTAAATAAAACATGTGCCGCCACCCTATAGCCAAGTTAAGGCATTACTAGATGACAAAATCTAAGACTGTTTCAATTTTAAACACATTCTTATTCCGAATAAATAAGACATGAAATGATATTTTATTGATTCCTTAACTATTTTGAAATATCTTTGCTAAAGGAGGAGGGCACATGTGTGTGGGAGAAATCATTTTGGTGAATCAGAAATTTTCCTCATTGTTCACCCCCCCCCCCCCCTCCCTGAAACACAGCAACCCCCCCCCCCCCCCCCCCTTCCTGAAACACAGCAAAAATGGGAGTTAGAATGAAGTTATTATCAATTTCACTATTGGTATTTTTGCCGACTTGAAATATAACTTGAAAATGTTTTGAGCTAATCTATTCCCCCCACCACCACCACACACATACCAACACCCCGCTGCGTCATAAAGCAGATTCCATGATTTATTTGGGAGTAAGAAAACGGAAAAAACATAAAGGCATTTGAAGAAGTAATTTTAACAAGTTAAATCATCAAAAATTAAAAAAAGAAAATCTTAAAATTGTCTAAGAGAGGGACATTTTGGATAGCCCCCACCCCGACCACAAAAATAGATAAATAAATAAAAACATGAAAAAAAATATAAAGGGAATTGCCAGTTTGTAATTTTCTTTTTTTTATATTGAAAGGAAATATATCACCGTACTAAATAGAAAATAGTCAACGGGCAACCAAAACTACTTAACCATAACTTGAATAAGCTGTAGCCTTGAAATTTTGGACTGCCTAATAACAATACACGTATATTTCGTACATATCAGAGATACAAATCAATTCCTTTTATTTACAAATACATGTGTATTTCAATTTGTATAGAACATTGCACTAGATTGCTTTGTTTAAAACGTCGTGAATAAAGTGTTTCGTAGAAAATTTAAATCTTAAATTTATCGAAACCTTGTGAGTACCTTCAACACAGGTACCATGCAAATTTGAATAGATTAAAATTAATAAACAAATAATTAGATAATGAAGATAAATTAAAACAATTAACAAATAAATTGATTAATCCTTTGGCTCCCACAATATTCGGATAGCCCTACTAAAATTTGTTCCATTATTTTCTTTCTTTCTTTCTTTCTTTATTTTTTTATTTTATTCTCTTTAGTTCTCTTAGGTCATCTTATGTGTTTAAAGAAAAGCCTGCTGGAAAAGAAGGAGAGAAACTCCCGAATTAAAGAATAATTTGAAAATTCAAGTACATTGTTGTTTCTAAATTATTTCTATAAGACGGCATAGTTCTTGAATTTTTTTTAAATTTCTAACACTTCGATATAGATGCATTCTACTTTATTGGAGTTTGTCTTTGATGAGGTTTAAAAAAAATAGGGGAAACTTAAACCTGTATTGATTGATTAAATAACTTGAAAATTCAAATGAACATTAAAAAATCTTAATACACTATCATTGAGGGCAGAAAAGGTGAATTTGAAAACCTTCAATGTACCATCAAATTATTAAAAAGATATGTTGTCATCTGAAAAGATTTTTGAACAGTTTTTGTGATTGTGTATTTCAGTCTTACTAAGTGTCACAATTACTGAAAACTGGAGGGGTAAAGCGCAATTCTAAGGGTTAAATTCACATCTGGAAAGTAGCCGCAGGGCATATTGACCTAACATACCTCCCGCTGTCGGATCTTTTTGTAAGAAGGTTACTGATTGGTCCGCCTCGTTTTCTGTTCTGTGACGTCACGCATACAGAAATTACCCATTCAATCAGCCAAGGGTAAGATAAGTAAAACGTTCGTAACCCTTGGTTCGACAAGATGGAACAGGCCATGCTTTGCTGGAAACAACAAGTGAAACTATTTCCAAGCTTAAATGGTTGAATGATTGAGGGTGTCAATTGAAAAGATCTCCTGTATTCAGAATCAAGATGTATGAAATTTGAGTGAAATACACAAGTATTAACTCTTG
The DNA here is from genome assembly GCA_948146395.1 of Fragum whitleyi. NCBI lineage: Eukaryota > Metazoa > Mollusca > Bivalvia > Cardiida > Cardiidae > Fragum > Fragum whitleyi. The sequence goes on along the minus strand of OX411548.1, from coordinate 27,014,643 downwards.
TCCAGTAAGCATCCGGTCTTGACAACTACATGAATGTCATGCTGAATAAATTTTGGCTAAAAATTTTCATCGAAATCAAAGGACAGAAAGCACTGAAAGTACCAACTGTAGGTGAATTTTTATATGAAAAACTAAATCTAGTGACATATCTTGTTTGAAAGTGAGAAATAGGTGGTATAGACTAACCTAAGATTGCACATATGTGCAGGCTGATGTTGGTCTATAGCTCCTGCCAAACCAGGAATATTCCGGGTTCAGCATGACAATGGTTAAGTGATAAGTAAGAGATAGCCCCATAATCTTTGTCTATTACAGGAAATTTATGAAGTCCGCAAGAAAGATAAAGAAATCCTTTGTAGCAGTGTCTGCCGGCATGACCTTGGTGATCAGGCCCCAATGAATGGTGCAACATTTTATGATGGCAGAAATCACAAGTTTGCAGCAGGACTGGATGATGAGTGTCATCTGTTTTATTTGAAATACAAAGTGATTACTCCTGCTAAAACATCTTCAGGTAAACTTCTAACAAATCTGGGTTCATTTTTGACTGTGAAACAGGAGATTTGACTCCAAAAGCCTTAAAATATCCTGTTTTGACATCCTTATTTCTGTTTGTCATGGGTCATTTTGATCCCATGATTTTCAGCGATGCTTGATTCTTTATTCCAAATGAATGAACCAACATCAACAATAAAGTGTAAAGACACTTTATTGTTGATGTTTGTCCATTTGTATTAATCTTGTATAAAAAAAAGATACAGCCTTGTTTATTCAGTTAAACTTGTAACTGCACATGTGATTTTAGGTTTTCGATATCTTAATAAACAGTTTCACCCTTGATTGACCTTGAATGGCATTGTCAAGGCATAACTACATGATTACAAAAGCTAGCACTACTTAAAATTTGATGTGAGATAAAAACAAGAGCACTGCCTACAGGTGCAAACTTGGCTGCAGGTGTTGGTTAATGCAATAAAATCTAAGTCAAAAAAGGAGAATAACTCTTACCAAAAGGCTTTCAGAGTTATTCCCCTTAGTTGACTGGATAGTCTTGTGATAGTAAACAAGTTTCATTGAGATATCTCAATAATAACAGAGATCTGACCAAGGTTAAAGTTTGTCACTCCAACACCAATATCAAAAACAACGCCAACACAAACAGGGCCAAGATGATCAAAATACTTTGGGTTTCCTCAAAACAGCCAAGCTAGAATTTAAAATAATTGATTTCAGTGGTTACTATTGGGAAGATGAAATATATTTGAATTACTCATATTTACATTCCTCAGTTCTATGCTAGTTGATGTGAGATGACCATGTAGTTAAACTTCTAAATGAATCCAAATTATATAGAAGCATTTGTTAACAATTATGGAGGAAATCTTTACTCATAGAGACCCCTTGCAATAAAAGTTGGAAGAAACTCCCTTAATCTTGAATGCTTTTCGGTAGTTGCCAAGAAATAATAGTAGATTATCACTTGATTAAATCACCACCTAACCAATGAAATTTTGAAAAACTGATACCCTACTTTTGTTCATTTCACTCCATCTGTCGTCATCTAAGCTGGGCCCAAAAAGTGACAGCATCTTGAATGTTGCATAGCAATCATGTGCAAAATGAGAGGCTTGAAGAAAATAGATCCTGAATTTTTCACATTTTGTCTAATTTTTGCATTAAAGAAATAGAATAATCGTTTGTGTATCGAGTAAGATCATTTGCTATTTCACTCAATTAGATATAAATCGATATTACACTGAAACAAATGATAATCCTCTATTCCTTTATGTCCCTCCATTCATCCATTATCTTTTTACGGAAACAATAACTTATGGGGTTATATATAGATTTTCTTTAGAATTTCTAGGATGAAAATTTTCTTGTCATACCTCAGACAATAAGTTAGAATTTTTTTCCTTGAAAAATGATAAATTCTATTATCTTAGTAGTTGTAAATCTAAAATGTTAAATTTTTACAGATTCTAACACCGAAGATACCATTAAACAACGAAAGAGTGGTGAAAAAACAGAGAACTCAGACACAAATAAAACCAAAGTAAAGAAAATCAGTAAACATATAACATTTGAAGTGGATAAAATAAAGAGTGTAAAATCAGACTTTTGTAAAGATGGAAGTTTTCAGAAAGTTGTTCAGTTTAGTCCAGACCATAAATTGTTGGCCACTGGTGGTGCAGATGGACACTTAAGGGTATGGAAGGTAAATATTATCTTTAACCCTTAACATGCTGAATTTTGAAATTTATTTCCAACAGATTTCTAAATTTTCAGAAATTTAGTCAGTCTGTCTTGTTTCTCTCTCAATAATAAAGTAGGACACAGGCAGTGTAGACAAAGATCAGACTGCAAGTTATTGCAGGCTGATCTTAGTCTTTACTGTCTGTAAAAGGTTTATGTACAGCAGGAATGTGCTGTGAGCAGCATGAGAAGGATTAAATGTCTTGACTTCTCATGGTAAAGCTAGAACAGTTGTGAAGAATTAACCCTTGTCAGACTGTGCAAACTGTAAAGCCTTAAAAGAATAAACTTTTATGTTTAGGAGGGGTGAATTAACTAACTATGACAAGAATTATCCCCCTTATAGGCCCATTGGTTCATTGAACGACATCTCCTCCTGAACCACTGGGCTGATTTCAATGAAACTTGACCAGAATGTCCCTTGGGTGACCCTTTCAAAAATTGTTCACAAAATTTTTATTGGCTGACAAATATAGGCGTGGAAGGGCGGGGCTTATTTTGAGAATGACATCTCCTGAATCACTGGGTCAATTTCAATGAGCCGCCGCCATAGCGCAGTTGGTTTGGCATAAGACTTCCAATCTGGAAGTCGTGGGTTCGATCCCCGGTGGCGGCAAATATCCTTTCCGACGTTTGTCTCTCACCAATGGGTAGATAATCGTAAACCTATGTGAGATAGCAGTCGGAGGCTAGGAAAGGGTTTAATGGTAGTACAGGTGAAAGAAATACCAGGAATCCATTGTTAGGTGCTCCGGCCGCCGCGATATAACTGCCAAATTGTTGAAAGCGGCGTAAAACCCACTCAAACAAACAAACAAACAAACAATTTCAATGAAACTTTACCAGAATGTTCCTTGGGTGACCCTTTTCAAAAGTTGTTAGCAAGTTATTGATTTGCCCATAGATATGAGGATGGCAGGGTAGGGCTTATTCTAAGCCAAAAATCTTTGAACGACATCTCCTTCTGAAACACTGGGCTGACTGATATAAAACTTTACCAGATCTGAATGTTCCTTGGGTGGCCCTTTTCAAAAATTGTTAGCAAAATTTTTATTGGACCATAAATATGGGCATTGCAGGGCGGGGTTTTATTTTGAGTATTTTCTTAAATTAATTGTTGGGCTGGGTCTATTTTCACCTTAAACTCTTGGAATAACACCCCCCCTTCATCAATTAGGCAAATGTGAATGAAACTTTGCCAGAAAGTTACTAAATGAGATCCTGTGAACCAATTAAATTCAAGTGAGCAGTTAAGGGCCATTCTGGCCCTCTTGTTTATCACTTAATGAGCATGCATTGGAACCTGTTTGCAGTGCTCTTGTTACCTTAAAACTCTTACCCAGTAACGCCAGAATAAAATTCCAATCAAAAGCTATCTGAATACAAATGAAAATGAGATTTCTTCTTTATGGTAACCTCTTTCACTTTAAACCAGTCTTAAATTTTGTTTTCAGGCAATGGGTTAATCCTCGTTCATCTTTTTGTATTTAAGGCAGATGACTTAAGTAGAGTACATGACATAGAGGCTCACAAGGAAGAAATTGATGACCTAGATTTTAGCCCAAAAGGTGATAAGGTATGACATGAACTGTTATCTTAGTTCATTGCTTATTTACAAACCAATCAGCAAGGAAATAGGTCAGTGAAAAGGAGTTGAGGACAAAAATGTTATTGATAGGGGTTTAGTTACAACAATTTGATTTTCCCGTTAACATCTGTTCCTTTTTTCTTTTGATATTTATTGGTATCATGGAAAGTAAAGTATACTTGAGGGAACAATGTAGAGCTATAACCTTTTGCAATAAAAAGGAGCATTTTAACAATTTAAGATACAGTGAATGCCATGCAACTGTTTTTAGCCTTGTCATATGAACCTGATATATCCCTGTTTTTGGCAGGAGGTATAGACAGAGCCTGCACATATGTGCAGTCTGGTCTATGGCTACCCACCTGATTTTTTTAAACCAGAAAACTTAGGAAATTATATTTTCAAAATAAATTCTGACGTGCAACCAGTGCAGCCAGTGCATCCAGCACAATTGAACGCAACTTTTGCAAGATTTTTGTTCAGTATGACAAAGGTTAAGACAAGAAAATCATCTTGGAAATGTAGTCTTTCATAATTTTTCAAACCCTTTAAAACATATTTTACAATTTCCTCATCAAGGCTATTGTCTATAAAGAGAATAACATGTTAGCATCTTAAAATATTGATGTTATCTGGTCGAGGTTGGGAGAATTTATCATGATGAGTTTTTTGCCGAGTCTTGATAATTTATAGCAGCAGAGACCAGATAACATTGATATTTTAAGACACAAACATGTTATTCTATTTATCATGCAATCGTTTTTCTGGGCTTAATTATAAATAACCCCTCAAAATCAAAGAAATTCAGGTGAAAGTATATGCAAATTGTTACTAAAAATAGACTCCCTGATGTCATGTTATGTTATCAGACAGGTGATATCAGGTCAATACAGGCTTCATTGCTTGATAAAATGTAATAAGCATGCTTAAACAAATCTGTAATTGATCTAGAGAATCAGATTTTTTACATATTTTTAAACATGTGGCCCTTCAGGCTAAAACAAGACCTTCTGGTTAGTGCATGCAGTGTCAACCCTTGTCAGACAGGATGGATCATGCAGGCTGACTATGATCAAAACTTTTTGCACATGTTACAGTTCTATTAATCCTTGTCATGCTGAACCCGCAATATTCTTGCTTTGAAAGGAGCTATAGACAAACATCAGCCTGCACATATGTGCAGTCTGATTTTAGTCTTCACCACCTGTTTCTCACTTTCAAACCAGAATTGTCAGTAGATTTAGATTTTTCAAATAAAAATTGACCTATAGTTGGTACTTTCAGTGCTTTTTGCCCTTTGATTTTGATTCAAATTTATAGGCAAAATTATTCAGCATGACAAGAGTTAAATTTCCATTTGGTTGAATACATCATCAATTTTTGCACTTGTAGATAGTGACAATATCTCGCGGTAGCTGTTTTAGTGTATGGAATACCAAAGATGGAAAGAAACATTTAGATATGGAATGGCCAGGAAAATCAGGAGAACATAGATTTAGAGCATGTAGGTAGGTGATACTAAAAACATTGTTTGGTAGATTGCAATATTTGTGCAATTAAGTGGTTTAACCACTTGCTTGAAGGTAATCAGAGCATATACTGATTATATAATAATTCAATTCAAATTTTGTCCATGAAGATTAATGCATGGTGTTTGACTAGAAAATTGGTTTTATGTCTCAGTGAAAAGCGTTTTGAGTAAGCAGGTATTTTGTGAGCTTGCACATAAAGTGGTCCTTTTGTTAAAATCTCATTATAGGTTTATGTTATTAGAATATATAACATGAAGATATTTTTTTTCAAATTCATGGAGGTTTGACAACTAAACATTATCACACTTCAACATGAATTTCCTATATTCTCTTTATTTCTTAAGAGAATATATCATTTGAAAAAGTCAGAAAATAAAGAAAACTTCATGGATAGTTGGCCAGAATCTTTACTGCTGTTCAAGGGGTCAAAACAATCAAATGAATGGCTGATCAGAACAGAATTCTGGGTTATTCTGGGTCATCCTTATATGTCTCCCTCCTATCTTTATAAGAGATTAATATTCCATGTGAATCTCTTATTATACCTGTCAAAACTGTGTTTGGGGTAAATAGGAGTCAGCTTGTCAGTCGGTCCATCTGTCTGTCATTCCGCCTGTAGCATTTTTATGCCCCCGTATCGAGAGATCAGGGGCATATTGTTTTACTCATGTCCGTCTGTCTGTCTGTCTGTCTGTCCATCCGTCTGTCCTAAAACTTAACCAAACTTAACCTTTACCTTTTCTCCAAAAGTATTTGACATACAAAGCTGTACACCAAAGTCAAGGTCATGTGACAAGGTCAAGGTCATGTGACAAGGTCAATGTCAAACTTTAAATAATGCTGTTATGGGGGCATTGGTGTTTCACAAACACATCTTGTTTGCCTCAAGCTTTACAGATCAATGGCTCAGGGCAAAACAGTTGTAACTCCCTATATGTATATAGGGAGTTAACAACAGTTTTGCGCTGAGCCATCGAGATTTGATCAGTATCAAGCAGATGATTGGATACAATTCTTTGACTTTTGACGAGTTATGGCCCTTTGATGGAAAAATGGCTTTTCATCATTGTCTAGCACTTGTAGAGGGGTATCAGATTCTTAGGGATCAAAACCCTAGTTCTTGCGTCAAACATGACACATAACACACAAGTGAATTAGTTGGGAATGTCAGTCTTGGATCTCAAAATACTGAAAAATACTTTGATTTCACTTGATTTTCAACAAAATTCAATTGTTTCAGGTTTGGCTTAATAGAAGGGCAGATAGCAAAAGGTTTTAACTTGTACACAATCAACATTCCAATAAAAAGACAGTCCAAACCAGATCCATGTTTTATAGCCAAGTGGGAGGGATCCTCCTTTAAACCTAGACTTGTTGTTAATGCAGGGACTGAACCTTTGTCTTCTATGGCTGTTAGGTAAGTTGGGACAGTAACCTTGTCTTGCTGAAACTGGAATATTTCTGCTTTTGCAGAAGGTATAGGCAATGATCAGCCTGCACATATGTGCAGTCTGATATTTGTCCTCACCACCTGTATTTTACAAACTAGAATAGTTAGAAAAAAAATGAAAATAAATACTGGCTTACAATTAGTGCATCCAGTACTCTACTTATCTGTACTTTAATTTTACTACAATTTTGCAAAGGTTTTTATTTAGCATGACAAAGTTAATGTTGTTATCTAGCTAAATAAAATAAGCCTTTGTGTGACATTTCAAGCAATTTGCAATATGTGTTAAGGGGAAACATTGAACTGCCTGGACATCCATTAAGTGTAATTTTAAGATTACTTATCCTTCTAAAGATCATTTGAGACTCTATTTGTCTTTTTTGCACAAAGTGAAGACCCTGGACCAAAATGTGTGGATGCACTGACTGGTCAGAGTCTTTGCTTTGAGCACATTTGAAATTGTTGCAGAATATAAGTCAAACAGGAATTCCATAAAATTAGTATTGGAAATAAAAGGTTAAATCCAGCAAAGAATGATTAAAGAGTGTACATTTATTATGCTCCCCGAAGGGAGAGCATATAGCCGCCGCTTCGTCTGTCCTTCCGTCCGTCCATCCGTAATTCTGTCCGTCCGTCCCCACCTATTTCTACATAACCCGTGGGCCAAGTCAAATGAAACTTACCATATGAACTCCCTATGATATAGTGATGATGCACCTGTGACGGTTTTTGGATTTGAGGCCTCGTCACGGGAAAAGGGACTTAGGGTAAAAAACAGTTTTTCCCAAATTTCTCCTAGTCTAATTGTCAGAATTGAGTGAAATTTTATTTTTGAGTAGCAAATCAGATGCCCTTTACTATAAACAATTTGAAATTAACGTAAAAAAAATTTATCATGGAAAAAGGGGGCTTAATGTTTGTTACCTTTACGTTAGCATGTAAAATAGTTATTCCGTCTGTCCGTCCGTCCGTCCCCACCTATTTCTTCATAACCCTAGGGCCAAATCAAATGAAACTTACCATGTGAACTTCCTATGATGTAGTGTTGATGCATCTGTGACGGTTTTTGGATTTGAGGCTTCGTCACGGGAAAAGGGGACTTAGGGTAAAAAACAGTTTTTCCCAAATTTCTCCTAGTCTAACTGTCAGAATTTAATGAAATTTCATATTTGAGTAGCAAATCAGATGCCCTTTACTATAAACAATTTGAAATTAACGTAAAAAAAAATATATCATGGAAAAAGGGGGGCTAAATGTTTGTTACCTTTACGCTAGCGCGTAAAATACAGTTATTCTTTCATATCTCCTAGTCTTATGCTCAGAATTTGATGAAATTTCAGTAGCAAATCAGATGCCCTTTACCATAAACTATTTGGAATTTGTGTCTAAAAATATGTCATGCAAAAAGGAGGTTTAATGTTTGTTACCTTTATGTTTGCTTTATAAGATTACACCTTATTTGAGTCCTTGTAATCTGACCACAGAGCATATCTCCTTAAGTATAATACCTATCAACTTGAAATTTTATGGGTGGATAGAACTTATGAAGAAGAAGTGCAGTGCACAAGAACTACAACTCTTGCTTGCATAATTTTGGAGTTATTACCCTGTGTTATTTTTGATACTTAGATTATGTCTGGAGCATATCTCCTAAAGTATAACAGCTATCAACTTGAAACTTTATGGGTGCATAGATCTCATAGAGGAGAAGTGCAGTGTACAAGAACTGCAACTCTTGCTTGCATAATTTTGGAATTATTGCCCTTTGTTATTTTTGATACTTAGATTTTGTCTGGAGCATATCTCCTAAAGTATACTAGCTATCAACTTGAATCTTTATGGGTGGATAGATCTCATGGAGGAGAAGTGCAATACACCTGAACTACAACTCTTGCTAGCATAATTTTTGAGTTATTGCCCTTTGTTATTTTTATTACTTACATTTTATTACATTTTAAGCAGTTTATTATGGAAATAGTCGCTTAATAAAATATTGAATGATAAAAAAAGAAGTTTTGTTTGATAGCATGTAAAGATTGTAACATAATTCTGACAGAATCTTAGGATGTTTGAACCCCTAAGAACTTCTCAATGAGACGATTCTAATGGGTTCTAAGATTCAATGAAAAATATTTTCACGTTTAAGAATTAGAATTTTTTCAAAAATATTACTTAGACGAAGGGAATTTTTATGATGGTTACTTAATAAAAGTGGTTACTTTATAGACGTGGTAGCTAGAGCAAGGTTGACTGTAGTTTCTTTTGTTAAACTCGGGTCAGTATTTTGGACTAGATGTAGATATCTGTTTGATGTGTCAATAAACAGGCACTAGACGAGGATCAGAGGGACTAATGATAAAAGATAATCATTCTTTGGTGCTTTTTGGTGGTTTATCGAGAAATAACAGTAGATTATCACTTGATCAACTATCAAAACTTATACCCTGCTTTTGTGCATTTAATCCTATCTGATGTCATCTATGCAGGGTGAAGTAAGTGACACCACAATGAGCGTTGCATAGCAATCACTTTCAAAATGACGCTCTTTACGAAAATATGTCTAAGAAATCTCACATTTTGTCTCATTTTTGCAATAAAGAAATAGAATAATCATTTGTTTTTCTAGTAAGATTGATCTATATTCATTGAGTGAATAACAAAAGCTATATTTTCACTTGTGGCTACACAACTTGTGAAAATACAGCTTTTGTTGTTCACTCAATGAATATAGATCGATCTTACTCTGAAACAAATGATTATCCTCTATTTTGTTTTCAGATTACCGGTAATAGTTGATCAAGCAAATGTTCTCTAACAAATATTGAAATTGATATAAAGAATTGGCTTAATGCTTTCCCTTTAAACCATGATTTAGGGATTTCTAACATTAAATTCATTTTTGTTTGTGACAGTTTAGTTTTAATTTTAACCCTTGTCGTGCTGAACCCGGAATAATCCAGCTTTGCGGTCTGATGTTAGTCTACACCACCTGTTTCTCACTTTCAAACCAGAATTGTCATTAGATACTTAGTTTTTCAAATAAAAATTGAACTACAGTTGGTACTTTCAGTGCTTTTTGCCCTTTGATGTGAATGAAATGTTTCAGCCAAAGTTTATTCAGCATGACAAGGGTTAATAGTTTTTGTACACATTTAAAACATGTCTTGTTGTTTATTAGAAAGAAATTTTAGCAAACATTTCTATAAACTTTATGTCTCTTATTTTCTAGCCAAGATGGTGTATATATTGGTGTTGGTATGATCACTGGGAGTGTAGCTGTGTACATATCATTTAGTCTACAGGTATTTGGTACTAGCTTATCAATTATTTGTTAAAGCCCCTGTCTGCATTTAGAGTAAAAAAACCTGCTTTTTTATGGACATTCTTTAAATAATTTTTCTTGATTAAGTCTCATGAGCGATGAGTTACACAAAAATACAAATCATTCGACAAACAGCAGCTTTTTCGGGAAACGCATGATCTGCTGTATACTGTGAAATATGTATATGAGATTTTGGTCACATGAAATACACCAATGCATAGAAGCAGTAATGCAGTCTAATTAAATTTAAGCCTGAAATGTTGGGGGTCATCAAGTTAGGCCTATATTTAGATCATTGCGTCATAATCATTTTCATTACCAAATATTGGAATGACAAATTCAAGCTTTTCTTTGAGAATAAAAGTCTAGTTTTTGTGTGCATTGTCGTTTAAGATCATTGTCTTGCATTTCGGAAATGCTCACAAACATAGACAGGGGATTTAAAGTTGCAAAAATATGTTTGAATAATTTAAATTTGAACTACCTTTGAAAGATTCAGACATAATATTAATAAATGGCTCGAATGATTAAAAATAATGAATTTAGAACGTAAATTGTATTGCTTTTTGAGAGTTTACAGATTATTATTATCAATATATCAAACAGAATTTACATGTACTTGCAAAAAGTGTTTCATTTCTTGATTGATTATTTGGAATGAGCTACTTTCTTAATCATCGTCATCAACAACAACAGCAATAAAAACAAGTAATCAGTACTGTTTCAATCAATTTTAAGTTCTTGTGATTGTTTGTTTTCAAGTTTATGACTTTGAGTAAGGTTAAATAGTTTGGAGATATAATTTGAGCATGTTCAACAATTTTAAATTTGACCAAAGCAAAAACTCGGACCAGACTGTGCATCTGCACAGTCTAATCAGAGTCTTCACTTTGCGCTTAGTAGATAGAGAAGGTCTCAGAGTATCTGTAGACCATCAGTTAACTTTAAATTTACAGTATGTGGCTGGCTATGCCTCAAAGTGTTTGAACCTCACCAACATTTCAAATTGTTGGAAATATCACGTACAGACTCAATTTGATAAAGATCTTGTTAAAGTTTTGGACAGACAGGTCTGAGAAAAAAAATTGCAGACCCAAATCAAATTGATCCTCAAGGAGTAGTTTTTATCATGCCCTGCGTTCAAGATGATAAAACGGTGCAAACAGTTTGCAATTGCTCCCTGCTATGCATGTGCACTTCCATGCAAATCAGGGTGTAATTGGTAAACTGTTTGCTCTGTTTTGTCGTCCTGAACACAGGGATGGT